>CM046664.1:29153341-29789608 GCA_025594165.1 Tamias sibiricus
CAACAAAAATAGGAAGTTATGTCTAAGAGACATGGTCATCTCTATATGGTGGTCTTTTGGTTCATCCACCAGTTTCACTTAAAGAAGAAACCAGGGTCTGGGGTTGTGGCTCAGCGGTAGAGCACTCCCCTAGCACATGCGCGGCCCAGGTTCGATCCTCAGCACCACATAAACATAAAATGCATTGCATTGTGTACAACTAAAGCAAATAAATAAATATTTAAAAAGAAAGAAAGAAAGAAACCAGGATGATCTCTATTTGTCTTTGTTTTGTTTTGAGGGAAGGGCAATCCAGCCATCTTGGAGCTGTTCCAGCTTACTCCCAGGTGCTTTGGTCAATTTGAGCCAAGAGATATCTCAGGCTGGAAAGAGCAGCTATTGGGCCAACTTCTACAGCAGCCACAAGTTCAAGGATACAGAATCAGTGATGCCAGGTGAAAGAATTTCAACTTTAGTTTCATAGGAAGGAGGTATGCCACTGAACTCCACCATGGTCAAGGATCAGAAAGTGCCTTTAGCAGGAACCAAAGCGTTTTTAGTATAAGGCCCACTTGGGGTGCAAGTGCTGACAGTGTCCCTTTAATCCATTCCAGATCTGGTCAATACATTCTCAGATACTTTCATTCCCTTTTAAAATTAGACAATCACAGATCACAGTGAGGTCTATTGCTAAAGGGTGACAGGATAGAGTGTACTATATAATGTCTGCCCAAAATTTGTTTTTAAAAAGTCTGAATACCATAGCATTTTGCATGCTGCTAGAACTGTAATAAAGGTTCATCTTTAGTAAATGGTGGCGGCATACCAGGGCCTATCATATTGCACATACCATTCCTTTTTTTTTTTTTTTTTTGGTACCAGGGATTGAACTCAGGGGCACTGGACCACTGGGCCACATCCCCAGTCATTTTTTGTATTTTATTAGAGACAGGGTCTCACTGAGTTGCTAAGTGCCTCGCCATTGCTAAGGCTGGCTTTGAATCATGATCCTCCTGCCTCATCCTCCCAAGTGCTGGGATTACAGGCATACACCACTGCACCCGGCTGCACATACCATTTCACAGAGTTCTCCTAACACCCTATGTGTTGGGAATTATTATTATGAAACAAGAGGCCTGGACTCACTCTAACCCCACGACCATGTGCCACCAGAATTTGGCAAGATTCTTTAATGAGTCCTGTATTTTGGCCCTGGGTGTTTAAAACATCCTTTGGACTTTTTCAGTAGGTTTCACTATCACCAACATTCTGCCATATTGGTGGGTTAGGACGGAAGCAAGTAGCAGACAGAGGACTGGACTGTGGAAAGCTTACACACTCCCAACAGCAGCGATTGGTGGTTCTGGAAGGAAATGTGAAATCAAGAGAAATTTCTTTCCTTTCCCAACACAGCTACTTCAAAGATCTGCATGAACAAGGTGCCAGTGTCCCCGTCCTGCCTGGGAGAGTGAGCTATCTTGTATGGCTACTTGAACTGGTTGGCCTGGGGCCAGTTACCAGAGGACAGACTGGTTGGGCCCATGTAAACATTTCAAAAAGGGAGGCTCTAGGCAAAAACAAGAAGACAAAGCCATTGGGAAAAGGCTCTTAGTCCTGCCCCTTGAGTTGGTGCTGTGGGAACCTCCAAAACCAAGCTGAAACAGGAAACATTGGCCCCTGGCAAAAAGTACATATGAACCTTATGATAATATGATGATACCACTTTAGAAGAGATTTTTTTTTCCTTTGGTTTTTAATCCCTTGCGGTCCTCTAAAATAGCAAGAATGCCCCTTACCCCCCGTACCACCCATGGCATGCCAGAGCAGGTCCACTGCAATCAGATCAGATGGGAAAGGAGGGAGAAAGCACCAGGAATTATTATATTTACTCCTTGTAGGGAGAGCTATACCAGGAGAGTACAGCAGATACTCAATAAAAACTTTCTGCCTTTTCATGAAAGACAATCTGAGAAACACATGGCTGGGTCCTCTTGACTTTACCCCAGCTGCAGATTATACTATCTATAGCAAAACCACTTGGCGGGGTGGCAGGAATGGATCCACAGCTGCCACTTAAAGCCCAAAATTTAAACACAGAGCAACTTGGCAGCCAAGTGTTGGGATGAAACAAACTGAGCTTCTGAGCAAAACACGGCTTTCAAGCCAGACATATTTAGCCATAATTCTAAACTCACCAGCCCATTCACCACTGATTAACTAAGAGCCAGAGGGAGCTTGATCCATGATCCACGTGATGGAAACGTTTAATGCACATGTGGATGCTGCTACAACCAAAGAAACCACCCTCTCTCTCCAGAGATGAAGAGTTTATTGGCAAAAGACCACGCTCCTCAGTTGTATTTTCTTGCCTGGTGTCCCTGCAATTCACATTCCAGAAGCAAATTCTCCTCTGGTAGGTTCCATGTCCACGCAGGGATTGGAGACTGCTTTTTCTCTGTACAAACCCAGGAGGGGCCATGCTCAACCGTGCAGTAGGACTGTCAATTCACGGGAATGACAAGTTGTCTGTGTCATCTACTTGTGCACTCACCTGACTGGAAAAGAGCCTTCCTCTACTTTTTTTTGGGGGGATGCCGGGAGACTGAACTCAGGGACAATGAACCACTGAGCCACATCCCCAGCCCTATTTTGTATTTTACTTAGAGACAGGGTCTCACTGAGTCACTTAGTGCCTCGCCTTTGCTGAGGCTGGCTTTGAACTTGAGATCCTCCTGCCTCAGCCTCCTGAGCTGCTGGGATTACAGGTATGTGCCACCGTGCCCGGTGTTCCTCTACTTTTAAGCAATAATGTTTGAATCCAAATGTCTCTGTCAGAGGCAGATTCCCCATAAGCCTAACCCTTGTCCCCATTCCAGCACATATGTATTTGTACAGATACTGCTATAGAAAAAATATATGTTTTTTTGGTGGTGCTGGGATTGGACCCAGGGCCTTGTACATGCTAGGCAAGCACTCTACCAGTTGAGCTATATCCCCAGCCCCTGCTATAGAAATTTATTTTATTTATTTATTTTTTTAGATCTTTATTTATTTGCTCTAGTTGTACACAATGCAATGCATTTATGTTTACGTGGTGCTAAGGATCGAACCCGGGCTGCGCACGTGCTAGGCGAGTGCTCAACCGCTGAGCCACAACCCCAGCCCAATAGAAATTTATTTTAAATGCCAGGCACAGTGGGGCTGGGGTTGTGGCTCAGTGGTAGAGCACTTGCCTAGCACATGTGAGGCACTGGGTTCGATCCTCAGCACCACATTAATGAATGAATGAATGAATGAATAAATAAATAATGTGTCCATCTACAACTAAAAAATAAAAATAAAAAAATAAAAGAAGCCAGGCACAGTGGTGCATGCCTATAATCCCAGCAATTTAGGAAGCTGAGGCAGGAGGATCACAACTTTGAGGCCAACAACATATCAAGAACCTATCTCAAAATGAAAACAAAAACTGAAAAACCAGGGGGATGGGTAGCTTAGTGGAAAAGTGCCTGTCAGTTCAATGCCCAGTACCAAGAAGAAAAAAAGAAAAGAAAGAAAGAAAAAGAAATTTTAAAAGAAAGAAGAAAATCACCAGGTCAGGACCTTCTCTCCTTCCTAATATTCAACTCAACTGATTTCTTCAACCTGAGAATATGGGAACAAGCTTTTCTAGTTATAATATGCTCTCCACCACAAACAATCTTCTACAAATGATAGAGTACATGTCCTGATATGTCTCTAGGATAAAGAGAGTCATCTGTCTCCTAAACTTTTTTGTTTTTTTTTTGGGGGGGGTACCAGGGATTGAACTCAGTGGCACTTGGCCACTGAGCCACATCCCCAGCCCTACTTTTGTACTTTATTTAGAGACAGAGTCTCACTGAGTTGGTTAGCGCCTTGCTGTTGCTGAGGCTGGCTTTGAACTCATGATCTTCCTGTATCAGCCTCCCAAGCCACTGGCATTACAGGCATGTGCCACCAAGCCGACTGTCCCCTAAACTTGTATCTGACTCAAGTGTAAGGGTAGGACCCACAGACTATCTTCCTGTCTTTCCCATTCTTCACAGCCACTAGTTTTGTAGCAAAGACTGAAAAAAGGCAGGTCTATAGGTAGTTAAGTTGATTGTTCAAGAATTGTTGAGACTAGAGGATCTCAGAGGACACCTGATTCAAACTTGTAATCCTTCTGTCTCAGCCTCCAGAGTGACTGGGATTACAGGTGTGCACAACTGCACCCAGCCACCTAATTCAGTCTTAACTGCTCTGACCAGCTAGCTAACATTTATCCTTTGCTTGAACTCTTGCAGAAATAATAACATTATTTTAAAAAATTTTTTAAGGTTTTTAATGTGCTGAGGATGAAACCCAGAGCCTCGCATGTGTGAGGGAAGCACTCTATCCCCTAAGAACATTCATTTCTTTAGGCAACTCCTTTGTATTCATAGTCTTGGTGGCTGTAGAGCAAAGAATGACACAGAGCTCTGCATTCTGATTCCAATCTTTCAGTGTCTTTGCTGTCCAGAAAGAACCTTTTCCTCTTCCTAGAAAAAAGCCTTCTTTACTCTTCCTCTTTTTTGGTCTCTTCCTATTTCTGCCCTTGAAATGAGTCCAGAGGTGGCATTCTTTTCCTTCTCTTCTGATAAAAACTACAATTGTTTTCTCTTCCTCTGAGTAACCAGCATGGTTTGTACCAGAGCTTTCTTTTGTCTTCTTGGAGGAATAGGACTTCTTCCTTTGACTATGGGATCCAAAGATGTTTAGATTGTGAGCCAGATGTAGTCTTGGCTTTTCTGAGAAAAGGTGGACTCTGGTTTACTCCTATGGATTCCCCACCCCAATCACATAGCTTGTGGCTATTGCCCAAGTCCTCTCTGCTAGCCTTGGGGAAACAAAAAAATCCTGACATACAATAGTTTCTGGCTTGGCCACAACAGCTATCTTATAAGTGGGTCAATTTTCCTGCTGTTCCCTGCTGCTCTCAGCTCTTCCCCTGAGCTGGACTCCCAAGGATCCTGGGTCTCCTATCCAGTTCTTGCCCTTCTCTGCAGTCTGGGCTGGGCTTTCCAGGTTTTAACATTGGTATCCTTTTCCATTCTGGTCTCTGACCTCAGTTCTGGGACTGGGAACTTCAACACTGACAACTTAATAAAAGTCCCGCTGACAGTGCGTTACAGCAGGTTTAGAGTTATTTGGGTTACTGTCACGGAGCCAGGTTAGCATGAAGCAAGATAAACAACCAGCTTTTTCTAGGGCTGAGGCAGTCCTGGTCAAAACTGTCCTGATAATTTTCCCTGCATGTTTCCCTGCTGCTTGCTTCATAGGGGAAGCTCCCACCAGAAATGGGCTGTGACGTGTCAGAAAACAGGACAGACAGCCTAAGTAGCTTTAATTACTACTTCACCAGCTTTCACAGCAGGTTTTCTAGTGGAACAAACATCAACATTGCCTTCATGGCAAACCCCAGGTGTGAATTCTCAGGGAGGCACCCAGTTCCAGGTATACCAAGAATACCCTGCTACTCAGCAATCTCCCCCCATCAGGAACTTCAGCATAGACAGAGACAGCACAGGCACCCAAGGAGTTCAGTCAAGACCTGCAGGAGTGTTGTGCTTGGTCCAAACCAGAACGTCTTTGAGCGGTATTTTTCCTACCATTGTTACAAAATACATGGATGAGGCCTCCCAAATGTGTAGCTCCTTGTGGGTTCAGAAAATGTTCACTCACCTTGTTTCTTGGATGCACACAACAATTCTGTGAGGTGGGAAAGGGGGTTGTTCTTGACCCCATTTAAGAAAAGAAACTGAGGCTTAGAGAGGATAAGGGGGAGTTCAAAGCCACACAGCAAGGGGCTGGGACTCAACCCTGAGCCCCTGACTCCTGGTTCAGTGTTCAACCCTCTAAGCCATACCCAAGACTTCCAGAAATATAGGGACAAGAGTGCTCCAAGAGATACAGACTTCCCAGCAACATCCTCACATGGCCAAAGCAAGAATGTAGTACAGAAGCATCCTCACACCCACACAGACAGCTGGCTCAACCTCCTTTAGCACAGACAGAGAGCAAGCCTCCTCCACAGACGCTGTGCTTGCAAACACAAACTTCCAACACTTCCAACAGTCAACTAGACCCAACAGAGCCTCGAGAACAGGTCTGATTTCATCCATCTCAACTGCTGCCACAGTTAGACACTACCTAAGCCAACCTCATCCTCAAGCACACTGCCCTGCTCAAAACACCTACTTTCCTCTCTTGTCAAGGCCACAATCTGCTTGAGTTTGAGCTCTCTTCTGACCAACTCTGCCAGAAAGTTTCTGCTTCTTGTTCATCTCCAGACCTGACCTCCTACCCTGGCTGCTGATTCTCATATGCCAGTGAATCAGCCATCAAAAGCTTTGAAGCAGGACCCCTTTATGTCCCACTCAGAACCAGCAACTCCCCTTCCAACTTCAGTAGTTAAGTAGCGTTTGCAAAATGCATCCATCCTGCCACCTGAGCAGTGGGTCCAAGCTTGGGAATCACCTCTTTCCTGTTTCCATCTGTAGGTCTCTCCAGGACCTTCCATCCCAAGCACCCCAAGCTTCTTAGGAAGGAAGGGGTTGCAAACAGCTAGATGGGTGACGAAGCTGTTTATTATTCAGTGGGAAGGGAGGGCTGTGCAAAGAGTAGAGTCTGAGGCAAGGTGGTCAAGACACTCCTGGGCCTCCCATACAAGCTCAGGCCCATCCTCTGGAAGTGAAGAAACAGTGGGAAGATTACCTCGATTACATATACTGCAGAAGTTGCTGGGCCCCTCACTGTGCTTCTTTAGGTGGTCTGCCATGTATGCTGCCCGCAAGTACTTCCCACACACCTGGCAGGGCACCTTGTCTTCATGACAGGCCAGGTGGGAGCGCAGACGGTCTCGGGTGGCAAAAGAAGCATTGCAGGTCTGAGGGCAGAAAGGAAAATGAGATCAGATGAAACCCTGCATTCCTCACCTGACCAACCAAAATGTGAAGCAAAAACAGGTTCTGGCCAGAGCATGGACTCTCTTTCGAAAGAGCTTTAGAGTCTAGCTCAGGCTCTCGACCCAGAATGCCAAGTAGTTGCTCTTATTTCCCATGATGCCTCCTTATAGAACACCTGAGTTGGAATTACTGGTTCTTTACCATAAACATGCCCAGAAAATAAAAATAATAAGGTAAGTTCTACAGTCCTCTACAAAGTTAACTGTTAAGGTATTTGCCCATTCTTTCACATATATACATGCACATATGGTTGTAGATGGACACAAGACCTTTATTAATTTATTTATGTAGTGCTGAGGATTAAACCCAGTGCCTCATACATGCTAGGCAAGCATTCTACCACTGAGCTACAACCCCAGCCCAATATTTGTTCATTCTTTTTTTTTATTATTTATTTTTTAGTTTTAGGTGGACACAATATCTTTATTTTATTTTTATGTAGTGCTGAGGATCGAACCTAGTGCCTCATGCATGCTAAGCGAGCACTCTACCACTTGAGCCACAACCCCAGCCCCCTATTTGTTCATTCTTAATCGTTAAGCATTGCTTTCAGGTGCACTGGCTATAAGTGAATTACAGAAGAATTACTGGCATCTAAACCAGTCTTCTTGTTCTCCATCCCAAGCTTTCCTCTTGTTTCTTACAGAGAATTCAATTTATTCATTTTATTCAAAAGGGACATTAGTCTTGGTTGCAGGGAAATGGAAAAGACAGGACAAAGCACAGAGATGACTCTTCATAATAATTTTATGACTCTGAATTGAAAAAGCAGCCCATCAGCTGAGCACAATGGCACATGCCTATATTCCCAGCAGCTTGGGATGATGAGGCAAGAGATCACAAGTTCGAGGCCAGCCTTGGTAACTTAGCAAAAGTTAAAATAATATAAAAGGGCTGGGGATGTAGTTCAGTGGTAAAGTGACCCTGGATTTAATCCCCAGTAAGGAGAGACAAAGAGTCAGAGAGCCGGGGAGAGAAAGGAAAAAAAAGAGAAAGGCAGCAGCTCATAAAATTCTACTAATGTGAGAATCCTCAGAAAGAACGAGGGCCAAGAGGTTGAGGCTTTGAAAGCATTTGTGAAATGTTAAGGTGAGGAAGAGCTGGAAATAACAAAACAATGATGTCAGACTATACTGACTGAGCAGGCGATGCCCCTTAGCCTATTAGAGGCAACTGTCTTATGTAGTCCACTGTTATAGTTATAGCACTGAGGAAGGCTGTGTGACCACTTCTAGTAGTGCACAGCCAAGGAAAGCCATAGCGTGAACACCAACTCACAGTCAGGTCCCAGGCATAGGTGACCCAAGCACGTCCACCCTGGGTCCCAGGTCCCAGGTCTCCGGTCTCCAGGTATTTCCCAGTACCAGAGGACATTAGTATTGGGCAACATCCCTTACTCTGCTGAGATTTGAAAAGGTTACTCCAGCCTTGGAGGACACAGAATGTCAGAAAGCCTGAGAAGAGGTGAATCTAGTGATATCCAAGCTATTTTTGTTCCAAGGAGGTGTTTCAGGGGTTCTAGTTTCACTCGTTTCTTTTCTCTATGTATGTGTGTGCTTACTGTTTTAGAACTATGAAAGAAAGCAGTATTTCCCTTTAAGGGCATTATACATTTCAGATCAACATTTTTTTTTCCCCCCCAGTGGTGCTAAGGATTGAACCCAGGGCTTCATGCATGCAAGGCAAGCACTCTACCATTGAACCACATCCCCAGTCTACAGATCAACTATTAACCCACTGAAGAACCACTACCCATTAACTAACTAAAATGGAGATACTCCAGTAGTCTGTTTAGAAATATATCCTCAGAGCACACGCCTGTAATCCCAGCACTTGGGAGGCTGAGGCAGGAGGATCTCGAGTTCAAAGCCAGCCTCAGCAATGGCGAGGCACTTAGCAACTCAGCGAGACCCTGTCTCTAATAAAATACAAAAAAGGGCTGGGGATGTGGCCCAGTGGTGGAGTGCCCCTGAGTTCAATCACTGGTACCAAAAAAAAAAAAAAAAAAAAAAAAAAAATATATATATATATATATATATATATATATATCCTCAGGACCTGAAATCTCAAGGTAAGTGTCTGAACACTATCACTATTTGCAAATGTTTATCTGTCTCCTTACTATACAATCAAAGCAAGAAGCAAATACATACAATGTTGTAAAGGTAGAAGACACCACCATTTACTAATCTGTTTCTAAGTATCTTTGCTCTAGCACAAACCTTGCTGTTTCCAGTCATTGTTTTAAAGTAAAAGTTATAAACTTGAACAGAACAAGTTATGCTAATGCAATAAATATTGCTTTTATCTGTTGTTTTGCATTATTTTAATGTTCAGTTTATTTGTTTAGTTAATGAGGAAGCTAATATTAGAAAATGAACTTGCCCAAAGCCCAAAACTCAGCTTTTGAATAAAGTAGCAATCTAAAAAAAAAGAAAAAGAAAAGAAAAAAAAAAAAAGTAGCAATCTAAACATCCTCACCACAGCCAGGTGAGTACTGGAGCAATCCTCCTAACTATTCAGATCTTCTTATTTTTCCCAGTTTACATCTAGGAAGTTGGAAACCCTGAGGGGACACAGGACAGCTGGGATATAAACCAGCCCTGAGTCTGTGCTCATTCCATCATTAGATTCAGTAGAGGTACGTGAAAGGTGCTGGTGCTTATTAACACAGTGTACTTGGTAACCATGACTCCCCTGGTAGGGAAAAGTAAATGGATTTGTATAAGGAAATTTCAGCACTTGGGTGACTTAGAAAGCATTCTATAAGCCAGGTGCAGTGGGGTATGCCTATAATCCCCAGTGACTCAGGAGGCCAAGACTAGCCTCAGAAATTTAGTGAGACCCTATGTCAAAATAAATAAAAAGGGCTGGGAATGTAGCTCAGTGGTAGGGTGTCCTGGGTTTAATCCCTGGGGCCAAAAAAAAAAAAAAAAAGAAAGAAAAAAAGAAAGCAAGCACCGAAAGAAAGAATGAGAGAGAGAAAGAAAGAAAGAAAGAAAGAAAGAAAGGAAGGAAGAAAGAAAGAAAAGAAAGCAAGCATCCTAAGTACTTGGTCTTATGATCCCAGGTGGGTCCTACCTTAGTCAGGCACCTTGTGACCTGATGATGTGCCACCCAGCCCACCAGCCTGTAAACCAGAGCAGGGGCTGCCTTAAACACCACTGGGAGAGAGGGTGTACCTGTCCATTTGTCCCAGGGACAAGAGTTGGTTTTGCTAGGCAGTGACCTGAGAACCACCCTTCTAACAGTGAGAGGGAGTATGTTCTAAGCCTCAGAACTCAAAGGAAGTAACATGGATCAGGTATAAGAAAATGGAGCTGAAAGCACACATTCAGCATTCTCTCTCCCACAGTCCCCAGGAGAGGGAGCCAGTAGAGGGGTATGAAAGAGATGCCTTGTTTCTCTTGCCAGCCTTTTTTTTTTTTGGATCTGCCCTCTAAAGGCTTTGCCTGTCATGCCTTTCTGCCTAAAGATGATGGACAGCCAACCCTCAATTATCCACAAGTGGAATGTCCATTTGGGGATTAGCTAAGCAAAATTAAAATCCCAGAGCAGGCTGGCTTCCCCCACCCCATACTCCATTGATTATCTCTCAAGGAATGAAAGCTAACTTCAGCCTGAACAAACATAATTAGGAATGTAAATCTGCTGCTGGGGAAAGAAAACACACACACACAACAAAAAACTTTCACTGTGTTACAAAGCCAAGCTGAAGTGATTGTTGGCTTCTCTGTGCCAGGATTAACCCTCTATGGCTGGAGTCCCCAAGGTTTTCTGGGTAAACTGTAAAAGTATACGAGTCCAAGTCTAGGCCTGCCAGAAGTTCAGACAACATAAAACATGAAAGAGCCTGGTCACACGACCCAGGAGTAAAGAGAATTGGCTGAGTGAGACAGATTTCAAAGAAGGGGACACCCAGAACCTCCAAGCTAGGGTCACTCAGGAGAAGAGTACTCCCTGTTCTGGAGACAAGAAGACAGAGGGACTCTGATGGGAAGAAAGCCAGCTAGCAGCAGAATGCTGATCGCTTCTGGTACTTGAAATGCCTGCCCTGCCGGCAGTCAGTGCTTTAGGCAGCCTGCTAATATTAGGAAGCACACCTGCCAGGTCCTGGTGCAGCCTTCCTGAGCTTGGGTTATCACCTCTGGTCACTACCACTCAACATGGAGTCCCAGTCATGCTCACCTCCCACACTTTCTAAAGTTTTTCTTCTGAGAGTTGAGCAGCTTGAGAATGGGGCCCAAATGGTACCAAGGACACTAGTGCACGCCTCTGCCCCTGGTGGTCTTTGAAGTCTGGCAGCTTCAGGGGACATCTTCAGCAGCCTTTCTCCTACTGAGGAGGAAAAGTCTAATGGCAAATACATGGAGGACCAGCTCCATGTTCCTTGTTAACCCCTTCTTCCTGAGGGTACCCCAATTCATTCCTTCTCTAACCAGTCCAACAAGTGGTGCCACTGGAAGCAATGGGAGAAGTCTTAAGCTGCTCCCCACTCTCAGTTTTAGGCTCAACTCCACCTGGGTGAAATGTCCCACTGGCATAAATCCGGCAGTGCCTGGGACCTGTGAACCAGTTAAGGAGAACTGGGCCAAGCCTCAAGGAGACGTGTGTGTCCCTGCCAAATTTGAGGCTTCCTGCTCCTACCTTCAGATGGACTTTCTCACTAAAGCCATGGCACCAGACTCTGTAACTGGCCCCTTTCATCTGTGGCATCAGGAAAGGCCGAGAGGGCCTGTGCCCCGCCTGCCAAGGGCCCAAGGAACCAACTCCCAGAAAGCCATCTCTTCACCTCTGATGCTTTCAGCATACCACATCATGCCAATCAGGTGCCCTTGCTATTTAACCCAAGCCCAGAGCATGAGAGCCAGCACATCTTCACCTGCTGGGTCCTCATTAGGAGAGTTCTCACAACAGGGCCAGAAGTGGGCAAGCAGGTCTGTGAAAGTGTGTGCTGGAAGAGCAGGGCAGGAGGGGGGGGCTTATGCACCAAGGGACAATGATGTCAGTGTTATGACACAGACCAAGGACAAAACACACAAAGCCTCAAATGTTAGAATGAAAACTTTTATCATCACTCCTCTTCTCCCCACAGAGCATGCAGGGGCTGAGGGACATACCAGTGGGATCGAAGGATCTATATCTGCTTTATCAACCCCTAAAGCCATAAATTGGAATAGCCCAATATAAAGCTACTGGTTAGTTTAGTTCCTGAGCAGATCAGCTAAAAAACCTCAAAAGCACGAAAGTCTAATTCACTAGCCAGAAATGAAAGCAGGAACTTTCTGAATGGGAAGGGGAAAGGGCAACACAGTTGATCCTAGTTGGAGTTGCACCAGGCGCTTCTCTGGAGGCAGTATCACTCCCAGAGTGGGAGAAGGGTGGCCAGACCCCACTTCCCATGCCTTATAGGAAAGTGATGCCAGGGGAGGAAAAGCAAATAAACTAGTGGCTTAGTTCCTGGGAAAACACCAACCTCCAGCAGGCCCAGGGGTACCACCTGTTGGAGGGGTGGGGGGAAGCAGGCAAGAGAGCCCAGAAAGAAACTTGGAGGCTAAGGGGGGACCCAGGAGGGTGCTCCCTGCTATCCCTATCTGGGGACCCTGAGCTGGGACAAACTTGCAAGTCATCTCTGGAGGAGCGGGGCATGATGGGTAGGAACCACCTTACTGGCCTCTCCTAAAACTGGGGTCTCAGGCCAGTCACTGCTCCCATTCCCCTCCACCATACACCATCTCCAAGGAAGCCCAGGCTAGCCTACAGGCCACTGGGTAAAGGCCCGGCTACTCTCTGGGGTGGTCCAGCCCTGCCTCAGATATCCCGGCGGGGCTGGGCAGAAGAGAGCGTTGCTGGAGTGTGTTGGGCCCAGGTTTTCAAGGGCTGGGAATGATTTTTTTAGAGAAAGGGAAAAGGCGGTGTCAGGAACCGAATGGGACGACCTCCACAAAGCAGGCTGGGCAAAGTCCCATGATGGCAGGTCGCTAGGAAGAGGTTCCAGGGGCGGCAGGCCGCTGCTGCTCCCAACCCACACCTGGAAAAAGGGCAGAGAGTGTAGGTTACCCACCCAGGCCACCGGGCATGCCCCCACTGCCCTTTGGGCTCCTCCTATTCTGCCCAGCGCTCCTCAGCACACTACCTGGGAGAGTCAGAATGTGCTCTGTGATGAGAAAATCAGAGACAGAGAAAAGGAAGCAGGCAAAGACAGATCTCAGCAGGCCCACCCTGGGTCATCCTCCTTGGGGGAGGCCACCTAGCTAGAGTCTTCAAAAAGTGTCCATGCCTGGCCCCTGGGTGCTTTTTTGCCCTACTATAGCACATCTACCCCTCTCTACAGGTCTCCCTGAACCCTCTTCCCACACCACCAACAGGTTAAGGAGAAGCAGCATGTCCCAGCTAGAGGCTGTAGGAGAGTGTCCACAACCCTGTCTTGCCCTCATTTGGTAGCAACTTGGCCCAGGAAAGGGGAGACAACAAAGGAAAAGACAGAGGCATGTTTTCCATTCACAAAGGAATGTTCAGTAGCCAGGAGAGGAAACTCAATTTTCTGGGCACCAGCAGGGCCCCCAGATGTTGTTTAAGCAGACAAGGGTAAGAATCTCATCTGGCCTTCCCTAATTGCTGCTACTATGCAGAGAGCCCAAGGGAAGAGGAGACACTTGCTCTCCAGTCCTCCAAACACCCTGGCTGCTTGAATCCATGGCTCAGGATAGGTTATGCAGGTGCTGGTGTTAAGAGATAAGACCACCCACTCCTTACCACCTGTCTCCCTCACTGCCTTGTACTCTAGGCTGAGGGGACCCAGAAGGAGCTCTAACTCAGATCAGGCAAGGAGGAAAGTTATTGGCTGGACCTCACAGAGCCACTTAAAATCTCTACAGTACCCGCAAACTGCTAAGAACCAGCAGCTGGGCCCAACAAGGTACCAGGTCCCCCAGGACAACACTTGTACAATGTAGCCCATCATCCAAGGAGCCGGCATACACCAGGAAAGGAAAGCCAAGCAAAAGAATGAAGACAGAGACAGGGCGGGAACCAAGACCAAGCAACCAGGAAAGAGGGAACATCAGCCATGGGGAAAGGAGGGCTGGGGTGAAGAACAAAGGAGGGCAGAGGGAAGGTGGAGGGACAGAGTGGGGAGGTGTGCAAAGCGGTGGTCAGTCAGCCGGCCCCAGCACACACAGCAGCTTGCTCATGGCCAAGGCTGTGAGAACAGCAACATTCTCCTTCTGCCCATTTTTGCCCTGGCCCGGCCCCTACCTGACACTTGTGAGGTCGCTCAGAAGTGTGCACCTGCTTGATATGTCCATTCAGGTGATCAGGCCTGGAAAAAAGACAACCAAGAGGGACTTAAAAACAAGACACAAAATATGGGGTACAAACTTGACCAGACCACACTGCACACACAAACCCCTACACACACACACACACACACACACACACACACACACTCTACTGGAGAGGACTCCCTCTTCCCTACCCAGCATGACAAAGATGTCACCACCCGGGTCTGGCTCCATAGGCCTAGGCGGTCTGGCTCCATAGGCCTAGGCGCTCTGCCCTAGTTTTCTCTAGAAGGGGAAGGGAAGTGAACATTTGTTTCTGATTCTGCCTACCCACCCCCGATAATTTCCCCCAGTAGAAACTCAAATGATTTCTAGGACCGGAGATGAAGGCTTTAGAATGAGGCAGGGCCGCTTTCCGGGAGGGGGTGTGATTCATTGTCCAGACTAAAGCCCCTTAGAAACTCAGTGTTCCCCTCCCCCAGCCTCTCCCGCCACAGCAGCCAATGAATGCCACCCGGATGGAATTCAGTCCCCAGAGACCAGCAATGAAGCCATAAGTCCCCAGCTAGGATGGTAAGCCAGATGCCCGCCTGAGCAGGTGGGCAGGGGCTGCCTGACCGGTAAGACTGGTTCCTAGTTGGGGCCCCTCTGAGGGAGTTCTCCATCCCTAGGTTCACACACAAGGTCCTCAGGATTCATGTTAAAACCAGCCTTTTATTCTGAATATTCTCTAAGAGGAAAAAAAAAATTTTTTTTAAAGCCCTCTGCTCCCAGACAAGTCCTCAGTTCCCTACCAGGCTCACTAGAAAGTGAATTTAAAAAGAGGTCCTGCCCTCCTTCCATTCTCTCCTGAAAACCAATGAGAACATATAGGGGATCTGTGGGTTTGATTAGTTTCTGGGACCACCAGGTTAGAGCAGATCAAAGATTTAGGTATTACAAAGCAGCTCTGGGCGCCCGGCTCTGTGTCTCAAGGCTCCTGTAAGGGGCAAAGCTGGAGTCTATACTAATCCAGGATGGCTGTGTTGGAGGATCTGGTGCCTCAGGAGTGTAAAGAGTCCCAGATGCACTTGTTCCAGTCCTTCCCTCCACAGCCATTCAAGCAAGGAAAGTCTGCAAGGAGCCCAGCCTCCCGCCCCCAGAGTGGGCCCCATGCCTGGTGCCGGAAACACAAAGGGAGCCCAGGGAGAAGAATGGCCAGGCCATGGCTCTGGCCAGAAGAATCTGGCCCCTTCCCACAGGCCCCTTGGGAGAGACAGTAGGGCATGCCTAGTGCCAGAGAACTTGCCTGAAGGAAGAGAAAGCAGCTCTTGACCACCCCATTTCAAAATGAACACCCTTAAGACAATCTCCAGAAACCCAGGATGGTCCTATTAAGGTCTAGTGACCCTCCACAAGTCCCATATCCCCAAATCTTTGCAAGAAACTGTTATATGAACCAGAACTAAGGTAATGGCAGGGGAGGGGAGGGTGCCTTTCTCACCTGGAGAAGCCTTTCCCACAGCTCTGGCAGATGTAGGGCTTGCCCACCGACCCATCATGGGACCGCACATGGTAGGACATGCGGTCTTTTCTCTTGAACCGCAGCCCACACACAGGACAGGAGTAGGGCTTCTCCCCAGAGTGGGACAGCTTGTGCCGGTTTAGATGGTACACATCTCGGAAGATCTTGCCGCAGATCTCACAAGCCACCTGCTTCCTGGTCCGGCTCCTCTTTCGGGGGCCATCCGGGTCCTCAGAGATGGGGAGCCCATTCTCACCCAGCCTGGGAGGAGGCAGGTCGATGTACCCCAGTTGGAGGCTGGTGACACCATGCTGGGCCTCATGCTGCCGGAGCCGGTTGGCGTCAGTGAACACCTTCCCACATAGGCCACAGGGAAGGATGCCTGCCTCCCTCAGGCCCCCTGGGGACCCAAACATTGAGTCCAGCAGGTTGGCCTTCCTTGGACGACCCCGGCCCCGCTTGCCAGTCAGTGGAGGGGCACTTGATGTCACATTGGGAAATGGGGAAGTCAGCAGTTGGGGGGACAGGGGTCCAGCCACCATGGGCAAGCGGTCCACCCCAGGTAACACAGGCAAAGAGGCTTGGCTCGCAATGGCTGCACCTGCGGCCCGGGCTGCTTCCTCCTCAGGCTGCATGCTGCCTGCGATACCATTGCTGTTGGCTGCCAAGGCTGCCCCATTAGTCATGTCCAAAGGGAAGCCCAAGTCAGAAGTCCCAGGGGGCCGAAAGAGCATGATGTCGGCCCGGGCAGGGGGCACCAGGATCTGCACATTGGACTGTTTGATGACTTCCTGGCAGATCTCGATGACCGATCTCATCAGCAGGAACTTGGCGGCCGTCATGAGCTCTGGGAAGCTCTCCAGGCGTACCACGATGCGGGAAGTATAAGCGAAGTCCAGGATGTCCCCGAACACCTTGGAACTGATGGTGTGCATCTCCAGCTCCCGGCTGCCCCCGGCCCCGCCGCCAGGAGCTGCCGCCGCGCCCCCCACATCAGTGGGACCCCCGTCCGCAGCTCCGCCGTCGCCCAACTGGGCACTGAACACCGACTCAAAGTACTCGCTGCAGGCGGCCAGCACAGCGCGGTGCGCTGGGAAGCTCTCATCGCCCACCCGCAAAAGCACGTCGCAGAAGCGCCCGCCGTTTTTGCGCTGCTGGTTCAGGTTGTGCAGCATCTCCGTACTATGTCTGCTCACCTGGTAGGTGTAGCAGCCCGACGGGCCGCAGGAAGCGTCGTTTACCCCGCTCCATGGCCGCCGCCCCCTCCCCCACTAACCGGGCCGCGGCACCCGCCCGCCCCCCTCCCTTCCCCTAGGCAGCGAAAAGTGGGGCGCAGCGGATGTGTCCACACTCCCCACACGTGCCCGCCTGGGGCTCTGTAGTCTCGCAGGTGCGCCCAGCGCACACGCCCCCTGCCCGGATCGTACTGTCTAGACTACGGGGCGCACCACCCCCAACATAGCCGCCCCCACCCCAATTGGACAGCTAGTAGCTCTGCTCTTTCCGCCTGCCCGCCTCCCCTTCTCAGTCTACCTTCACGGGGGTAAGCGAGCGAAGAGGTGCGCCCCTCCTGCAACCGCGCCTGCCACCTCCCCTCCCGCCCGCCAGGCGGCGCCGGCGCGCAGCCAAGAGGGGCGCGCGCACGCGGGGAGGAGGAGGAGGAGAAGGGGTCCGCCGCGCAGGCGCGCGCGCGGCTTTTCCCGGGCCCGCTGGGGGCGCGCGCTGCGTCCCCTGCAAAGCGCGAGCCGGGGCGGGGGCGCCGGAGCGGAGGAAACAAAAGGCGAAGGCGGCGGCGGCGGGGCGCGCACGGGGGCGGTGGCGCTGGCCGAGTCCTGGAGTCTGGCGGCGGCGGCAGCTGAAGCGAGCGGATGGGCAGCGGCAGCAGGGTGGGCCCTTCCCTGGGCCAGGCGCGAGCGGCGGCGGAGCGGCGGCGCTGCGGCCCCGGGCTCCGTGTGTTCGGAGCGGAGGAAAGATGGCAGCGGCTGCACTTCCTCTTGCACTTTCACCCCTGGGGGGAGGAGAAGGAGGGGGCGATACCAACAACACCCCCCCTCTCGCTTGCAGAAAAAAAAGAAACCGCGAGCTCGGCGTGGGGCGTCCCCGGTGCCCCCGGCCCTGCACGTGCGCGCCCGGATCCCTAGCCTGGGCCGCCCCGCTCTGCAAACTTTCCACTTTCTTTGTGCTGAGCGACCCCCCCTCACCCAACCGAGGATGCACGTCCCCCCTTCCCTATTTATACGCCCCCCCCGCAGCTCCGCTCCCCCCGCTTCCTGCCCCCCCTCCCCACTCCCCAGCTCCGCCAATGCAAGAGCAGCTTGAGCCCCCGTCGGCCCCCGCCTACCCACCCCGCCCTCGGGGCCGGGGGCTGCAGTCTCAGCCCCCCGGACCAATGCAAACGTAGCGCCGAGCCAGCAAACCAGCTCCTACTGCCCCTCCCCTGCCCGCAGAGAGTGGCGGCGAGCGGGCGGGGGGTGGAAGACAGAAGGGTTCAGATCCGGGCCCCCCAGTCTGCGGTGCGCTCCCGCAGGTTGGACGAACGTCTGCACCCTCGTAACCCCGCTTTGATGCGCAAAATCCCCAGAGCTCTCCTGCGACCGCCTCTCGGCTTCCAGCCCCAGGAAGGGCCGGGGGTCCTGGCCCGGGGCAGGCGAAACTGCGGGAGCCGCTTTTGCACCCCGCTCACTGACCAAAGTGAATAGTCTAGGCGCCCGGGAGAGATGAGGCCAGCAGCCAGCCTTTCTCCAAACCGCCCTTCGTCGAGCTTTGTGCCTTGGGGAGCGGGAAGTCACCAGCTCAGAGAAATGGCACCAATAGGGCGATGGACAAGAGCAGGGACCCCCGTGCTTCCCAGGAGTCTCTAGGGGAGTGGAGGTGCATTAAGGGTCGGGGTGCGCCCGCGGGCCTAATCAAGCCCGGAGCATTCCCAGCACACGCAGCCCCTAGAGACACCGGGCTCTCTGGCCACGGGCTCCGCCGCCAGGCCTGGACGCTTTGTCCCCTGCCCGCCCCGGGATGCTACCGCGCCAGGGTTGGACACCAAGGTTCATCTGCCCGGGAAGCGCAGGCAGCCGCCGAGCCGCTCAGCGCAGATCCTGGGGCTGCAGGTATCGGGTATGCGAGCGGGAAGTTCCCACAGTTGTAAAGAGGGAGCGAAGTATCGTTCCAAACTTTCCCCGGTTCCAAACTGAGCGCTTCCATTAAGAGAAGCGGTGTGTGTGGGGGAAAAGCATTCTGGGTATTAGCATGCAAATGAACAGGCCCGGCTTCCAACTTCGCTCGGGATTCCCACCGCTGCGCACCCGGCTCGCGCCCAGCCACGCGCGCCCTGGGGCTTCTGGGCGTGGCGTGGCGTGGCGTGGCGGGAGAACCCAAGTTCGAATCCTATACTTGCACCCTCTGATTGTGTATCCTAGTGCCGGTCACTTGAGCCATAGTCCAGTAGGTTTCCTAACCTGTACACCTACACCTTAGGCAGCAGCACCTGTCTCGGAGGTGATGAGGATCATGACTGCACAGAGGCTAATTCTGGATTCAGTCTCTGCACATTCCACCCTCATTAAGGCATAGTATATGCCAAACTCCTGTTGAAGAGAATGGAGGAGGCTTGAGGTAGGACATCTGTACTCTTGAGCCCAAACTGTGCAGGCTAGTACCATAACCTTTCAGCCAAAGCTTTTGGGGGGGGGGGGGCAAATTCTGGGAGGTAGCAATTGTGTTCCAGAGTGCTGCAGGAGCAGCCACAAAGAAACACGGCAGGGATCCAACTATGAGTGTCCACCGTGTACACACATCCTCCTTTCAAAATAGATGTGGATATTCCCATTTACTACTGGAGAAACTGGAAGAAGAAAGTGACTTGCCCAAGACTATACAGATAGTGGTGGTACCAGGATCCCAGTAGATTAACTTGACCCCCCCTACTCACCAGTGACTTCTGAACCTCATCAGTGGCTCCTAGGAACCAGGAACTGGTTCTCAGTCTGCCATGCTTAGTAAACAGGATGTCATAACTTGCTGTATTCCAAAGTGTTCACCCTGTGAAAATGAACTCACAGAGTGCTCTCAGAATATTCATCCACAGTGCTCTGAGGAAAATGGAGAACACACATCAACCCTCCTTTGCAATTATGAAGCTTAAGGTTCAAGGAGACTGAATGTCCAGAATCTTTAGTGATCAAAAAAGGTCCAAGCCGGGCGCGGTGGCGCATGCCTGTAATCCCAGCACTTTGGGAGGCTGAGGCAGGAGGATCGCGAGTTCAAAGCCAGCCTCAGCAATGGCGAGGCACTTAACAACTCAGTGAGACCCTGTCTCTAAATAAAATATAAAAAAGGGCTGGGGATGTGGCCCAGTGGTCGAGTGCCCCTGAGTTCAATCCCTGGTAACACACACACAAAAAAAAAAAGGTCCAGAGGGCTGGGGTTGTGGCTCAGCAGCAGAGCGCTTGCCTTGCACGTGTGTGGCCCGGGTTTGATCCTCAGCACCACGTAAACATAAATGCATTGCATTGTGTACAACTAAAGTAAATAAATAAATATTAAAAAAAAAAAAAAAAAAAGGTCTAGAGGGGCTAGGGTTGTGGCTCAGCGGCAGAGCGCTCTCCTCGCACATGTGCCGCCCGGGTTCGAGCCTCAGCACCACGTAAAAATAAATGCATTGTGTACAACTAAAGCAAATAAATAAATATTTTTAAAAATTTAAAAAAAAAAAGGTCCAGAGCCGGGCGCGGTGGCGCACACCTGTAATCCCAGCACTTGGGAGGCTGAGGCAGGAGAATCGCTAGTTCAAAGCCCGCCTCAGCAATGGCGAGGCACTTAGGAACTCAGTGAGACCCTGTCTCTAAATAAAATACCAAAAAGGGCTGGGGATGTGGCCCAGTGGTCGAGTGCCCCTGAGTTCAATCCCTGGTACAGAAAAAAAATAAAGTCCAGACCCCAGTTCTTTTTTTTTTTTTTGTGGTACCAAGGATTGAACTCAGGGGCACTCGACCACTGGGCCACGTCCCCGGCCCTTTCTGTATCTTATTTAGAGACAGGGTCTCACTGAGTTGCTAAGTGCCTTGCCATTGCTGAGGCTAGCTTTGAACTCGCGATCCTCCTGCCTCAGCCTCCCAAAGTGCTGGGATTACAGGCGTGTGCCATCGCGCCCGGCCCAGACCCCAGTTCTAACCCCATCCAGAGCTTTATCCTGCATGTCACTTGGCAATTGTAATTGTGCAATGACTGGAGAACTGACCTATGCTGACCTGTCAATTTCATTCATAACTCTTCTCTCCATCCTCTCCATCCTCTGGGCTCCCAAGGAATCCAATATGTAACTTCAGGCTTCAAGGCATGCATGCAAGATACACATCTATCTTTTTTTTTTTTAAGGTGAAATTCACATAACATAAAATTAACCTAAAGTATATAATTCAGCTAGACAAAGTGGTGCACACCCTGTAATCCCAGCAATTTGGGAGGCTGAGGCAGGAGGGTTGCAAGTTTAAGTCCGGACTGGGCAATTTAGCAAGACCCTGTCTCAAAATCAATTTAAAAAGGGCGCACAGTGGTAGAGCGCCCCTGGATTAAATCCCCAGTGTGTCTGTTTGTCTGTCTGTCCATCCCTCCCCCATCTCTCTTTCTCTGCTGTCTCTTGCTCACACATACACAGAATATAATTCATAGCTGGGCACAGGCCTGTAATCCCAGCAGCTCCAAAGCCTGAGGCGGGAGGATCACTGGTTCAAAGCCAGCCTCAGCAATTTAGCAAGGCCCTAAGCAACTTAGAAAGACCCTGTCTCTAAATAAAATATAAGAAGGGCTAAGGATGTAGCTCAGTGGTTAAGCACCCCTGGGTTCAATCCCCAGTACGCAAAAAAGAAAATTCTATACCCATTAAAAAGTCATTCTTGAGAGGTTATGGCATTTTCAAGTTCGAGGCGACTTGAGCTCCAGTCTGGATGATCCAGGTTGTTTGCAAGGAACGTTTGGGGAAGAAAGTCCGCGTTAAGTGCAACACCGATGACACCATTGAGGACCTTAAGAAACTGATCTCGGCTCAAACTGGTACCCGTTGGAATAAGATTGTTCTTAAGAAGTGGTACATGATTTTTAAGGACCACGTGTCTCTGGGGGACTATGAAATCCATGATGGGATGAACCTGGAGCTTTATTACCAATAGAGCAGAATTCCTTCCCCCCTCACCTACCCTCTTGTCCCACGCTGACCTCTCACACTGGTATGGATACTTGTTTTTAAAAACTCACATTAATAAAGACTTAGATACTGAAAAAAAAAAAAAAATGTCATTCTTGTGGGGCGTGGTGGCGCACGCCTGTAATCCCAGCACTTGGGAGGCTGAGGCAGGGAGGATCACGAGTTCAAAGCCAGCCTCAGCAATGGTGAGACACTTTGCAACTCAGTGAGACCCTGTCTCTAATAAAATACAAAAAAAGGCTGGGGGGCTGGGGTTGTGGCTCAGTGGTAGAGCACTCGCCTAGCACGTGGGGCGGCCCGGGTTTGATCCTCAGCACCATGTAAGAATAAAGGCAATTGTGTACAACTAAAACAAATTTAAAAAAAAGGGGGGGGGGGCTGGGGATGTGACCCATTGGTCGAGTGCCCCTTAGTTCAATCCCTGGTACAAAAAAAAAAAAAAAAAAAAGTCATTCTTTATTCCCCTCTTCCCCAAACTCCTGACAACCACCAATCAGTGTTCTTTCTGTCTCTATGAATTTACCTATTTGGAATACTTTATGTAAATATAAATGGAGTTCTACAACATGTGCGACCTTTGGGTCTGGCTTCTTTCTTTTTTTTCTTTCTTTTTTAACTGGGGGTTGAACCCAGGGGCATTTTACCCAAGTTACTAAACTATATCCCCAGTCCTCTTAATCTTGAGACAAGCTCTCATTAAATGGCTGAGGTTTGCCTTGAACTTGAGATCCACCTGCCTCAGCCTTCTGAGTCACTGGGATTATAGGTGTGAGCCACTGTGCTTGGAAAAAAATCAGATTTCTTTCTATTAATATAATGTTTTTGAGACTCATCCATCTTGTAACATGTGTCAGTACTTCATTCCTTTTTATGGCTGAATGATATTCCATTGTGTGCATCTTTATCTGTTCACCTGCTAATGGTAGTTTAACTGTTATAAATAGTGCTTCTAGGAACAGTTATGCATAATATTTGTTTAAGTAACGATGTCCATTTCTCTGGGGTATATATCTAGGAGTGGATTGCTAGGTCATATGATAATCTGTTCAACATTTTGTAGAACCACCAAATGTTTGCAATAGTGGCCACACCATTTATGCTCCTACCATGCAGGGTTTTTTTTTTTTTACTTTAGTTGTACACAATGCAATGCATTTATGTTTACGTGGTGCTGAGGATCGAACCCGGGCCGCACACGTGCGAGGTGAGTTCTCTGCTGCTGAACCACAACCCCAGCCCCCATGCAGGGTTTTATAATAAGTAATTTCAGAGTGATCAAACCTCCCCTTTTATGAATGAGCATGCTAAGACCCAGAGATGTTAAGTAACTTGTCCAAGGTCACTCAGCAGGTTCTGAAATAAAATCAAATTTTCCTGAGTTCCTGGAATTTCAATACTAAAAGCCCCCATCCCCCAAAGCCTTTAAAAGACTTGTACAACCTAAATGAGTATTCAGTGACTGATTTGACAAACCTTTTCAGTAAAGTACCGAGTTAATCATATTTATGGAGCTCTTTTCCTCTCAACATCTGTTGAAAGAGCCCACTACCATGTTCCCAATTTCTAGGCCACACCTTGAAAACATGCAGAGCTCACAATCCCTGAATCTGCCTCCTGCTGCTGGCCTGTCGGACCTTCTTCTGTTGCCATGGAAACCACGCACCTCAGTTTTGGCTGCACACCAGCTGGATAGCAAACTAAGAGCATCCTTGTCTCCCAGGCTAAGCAGAGCTGTCAAGGTCATTCATTCACTACATTGGTATTGATTGAGCACCTACTAAGCACCAGGCTTTTTTTTTTTTTTTTTTTTTTTTAGATGCTAGGAATACAACAGTGAACAAGTTAGACCACAGTCTCTACCCTCAAGGATCCCAAGTTCTAGAGGAGGAGACAGATTAAAAAAAAAAAAAAAAAAAAAAAAAAAACAAGGAAACAAAAAAGGTTTTTCCTGGCTCCCCTCCCCAGTTCAGATTCTCCAGTCTTTCCCAGACCTGATCAAGCCCCCTTCCCCTGGACCATCATCTCCAAGAGCCCAGATCAAAGTGACACCTCTCAGCTCTCACAAGGCTTGCTTTCTTTCTTTTCCTGATTGCAAAAATGATATGTGGATTGTAGAAAATATATGAAAACACCAAGAAGAAAAATTAAATAAAGATCTATAACTTATAAAGTACAGTGATACATAACTCTAATCCCAAATACTCAGGAAGCTCAGGCAGGAAGATTGGAAGTTCAAAATCAGCCTGGGCAACTTAATGAGACCCTCTCTCAAAATAAAAAATAAACAGGGCTGGGTAGCTCAGTAGCAGAACAGCCCTGTATCAATCACCAATACAACAAAAAAAGGAAAGAATGAAAAGATCTATGATTTCACCACCAAGAGTTAAATGCTACCAACATTTCTTTTTGGTCCTTCTGTCTTTATACATGTAATATATTTTTTAAAATATTTATTTAAGCCGGGCGCGGTGGCGCACGCCTGTAATTCCCAGCACTTTGGGAGGCTGAGGCAGGAGGATCGCGAGTTCAAAGCCAGCCTCAGCAATGGCGAGGCACTTAGTAACTCAGTGAGGACCCTGTCTCTAATAAAAATACAAAAAAAGGGCTGGGGATGTGGCCCAGTGGTCGAGTGCCCCTGAGTTCAATCCCCGGTACCAAAAAAAAAAAAAAAAATTTATTTATTTGCTTTTAGTTGTACACAGTGTGTTTTTTATGTGGTGCTGAGGATCGAACCCGGGCCGCGCATGTGCCAGGCGAGCGCTGTACCGCTGAGCCACAACCCCAGCCCCTATACATGTAATATTTTTATATTTATTTATTTTTTGTGTGGTACTGGGGATTGAATTCAGGGATACTCGACCACTGGGCCACCCCCAGCCCTATTTTGTATTTTATTAGAGACAGGGTCTCACTGAGTTGCTAAGTGCCTCGCCATTGCTGAGGCTGGCTTTGAACTCGTGATCCTCCTGCCTCAGCCTCCCAAAGTGCTGGGATTACAGGCGTGCGCCACCGTGCCCGGCTTAATATTTTTATTTTTATTTATTTTTTCTTTTCATTTTTCTTTCTTAAGATATGGAATATCTCTATGTTGCCCAAACTTAACTGTAACTTGCAGTCCTCCTTCCTCAAGTCTCACAAGTTCCTGAAGTTACAGTCATTTGCCATCACACCCAGCTGCTGCTGCTTCTGCTGCTGCTTCTCCTCTTCTTTTTGGAATATTTATTATATGTCCTGTTTTATATGCTGCTATATGAGTCAATCTTCAAAGCCAGTCTAATAAAAAACTCAGTGTGTATTAATAAAATACCCTCTCAACACATTTCAAAGTCCCCCCTAGGATAAGAACAAGGCATTGTTAGTAATAGCAAACATTGCTGAGCACTAACTGGGCCAGCCACAATGCTGAGAGTGCCCCTTGTACCATGTGAGTTACCCACGCTGATGATTCCCATTTTACAGATGAGAAATTGAGGAATGGCCAGAGGAGAAAGGGAAACCCAAAGCATGCAGCAAGGACGGCTGTGTTGGAAACTCTGCCCTCACCTGAGGCTTTCCCCAAACACACAGGCAGCCATGCTTTGTTGAGGACCCCATGGGAGGAGGTAAGGGAGGGAAGCCTAGGAACCAGTAGTCCTAGTTTCTGCCAGGCAACAAGAAACCATCCTACTTACCTTATCAGGCTTGCTTAGAAGGCATATGAGACCAGCCCACTTCCTCCACTCTCTTCAATGCTGCACAACTGACTCCCTAATAAACAATAGCAATAAGGTAAACTGGGCGCACCCCTGTAATCCCAGCACTTGGGAGGACTGAGGAGGAGGATCGCGAGTTCAAAGCCAGCCTCAGCAATGGTGAGGCACTTAGCAACTCAGTGAGACCCTGTCTCTAATAAAATACAATAAAAGGGGGGGGGGTCGGTGGGGATGTGGCTCAGTGTTTGAGTGCCCCTGAGTTCAATCCCCAGTACCAAACAAAAACAAATCCACAGCCGGGCGCAGTGGCGCATGCCTGTAATCCCAGCACTTTGGGAGGCTGAGTCAGGAGGATCGTGAGTTCAAAGCCAGCCTCAGCAATGGTGAGGCACTTAGCAACTCAGTGAGACCCTGTCTCTAAATAAAATACGAAAAAGGGCTGGGGATGTGGCCCAGTGGTCTAGTGCCGCTGAGTTCAATCCCCGGTACCAAAAAAAAAAAAAAAAAAAAAAAAAAAAAAAAAAAAAAAAAAAAAAAAAAAATCACTAGCAATAAGGTGCTGAGCAAGCACAGAACCTTAAGCAGGAACAGAGCTCAGCGTTTGCAACCAGAGAGAGAGAAAGTTGAAGTTCCAGCTTTGCCACTTTTTGACAGTGTAGTTCTGATTGAGAGATACCAGGAATTCATTTAGTCCCCAAAGCCTTCCTCTGAGAGCAGGATCATTTCTCCCTTTTTATAATTTTTCTTTTTCTTCCTCCCTCCTCCCCTTTTTTTAGATGGGGTCTCACAACGTTGCCTAAGTTGGCCTTCAAACTCCTGGCCTCAAGCTATTCTGCCTGTCTCTAGAGTGCTGGGATGACAGGCACTTGCCACCATGGCTGGCACTGCTCCTTTTTATAAGTGAGGTAACTACTAGGTCAGGTGGTTCATCCAAGCTTGCAACAACGGAGGGTGAAATCTAAATAGAGCTCAGACCTCCCTGACTGAAACAGGCTCTTTCCACTAAATCCTGGGCCTTTTTTTTTTCCCCCCTACTCCTTGACAATTGTAACTAGGAAGAGTGGGCCCTGGAGGCCCAGCTCCTTGGGCTCCATCAAGGATCCTGCAGGAGGCAGAAACTTAGGAGTTCCTATCTCCCACCCTGCCTCCACCCATCTGTGCTGTGGTCTTCAGAGCTTGACAGGGACCCTGTGGGCTGTGGTTTATCATCAGCCATGTTTCCTGACTCTTTGTCACTCTCAAGAACAAAGAGGAAAAAAAAACATTCATGTGCAGCTATTTAATTTATTTTTTTGGCAGGGGGTGGAGTACTAGGTATTAAACCCAGGGGCGCTTTACCACTGAGCTACATCCCTAGCCCTTTTTGTTTTTGATTTTGAAACAGGGTTTCTGCTAAATTGTTGAGGCTGGCCTTGAACTACAGATGCTCCTGCCTCAGCCTCTTGAGTTGCTGGGATTACAAGTGCCAACCACCACAACTATTTTATATTTTCTATACTTTGTGAGAGTTTTTTGTTTTCTTTCTCCTTTTTTTCTCCTTCCCCTCCCCACCTCATAAAGAGATTGAACCCAGGACCTTTCACATGCTAAGCAAGTATTCTACCACTGATCTACACACCCCACCCCAGGATTTTCTTTTTTGTTCATAGTTAACTGAAGGCAAAAGTCAAGGTGCTTCTGGTGCTAAGGGGGCAGAAAACACAGTAAATGATAAACCGTGCCTGCCTCTCTATGTCTGTCTCTGTCTCTCTCTCACACACACATTAGGAAAGGCAGATTGCCAACTGAAGAAAACTGGCTACATATTACAAAGAAAGAAGTAATATCCTTAAAGTGAAAAGAGAACGGGGAGTAGTGGCCCATGCCTATAATCCCGGCCACTCTTTGGGAGGCTGAAGCAGAAGATTTGCCAATTCAAAGCCAGCTTCAGCAATTTAGTAAGGCCCTAAGTGACTTAGCAAGAACCTGCCTCAAAAATAAATAAATAGGGCTAGGGATGTGGCTCAATGGTTAAGCTCTTCTGGGTTCAATCTCAATACCAAATAAATAAATAATAAAATTAAAAAAAATAATAATAATAATAACTAGCCAGAGCCTGGCCCCATGGCTCAGGTCTATAATCCCAGAGGCTCTGAGGCTGAGAGGAGGATCACAAGTTCAAAGCTAGCTTCAGCAAAGCAAGGCACTAAGCAACTCAGTGAGACCTTGTGTCTAAACAAAATACAAAATAGGCTGGGGAGGTGGCTCAGTGGTTGAGTGCCCCTGAGTTCAATCCACAGTACCAAAATAAAATATATAAATAAATAAAACTTGGTGGTCTGGGGTGGTAGCTCAGTGGCAGAGCACTTGCCTAGCACATGTGAGGCACTGGGTTCAATCCTTAGAACCACATAAAAATAAATAAATAAAATAAAAGTATTGGGGCTGGGGTTGTGGCTCAGCAGTAGAGCACTCGCATAGCACGCGCGTGGCCCGGGTTCGATCCTCAGCACCACGTAAAAATAAACGCATTGTGTACAACTAAAGCAAATAAATATTTTTAAAAAAAAGTATTTTTAAAATGTGAATAATGATAATAATAATAATTTAAAAATAAAGTAAAAAGAGTTATTTTTCTTTTTTTGGTTAACTTTTTTATTATGACAGCATTATTTTTTAAAATGTGGATTGAACCCAGGGGTGCCTTACCTCTGAGTGACATCCCCAGTCCTTTTTCTCTTTTTCTTTAAATTAAATTTATTTATTTATTCTAATTTGTTATATATGACAGCAGAATGTATTTCAATTCATAGCACACATATAGAGCACATTTTTTCACATCTCTGGTTGTACACAAAGTAGAGTCACATCATTCGTGTCTTTATACATGTATTTAGGGTAATGATGTCCATCAAATTCCACCATCTTTCCTACCCCCATGCCCCCTCCCTTCCCATACCTCACCTTTGTCCTATCTAAAGTTCCTCTAAGATTAATTGAGTGGTGACTGAAGGCAGGTGGGGTGTGGCTAGAGGAGGTGTGGTATTGGGGGCATGGCTTTGTGGTATATATTTGTGTCTGGCAAGTGGAGTCTCTCTCTCTGCTTCTTGATCATATGAGCTGGTTCCCTGTACCACACTCTTCTGCCATGATGTTCTGCCTTGCCTTGAGCCCCGAGGAATGGAGCTGGCCTTCTAAGACCTCTGAAACCGGGCTGGGATTGTGGCTCAGCGGCAGAGCGCTCACCTCTCACGTGCGTGGCCCAGGTTCAATTCTCAGCACCACGTAAACATAAATGCATTGCATTGTGTACAACTAAAGCAAATAAATAAATATTAAAAAAAAAAAAGTCCTCTGAAACCGTGAGCCCTTAAATAAACTTCTCTTCCTTAAAAAAAAAAAAAAAATAAATAAATAAAGTTCCTCTATTCCTCCCATGCTCTGCCTCCCCCCCCCCCCCCCCATTATGGATCAGCATTCACATATCAGAGAAAACATTAGGACTTTGGTTTTTGGGGATTTGCTTACTTCACTTAGCATGATATTCTCCAACTTCATCCATTTACTTGCAAGCCATGATTTTCTCTTTTAATGCTGAGTAACATTGCATTGTATATATATATATATATATATATATATATATATATATATATACCACATTTTCTTTATCCATTCATCTTTTTTTTTTTTTTTTTGGTACTGGGTATTGAACTCAGGGGCACTCATCCACTGGGCCACATCCCCAGCCCTTTTTTGTATTTTATTAGAGACAAGGACAGGGTCTCGATGAGTTGTTAAGTGCCTCACCATTGCTGAGGCTGGCTTTGAACTCGTGATCCTCCTGCCTCTATCCATTCATCTATTGAAGGGCATCTAGGTTGGTTCCACAATTTAACTATTGTGAATTGTGCTGCTATAAACATTGATGTGGCTGCATTACCATAGTATGTTGACTTTAAGTCTTTTGGGTATAGACTGAGGAATGGGATATCTGGGTCAAATTATAGTTCCATTCTAAGTTTTCTAAGGAATCTCCATATTGCTTTCCAGATTCCTTGTACCAATTTGAAGTCCCACCAGCAATGTATGAGTGTGGCTTTTTCCCCCACATCTTTGCCAACATTCATTGTTGTTTGTATTCTTAATAGCTGCCATTCTGACTAGAGTGAGATAAAATCTTAGAGTAGTTTTGATTTGCATTTCTCTAATTACGAGAGATGTGGAACATTTTTTCATATATTTATTGATTAGTTGTATATTATCTTCTGAGAAGTGTCTGTTCATTTCCTTGGCCCATTTATTGATTAGGTTATTTTTTTTTTGGTGTTAAGTTTTTTGAGTTCTTTATATATCCTGGAGAGATAAGTGCTCTCTCTAATGTGCGTGTGGCAAAAATTTGCTCCCATTCTGTAGGCTCTCTGTTCACCTCATTGATTGTTTCTTTTTTTGTGTGTGTGTGTGGTACCGGGGATTGAACTCAGGGGCACTCGACCACTGGGCCACATCCCCAGCCCTTTTTTGTATTTTATTTAGAGACAGGGTCTCACTGAGTTGCTAAGTGCCTCGCCATTGCTGAGGCTGGCTTTGAACTCGCGATCCTCCTGTCTCAGCCTCCCAAAGTGCTGGGAGGCGTGCGCCACCGCGCCCGGCTCATTGATTGTTTCTTTTGCTGAGAAGAAGCTTTTCAGTTTGAATTCATCCCATTTATTGATTTTTTCAATATTTATTTATTTGCTTTAGTTGCACACAATGCGTTTATTATTATTTATTTATTATTATTTTATTATTTTAATTTATTTATTTGCTTTAATTTTACACAATGCAATGCATTTATGTTTATGTGGTGCTGAGGATCTAACCCAGGCCGCACACGTGCTAGGCGAGTGCTCTACCGCTGAGCCACAACCCCTGCCCCCCATTTATTGATTCTTGATTTTATTTCTTGTGCTTTAGGAGTCTTGTTAAGGAAGTCAGGACCTAATCCAACATGATGAAGATTTGGGCCTACTCTTTCTTCTTCTTCTTCTTCTTCTTTTTTTTTTTTTTTTTTTTTTTTTTTTTTTTTTTTTTTTTGGTACCATGGATTGAACTCAGGGGCACTCAACCACTGGGCCACATCCTCAGACCTTTTTTTTATGTTTTTATTAGAGACAGGGTCTCACTGAGTTGCTAACTGCCTCGCCATTGCTGAGGCTGGCTTTGAACTCCAATCCTCCTGCCTCAGCCTCCCAAGTGCTGGGATTACAGGAGTGCACCACTGTGCCGGGCTCTATTCTTTCTTCTATTAGGTGCTGAGTCTCTGGTCTAATTCCTAGGTCCTTGATCCAGTTTTGTGCATGGTGAGAGATAGGGGTTTATTTTCATTTTGCTGCATATGGATTTCCAGTTCTCCCAGCACCATTTCTTGAAGAGACTATCTATTCTTCAATATATGTTTTTGGCACCTTGTCTAGTATGAGATAACTGTATTTATGTCCGTTTGTCCCTGTGTCTTCTATTTTGTACCCTTGGTCTATAAGTCTATTTTGGTGCCAATACCACGCTGTTTTCATTACTATTGCTCTGTGGTATAGTTTAAGGTCTGGTATAGTGATACCACTTGCTTCATTCTTTTTTTTTTTTTTTTTTTTTGGTACCAGGGATTGAACTCAGGGGCATTCGACCACTGGGCCACAATCCCCAGCCCTTTTTTGTATTTTATTAGAGACAGGGTCTCACTGAGTTGCTAAGTGCCTCACCATTCCTAAGGCTGGCTTTGAACTTGAAATCCTCCTGCCTCAGCCTCCCAAGTGCTGGGATTACAGGCGTGTACCACGCGCCCGACAAATAGTGATAGTTTGAGTTCTTCTTTTCCTATCCATATCCCTTTAATTTCTTTCATCTGTCTAATTGCTGCAGCTAGAATTTCTTTTTTTTTTTTTTTTTTTTTTTTTTGGGGTACCGGGGATTGAACTCAGGGGGCACCTGTCCACTGGGCCATATCCCCAGCCCTTTTTTGTATTTTATTTAGAGACAGGGTCTCACTGAGTTGCTAAGTGCCTCGCCACTGCTGAGGCTGGCTTTGAACTCGCGATCCTCCTGCCTCAGCCTCCCAAAGTGCTGGGATTACAGGCGTGCGCCACCGCGCCCGGCTTGCAGCTAGAATTTCTTAAAGATCAGTTTAAAAAACCTAGAATTAGGGCTGGGGATGTAATTTAGTTGGTAGAGTGCTTGCCTTGCATGAACAAGGCCTGGGTTTGATCCCCAGCACCCCACCCCACTCCACCCCCCCCCAAAAAAAAAAATTATATATATATATAATTTAGTTAGGCCAGGCATGGTGACCATGTTTATAATCCTAGCAAGTCAGATGGCTGAGGCAGGAGGATTTCAAGTTGCAGGTCAGCCTCATCAACTTAGCAAGACTCTCTCAAAAAAAGAAAGAAAAGGGCCAGGAAAAAAACTGGAAAGAGTACTTTGTATTTCCTCTGTTATGAGTTGCCTAGTTGTGTGTGTGTGTCTCTCTCTTTGTTTATTTGTTCTAATTAGTTATACATGACACTAGAACGCATTTGGACACAGCATACATAAATGAGTACAAGTTCTCATTCTTCTGTTTTACATGATATAGAATTACACAGGTCGTGTAATCATATATAATGTCCTATTCATTCTACTATATTTCCTACCCCCACTACTTGTGTCTCTTGCCTATTTATTTTTTCTTGAAGTGTTCTTTTTCTAAATTGAGATAAAATGCATATAAAAGTCGCCTGTGTAAAAACACATGATTATGGGGCTTGGGCTGTAGCTTAGTGGCAGGGCACTTGTCTAGCATATGTGAGGCACTGGGTTCAATCCTTAGCATCACATAAAAATAAAAAAAAATAAAATAAAGTCATTCTGTCCATCTACAACTACAAAACAATTTTTAAAAAAAACATATGAAGCCGGGCGCAGTGGCGCATGCCTGTAATCCCAGCACTTTGGGAGGCTGAGGCAGGAGGATCGCGAGTTCAAAGCCAGCCTCAGCAATGGGGAAGCACTTAGCAACTCAGTGAGACCCTGTCTCTAAATAAAATACAAAAAAAAAGGCTGGGGATGTGACCCAGTGGTCAAGTGCCCCTGAGTTCAATCCCCGGTACCACAAAAAAAAAAAAAAAAAAAAAACATATGAGGGGGGGCTGGGGTTGTGTGGCTCAGCAGTAGGGCGCTTGCCTAGCACGTGTGCGGCCCGGGTTTGATCCTCAGCACCACGTAAATAAACTAAATAAACGCATGTGTACAACTAAAGCAAATAAATATACATTAAAATATATATATATGAGAGCTGGGGATATAGCTTAGTTGGTAGAGTGCTTGCCTTGCATGCACAAGGCCCTGAGTTCAATCCTCAGCACCACAAAATATAAAAATTAAAAAAGGGCTGGGGTTGTGGCTCAGCGGTGGAGCACTCGCCTGGTGCGTGTGCGGCCCGGGTTCGAGCCTCAGCACCACGTAAATGGACACATTGTTTTGTGTACAACTAAAGCAAGTGAATAAATTTTTTTTTTTTTTTTTTTTGGTACCGGGGATTGAACTCAGGGGCACTCGACCACTGGGTCACATCCCCAGACCTTTTTTGTATTTTATTTAGAGACAGGGTCTCACTGAGTTGCTAAGTGCCTCGCCATTGCTGAGGCTGGCTTTGAACTCGCGATCCTCCTGCCTCAGCCTCCCAAAGTGCTGGCATTACAGGCGTGCGCCACCGCGCCCGGCTTCAATAGGTTCTTGAGCTTTACATCAAGCACAAGGATTTCTGGTTTTCTGTTTCATAGTTTATTCTCTGAAAGAAAGACAGAACTGGGAGCTGAGACTTGGGACCAATCTGGGGTCTCTCCAGTTTTTGTGATTCTAGTTTAGCCCTTTTCTCACTCTTGATTCTGCTACCTCATCTGTAAAACAAGGGAGTTAACCTGCATCAGGTCTCTCAGAGTCCTGTTGTGCCTCAGGGGCCAGGGGTATGTGGATCCATAGGGACTCCAGGACTGTAGAAGGCAGCATAGCAAAGGGGCTGTCAGAGTCCAGCTTATCATGGAAATGGTGGACCCCAGCGTTGTCATGTCTTCTGAGAATATAGAAACCTGGGAATCTCCCATTTTTAAATGTTCAGCAACTAGTCCAAATTTTGCAATAAACATTGTGGAAGCCAAAGGAAACAAGCCAGCAAACTGGAGTTTATCATCCCTGGAATGGCTATTCTCAGAGGCATCCTCTAACTACATTTGCCGTTTTAAGTGCCTGGAAATTGCTCCCCAGATTTCCCTGGTGGGTCCTTCTCTATGGCTCAGATGTACTATCTGACCTTGGGTGGCAGGATTAGATGCTTTGAGCCTACAAGCCACACCCCTTCACTGGAATGTTCTGAGACGGGGTGTGAGCCTCAGCGTAAATCCTCTGGACAGCCTCCAAAGGACTCAGAACGTTTTTAGAAATTCCTAGAAAATCCAAAACAGTCCCTATTGGCAGGCTCATTTGATCTACCAGACCCAGGGTGGCCAAAGAATAAATTGCAATGAATCAGAAGTTGGATTCACAGGAAGGAATCCTAGGCCAAACTTTAGGTATCATCTAATTTGGTTCCTCCATTTTACAGATCCAGATTAGGAAGTCATCTGCCCCAAATCCAGGAGGACGTAGATTCCTTCAAAAAGGTCAGTGGTGCCTGGTGCGATGGTACATGCCTGTAATCCCAGCTTCTCAGAGGCTGAGACAGGAGGAACATGAGTTGAAAGACAGCCTCAGCGAGGCGCTAAGCAACTCAGTGTACACCCTGTCTCTAAATAAAATACAAAATAAGTCTGGGGATGTGGCTCAGTGGTCAAGTGCCCCTCCCCGCTACCTGCCCCCTGCCTCCCCCCCAAAAAAACCTTATTTACTCTTACCTTGCTGTCCTCAGTCTTAAAGGCAGACAAAATGTTAGGTAAATTTAGAACTAACCAACCTTGTATTATCAGTTTTTAGATGAATACTCTTTAAAATGCTTAATATGCCTTCATGCAGAGCTGAGCAGAAATCTGAAGACAGATACAAAAGGAAGGCAGACATGTCAAGCTTTATCCTGCTTTCAGTTCCATTTTGGGCATCTGTAGGCCCAAATGAAAAGTCAGTGCTTTTAGCAAAAGCAGCGTCTATTTCTCTGTTATGTCATTAGGGGAGTTGACTCACATGATCAGAGAGCCTGAAAAGTCCCATGACAGCCCATCTGAAAGCTCAAGACCTGGGGATGCAGTATCATGGCTCATTTCAAGTCCAAAGGCCTCAAAGCCAGGGAAGAAGATGGCATAACAATCAATCTGAGGCCAAAGGCCAGAAAACCCAGAGGTAGGAGATGTCACTGATGTAAGTCATGGAGTAGTTCTGATGTCCAAGGGCAGGAAATGGAAGAGTATGCCCAGCTGCAGGATAGGAACATCAATTCCTTTCTCTGCCCTTTTTGTTCTATGCAGGCCCCAAGCCAACAAGATGATATCCACACATGGTGAGAGCAGATATTTCCCACTCAGACTCACATGCCAATCTGCTCTGGAAATACCCTCACAGACAAAAAATAATGTTTTACCGTCACTCTAGGTATTCATAAATGCAATCAAGTTGACATTTAGAATGAAGCCATCATGCTGGGCATGATGGCACACTCCTGTAATCCCAGCTACTTGGGAGGCTAAGACAAGAGGAATGCAAGTTTGAGGCCAGCCTCAGGAATTTAGTGAAAGCCTGTCTCAAAATGAAAAAAATAAAAAGGGCTGGGGGTGTGTGGCTCAGTGATAGGGTGCTCCTGGGTTCTATCACTAGTACAGCAAATAACTAAATAAATAATCACAATTTTGGTATGTGCCACCAAAAAAGCTTTAACTGATTCCTAAGTGTTTTAGTATGTTTTCTGCTGCTGTAACAAAATACCACAGACTAGGTAAATTATAAACAATAGAAGTTTATTTGGTTCACAGTTCTGGAGACAGGGAAGTAGAAAATCAAGGGGACATATGTGTTAAAGACTTCTATGCCTACCCATAACACAGCAGAAGAGGAACTGAGCATAGGTGAGAGAGGACAGGAATGAGCAAGAAACACACACTCAAGTGAGCTCACTTTTATTTTCATCTTTTTATTTTTTATTTTTAGTAGTAGGTGGATACAATCCCTTCATTTTTAAATTTATTTTTTATATAGTGCTGAGGATCAAGCCCAGTGCTTCACTCGTGCTAGGCAAGTGCTCTATTACTGAGCCACAACCCCAGCCCCTTATTTTTATTTTTTTATTGCAGTACAGGGGATTGAACCCTGGGGTGCTCTATCAGTGAGCTACATTCCCAGCCCTTTTTATTTTCTTTTAAATTTTGAGGTAGGTTCTTGCTAAATTGCCCAGGCTTGCCCAGAGTTTGGGTTCCTCCTGCCTCAGCCTCAGAATTGAGTCACTGAGCTTACAGGCACGTGCTACCACACCCGGCCAGACTTTTTTATTTTTTATTTTTAGAAAAGTATGGAGAAAGGCCAGACGTGGTGTGGCACACCTGTCATCTTAGCAGCTCGGGAGGGAGGCTGAGGCAAGAGGATGAGAGTTCAAAGCCAGCCTCAGCAAAAGTGAGGCGCTAAGCAACTCAGTGAGATCCTGTCTCTAAATAAAATACAAAATAGGGCTAGGGATGTGGCTCAGTGGTTGAGTGCCCCTGAGTTCAATCCCTGGCACCAAAAGAAAAAAAAAAGAAAGAAAGAAGGAAGGAAGGAAGGAAGGAAGGAAGGAAAGAAGGGAGGGTATGGAAAAAAGGAAATTCCTAATAGAGGAATAGCATAAGTAAATGTATAGAGAAAAGAATTATGGGGCAGATTTATTTTCTCTAAGAAAAGGATTCAAAGAGCATGCACCTGCCAACTTTTACAATGGCTTGTTCCAGACTCCTGGAGTAATGTCTTGAAGTCTCTATTCATTGTCCTATACCTTCCAAAAATAGTGGAGCCTTGTAAGCAGATCCCCACGATGAGACTACCCACCCTAAGCATTAAGCTGGGGCATTCATCTCATGGGATCTGAATTGCCTCCTTCCAGGATCAGAGGTCTGATAAACATCCTGAGCAGCAATCAGCAATAGAGATTACCCCCTCAAGTGATAAGGACTTCTCTGGAGCCACCTTACAGAACCAGAACTGAGATAATGACATGCCAGACCACAGTATGATCAAGACTGTTTAAACATACTTCTTGACTCCTGCCCCAATTCTCCTTCTATTTAAACTTAAACCACATGTCATTACCCCAAAGGCACAGCTGAGGTGCTTAATCTCACTTTGCCTTTCTGACATGGCCATATTGAATAAAGTTCCTTTTCTGCTTTTCATTATTATTATTATTTTTTATTCCGGAGAGTGGGGAGAAAATAACAAAACCTGATTTGTTGGGATCACCGGAGACAGGCTTCTGGCCTAAGATTCTAGTAATAATAAATTTCTTTCTCATCTATTATCTTCTATTATTAGTACCCACCCCACAACTAGTGCTGGAGATCAAACCCAGGACCTTGGGTATGTTAGACAAGCACCCTACCACTGAGCCATGTCCTCAGCCCTCTCTCTTCTATTGATTATGTCTCTTTGAAGAAAGCTGACAGGGCTGGGGCTGGGGCTCAGCGGCAGAGCGCTCGCCTCGCACGTGCGCGGCCCGGGTTCGATCCTCAGCACCACGTAAACACAAATGCATTGTGTACAACTAAAGTAAATAAATAAATATTTAAAAAAAAAAAAAGAAAGCTGACAATGCAGAAGTCAACCCAAGCTTCCTGTAAAAAGGGACCTTATTTGAGAGACACAAGGGAACCAAGGAAGGAAAGCCTTTCTCTCCATGATTTGTCCTCTACATGCTTTTCTCTGCCTGCAGACTAACCCCTCTCCTTCTCTAGTCAGAACATGCCAGTTCCCTAATTCCCCAGTTTCCTTTGTGTACATTCAGCCACAGAGAAAGACTGAAGCTGTTGCCAAATTCCTAAAAGGAGAACTAACTGGCCAGACTTGAGTCCACTACCACACTGAGTCCAGGCAGCTGTGGTCAAGGGCATAGAATCACATGATGCAAACAGATTCCAGGAACTGGACCTCCTTTTTTCTTTCCTCTGAGCACCCTTGCTGCCCTCTATAGATTGGCCTTTTCTCCTTTCCTTCCTTTTTTTTAAAATTTTTATTATTCTAATTTGTTATACATGTTTGCAGAGTACATTTCATTTCTTCCTTCTTTCTCTCTTTCTTCTTTCTCTCCCCCTCTCCCTCTCTCCCTCTTTCTTTCTTCTTCTTTTTCCTTCCCCTTCCCTTCCCCTTTCTCTTCTCCCTTTTGGTACCAGGGATTGAAACCAGGGGTGTTTAACCACTAAGATACATCCCCATCCCTTTTTTAATTTTTAATTTTGAGACAGGGTCTTGCTAAGTTGTTTAGGACCTCATTAAATTGCTGGGGCTGGCTTTGAATTTGCTATGCTATTGCTGCAGCCTCCTGAATTGCTGGGATTACAGTCACATGCCACCATGCCCTATTTAGATTGTCTTTTTCTTATGTCTTCCCAGATTTTGTCATGTTCCTCATCTCAGCCATAATAGAAACTGATTGGAATTCTTGAGCCCAGTATCAAATTCCTGGGAGAGAAATTTGGATGAGCCTAACTCAGGTCCCTGTTGATCCTGGTGCTATCACTATCCCCTGTGGTCAGCAGAAAAGAGGGAGTCCTGTCCTATCAAATGACTGCTCTGATTTATCCATGGATATAGTGGAGTTGTTAGAAAATGTGGATTATCACTAGGTTCAGTGGCATATGCCTATAATCCCAGAGATTTGGCAGGCTGAGACATATGGAATGTAAATTCCAGGCCAGCCTGGAAAATATAGCAAAACCCTCTCTCAAAGTAAAAATTCATAAAAGGACTGGGCATGTAGCTTAATGGTAAACCTCTCATGGGTTCAATTGCCAGTACAGAAAAAAAAAACAAAACAAAACAAAAAAAAAAACGTCAAGCCAGGTGGCACAGGCCTTTAATCCCAGAGACTCGGGAGGCCGAGGCAGGAGGATCACAAGTTTGAGGCCAGCCTCAGCAATTTAGCAAGGTCCTAAGCAATTTAGTGAGACCATGTCTCAAAAATGAAAATAAAAAATAAAAAAGGCTGGGTTTGTGGCTCAGTGGTAAAGTTCCCCTGGTTTAAATCCCTGGGGCGGGAGGGGGGGGTAGGGGGGGGGAGGGAAGGAGGAGGAGAAAAAAGAAAATGTGGACTGTATAAACTCTGTGCATACATCATAAGATAAGGGTTCTTAGCCGGGCGCGGTGGTGGCGCACCCCTGTAATCCCAGCACTTGGGAGGCTGAGGCAGGAGGATCGGGAGTTCAAAGCCAGCCTCAGCAATGGTGATGCACTTAGCAATTCAGTGAGACCCTGTCTCTAATAAAATACAAAAAAGGGCTGGGGATGTGGCCAGTGGTTGAGTGCCCCTGAGTTCAATCCCTGATACCAAAAAAAAAAAGAGATAAGGGTTCTTCCTGATGCAATTATATCACGCCACGGTTGCTAACCTTTCCTTTCTTTCTTTCTTCTTCTTCTTCTTTTTTTTTTGGGGGGGGGGGGTACTGGGGATTGAACCCAGGGGTGCTGAGCCACATCCCAGTCCTTTTTCAATGTTTTATGAGCCACTGCAGCCCACATGGCTGCTAAACTTGAAAGCATCATCATAAATAAAGGGCCTTGCCAGGTGCAGTGTTGGATTCCAGGCAGGAGGCCACACCTCCCCACGTGCTTTGTTAAAAACTACACTTCCCAAGATCCTCAGCGTGACCAAAAAACCTGACCAGCAAGTCCCCTGTCCACTACCCCCCCCTTGACCTCTGCTGGCCAATAGGGCAAGGACTCACTCCAAGGGGGTTTTATGACCCCTACTCTATTTAAACCAGCCCGGACTGAAATCGCTCTCTGTTCGCGCTTGCCTCGGTTCCTGCCTATCCCTATTCCCGTCCATCCCTTCCCTACCCCCCTTCCCTTCCTTTCCCTACCCTTGCCCACGTGGCACCCCAATAAACCCTTTTATTTCACTAACACAGTGTTCCCGGCTAAGTTAACTATGTTTCAGCATTTTTCTAACATGCAGCCCTACATGAATGTAATCCCAGGGGCTCAGGAGGATGAGGCAGGAAGATCCACAAGTTCAAAGCCAGCCTCACTAATGGTGAGGAGCTAAGCAATTCAGCAAGACCCTGTCTCTAAATAAAATACAAAATAGGAGCCGGGCGCGGTGGCGCACGCCTGTAATCCCAGTACTTGGGAGGCTGAGGCAGGAGGATCGCGAGTTCAAAGCCAGCCTCAGCAATGGTGAGGCACTTAGCAACTCAGTGAGACCCTGTCTCTAATAAAATACAAAAAAAAAAAAAAAAGGGCTGGGGATGTGGCCCAGTGGTCGAGTGCCCCTGAGTTCAATCCCTGGTACCAAAAAAAAAAAAAAAAAAAAAAAATACAAAATAGGGCTGGGGGGGTGGTTCAGTGGCCAAGTGCCCCTGAGTTCAATCCCCAGTACCAAATAAATAAATAAAGGGCCTTATGGTCTATCACTAAAGGCCTGGAAATACTGGAATGTCTTATCTTTTTTTTTTTTTAATATTTATTTATTTACTTTAGTTGCACACAATGCAATGCATTTATGTTTACATGGTGCTGAGGATCGAACCCGGGCCGCGCACGTGAGAGGCGAGCGCCCTGCTGCTGAGCCACAACTCCAGCCCCCGTCTTATCTTTTTTAAGAACATCAGGTTTAGAAATCTTTGTACAGACTGACTAATGTAATCTGGCTAACATATTGAACAACCACCTTGCTTGACACACTGTGTGAGGCCTGGAAAGTCCAAATATGATCCAGTATCCAATATAGTCTTTGCCCAGAGGTTCTAACCCCTTTCTCAATATTATGTTTATATCAGTCAAGTTCATTTAGAAATATGTTATCTTCACAGAGCTGAATTGGAATTTCCATCTGACTGCATTAGGAAGCATTAAATTGCATGAATTCAGCTGAGAATTGAGATCACAGGAATTAATAATGTACTTGATCTCTGTGATATTGTGAAATATACAGTCAATCCTCTGAATTTATCTATTTCATATACTTGAATTCAACCAATTTTGAGTAAAAAGTATTTGCAAAAAATATTTGCCTCCAGGGGCTGGGGTTGTGGCTCAGCGGTAGAGCATAGAGTGCTAGCCTAGCACGTGCATGGCCCTGGTTCGATCCTCAGCACCACGTACAAATAAACGCATTGTGTACAACTAAAACAAATAAATAAATATTTTTTTAAAATTTGCCTCTATGTTGAACATGTTACAGACTTTTTTTGTCATTAGTCCATAAACAATGCAATAACTATTAACATATCATTTGCATTTTATTAGGTATAAGTAATCCAGAAATGATTTTTAAAGTGTATGGAATGAGCAAGGGCATAGTGGTGCATGCCTAAGACTTGGGAGGCTGAGGTAGGAGGACCATAAATTCAAAGCCAGCCTCAGCATTTTAGCAAGGCCCTAAGCAATTTAATGAGACCCTGTCTCAAAATAAAAAATAAAAAGGGCTGGGGATGTGACTCAGTGGTTAAAAATAAAAATAAAGTGTATGGGATGATGTGTGCATATTACGTGCAAATACCAGGACATTTTATATAAGGGACTTGAGCATCTGCAGATTTTAGTATCCCGGGCAGGGATAGAGGTGAGTCCAGGAAATAATCTTCTCAGGTTACCTAGGGATGACCACATTTGACCTTTGTCCCATTTCCTGTCCTAAATTCCTAAAATCTTTGGAATCTTCAAAGTGATAAGCGGTCTTTTTGTATGCTAATGAGTTGACTCTTGGCTGCTAGTTCTTAGTTTGCTTCTGAATGGGAGCTGGTCACTGGAAAGATCAAGGCAGGATTAGAGGGTTGGGACTTTCAGCCATACCACTGATATCTTGGAATAGGAAAGAAGCTGAAGGTAAATTGATCACAATGGCTGGTAATTTAATCAATCATGCAACCTCCAAAAAGGACAGAGTTTGGGAACAGGTTTCCAAATAGCTGAACACAAGGAGGTTCTTGGAGGGTGGTGCACCCAGAGGGCATGGAAGCTCCTGGCTCTTTCCCACTTGGCTTGCCCTATGTATCCTCTGTAATAATATCCTTCATAATAAACCAGCAAAATTTTTTTTTTTTTTTTGTACTAGGGAATGAACTCAGGGGCACTCAACCACTAAGCCACATCCCAGCCCTATTTTTTATATTTTATTTAGAGACAGGGTCTCACTGAGTTGCTTAGTGCACCTTGCCATTGCTGAGACTGGCTTTGAACTAATGATCCTCCTGTCTCAGCCTCCTGAGCGCCTGGGAATACAGGCTTTGAACTAATGATCCTCCTGTCTCAACCTCCTGAGCGCCTGGGATTACAGGCGTGTGCCACCATGCCTGGTATAAACCAGTAAATGTAAATAAAGTATTTTCTTGAATTCTGTGAACCAGTATAGCAAGTTAGATGAACCCAGAGAGCTTGTGATTGACATCTAACAATGGGGGACAGTTTGTGTGACTGAACCCTCAACCTGCTGGTCTGACTATCTCCAGGTAGATAAGGTCAGAATTGACTTAGAGGCAGGGCCTTGTGGTGCATGCTTGTAATTCAAGCAACTCTGGAGGTTGAGGAAGGCGGTGGAAAGTTCCAGGAAAGCTTCAGCAACTTAGTGAGCAATTTAGGGACACCCTGTCTCAAATTAAAAATAAAAAGGTCTTTAGATGGGTGTGGTGGCACACACCTGTAATCCCAGCGGCTTGGGAGACTGAGGCAACAGCAACAGCATAAGCAACTCAGTGAGACCCTGTCTCTAAACAAAATACAAAATAGGGCTGGGTTGCTCAGTGGTCGAGTGCCCATGAGCTCAATCCCCAGTACCCCTAAGCCCCAAAAAAGAAGGTCTGTAGATGTAACTCAGTGGTAAAGTGCACCTGGGTTCAATCCCTAGTATCCAAAAAAAAAAAAAAAAAAAAAAAAAAGAATTTAATTGAGTTAGAGGACACCCAGCTGGTGTCTGCTCCACAAAAGATAATTGATCATTGATCATTTGATGTGTAGGGGACATCCCTCCACCCATCTGGTGTCAGAATCCTGTTATGAGATTATAGTGAGAGAAACTGAGTTTTGTTATTCCTATACTGAACATCTCTTTGCTTGGAATCATCATTTTTATAACAATAGTATTATAAAGGCCATTGACCATGGAGAAATTAATATCCGGTTGGGATTTTCCCACAGAGTCTCAGAGACCAGGCATTATTGAATGGAATCTGGGTCAGAAAACACTTGTGATGTTTATTTTGTTATTATGGTCCTGCTGAAAGTATGAAACAAGTTTCATCTGTGAATGATCTAGCCTATTTGGGTACTGTTAGCGAAATTTGCAGGAAGGGACGGACGCTCGAACTGTCGTATAGGAAAAGGAAAGGGGTTTATTGAATTACCAAGAAACACGTGGAGGGGATGGGGACAAACCGCGGGGAATGAACGGGAGCTGGAGCACGCGGGAACAGAGAGCAGGAACAGAGAGCGGGAACAGAGAGCGAGTTCAGTCCGGGGCTGGCTTAAATAGAGTAGGGGCCATAAAACCCCCTTGGAGTGAGTCCTTGGCCTATAGGCCAGCAGAGGTCGTGGGGGGGCGGGGGAGGTAGTGGTAGTGGACAAGGGACTTGCTGGTCAGGTTTTTTGGTCACGCTGAGGATCCTGGGAGCTGTAGTTTTTCACAAGGCACCTGGGGAGGTGTGGCCTTCTGCCTGGAATCCAACATTCCCCCCTTTTTTTATTTCTTAGGGAGAGGGGCGTTGTGTTTCAATCTGGCTGCTTCAGAGCTGAAATGGGGCGACGTGGGGTAGTTTTGGGGGGGGGAGGGAGGAATGTGGGCAGGCAGGTCAGGCTTGAGGGTTAAAAAAATTCCCAGGTGGCCGGGCGCGGTGGCGCACGTCTGTAATCCCAGCACTTTGGGAGGCTGAGGCAGGAGGATCGCGAGTTCAAAGCCAGCCTCAGCAATGGCGAGGCACTTAGCAACTCAGTGAGACCCTGTCTCTAAATAAAAAAATACAAAAAAGGGCTGGGGATGTGGCCCAGAGGTCGAGTGCCCCTGAGTTCAATTCCCGGTACCACAAAAAAAAAAAAAAAAAAAAAAAAATTCCCAGGAGGCAGGCACCATAAAGATGGATCTCTGCAGGAGTGAATTGGATGAAGGTTCCTTGAAGCCATAAATCGGTGAGGGTGTTAAACCAGGCTTCTGCAGAGGTCACCGGGGGAATCAACCAACTATCTTCTTGGAGAGCATGTAGGAATTGTAGGCATCTCAAGTTTACAGGTGGCATCTTAACACTATTATGGAAACAACAAGGAAAAGAAGGTGAGAGGGATGATTGTCCGGCTGCTTATTCCACCGGGCAGGACTTACAGCAAAAAAAACCAATCGAGGGAGTCAGGATGTAGCTGATCTCTCTAGAGATTGGCAACTCTGTCCCGAGGTGCAGGGAAGTCATCTTTGGTTGGAAGGTCATCTGTGGTTGTTAGCAGTTGATAATCCCTGAGGAGAAGCTGGTTAACGGTTTGGTTAGAAATTTGAGAAATATGATTTTGAAGGCATCGTATGAGGCAAGGAACTATCATCAGGACAAGACATATAGTTTATAAGTGTGCCTAGGAGAGGGAGGACCCAGGGGGCCACCCCTTCCCATAGTTCCCATGAGGATCTCTGCTGGCACCGGATCTTCTTGTCCCCTAAACCTTGCACTATCTCTTTTAAGCATTGTACGTTGTGGTCAACTTTGCCTGACTGGTTGACATAATAGCAGCATTCCTCACCCAAGAAAATACAGGTACCCCTTTTTTCTGCTGTGATGAGGTCCAAGGCTCGCCTGTTTTGGAGCACAACCTCCGCTAGTGATGAGAGTTGTTGCTGGAGGGCCTGGATGGAGTAGGCGGAGGCTTCAGCTGTGGTGGCGAGCTTATCTGTGAGGTCAGAGAGCTTCTGTTCAAAGGATTGGGCCATTACAAGTGAATGAGCCAGTCCTCCAACTGAGAGGCCTGTGGAGGCAATCGTGGTGACTAAGCTAACACCCACTAAGGCTGCCAGAGTGGCTGCTCGCTTAGAGCGCCCCCCTTGAGACTGTAGGGAGGAAAGAAGGTCCTCAACTTCAGCCTCTGTATATAGAGTCAAGCCTGGAATGAAGACAACAGGATAGCAGGGACCTGGGGTTTTAGCATCAATGCATCGGAACACGTGGGTGGAGCACCAAAACAGGAGAGGGGAAGAGAGAGTCAAATCACCCGTTATGGGATGCCAGGTGCGTTCTGGGCAAGAGTCTTTGGCGGCGGCCCAACAAGAAGTAACGTTAAGGAATGGGGGGATAGTCGGAAGTGGGAGAGAGAGAGAGGATTGATTGTGGCATGAGGAGGTTGGGGTGTGACATTGGCTCGAACTGGGACCGGGACTAATAAAGACTTGTGAAGCGGCGCACAGAGGAAACAGGTTGAAGCGTTAAAGGTGGAATAGCTTGCTAATAAGGAAAGAGATAAAGAGAGAATGGAGTCCCAGGAGAAGGAGAGAGTCGTTCAAGTTTCGAAGATGGGTTTGAGTCTGCTGTCTGGTGGCACTAAGTTTCTCGAAAGCCCTGACAGCAGAAGAGTCTTTTATAGTTTTTTCTATAATGATTTTCCCTCGACCATGGATCCAATTGCGATTAGCAAACCCTACTGCAGCAATACGACTCTGCCAGGAAAAAGGGTCAGTAATCTTGAAGGTTACATTATTATTGTACTTCCAGGATTGGAGTTGGGATGGCATGATTCCCCAGGAGTTTGTTGTTCCCATAACAGGATGGGACCAATGATATTTACAGCTCCAGGATGGACATCCAACCCATCCATTAGGGTTGTTATTGCAAGCAGCAGCCAAAGCCCTAAGGCAGGGGGCCCATTCACGAATGGTGGGGTCAAGTTGTTTAGACAGGTAGGCAACTGGAGCAAAGGTAGTGGCTTTGTATTGGCCTAGAACACCAAGAGCCAAACCCTTCATTTAATGGACATAAAGGGTAAATGGCTGAAGGAGGTCTGGGAGGTGAAGGGCTGGGGCCTGTGACAGTGCCTGCTGCAAATGTTTAAACTCGGCCTGAATGTTGTCAGGAAGGAATTTTCCCTCAATCTCCTTAGCTGCCTCATATAGGGGCTTTGCATAAAGAGAGAAATTAGGAATCCAGGCACAGAAATATCCTGCTAGCCCTAGGAAAGAGAGAATCTCTTCCTTTGTCTTGGGGCATGGGAGCTCCTTGATGAGGGCTTTTCTGTCCACAGTAATGGCCTTCGATTGATGGGAAATCTGAACTCCCAAATATACTACCTGGGTCTGGGCAAGCTGTACCTTAGACGAGGAGACACGATACCCACGAGAAGCAAGAAAATTTAAAAGGGTGTAAGAGTCTTCACGAGCTGTGAAAAGGGAAGGGCTGCAGAGGAGGAGGTCATCTACATATTGTAAGAGAGTAGAATTAGGGAATTTAAGATCTTTGAGGTCTGCAGCCAATGTCTGACCAAAGATATGGGGGCTGTCTCAAAAACCCTGAGGGAGGACTGTCCAGGTCAACAGTTGGGAACACCGGGTATCTGGATCTGTCCAAGTAAAGGCAAAGAGGTCTTGAGATTCTGGGGCTAAGGGTACAGTGAAGAAGGCATCTTTAAGGAATAGTATAAGGATTTGGGACCACGGGGTGTATAGGCCTGACAGCCTCGTTGATGAGACGAAGATCTTGGACTAGCCGATAGGACCCATTGGACTTTTGAACTGCCAATATAGGGGTGTTATAAGGAGAATGGGTGGGTCTGAGAAAGCGTTTCTGCAAAAGATCTGAGATGATGGGTTGAAGACCTCTGAGACTCGCGGCTGGAAATGGATATTGGGCTTTATTGGGGAAACATTGGGGATCTTTAAGGTAGATTTGTATGGGGTCACACTGCGCAAGGGAGGGAGTCTGAGTATCCCAGACTTTGGGGTCCACTAAATCGGCGGGGACAGGGTAATGAAAGGTTTCTGTGTCGATAGAAGGTTGGGGGGTTTCCGCCTCAGTAGGGGGCTGAGGGGATCTTACATCACTAGGGGGCGATGGGGTTTCCTCATCAGCATCAGTAAGGGGTGATGGGTCAGTGGCCTTTGAAACAGTAAGAAGAAAAATGGGGGAGGAGATGGAGCAAGACAAACCAGGAAGCATAACTGAGCTAGGCAGATTGGAGAACACGATTGAGGCCTGGAATTTGGCCAATATGTTCCTGCCCAATAGGGGCACGGGACACTGAGGCATTACCAGAAACTGGTGGGTGAAGGGATGGTGGTGAAGACAGCAAGACAGCATAGGAGTCTTGCGGGGGCGAATAGCATTTCCCTCTATCCCGACAATAGGGGATGGTGCTATGGTGGTGGGGCCCCAAAACTCCCTCAAGACTGAGGAGGTGGCTCCTGTATCTAGCAGGAAATTCACGGGGCGTCCATCAACAAGGAGAGTAACCCTGGGCTCCTTCAATGCGATGTCAACGGTCGGGAGAGGAGCCCCTGGGCCCCTTCAGTCTTCCATGGCCAGTGCCAGCAGGCTGGGGTTTGTGACCGGTCCAGCCCCCCTGAGGGAGCTGGGGCAGTCAATGCCCCAATGGCCCATCTTGGAACACTTTGGGCACGGGCACTTAGGGGGCTTGGGAATTAGGGCATTCTCGAGCCCAGTGTCCATCTTTCCCGCACCTAAAGCAAGGCCCTGGGGGTTCCTCCTGTGTGGACTTATATGCCCCTTTTCTTGAGGCCTGAGCATCAGGGCCCCTAAGGGCCTGAGCTAACATTTGAAACCTTGATCGCTCAGCCTTCTCCTGCTTTAGAAACCTGCGACGTTCACCGTCTTCTTCACGGTTATGATAGACTTTAAAAGCCGTGGCCAAAATCTCAGTCTGGGGAGTCACAGGGCCCAATTCTAATTTCCTTAATTAGCTCGAATGTCGGGATAGCTCTGAGACAGGAAATATGTCATAAGGACTTGACGGCCCCCCTGGGACTCAGGATCTAAGTTTGTGTATTTTTGAAGGGCCTTCATGAGCCGATCTAAAAATTCAGAGGGGGTCTCTTCTCTCTTTTGAATAATGTCCTGTAGCTTATCAAAATTAACAGGTTTCTGAGCTGCTCGTTTCAGACCATCTACTATACACGTTAAAAACTGGTCCCTTAAGACCACGTCCCCTGGGGCATTGTAATCCTAGTGCGGGTCTCTGTCTGGCACCGCCTCAGGACCTATGGGGAAATTCGGGTTCATTCTGTGAGTCTCATCTGCATATGCTCTGGCTTGCTCCCAGACTCACCTACGCTCTTCAAGAAGTAAAGTATTTGACAAAATAAAGTATGTGTCATGAAATGTAAGGCTATATGCTTGAGTGACCCACTGGAATTCCTTTATGTACGTCGTAGAGTCTGTTGTAAAGGAACCCAAACGGAACTCAATTTGGGAAAGATCAGACGTGGAGAATGGGATATGGACCCTTACAATTCCCTCCGTCCCAGCTACCTCTCTTAACGGCGCGATTATCTGAGCTGACTGTTTTCTCGAGCGCGTCATAGGAGGACTGAATGGTGGGGGCGGTAGAGTGTTAGGCGGGTCTGGGAGGGATGGTGCTGGAACGGCTGGGGCCGGGAGTTCTACGGGAGACGCTGGGGGAGAAACGCGGGCTACGCAATGTTCTCCCTGCGCCGCAGCCAGAGCCATTGGGGAAAGAACCGAGGAGGGGGCCAGAGCCTGGGGCAGCGCGTCTGGTAAGAGATGAGTCTCAGAATCCGAAGGAGTACGGACTGGAGTCTGGGACTGAGGCAGCGCGCTCGGCAGCGGCTGCATGGCTGGAGAGGGTGGGGGAGCTGTGGCCGGAGATGACTCGGAACCGAGCGGCGGGAGCTGAGCGGGCGGGGATAACGGCGGAAGCAGCGCGGAGCTGGGAACCGGAAATTGAGAGGGCGGGGGTAGCGGCGGGAGTGGCGCCGACCTGGAAACAGGAAATTGAGTGGGCGGGGGTAGCGGCGGTGAGGGCACCGGAAATGATGTGGACAGAGAGGGCGGGTTTACAGAGGAGGGTTCTGACGGTGTGGAAGGCGGGGGTGGGGCGAAGGATGAAGGCAAAGGAGGGGGAGGATCTAAGCTTGGAAGCCCGCCAATTTCAAAATCTAAAGCCTGAGCTGGGGGAGGGGAAGCGGTCTGGAGCAGCCTCCGAGGCTGCTGGTACGGCGGAGGTGGAGCCTCTAATCCCGGATCAAAATCGGGGTCAATGGAAGATGGGGGGGAATCTGCCTGCCTATGGACGAGCAATACCATGTCGGGATTGCACCTGGTGCACCAAGAAGGATTCGAACGTAGAAGGGAGAAGGCGTCGACATACGGCAATTCTATCCATCTCTTTGTTTGTTGACAAAAGCTGGAGAGTTCCCGTAAAAAGCTGGGAATCCAGGGATCCTGATTCTGGCCACTTATTGGATAGCGGGTAAGAAGGCCAAATTTTTGTACATAGCTTTATTAATTTGTTTTTGTTAATTTGGGGTTTTAAGCCTAAACATGCTCGATTTCTTAGGAGACAGTTGAGAGGCGTGTCGGCTGGAGCTGATAGGGAAGTTCCCATATTTCCCGTTAACGGGGAGGGGCTGATGCAATACTTGGGAAGGCGTCCCTTTCAAAGTATGAATCAGAGTAAGATCCAAGTTCGCTCTCCCAGTCGTCACCAGGTGAGACGAGCCTTGGGACACCTAACCACCTTCCGTCCTGGGCGGCAGGTTTAAAGATGCCGGGGAGCTGTGAGCTTACTCCATGGAGGTTTTCAGATTTTTTCCGTTCCGAACGGAAAAACGGAAGCTCAAGCCCGGAGTGCGGAGGGGAACTTTCCTAGCTACAGAGCCGAGAGCCGTAGTCTTACAGCTGGAAATTTTAAAGCAGGCGGATAAAGGTGGGGGAGGGGGGAGAGTTCCCGGGTCCACCGTTGCCCTGAAGGCTTGGGTGGGGTGTGGCCCCCCCGTAAAGGCCGCGGGCGAGATTGCCGGACACTCGACGGTCAATTCTCGCCGCGCAGTGGCCAAACAGGTTTAGGAACTCGGGGTGGATGGGGGCTTACCGAAGGCCAGCGATGGTGTGGAAAGGTGGGCAGATACACGGAGACGTGTTGGACGCTCGTCTCCTTCCCGGCCAACGCACCAAATGTTAGCGAAATTTGCAGGAAGGGACGGACGCTCGAACTGTCGTATAGGAAAAGGAAAGGGGTTTATTGAATTACCAAGAAACACGTGGAGGGGATGGGGACAAACCGCGGGGAATGAACGGGAGCTGGAGCACGCGGGAACAGAGAGCAGGAACAGAGAGCGGGAACAGAGAGCGAGTTCAGTCCGGGGCTGGCTTAAATAGAGTAGGGGCCATAAAACCCCCTTGGAGTGAGTCCTTGTCCTATAGGCCAGCAGAGGTCGGGGGGGGGTGGGGAGGTAGTGGTAGTGGACAAGGGACTTGCTGGTCAGGTTTTTTTGTCACGCTGAGGATCCTGGGAGCTGTAGTTTTTCACAAGGCACCTGGGGAGGTGTGGCCTTCTGCCTGGAATCCAACATGTACAAGTCCCAATTCTTCCTTTTACTATCTGGGCCACTGTGGGGCACTCATTTCCCTTCTCTGAGCTCAGTTATTGCCTCCCTAGAAAAGGGCACATAATCACATAATTGCTGTTAACTTCTGAGGAAAGTGGAAGATTTCACTGAGCAGCAAAAGGAAATTTTCACTTACTACCTTGTTAGGTGTTAGGTATTGCTTGAATTAACTAGAGAGAGAGTATATGTGTGTCTTATAGTTTTTTGTTTGTTTTGATGCTAGTGTTTGAACCCAGGGCCTTGTCCATACTAAGCACATATTCTATCCAACACATACACCCCCAGCCCCGCTGTTATGATTTTTAAAACACAAACTAGAATGGACAAAGGCAAATTTAAGACATTTGATCATCAGCTTTTAACATGGTGTCATTTAATGTTATTTTGTACTAAAGATAAGCAAATGTTACTGCTGTATCAGCTAGGTTTTTTTTCAGACTGAGCAGCAGAGATTCTGGCATTTTTCTTTTTGCACTCAGGCCTGGCTATATCATTTACAGTACCCAGTGCAAAATGAAAATTCAAGGCCCCTTTTATGAAAGGCAGGGGTTGGGGGGTGTGCTGCAACAATAATAACATATAAACATTTTTTACTTCTATAGTCTCTCTCTGGACTTCTCATGGCATTTTAATTTGCTAATTAAGTCTGATTAAAGAAAAGTAAAATTATTAGCATAAATATTTCCATTCTCTCTCTCTCTCTCTCTCTTTTTTTTTTTTTTTTTTAGTACTGGGGACTGAACTCAGGGGCACTTAACCAATGAACCACATTCCCAGCCCTTTTTATTTTTTTATTTGAGATAGGATCATAGCCAGGCATGGTGGCACACACCGGTAATCCTAGCACTTGGGAGGCTAAGGCAGGAGAATCACAAGTTGAAAGCCAGCCTCAGCAATGACAAGGCACTTAGCAACTCAGTGAGACCCTGTCTCTAATAAAATACAAAAAAAAAAAAAAAAAAAGGGCTGGGGATGTGACCCAGTGCTTGAGTGCCCCTGAGTTCAATCCCTGGGACAAAAAAAAAAAAAAAAAAAAAAAAAGATAGGATATTGCTAAGTTTACTCAGGGTTCCCTAAGTTCATGAGGCTGGCTTTGAACTTCTGATCCTCCTGCCTCAGCCTCTGAGTCATTGGAATGATAGTCTTTAGCTATCACACCATGCTGTATTTATGTTTATTCACCTTGTGTGATGCTAGATTTAAGTGCAAATATTAGAGAATTTAACTTATATGTGGAACCACCAAATTTGTGTTTAGTAATTTGTACATGCATTTGTATTTTGTTTTTCCTGGGACAATGAAAATGCCGCAGAAAACAAGTATTTTAAAATTCTATTTATTTATGTATTTATTGGGGGGTACCAGGGATTGAACTCAGGGGTACTCAACCACTGAGTCACATCCCCAGCCCTATTTTGTATTTTATTTATAGACAAGGTGTCATTGAGTTGCCTAGCACCCTGCCATTGCTGAAGCTGAGTTTGAACTCACAGTCCTCCTGTCCTTAGGATTACAGGCATGGGCCACTGCACCCGGCTAATTTTATTCTATTTATTTATTTATTTATTTATTTAGGTACTGGGGATTGAACTCAGGGACACTCAACCACTGGGCCACATCCCCATCCCTTTGTTGTATTTTTATTAGAGATAGGGTCTCACTGAGTTGCTAAGTGCCTCGCCCTTGCTGAGGCTGGCTTTGAACTTGTGATCCTCCTGCTTCAACATCCCAAGTGCTGGGATGGATTACAGGCTTGTGCCACCGCACCTGGCTCTAATTTTATGTCTTTTTAAAAAAATACTTATTTACTTATTTATTTGTTTTTAGTTGAACACAATGTCTTTGTTTTTTATGTGGTGCTGAGGATCAAACCTGGGCCACTCACGTGCTAGGCGAGTGATCTACCACTGAGCCACAAACCGCAGCCCCTGATTTTATGTCTTATGTATGCACATTCACACATTTTGCCACAGAGCTGTATCCTCAACGCAGTTCACTGGTGAGTAAGGAGGGACTGAAAGAAAAGGAGCTATGGGTTATGCAATCTTTTTTTTTTTTTTTTGGTACCGGGGATTGAACGCAGGGGCACTCGACCTCTGGGCCACATCCCCAGCCCTTTTTTGTATTTTATTAGAGACAGGGTCTCACTGAGTTACTAAGTGCCTCGCCATTGCTGAGGCTGGCTTTGAACTCGCGATCCTCCTGCCTCAGCCTCCCACAGTGCTGGGATTACAGGTGTGCGCCACTGCGCCCGGCTGGGTTATGCAATCTTTTCCTTTCCTTCTATCATCATTTTCAGTTTAAGTGGCTTGCACAGGGAAGGCACAAGAATAGAAAAAGATTATGATAGGGTTCCTTGGTCATTTGCATGCTTTTTTTTTTCTTTTTTTTTTTTCTTCTTATTCTGAGGATCAAACCGAGGACCTCATGCATACTTGGTAAATATATACCACTGAGTTACAGGGCAGGTTTTTTGTTTTTGTTTTTGTTTTGAGACAGGGACTCATTAAGTTGCCCAACTGAACCTTTTCATCCTCCTGACTTAGCCTCTTGAGTAGCTGAAATAATAGATCAGTGCCACCATGCTTGGTGGTCACTTGTGATTTCTAAGAAGCCATTGCCTTCTTTCTGTGTTCAAACTGAGTTCTGATTCAAATGGAAGACTTAGCCCTTCTGGGGCTGCCAATGCCCCCTCACTCACAGTTTTTTTTTTTTGTTGTTGTTTTTTGTTTTTAATATTTATTTATTTACTTTAGTTGTACAGAATGCAATGCATTTATGTTTACCTGGTGCTGAGGATTGAACCTGGGCTGCGCACGTGCGAGGTGAGCGCTCCACCGCTGAGCCACAACCCCAGCCCTCACTCACAGTTTTAGAGTAACCCATTATTCTAGTCTATTCATGCTACCATAAGAAAATGCTCCTGGGGCTGAGGTTGTGGCTCAGCAGTAGAGCACTCACTTGGCACAAGTGTGGCCGGGTTTGATCCTCAGCACCAGGTAAAAATAAAGGCATTGTGTACAACTTAAACAAATAAATACATATTTAAAAAAGAAAGAAAGAAAGTGCTTGGGGGGCAGGGGTGGGGGGTTTGGGGTTGTGGCTCAGCAGTAGAGCACATGTCCAGCACATGTGAGGCCCTGGGTTCGATCCTCAGAACCACATAAAAATAAATAAATAAATAAAATAAAGGTATTGTGTCCCAACCACAACAAAAAATAAATATTTAAAAAAAAAAAAAAAAAGAAAGAAAAAGAAAATTCTCAAGGACTAGGGATATAGTTCAGTTGGTAGAGTGCTTGCCTTGTTGTGCACAAGGCCTTGGGTTCAATCCCCAGCACCACAAAAACAAACAAAAAAACCTTAAGACTTGGTGATTCATAAAAAAAACAGAAACTTGTTTCTTGCAATTCTGGAGGCCAGGAAGTTCAACATAAAGCTCCTGTAGATTTGGTTTGTGATAAAGGCATTGGGGGATTTCTTTCAACCTTTTTTGGGGGGGTTCCAGGAATTGAATTCAGGGGCACTCAACCCCTGAGCCACATCCCCAGCCCTATTTTATATTTTATTTAGAGACAGGGTCTCACTGAGTTGTTAGTGCCTCATTCTAGCTGTGGCTGGCTTTGAACTGTAGATCCTCCTGTCTCAGCCTCCTGAGCCATTGGGATTACAGGCTTGTGCCACCTCACCTGGCTGTTTTTATTTTTTTTAATACTGGGGATTGAACCCAGGGGTGCTCTACTCCTGAGTTACATCCCCAGCCCTTTTTATTTTATTTTATTTATTTTTTCATTTAAAAATTTTTTTGGTACTGGGCATTGAACTCAGGGGCACATGACCACTGAGCCACATTCCCAGCCCTATTTTGTATTTTATTTAGAGACAGAGTCTCACTGAGTTGCTTAGGACCTCACCATTGCTGAAGCTGGCTTTGAACTCGCAATCCTCCTTGAATTATAGGTGTGCGCCACCACGCCTGGCTCCCCTTTTTATATTTTCTTTTATAATGTGTTTTTTATGCCTTTATTTTATTTATTTATTTATTTATTTTAAAGACAAAGGTACACTTTTTAAAAATATTTATTTATTTCCTTTAGTTGTACACAATGTGTTTATTTTTATATGGTGCTGAGGATCGAACCTGGGCTGCACACGTGCTAGGCGAGCGCTCTACCGCTAAGCCACAACCCCAGCCCATATTTATTTATTTTTATGTGGTGCTCATGATGGTGCTTCACCAACCCAGTGCTTTCTACACTGAGCTCCAACTATAGCCCCCTACCCCCCTTTTTTATTTTTTATTTTTATTTTTATTTTTATTTATTTATTTTTTTTGGGTACATTGAACTCAGGGGCACTCGACCACTGGGTCACATCCCCAGCCCTTTTTTTTGTATTTTATTAGAGACAGGGTGAGTTGCTAAGTGCTCGCTATTGCTGAGGCTGGCTTTGAACTCACAATCCTCCTGCCTCAGCCCTGGGATTACAGGCGTGCGCCACCACGCCCGGCTCCTTTTTATTTTTTATTTTGAAACAGGGTCTCCTAAATTGTCTAGAGTGGCTTGAATTTGCAATCCTCTAATTACAGTAGTTCATCACTGTGCCTGGTTTAATCTTCATAATTATGAGGAGTACTTGTGAGATATTTTGTGGAATACCCCTCTATTGTTTTTTTTTAAATTTATTTTTAATTTTTTTTAATTGAACCAGGGATTGAACTCAGGGGCACTGGACCACTGGGCCATATCCCCAGCCCTTTTTTGTATTTTGATTAGATACAGGGTCTCACTGAGTTGCTAAGTGCCTCACCATTGCTGAGGCTGGCTTTGAACTCACAATCCTCCTGCCTCAGCCTCCCAAGTGCTGGAATTACAGTCGTGCGCCACCATGCCCGGCTCTATTGAGTTTTGTCTGAAGTTTTTCTCATGATTGGACTGAAATTATGGGCTGTTGTTGTTTTTGGTAGTGAGATTGAGCCATGAATGCTTTACCAAGGAGCTACATTCCCTGCCCCTTATTTTTATTTCTTTTAGTTATTTTTTTTTGGGGGGGAATGGAGAGGGCTACTGGTGATTGAACACAGGAGCACTTTATTATTGAACTACATTCCCATTACTTTTTAATCTTTTATTTTGAGACAGAGTCTCAATAAGTTGCACAGACCAAACTTGAACTTTCAATCCTCTTGCTTCCTCCTCTGGAGTAGCTGGGATCATAGGCAAGTGTCACCACAATTCACCTGAAAATGGATTTTTGAGAGGAAGACCACAGAGGTAAAGTTCCATTTTAATTTTCATATCAAGGGTTCATATTGTCTACATGACTGTGTTAGTTAGCATTATATTACTTTGATAAAATACTTGAGAGAATCACCTTAAAAGACCTTAAAAGACGGAAAGGTTTATTATTGTCTCAAGGTTTCAGAGGTTCCAGTACATGATTAGTTAGACCTATTGCTTTGGGCCTATGGCATTACAGTACATGATATCAAGAGTATATGTTGGGCTGGGTGCAGTGGCACATGCCTGTAATCCCAGCACGTGGGAGGCTGAGGCAGGAGGATCAGGAGTTCAAATCCAGCCTCAACAATGGCAAAGCACTTAGCAACTCAGTGAGACCCTGTCTCTAAATAAAATATTTTAAAAAAGGGCTGGGGATGTGGCCCAGTGGCTGAGTACCCCTGAGTTCAATCCGTGGTACAAAAAAAAAAAAAAAAAAAAGAGAGAGAGAGAGACTTTATGTTGAAGGAGGTCTTTCTCCTTATGCAGGCAGGAAACAATGAGAGACAGCCAGGAAAGGTCATGGGTCCCAGTATCTCCTTCAAAGGAATAATCCCAGTGACCTAACTTCCTTCCACTAGCCTCAACTTCAAGTAGTGCCACAGACTTGAAACCAAGATTTTAGCCTGTGGAACTTTTGGGAACATTCAACGTTGAAACTATAGCAATGATTTATCACCGTCGATGTCACATAGGGTTTGTCAGGTTTCTTCTATGTAAAGTTACTCACCCTCATTCACACTATACTCTTTCTTTTTCTTTTCTTTTTTTTTTTTTTTTTTTTTTTGTATGGCACCGGGGATGAAAGCAGGGATACTTTACCACTACATGCCTGGTACTTTTTAAAAATATTTATTTATTTGTTTTAGTTGTACACAATGCGTACATTTTTATGTGGTGCTGAGGATCAAACCTGGGCCATGCACATGCTAGGCAAGCGCTCCACCGCTGAGCCACAATCCCAGCCCCCATGCCTGGTACTTTTTATTTTGAGACAGAGTCTTACTAAATTAGTAAGGTCCTCAAAACTGCATTTCTCCTGTTTGAGCCTCCTGAGTCTCTGGCCTTTCAGGCATGCACCATTGCTTCTGTCTCACACTATATACTTTATAAGTCATTACATTGAGCTGGGTGTGGTGGTGCATTCCTGTAATCTCAGACTGAAGATGCTGAGGCAGGAGGATCACAAGTTTGAGGTCACCAGAAATTTAGTGAAACACTTAGCAAATTAGTGTGACCCTGTCTCAAAATAAAAAATCTAAGAAAGTGTTATAAGCAAAGGTGACTTAAACTGGACTTGGACTGTCTCCACCTGATGGCCCATTGACCCACCCTTAAACCATCTCCACCTGAGGGCCTGAGGGCATATTAACCCAGTGCTTTATAAACTCTGCCCTTGCTATGAGCAGGCGCCATTTTCTACTATCCTGCTTTGTGATGGACTTAGTTGGTGGCCCTGTCCAGAATAAAGGCTTCATTGGCTATTACATGAGTGGCTTGTGAGACTTTTTTCCTGAAAATTGGGTACAACATTTGGAGTCCCCTAGCGAGATTCTTTATTCTCCTTGTCCTCATGCCCAAATTCGGTCTTCTGTGCCCGATCATGGACTCCTTCTTGGGGTAGGGGAGAGCTCCTGAGAGACATTCCTCAGCCTCGCCAAGAGGACTGCTGCTCAGTTCTCCGGATGCCTCTACAAAGCCACCTGTTTACCTGTCTGGTGAGATCTCTTCTGGGGGACAAGGTCAGACTGGACGCAGTCGCTTACACCAAATCCCAGGACAGGGCGAGATATCGCTCCTGTCCACCTGGTGGGTCTCCCTGTGTGGCCCAATCTGGTTCTGTGTGGCGCCCGATCTGGTTGTCTGGTGGGCCTCCCTGTGTGGCCCAGTCTGGTTATCTTTTGTCCTTGTGTCTGTTTATTTCATGTGCGGCTGATCCCTAGCCCAGTGTTTGGGAGGGACAGCCACTGGCCAGCTCTCTTTGTGTACACATATAAACTTGCTTTAATTTGATTTAAAATTAGAGTTGGTGGTCTTTTCTTTACCACCACCAATTCTGAAGCCGGATCATCGCTCTGGGACTCCAGGAGAGAGTGCCGCCCAGGGGGTGCGCAACTTGAGACGTTCCAAGGCCCTGGGATGTGCCTTAGGTCCTTTGGATTACTGGAGTGAACTGCTGCATCAAAAGAATTAGCAAGCATCCAGTGGAGAAAAACCTCCACAAGTAAGTGGTGCTTCCATAACATCTGGTATCTTGTTTTGAGATCTCTTCTGGGGACAGTGAGGTGCCTGGCGAGGCACACACACTCCTGTCTGGGGCAGTAGCAAAATGTTGCCCTGTCCTCTGGTCCCGGTCTAGTTGGGAATTCCTACTGGGGACAGAGAGGTGCCTGACGAGGCACATACGCCCTCCTGTCCAGAGCATTAGCAAGATGTTGCACTGCTCCCTGGTCGATTTGGTGCCTGGTTCTTGTTCCCTTGTGTCTTGTTCTGTGTTCTGTGGTTTTTCTGCCTTTTCATTGTGTGTCTTCTCCGGTGTAACTGTAAGAAAAGTGAATTTGTGAGTAACTTTGTTAGACATCTGATTAATTTTCAAGGTTAAAATGCTAACTGTTAAATATATCGTCAAGTAACTCCTTGAATCCCATTGGGTAACATTATTGATTGTTTTCATAAATTGGTAAATATTTTTTAAAAATATTTATTTAGGGCCTGGGGTTGTGGCTCAGTGGCAGAGCGCTCGCCTTGCACGTGCGCGGCCCGGGTTCAATCCTCAGCACCACGTAAACATAAAATGCATTGCATTGTGTACATCTAAAGTGAATAAATAAATATCTATTTATTTGCCACATTGCATTGTGTACATCTAAAGTAAATAAATAAATATTTATTTATTTGCTTTAGTTGTACACAATGCAACGCATTTTATGTTTACATGGTGCTGAGGATCGAACCTGGGCTGCGCACGTGCTAGGTGAGCGCTCTACCGCTGAGCTACAACCCCAGCCCTTAAAAAGAGGTTTAAGGTTGCTTTGTCATCACTGAAAAAGGTTGAAGTTCCAACAGGTATAATTCTTTTTTTTTTTTTAAATATTTATTTATTTACTTTAGTTGTACACAATGCAATAATGCATCTATGTTTACGTGGTGCTGAGTGTTGGATACCAGGCAGGAGGCTGCGCCTCCCAGGCAGAAGGTCACACCTCCCCAGGTGCTTTGTGAAAAACTACACTTCCCAAGATCCTCAGCATGACCAGCAAACCTGACCAACAAGTGCCCTTTCCACTACCTCCTGACCTCTGCTTGCCTATAGGGCAAGGACCCACTCCAAGGGGGTTTTATGACCCCCACTCTATTTAAACCAGCCCCGGACTGAAATCGCTCTCTGTTCGTGCTTCTCTCTGTTCCTGCCTGTCCCTGATCCCGTCCATCCCTTTTGCCCCTTCCCTAATCCCCCCTTCCCTTCCCTTCCTTTCCCTACCCTTGCCCACGTGGCACCCCAATAAACCCTTTTATTTCACTAACACAGTGTTCCCGGCTAAGTTAACTATGTTCAGCATTTTTCTAACATTTGGTGCCGAAACCCGGGAGGGAAAAGCACATCTAACCCGTCTCCATTCGTCTGTTCATTTTTCCCATGGCATCGCTGGACTTCGGTAAGCCCCACCCCCTTCCACCCCGAGTTCCTAAACCTGCCTGGCCACTACGTGGTGAAAATGGACCGTCGATTTTTTCGGCAATCTCGCCCGGGGCCTGAGCAGGGGGGAAAGCACCCCATCCGAGTCTTAAAGGCGACGGTGGACCCCGGGAACTCCTCCTCCCCCACCTTTGTCTGCCCGCTCACCTTTATCTGCCTGCTCTAAAATTTTCAGCTGTAAGATTAGGGCTCTTGGCTGTGAGTGGCTAGAAAAGTTCCCCTTCACACTCTGGACTTGAGCTTTCTATTTTCCGTTCGGAACGGGAAAATCTCCGGAGTAGCTCATAGTCCCCCGCCCCCCCCCGCCGGCATCTTGAAAAACCTCCAGTCCGGGACGGGACGTGGTTTCTCAGATGTCCCATTTTCGTTTGACCCGGTGACTACTGGGCAAGCGGACTTGGATCTCACTCTGATACATACTTTGAGAGGGACGCCTTTCAAAATACTGTATCAGCCTCTCCCCGTTAACGGGAAATATGGGAACTTCCCTATCAACTCCAGCTGATTCCCCTATCCAATCGGTGGCCAGAGTCAGGATCCTTAGATCCCCGGGTTTTACAGAAACTGTCCAGCTTTTGCCAACAGTCGAAAAAATGGACAGATTTGCCTTATGTAGATGCCTTTTCCCTTCTCCATTCGAATCCTTCCTTGTGCACTAGGTGCAGCCCCGAGACCGTATTGCTTGCCTGCAGGCCCGCGGATTCCCCTCCATCTTCGATTGACCTCGATTTCGACCCAGGATTAGAGGCTCCACCTCCCCTGTACCGGCAGCCTAGGACGCTTCCCACCTCTCTCCCTCCCCCAGCTCAGGCTTTCAGTTCCGAAGTTGGCGCGCTTTCCTTTGTCTTCATCTTTCGCTCCTCCCCTTCCTTCCGTTCGGTTAGAATCCTCCTCTGTAGACCCTCCCTTTCTTTCCACGTCATTTTCGGTGCCTTCACTGCCACTACCCCCGCCCACTCAACTTCCCGTTCCTAGCTCCGCGCCTCTTCCGCAGTTATCCCCGCCCACTCAGCTTCCGCCGCTTGGTTCTGAGTCATTTCCGACCACGACTCCCCCGCCGTCTCTGGCCATGCGGGCTTTGCTAGACGCACCGCCTCAAACTTTAGCCCCCACTCCCTTAGATTCTACAACGCATTCTTTACCAGATGCGCCACCTCGGGCTTTGGCCCCCTCCCCGATTCCTTCCCCAACGGCTCCGGCGGTGGCGCAGGGAGAGAGTTGCGTAGCCCGCGTTTCTTCCCCAGCATCTTCCGCGGAGCTACTCCCGGCCCCAGCAGTTCCCGCAGCGTCCCTCCCAGACTCGCCTGATACTCTGCCGCCCCCTGCATTCAGTCCTCCTCTGACCCGTTCGAGAAAGCAGGCAATTCTTTATTCAAAACGCAAAATTTCTCGGGCTCCAGTCCATCGGCACCCACCATGCGTGCGTGCTCCAAGCTCCTCAGTCCATCCTCAACTCTGCGCGCCTTCCCCCTCCCCCGCCAGCGAACGGCGACCACCGCTGCAGCAGTGCGCTCCCAGCCCACTGCCGCTACAGCCGCAGGGCGCCCCTTGCTCGCTTCCTCTGCTCTCTTACATCTGGCGCCCAACAACCCGTTCCACCCTCCGATATATTTCACAACTTCTTAGCCTCGCGGGTCACTTTCCGATCAACCGGCTCTGCTACTTAGCTCCCTCCCCCACCCTCAGATCTGCCATGTTCTTCCGCCCAAATCTGTCTCCACTTCCGCTCCACTTCCGCCCTTCCTTGATCCGCCATCTTCTTTCCCAACCCACGTGGTTCCCTCCGACTGCCTTCCAGGCACAGCCTTACCGCACGCCTTCACTGCTGCACTCCGCAGGCCAGCCCGTGCCCTGCCTTATAGCAGCAGCGGCGGCAACCGCGCAACTCTTCCATCCCCCCCCCCAGCCTTTCAGAGCTGCCTGCAGACGTGGGTAGCTTTTGCTCAGTTCTCCCTAAAATCTCTTCAGGCCTTATACTTCACCTTTGCCTCTTCAGCTCCTCAATTCCCCTTCCAAAGTACGTACAATTCTCTGTTTTTATGTCCGTACGTCTGTCCAAATTTCATGTAAATGTAATGTCACAAATAACAAACCGAGCGCTCATAAAAATTAAAGTAATAAGCCGGGCATGGTGGTGCACGCCTGTAATCCCAGCACTTTGGGAGGCTGAGGCAGGAGGATCGCGAGTTCAAAGCCAGCCTCAGCAATGGCGAGGCACTTAGTAACTCAGTGAGACCCTGTCTCTAATAAAATACAAAAAAAGGGCTGGGGATGTGATCCAGTGGTCGAGTGCCCCTGAGTTCAATCCCCAGTACCAAAAAAAAAAAAAAAAAAAAAAAAAAAAAAAAAAAAAAAAGTTAAAGTAATAGATCCAAATACCTTTAATTCATTTAAGTCAAAAATGTTCAATTCAAATTGGGTAAACCAGTAAAGGTACCTTCAAACTTCAAACTTAATTTGCAAGTTTCTCCAAGACTTCTCTTCAGCAAAAAAAAAAATGACTAATACTGTTCAGCCTCATATTTTAATATTTGGCTAACTATTAAATATGCTTCAACAGGTATGATTCTACATACTTAAACATTGTGTTTTCATGAAAGGGTTACCAGATGTGTGTAATTTTATATACAAAGGTTTATAAAAGATTGCTATGTATGCAGAGGCTCAGAGGTTTCTATTCCAACTAAGAGTACTATAAATAACAAAATATTTTTATTAAGATAAAATAATTTGTCTAAATTCAAATTATTATAACGATTGTTTCAAAAGATGAACAGAGAAAGGGGTTAACACGTGAGAGAAATAAATTAGAAAGGTATAGGTATGGAAACCATACTCAATAGAAGGAAAAGGAAATGTTTCAAGATAAGAATGTCTTATTGTGAAGTAAATAAGAGGGTTTATGTAAGTGATGTAAAAGGCCTGTGTAAGTTGGTTGAATAAGTGTGTGAAACAATCAGCAAAAGCTATGTAAAGTTTTTTTCCCCCTAAGGTTAAATGGTAATATACTGATATAAACCCAAGTTTAATCTATGTGATAAGAGGACAAAGATTTCTTAAAACATTAATTTATCCATAATATTATGTTTATTAATTTTGTTTCTTTTGAGCAAGTAATCTTAAAAGGAATTGAAAATTGTATAGCTATGATTGAACAACAACTATTTCAAAATATCATGTTCTTTCTTTAAAAGCTATATTGAAAAGCATTTTGCTACTTTTCCAAAAGGTTTAAATACTCTCAAAATTTCTTTAATCCATTCTAATTGTAATATTTTGTCAGCTAAATGCTCTCAGCCTTTCTTTAATTTGTTCTATATTTTATCAGCTAATGTTCTTAGAAGCTCAAATATGTTAACAGAAATCAACTTCAAAACTTAAACACCTGACCTTCAAGAACCATCAAGACAGATTGGTACCACAGACCCCAGCTACTGTAAGTTTATAAATATTAAAGTTAAAGCCCAATGTTCTCAATTTAAGATTAGCTTACTGGATGTCTAAGATCAAAACTTTTAAATTAATCAAAAAGGGCCAAGAAGACCAGTATTTGGTTCTTGTCCCAGAGTCTGCCTATGAGGGAAGAGGAAACATCTCTATAGAGCTTTGCATCTCTGGGTCACATGATCTCCCAATAAGAGAGATAAATGAGACCGATAGAGGAGAAAGCCAATCAGTGCACTTGCTAAAAGGAGGGTCCATAAAAGGGAGAAACATCCCTAATGATTCTGAAGGAAGCCACAAGGTCAAGCAAGACCTGGACCCATCCTTACATAAGGCACCGAGCACAAAAGCTGCTCTCAAGTTTCCCCAGATTCCCATCAAAAACAGCTGACTCTTACCAATAGTCAAAACAAAAGTCAGTTTGACAAACTTCATCCTAGACATCCAGTAACAGTTAAAACAGACACACAATCATTTCTGGACATTTTAGAAGTAAAGGTAACTTCAGCTCTAAGTGAAATGTTGTGTTTACATCCCTGATAATTCTGTACATGTTAAAAATTTAAATTATCTCCATGGTATACATTGACATGTTCCGGATGCTGCAATATTTATTCAATACTCATGTTTTTTGGTGTTCTCTCATAAAAGATCTCATCCCTGATGACTTTATAACCTTCCCCAGGCTTCAATCTGACCTGACTTCTAAAATGGGAACTCCAAACTACTTGTCCCCATCTCATCGCCCCTGTTCAGCTGGAAGAAGCCAGATCCGGTCATCGTCCCATTCCCTTACAGTAGTAAGGAGTTCCTAAAATTAGAAGACAAATGAAGCCAAAATTGCATAGGCAGTCAGCATATATAGGTAAATCGAGTCAGGTCGAAAGCCAATTTTGGGAAGTTGGGAAACTGTCCCCTGAGGGATTGAAATGCTGATTCCCTCAGAGTCCTTCTTCCACCCCTAACAACCTGCCCCAACCTGTTGCCAAGGTAACCCATCTCAGGAATTGCCCCTCCCTACAGGGAGCTATCTCAGATCTTTTGTGGAACCGTTTTCTTTTCTTTTCTTTTTTTTTTTTTGGTACCGGGGATTGAACGCAGGGGCACTCGACCACTGGGCCTCATCCCCAGCCCTTTTTTTGTATTTTATTAGAGACAGGGTCTCACTGAGTTGCTAAGTGCCTCGCCATTGCTGAGGCTGACTTTGAACTCGCGATCCTCCTGCCTCAGCCTCCCAAAGTGCTGGGATTACAGGCGTGCGCCACCACGCCCGGCTTGTGGAACCGTTTTCTAAGATCCACTCATTCCCCTTATAATATCACCTTGTTCTCTGCAGCCCCTCCTTTTTCACAGCTCGTGAGTACTCTTGCACTCTTTTAAACTTTCTCTCCTCTCGTGGGTATCGTGTTTTCCCGTCTAAGGTGCAACTTGCTCAGACCCAGTGGTTTACCTAGGAGTTCAGATTTCCCATCAATCGAAGGCCATTACTGTAGACAGAAAGGCTTTCATCAAGGCCCTTCCATGTCCCAAGACAAAGGAAGAGATTGTTTCCTTCCTAGGCCTAGCGGGATATTTCCGTGCCTAGATTCCCAATTTTTCTCTTTATAGCTAAATGGATTGAGGAAAAGTTCCTCCCCGAAGGCATTCAGGCTGAGTTTAAACATTTGCAGTTAGCCGGGCGCGGTGGCGCATGCCTGTAATCCCAGCACTTGGGAGGCTGAGGCAGGAGGATCGCGAGTTCAAAGCCAGCCTCAGCAATGGTGAGGCACTTTGCAACTGAGTGAGACCTTGTCTCTAAATAAAATACAAAAAAGGGCTGGGGATGTGGCCCAGTGGGCGAGTGCCCCTGAGTTCAATCCCTGGTACCAAAAAAACAAAACAAAACAAAACAAAACATTTGCAGCAAGCACTGTCACAGGCCCCAGCTCTTCATCTCCCAGACCTCCTTCAGCCATTTACCCTTTATGTCCATTAAATGAAGGGTTTGGCTCTCAGTGTTCTAGGCCAATACAAGGGCCCCACCTTTGCCTACCTTTCTAAACAACTTGACCCCACCGTTCGTGGATGGGCCCCTTGTCTTAGGGCTCTGGCTGCTGCCTACCTACTTCGGCAGGAATCAAAGAAGTTGACCTTTGGTGCCCAGGTTACTGTTGCCTCTCCTCATCATCTAAAAGATTTACTAACCTATAAGAGCCTTCAAACTCTCCCACCCTGTCGCGTTCTTTCTCTCCTCGTTTCCTTTTTGCATGACTCCTCAATCACCTTCCAGCCCTGCTCCTCTTTACACCCAGCTTCCCTCCTTCTAGTCTCCTCAGAGCCCCCAGAACATGATTGCATAGAGACACTTGAGACTTTAATCCCCCATCCCTCCCATATTCAAGAGGGACCATTTCCTGATTCCTTCCTTAATTTGGTTCACAGATGGCAGCTGTTTCTTTAAGGATGGGCAACGTTTTGCTGGTTACGCTATCGTTTCCCTATCAGAGGTTATTGAGGCAGCACCCCTCCCCCCCAACACCACAAACCAACGAGCTGAATTAATAGCTGTTATTCGTGCCTTCGAATTAGCTGCTGACCAAAACCTTACCCTTTACACAGACTCAAAATATGTTTACCATATTTTGCTTTCCCATTCAGCAGTATGGAAAGAGCGAGGGCTCCTGACCACAAAAGGTTCTGCAGTTACTAATTCTAAATTAATATCAAAACTTTTGCAAGTCTCTCTTCTGCCGAAGCTAATAGGGATTTCCCATTGTCCTTCACACCAAAGTGGAGACTCTCCCATAGTTCAGGGAAACACGAAGGCTGACAGGGCAGCAAGGGAGGCAGCACTATCTTCTCCTTCTCTTCTGGCTCCATTCCTACCTACTACCCAGACCCCCCCATCCCCTTCCACACAATCAATACTCTCCTATCTCCATTCCCTTTTCCATCCCAACCCTCAGGCCCTCAGGACTTTCTCTACTTCCTTCCTCACCCTGACTCCGGAAGACACACAGTTTCTCCATCAGCTCACCTCCGCGTGCACTGCATGTCAGCGCACCAACCCATATACTCCCCTTAAACCAGGAACATTTCCCTCTCACCAAGCTTGAGGCCAGCTTCCAGGAGCCGATTGGCAGATAAACTTCACCAACATGCCAGCTGCTCGGAGACACAAATATCTCCTGGTTTTGGTAGACACCTTCTCTGAATGGGTGGAGGCCTTCCCTACTTCCAGTAAAAGGGCCTCCACAGGGCTGGGGTTGTGGCTCAGTGGTAGAGCGCTCGCCTAGCACGTGCGCGGCCCGGGTTCGATCCTCAGCACCACGTAAAAAAACACATTGTGTACAACTAAAAGCAAATAAATAAATATTAAAAAAAAAAAGGGGCCTCCACAGTAGCCTCCATTCTAGTCTCAGAGATCCTTCCCCGTTTCGGATTGCCCACATCCATCCAGTCTGACAACGGGCCTGAATTTGTTTCCCAGGTTACCCAAAGTGTTTCTACTTCCCTTAATATCCCTTGGCATTTTCACATCCCATATCACCCCAAGTCCTCAGGGAAGGTAAAGAGGACTAATAGGACTCTTAAGGATGTCCTGACTAAACTCTCCCTAGAACTCCACTTAGACTGGGTCAAGTTACTCCCTCTTGCCCTTTTTAGGCTCAGGGTCCTCCCAAAAAGCCCTCCTTACTATCCCCTTTTGAGGTTATGTTTGGGTGACCAGCCCTTCCACCCGGAGTTTCCCCAACTCAGGGACCCTTACCCAAAGATCTTTCTCTTCCCATCTTGTCCTTCATTAGACATCAGTTATGGAAGTGCCAAGATTTCATTCTGCCTGACCCAGGTAGACTAACTGCTTCATTCCCATTAACACCCAGTTCTTGGGTATATTTCTCCCCTCCCCAGGACACAGAAACAGTCTCCCTTGTCCCAAAGTGGACAGGCCCTTTCCTGGTTGTGCTGTGCACACCCACAGCTGCTAAGCTTTGTGAAACCTCAGGGAATTTAACTTCTTGGATTCATATTTCCAGACTGAAACCAGCTGATCAACCAACTGGAGATCCACAAAAGATGACAAACAACTACTTCAGTATACTTGCTCTCCCATTCCCACCGATCCCCTAAAAATTCGTTTCTCTCGTGTTCCTGTTACCGACTCAAAATAATCTTCTCTGTTTTTTCTCGTTTTGAACTTTTAACCAGTTTTTCTCAGGGACTATCAACTGTGAAAAAAAACCAACGGATGACTTTCCAACCAGAGAGCCCTGCTGAGTCCTGCCCTTATGCTGCCACCTGACACTCATCAAGATGTGCTTCGCACTGTCCATTGGCCTCTTCACCGTAAGTTCCACCTGGTGGAATGCAGGCCTACAGACAATAATCCATCTCACCTTCTTTCCCTTTGTTGCTTCCATAATAGTGTTACCTGCAAACTCACAAGACCCACAATTTCTACATGCTCTCCAGCTGACTCCCTCAGTGACTTTCTGCAGAAGCCTGGTTTGACACCCTCACCGACCTATGGCTTCAAAGAAAACTTCGTCCATCCCATACCTGGACAGATTCATCTTTTCCACGCCTACCTCCTGGGAATTTTTTCACCCTCCAGCTGGACCTGCCTGCCCACATCTCCTCCCCTCAAAACTACCCCACGTCACCCCATTTCAGCTCTGAAGCAGTCAGATCGAAACACGACACCCCTCTTCCTAAGAAAACAAAAAGGTGGGAATGTTGGATTCCAGGCAGGAGGCTGCCCCTCCCAGGCAGAAGGCCACACCTCCCCAGGTGCTTTGTGAAAAACTACACTTCCCAAGATCCTCAGCATGACCAGCAAACCTGACCAACAAGTGCCCTGTCCACTACCTCCTGACCTCTGCTGGCCTATAGGGCAAGGACCCACTCCAAGGGGGTTTTATGACCCCCACTTTATTTAAACCAGCCCCGGACTGAAATCACTCTCTGTTCGTGCTTCTCTCTGTTCCTGCCTGTCCCTGATCCCATCCATCCCTTTTCCCCCCCTTCCCTAATCCCCTTCCCTTCCCTTCTTTTCCCTACCCTTGCCCACGTGGCACCCCAATAAACCCTTTTATTTCACTAACACAGTGTTCCCGGCTAAGTTAACTATGTTCAGCATTTTTCTAACACTGAGGATCAACCCGGCCGTGCACATGCAAGACAAGCACTCTGCCGCTGAGCCACAACCCCAGCCCAACAGGTATAATTCTATATGCTTTAACATTGTGTTCTTATGAAGTGGTTAACAGATGTGTGATTCCGTATAAAGGTTTATAAAATATTTCTGTGTATGCAAAGGCTCAAAGGTTTCAGCTGTTTCCATTGGGTAAATAACAATATTTTTTATTGAGATAAAGTGTTTGCCTAATTTCAAATTATTACAAGGATTGTTTGAAATTGTGAACAAAAAAGGGGTTAACAGATGGGAGAAAGAAATTAAAAGGTTATAGATATGGTCACTTAAGTGATATAAAAGCTCTGTGAAAGTTGGTTAACTAAGTATATTAAGTTTTGGTTTTTTGAGCAAGTAATCTGAAAAGAAATTAAGAATTATACAACTGTGGTTGAACAACTATTATTTTGAAACATTATATCAAATAGGTGTTCTCCAAACTAGACTTGTATGGTAATTTTAGGCTTATAACGATAATACATTAGAGATTTAAAATGTGTTCTACAACTAGACCTGTTGTCAATACACTGGGGTACAATTTAAATGTATTTTTTTAAGTTCATGAGAGCCTAATCTATATAAAGGTTAATATTGTAAAGCAGAGATCAGCTTCAGAACTAAAACACCTGACCTAAGGTTCATGAAGAGCTTCACCTTGCCTAAAATAAGGCTCTTCCTTCCACATTTACAGCATGCCAGAATGGCTCCAGGGCTGGCCAAACGTCAATTTGTTTATGGTTATGGTCAAAAGAATGATTCTTTTTGCTGGACACAGTGGTGCATGCCTGTAATCCCAGCACTTTGGGAGGCTGAGGCAGGAGGATCAGGAGTTCAAAGCCAGCCTCAGCAATGGTGAGGCACTTAGCCACTCAGTAAGACCCTGCCTCTAATAAAATACAAAAAAGGGCTTGTTGTTATGAAACAGGGATTGTAGTACATAACTCAGTCAAAATTCAAGATGGTTAGCTGGGCGCGGTGGCACATGCCTGTAATCCTAGCACTTTGGGGAGGCTGAGGCAGGAGGATCGCGAGTTCAAAGCCAGCCTCAGCAATGGCGAGGCACTTAGCAACTCAGTGAAACCCTGTCTCTAAATAAAATTACAAAAAAGGGCTGGGGATGTGGCCCAGTGGTCGAGTGCCCCTGAGTTCAATCCCCGGTACCACACACACAAAAAAAAAAAAAAAAAAAAAAAAAAAAAAAAAAAAAATTCAAGATGGTTATTACACAAACTAAATGTGTTTTTACTCCTGTTAATTTTATTTTGTATTTTTCCTTGTAAAACTGTCTAAAAGTTGCCTGTTAATGTTTTGCAGAGGTATTGCTTCAAGAACACAACCTGGGTTAATTTAAGATAATAAGCAATCACCTAGGATGGTACAAAACCCAATTAATGGAAGGATAAATGACAGTAAGGTTATAGGCATTAAAGCAAAGCCCAGTGCTCTTAATTTAAGACTGGTGAGACTGATTTGCTATATGTTTTAATATCAACACTTTAAGTTAAATTAAAAGGAGCCAAGGAAGCCAATGTTTGGCTCTGGCTTTCAGAGTCAGTCTGAGTCCAGGGAACAGGGAACTTCTCTGAAGAGCTTTGTAATTCTGGGCCACATGGCCTCCTGAGCAGGGAGGCTATGAGACATCTGGAGAAGAGAAAGCCAATCAGTGCACTTGCTAAAAGGAGGGTCCCTAGAAAAGGGAGAGACATCCCTGGTGCTTCCAAGAGAAGTCACAAGGTCAAGCAAGACCTGGACTCATTCGAGCCCAAAAAGGCACTGAGCAAAGCAGAAAAGCTGCACTCAAGTTTCCCCAAGGGTTATTCCCATCAGAAATCAGCTGACTCTTAGCAATAGATAAAAGCGAAAGTCAGTTTGACCTACTTCATCTTAAACAAATAGCAAAAAACAGTTGAAACCAAAACACAACCATTCCTGGGCATTTAAGAAATAATAGTTAAATGTAAGTTAAGATACACACTTGTATTAGCCCCAATAATTGGTAAGACTGGAGGCTACAAAAGAGATTCTTAGGCAAGAATGCCTGTTAACTATAAAAAGAAACAGTTTAACTATTAAGTGACTGCCAAGTCAAGTTTTTAGTGAGTTTAAGGCCTACAGATCTTCCTAACCTACACAGGTAGGCTTAATATACAGTAGTAGCCCTAAGTAACAGAAATAAAGGGTTCTTTACTAGTAGACACAGAGGTCATGCCAGTAGAAAGATTTTATAAGTTCAGATCACATTAAGTAGCTTGACTACCATCTTATCTGGATAGACATCTGTAACAGTAAATGCTGTGTTTACATTCCTGATATGTTAAATTTATATTCCCAAATAAAGGCCATGTCTACTCTGGCCTTATTATGGGGATAACTTCTCAGCCCTCACACCTCCTGGTGAGAAATTATCATCTTCGTGATGCTGCAATATTTATTCAGTACTCATATGTTTTTTGTTTCTCTCATAGAAGCGCTAGTCCCTGATGACAACCTGTTCTTTCCCAGGCTTCAATCTGACCTAACTTCTAAAAAGGGAAGTCTGAACTACCTGCCCCATCTCTTCGCCCCTGTTCAGTTCGAAGAAGGCAGATTTGGTCATTGTCCCGTGTCCTTACAGTAGTAAGGAGTTCCTAAAATTAGAAGGGAAATGAAGCCAGAATTTCATAGGCAGTCAGTATATATAGGTAAATCAAGTCAGGTCGGACAAAGAAAGCCAATTTTGAGTGAGTCTGGGGAAATTGAAGACTGTTTGGAAACTGTCCACTGGAAAATTGTAATGTTAATTCCCTCAGAGCCCTTCCTTCACCCTTGTGGAGACCCTGCCCCTGTCCCAACCTGTTGCCAAGGTAACCTGTTCCAGGAATTGCCCCTCCCAGGAGGAGCTTTAGGACTTTCAAAATCACCCCTCCTCCTGCCTGTTATCAGGGGAGTCCCCAGTGCCAGCATTCAGTCTCGCATTCAGTCTCCTTGATTCTGCCTGCTGGTTTCTCAACCAAACATAGGGATGGCAGATTATGGAGGAGAACAAAGATTTGTTCTCCCTGATAAGACTAGTGGGAGTTGGACTGTCTCGAATGGGGAATGTACAAGCACAGGTGACTTAAACTGGAGTTGGACTGTCTCCACCTGATGGCCCATTGACCCACCCTTGATGGCCCATTGACCCACCCTTAAACCATCTCCACCTGAGGGCCTGAGGGCATATTAACCCTGTGCTTTATAAACTCTGCCCTTGCTATAAGCAGGCGCCATTTTCTACTATCCTGCTTTGTGATGGATGTAGTTGGTGGCCCTGGCCAGAATAAAGGCTTCATTGGCTATTACATGAGTGGCTTTTGAGACTTTTTTCCTGAAAATTGGGTATAACAAAAGGACTGAGGATGTAACTCAGTGGTAAAGCTCCACTGGGTTCAGTCCCCACTACCCTGTGTCTCCCACTCCCCAACCCTGGCCAAAAAGTCACCTCAGAGAGCCTCATATTGGGTATTTGTCTCTTTTCTCACATTTACTTGTTCAATTATATATATATATATATATATATATATATATATATATATATATATTTTAAATATTTGTTTGTTTTAGTTGTACACAATGCCTTTATTTGTACTTGGTGCTGAGAAATGAATGGGCCGTGCATGTGCTAGGCGAGTGAGCTCCTGCTGAGCCACAACCCCAGCCCCAATTATTTATATTTTTGCAGTGCTGGGGATTGAACACAGGGCCTCACACATGCTAGGCAAGCACTCGACCACTGAGGTACATCCATAGCCCTTTATAGTTTTATTTTGAGCCAGGATCTCCTTAAGTTGTCCAGGCTAGCCTTCAATTTTCCATTCTCCTGCCTCACCCATCTGAGTCACTGGGATTACAGGTGTGTGCCGCCATGCCAGGCCATTCAATTATTTGTTTTAATCAGTGTGGACTCATGAATATTATCTATACCTTTGGGTTATAATCCAATACTTATTTATCTATTCTTTTCTTTTTTTCTTTTTGGTACCAGGGATTGAACTCAGGGGCACTCGACCAGTGGGCCACATCCCCAGCCCATTTTTGTATTTTATTTTATTTAGAGACAGGGTCTCACTGAGTTGCTAAGTGCCTCGCCATTGTTGAGGCTGGCTTTGAACTCACGATCCTCCTGCCTCAGCCTCCCAAGTGCTGGGATTACAGGCATGCGCCACCGCGCCCGGCTCCTTATTTATATATTTTTAAACTTTTCAAAATACCTTTATTTTATTTATTTATTTTTTGGTGGTGCTTAGAATCAAACCCAGTGCCTCACACATGCTAGGTACTCTACCACTGAGCCACAACCCCAGCCCCCAATATTTATTTATCTTGTTGCTAAAAATGTTCCTACTTTAGCCCTTAGGAATTTGAATACAGGATTTTATGTTTGTTTGTGTTTTTACAAATATTAGTCAAAACTGTAACATATAAATTTTCTTTTCACCTAAAATAATGACAAAATAATTTTGTCTACAAGCTATGTAATATTTCATATTGTTCATGTTCACATGGATTCTTTTCCCTACTGAGGAACGTTAGCTTGTTTGTACATTGTTTTTTTCAAACAATACTGCCATAACCATTCTTTTAATTCATTCATAACCATTTCTTTTAATTCAGGGATAGTAGGATAGATTTCCCAAAATGTGAATGCAGAGTCAAAGGGTACATATGTTTCCAGTTATAGTTAATATTATCAATCTTTTCCAAAAGGATTGTTAATAATTTACCTTCCTAATAGTAAGGAATGAGAATGTCCATTTTCCCACATTTTTCTTAATACTGATTATACACCAATTATTATTTTTTAAATATTTATTTATTTAGTTGTACAGAATGCCTTTATTTATTTTTACGTGGTGCTGAGGATCGAACCCAGGCCACACTTGAGCTAGGCAAGTGCTTTACCGCTGAGCCACAACCACAGCCGGTTGGATAAGATTTAGGCTGGAAGGCCATGCCCCCAGGCACCTTCCTGGAAGTGCCCATCTTGCGAGAATCCACCTTTAGCAGGCTTTGAGTCTCTACACTTCCTGATCCTGGGACTACTCATCTCTCGTGGGAATCCACCCCAGGGTGGGCTCTCCCTTTCTGAGCCAATCCGGACCATAGAAGTCATGCTCCCACCCCTCTGTACTTAAGCCCCGGCTTGTTCAGAACTCGCTCTCTGTCTCTTTTTGCCATCATCTTCTCACCAGCTTTCCCCTTCCCTTCCCCCTTTCTCCCCTTCACGCCTTCCCTTAATAAACCCCCCCTTTTCTACAAGGCGGTCCCGGTGTGGTTTTTGCCCTTCATTTGGTGCATTGGCCGGGAACCTCATCCCTCTGGAGGGCATAACCCTCTCGGAACCACCTGACTCAGCCTTTCGCTCATTTTTCGATCACCATTCCAATGCATCCAACTCCTGTCATTGGATTGGTAAGCCGCCACATGCCCCAAGTTCCTAAACCTGTCTGGTCACTATGTGGTGAGAATTGACCGTAGATTTTCTGGCAATCTCGCCCTGACCTGTGCAGGGGGGAAAGCACCCCATCCGAGTCTTAAAGGCCACGGTGGACCCCAAGAACTCCCCCCACCCCCACCTCTATCTGCCTGCTCTAAAGTTTTTAGCTGTAGTGATTAACATTTTCAGCTGGGAGTGGTTAGAGAAGTTCCTCTCCGCACTCTGGACTTGAGCTTTTCTTTCCCGTCCGGGACGGGACATGAAAAGTCCCTGTGCAGGGGGCTCATAGTCCTCTGGTATCTTGAGGAAGACGTTTCTTACGATACCCTATATCGGCTTGACCTGGTGACGACTGGGCGAGCGGACTTGGATCTCACTCTAATACATATTTTGAAAGGGACACTTTTCGAAATATTGTATTAGCCTCTCCTCGTTAATGGGGAAATATGGGAACTTCCCTATCAATTCCGCTGATTCCCCTCTTAACTGCCTCTTAAAAAATCCGGCAAACCTAGGCTTAAAGCCACACATAAAGAAAAAGAAATTAATAGTTATGTACAAAAATTTGGCCTTCCTAACCATTATCCAATCAGTGGCCAGAGTCAGGGTCCCTAGATGCTCAGGTTTTGCAGGAACTTTCCAGCTTTTGCCAATGGTCAAAAAGATGGACAGATTTGCCTTACATAGAAGCCTTTTTCCCTCTCCGTTCAAATCCTACCCTGTGCACTCAGTGTAGTCCTGAAACCGTTTTACTAGCATGCAGACCCAGTGACCCGCTTCCATCCTTGATTTACCTTGACTTTGACCCAGGGGTAGAAGCCCCGCTGCCCCTGTACCAACAGTCCAGACCTTCCGCTCCTCCCCCTCTCCCCCGGCTCAGGCTCTGATTTCCAAAAACTGCTGCGCCTTCACGCGTAGAACCTCCTCTTTTTTTTTACATCATCTTCCACCCCTCCCCTTCTCTCCATTTCAGCACTGACTTCCACAATCACCGCGCCTTCGTCCGTAGACCCTCCTGTTCTATGTTATTTCCTGTGCCTCCACCACTGCCTTCCCTGCCCACTCCTCCTCTGCCATTTTCCCCACCCACTCAACTTCCCGCGCTTGGTTCTGCACCTCCTCCGCTGTTTTCCCGGCCCACTCAGCTTCCGTCGCTTGGTCTGCGTCATCTCCTGCCACACCTTCTCCGCCATCTTTGGCAACACGATCTTTACCAGCTGCGCCGCTTCAGACCTTAGCCCCCACCTCTGTGGATTCTGCCATGCGTTCTTCACCAGCCACGCCACTTCAGACTTTAACGGCTCTGGCGGGGGGTGGCGGCGCAGGGAGAGAGCTGCACAGTGCATGCTTCTTCCCCAGTGTCTCCTACAGAGTTTCTCCCTGCCCCAGCGGCTCTCACGGAGTCTCTCCCAGACTCGCAGGATATTCTGCCCCATTCTGCATTCAGTCCTCCCCTGACCTGTTCAAGAATGCAGGCAAGAGCATATGCGGTCGAGACTCAGAGAGTAAACCCCAACTTCCCCTATGATCCTGAGTCTGTTCCAGATAGAGAACCAAACTGGGATTACAATGCCCCAGGGGACATGGTCTTGACAGATCAGTTTTTAGTTTGCATAGTAGGTGGTCTTAAATGCACAGCTCAGAAACCCAGCTCAGAAACCCATTAATTTTGATAAGCTGCAGGAAATTATACAAAAAAGGGAAGAGACTCCTTCCGAGTTTCTTGATTGGCTGACGAAAGCGCTTCAGCGATACACGAATTTAGATCCTGAGTCTCAGGGGGGCCATCAAGTCCTTATGACTTATTTTCTGTCAGCACCGTCCCCTATTGTCAGGGTAGAGGGAAATGCTATTCGCCCCTGCAAGACTCCTATCCTGTCTTGCTCTCTTCACCACCACCCTTTCACCCACCAGTTCCTGGTAATGCCTCAATGTCTTGTGCCTTTACTGGGCCGAGACATATTGGCCAAATTACAGACCTTAATTGTGTTCTCTGATTCGACTAGCTCAGTTGTGCTCTCTGTCTCGTTTTGCTCTGTCTCCTCCCCCATCTTTCTTCTCACTGTTTCAAATGCTACTGACCCACCACTCCCTACTGATGCTGATGAGGAAATCCCACCACCCCTTATTGATGCAGGAACCCTTCAGCCCCCTACTGAGACAGGAACCCCTCAACCTTCTACCAATGCAGAAACTCTTCAACCCTCTACCAATGCCAAAACCTCCCATTACTCTGTCCCCACCGATCTAGTGGACCCCAAAATCTGGGATACTCAGACTCCCTCCCTTGTTCAGTGTGACCCCCATGCAAATACACCTTAAAGATCCTCAGTGTTTCCCCAACAGAGCCCAGTATCCACTTCCAGCCACTAGCCTTAGGTGTCTCCAACCCATTATTAGATCTTTTTTTTTTTTTTTTTTTTGGTGGTACCGGGGATTGAACTCAGGGGCACTCGACCACTGGGTCACATCCCCAGCCCTATTTTGTATTTTATTTAGAGACAGGGTCTCACTGAGTTGCTAAGTGCCTCGCCATTGCTGAGGCTGGCTTTGAACTGGCGATCCTCCTGCCTCAGCCTCCAAAGTGCTGGGATTACAGGTGTGCGCCACCGCGCCCGGCTATCTCAGATCTTTTGCAGCAATATTTTCTCCAACCTACCCATTCCCTTCTAATACTCCCATATCCAAGCTTTCTTTCACCTCTGCTCAAACTCATTCATTTGTGCTCATTGCACCAGTTTTCAAGCCACTAGCTCTTTCCTTTGGTAGGCTCACAAATCCCTCCTCTTCCTCTTCCCACTTCTGACCCATTCTGCCATTCCACTATGCCTCTTCTTCGACTCATGAGGTTTCTGCTTAGAATAAGTTTCCCTGCTCCCACCTTCCAGACCTCAGCTAAGACTTACATTGAAATGCAAATGTGGAAGCCAGCAAGCTCAGTAGGAGATGTCTCAGTCCCCAAAAGAATGGGAAAAAAAAATTTTTTTTTTTTACCTAAATTTACATTGGACTAAACCAAAAAACAAATTGTATGGTAATTGCTGACTGGTCATTTTTCTAGGACTCTTGCTTTTTCTTAGATTAAATATGGATTTTTTTGAGCTCATGATTTTGATCCTATACACGTAGGTTAATGTTTTTCTGATAAGTCCTATTCAGCTATGGAGCTTTTAAACATCTGTACCATTGCAATGGGGATTACCTAAAAAGCTACAAAGCCTTTGCTATTGTGTTGTGTGCTCACTTGTGTTATAAAGATTGGCAAATAGAAAATGAGTGCTCAAAAATTTTTGTAAATGGATCTAAATAACTTTAATTCACTTGATTTAAAAGTGTTCTATTTCAATTGGGTAAACACATGAAAATAAAGGTGCCTTTAAAATGAAACTTAACTCACAAGTCTCTCTAGGTGGTCAAAAAAAACTAGTAAAATGTTATCTAATATCCCTTGGTCCTAGAACTTCTCTTCAGCATAGAAGAGATGGCTAATACTGTTCAGTCTGATATTTTGGTGAAAGTAAAGTAGATACGCCATGGAATTACTCATTTGAGTAACTTTGTTAAACATCTGATTAATTTACAAGGTTAAAATGCTAACTGTTAAATATGCCATCAAGTAACTCCTTGAATTCCATTGGGTAACATTATTGATTGTTTTCATAAATTGGTAAAGTAAAAAGAGGTTTAAGGTTGCTTTGTCATCACTGAAAAAGTTTGAAGTTTCAAACAGGTATAATTCTGTTTCTCGTGAAGTGCTTAACAGATGTGTGTGATTCTGTATAGAGGTTTATAAAAGATTGCTATGTATGTAGAGGCTTAAAGGTTTTGACTGTTACTGTAAATAACAAAATATTTAAATTATTTGTCTAAATTCAAATTATTATAAGGATTGTTTCAACTTTTACACAAAAGGTTAAAAGCTCTCAGCTTTTCCTTAATTCGTTCTAAATGTAATATTGTGTTAGCTAATGTTCATGGGAACTCAAACAATAATACATGCAAACTCTGTAAAATTCTATTTAAGAAGCAGGGATCAGCTTCAGAACTAGAACACCTGACCTAAGATTTATAAAGAGCCCTACCTTCCCTGAGATAAGGCTCTGGCCTTCCACTTTTACTGCAAGCCAGAGTGGCTCTAGCACAGGCCAAACTTCAATTTGTTTATGATTATGGTCAAAAGAATGATTCTTGTTGTTAAGAAACAGGGGTTGAAGTATATAACTCAGTCAAAATTCAAGATGGTTATTACACAAACTAAATGTGTTTTTTACTCTTGTTAATTTTATTTTGTATTTTCCTTGTAAAATGTCTAAAAGTTGCCTGTCAATGTTTTGCAGAGGTATTGCTTCAAGAACACAACCTGGGTTAATTTTTTTCTTTTTTTTTTTTTGGGGGGGGGATACCAGGGATTGAACTCAGGGGCACTTGACCACTGGGCCATATCCCCAGCCCTTTTTTGTATTTTATTAGAGACAGGGTCTCACTGAGTTGCTAAGTGGCTTGCCATTGCTGAGGCTGGCTTTGAACTCGCAATCCTCCTGCTTCAGCCTCCCAAGTGCTGGGATTACAGGCGTGCGCCACCGCGCCCGGCCTGGGTTAATTTAAGATAATAAGCAATCACCTAGGATGGTACAAACCCCAATTAATGGAAAGGATAAATGACAGTAAGGTTATAGGCATTAAAGTAAAGCCCAGTGCTCTTAATTTAAGACTGGTGAGACTAACTTGATATATGTTTAAGATCAAGACTTTAAAGTTAAATTAAAAGGGCCAAGAAAACCAATATTTGGCTCTTGCCCTTAGGTCAGTCTGATCCAGGGAACAGGGAACTTCTCTAAAGAGCTTGGAACTCTGGGCCACATGGCCTCTCAAGCAGGGAGGCTAGGAGACTTCTGGAGAAGAGAAAGCCAACCAGTGTACTTGCTAAAAGGAGGGTCCTTGGAAAAGGGAGACATCCCTCGTGCTTCAAGGCAAGCTACAAGGTCAAGCAAGACCTGGACCCATCAGAGCGCAAAAGGCACTGAGCAAAGCAGAAAAGCTGCTCTCAAGTTTCCCTGAGAGTTATTCCCATCAGAAATCAGCTGACTCTTAGCAATAGATAAAAGCAAAAGTCAGTTTGACCTACTTCATCTTAAACAAATAGCAAAAAACAGTTGAAACCAAAACACAACCATTCCTGGGCATTTAAGAAATAATAGTTAAATGTAATTTAAGATATACATTTGTATTAGCCCCAATAATTGGTAAGACTGGAGGCTACCAAGAGATTTTTAGGCAGGAATGCCTGATAACTCTAAAAAGAAACAGTTTAACAGATCTTCCTAACCTACACAGGTAGGCTTAATATTTACTAGCATGATTATCTAGCCCTCCAGTAGAAAGATTTTATAGGATCAGATGACATTAAGTAGCTTGACTACCATATTATCAGGATAGACATCTGATCTGTAAGATTAAAAGTTAAATGTTGTGTTTACACTCCTGATAATTCTGGGGATGTTAAAGATTTATATTCCCAAATAAAGGACATATCCACTCTGGCCTTATTATGGGGACAACTTCTCAGCCCTCACACCTCCTGGTGAGAAATTATCATCTTCATGGTATACATTGACATGTTTCAGATGCTGCAACATTTCTTCAGTACTCATTTTTTGTTTTGTTTTGTTTTGTTTCTCTCACTGAGGCTGCCGTCCCTGATGACTTTACAATCTTCCCAGGCTTCAATCTGGCCTGATTTCTAAAAAAGGGAACTCCAAACTACTTGTCCCCATCTCGTCGCCCCTGTTCAGCTCGACGATGCCAGATCTGGTTATCGTCCCATTCCCTTACAGTAGTAAGGAGTTCCTAAAATTAGAAGGAAAATGATGCCAGAATCTCATAGGCAGTCAGCATGTATAGGGAAATCAAGTCAGGCTGAAAGCCAATTTGAGTGAGCCAATTTTGGGAACTTGAGAGACTGTCCCCTGAGGGATTGAAATGTTAATTTTCTCAGAACCCTGCTTCCACCCTTATCAACAACCTATCCCAACCCATTGCCAAGGTAGCCCCTCCCTACAGGGAGCTATACAGTTTTTTATTCGTATGTCCTGGGATGCACCATCCTGCCCTTCCTGCCTCAGCCCATCTGCTTCCCACCTTTTGGCCATCTCACTGGGCCGGGTCACAGTACAGACCTGGTCACAGTATGCAGGAAGGAGAACAGTTAAAAAGGAAAAATTACAACTGGCACGACAATCCCATTGGGGCATGTTCACAAAACTTCATCAGCTAGGCTCTCTCAATATTGGGACCTCTAGTTGGAGTTCTCTTATTCTATGCCTTCCTTCCCTGTGTCATAAAATTTCTGCAGGGACAACTAAGTAAAATCTCTAACCAAATTTTTAACCAGCTTCTCCTCAGGATTATCAACTGTAAAACCACAGATGACTTCTCATCACTTCAAGACAAATTTGTCAGACTCTAAAGGGATCAACTACACCTGGATGACTCTTGGTCGGCTTGCTCCAAAAGGCCTCTAACCTGCCACCCTATGCTCATTATGATGCGCCTCGCACTCTCCATTGGCCTCTTCACCTGCTACCTGTAAACTCGCAAGGCCTACAATTCCTACATGCTCTTTGCGAGGACAGCTGACTGATTTCCCCCGTGACCTCTGCAGAAGCTTGGCTTGACACCCCTCACTGATCTATGGCCTCAAGGAAACTTCATCTCATACCTGCAGAGATTCATCTTTTCCGTGCCTACCTCCTGGGAATTTTTTCACCCTCAAGCCTGATTTGCCTGTTTTGTATGCCTACATCCCGCCCTCATAACACTCCACATGGCCCCTTTTCAGCTCCGAAGCAGCCAGATCAAGACACAATGCCCCACTTCCTAAGAAAACAAAAAGGGGGGGAATGTTGAATAAGATTCAGGCTGGCAGGCCATGCCCCCAGGCGCCTTCCTGGAAGTGCCCATCTCCCGAGAATCCACCTTTGGTGGGCTCTGAATCTCCACCCTTCCTGATCCTGGGACTACTTGCCTCTCACAGGAATTCACCCCAGGGCGGGCTCTCCCTTTCTGAGCCAATCTGGACCATACAAGTCATGCTCCCACCCCTCTGTACTTAAGCCCCGGCTTGTTCAGAACTCGCACTCTCTTTTTCCGTCATCTTCTCACCAACTCTCCCCTTCCCTTTCCCCTTTTTCCCTTTTCCCCTTCCCCCCTTCTCCCTTCACCCCTTCCCTTAATAAACCCCCCTTTTCTACAAGGCGGTCCCGGTGTGGTTTTTGCCGTTCTTAGCCCTATACACCAATTATAATTTCTCTGATGATACTTTTATTTTTTATAGAATTTAATTTTTATTTGATAGAATTTTATTTTTATTTATTTATATATACTGCCTCACACATGCTAGGGCAAGCGCTCTACCACTGAGCCACCACCCCAGCCCTATAATGATTCTATTTTATTTATTTTGGTACCAGGGATTGAACTCGGGGGCTCTCAACCACGTGGCCCAGTGGTTGAGTGCCCCCCGAGTTCAATTCCCAGTACCAAAAAAATTTAAAAAAGGCCTGGGGGAGGGCTGGGGATATAGCTCAGTTGGTAGTGCTTGCCTCCTATGAACAAGGTCCTGGGTTCAATCCCCAGTATCTCACACACACACACACACACACACACACACACACACAGAGAGAGAAAAAAAAAGAGAGAGAGAGAGAGAGAAAGAACGAAAGGGCTGGGGATGTGGTTCAGTTGTTAATCACCCCTGGGTTCAATCCCAGTACCAAAAACTGTTAACTTTATTGACTTTTCATAATCAAGAAATGACTAGGCGTTTAGGTCACATTAATTTTTCTGTTTTCTGTACTTTCAATGCTTTTTTTTGACAAACGTTATTTGTTATTTTCATTATTTTTGGGGAGAGTCAGAGTCTTATTATATTGCCCAGGCTGACCTGAAATTCTTGATACTCCTGCCTCAGCTTCCCAATTTGCAGAGATTATAGGTGTGCACCACCCATGCCCAGCTCTGGTTTAGGTTTTTAATTAGTTTTCTCTTTAGTTCATTTCTTCTGTTTCAAGAATACTTAATTAGCCGGGCACAGTGGTGCACGCCTGTAATCCCAGCACTTGGGAGGCTGAGGCAGGAGGATTGCGAGTTCAAAGCCAGCTTCAGCAATGGAGAGGCACTTAGCAACTCAGTGAGACCCTGTCTCTAATAAAATACAAAAAAGGGCTGGGGATATGGCCCAGTGGTCAAGTGCCCCTGAGTTCAATCCCCAGTACCAAAAAAAAAAAAAAAAAAAAAAAAAAAGAATACTTAATTAGAACAACTCTTACAACTTTTTGGAGATATTTACAACTTTTGCACAAAGAAGAAAGTGCAAAGGAAAGAAAGTGAATTATATCATTTAGATGGTACTATTTTGCTTTTTGTCCAAAAAAACTGTCAGTGTCAACCATGTTCATGCTCTCAAGTGTGCAGATATTGATGTTCAGGAATAATTTTCTGTTTTGGGACTTCCTTACTTTATATACTTTCTTCTCTCTCTCTCTCTCTCTCTTTCTCTCTCTCTCTCTCTCTCTCTTCTCTAGTGAGAACTTTGCAAGTACGTAATTTTCCTGTCCTGGCTTTGAATGTATATAAACACCCACACCCACACATACATACACATAATCTATTCTTTTTGGCATGCTAGACAAGTGCTCTACCACTGAGCTATACCCCTGTCTCCCTTGTCTTTTCTCATCTGTGTGGTGGGAGTCAATATGTTTATAGGGAGGGATTTTGATTGTGTCCCAGATATGAACATTCTTGAGAATATGCTTTCTAAAAGGAAAACATTTATCATTTAACATATAATAACTATACTTTATCTCCTTTATCGAGGGCTTCCCCTCTCTTGATACAATAGCCTGGGAATTTTGATTTGTTTAGAAGCTCAACTTAAAAAACATGATAACATGGTCTGGGGACATAATTCAGTAATAGAGCACTTGTCCAGTATGTGAAAAAAAAATTTTTTTTTTCATGTACGATGTTCTTGTTACTTCTGCTTCCATCAGCTAGATTCAAGGTGTTTAGCTCTCAATTACTAAGGTATCTGTGATAAAGTAGAAAATGATCATTTAAGACACAAAACAACCTGGTGCACATCAGTGACTCAAGAGGTTGAGGCAGGAGGATCATAAGTTTAAGGCCAGTCTTAGACCTTTGAGACCCTGTCTCAAACTAAAAATAAATAAAATAAAAATAAGAAGGGCTGGAGATATGGGATAAAAACTTTCCTACCTTTTTTTTTTTTTTTTTTTTTTTTTTTTTTTTTTTAAGTGTTACTAGGGATTGAACCCAGGGACTTGTGAGTGAGTGTATGGCAAGTGCTAAGATATGTTTTCAGCCACCTTTTCTGCTTCTTCATTTTTTTTTTTTTTTTGGGTGGGGCAGGTGAGGTAGTATAGGCCTGTAAATTCAGTGACTCAGGAGGCTGAGGCAGAAAGATCACAAGTTTCAGGCCAGCTTTACCCCTAAGAAATTTAGCCAGACCCTGTCTCAAAAATTTAAAAATGGGGGGTGGGGTTGTGGCTCAGCTGTAGAGCGCTCGTCTAGCATGTGCGCGGCCCCCCAGGTTCGATCCTCATCACCACATAAAATAAAGGCATTGTGTGCAAACTAAAGCAAATAGATAAATATTTAAAAAAAAATAAAAATTGGCTGGAGATATGGCTCAGCAATTTAAAGAAAAAAATTGCCTCAGAGGGTTCAATACCCAGTACTCCCAAAATTGTTTTTCTGATTCCTTTTTTTTTTTTTTTTAAATGAATGCTCCTTTCTGGGGTAATCAAGGAGCTGCCTGCTTTTTTTTTTTTTTTTTTTAATATTTATTTATTTGTTTTAGTTGTGCACAATGTCTTTATTTTTACATGGTGCTGAGGATGGAACCCGAGCCGCGCATGTGCTAGGTGAGCGCTCTACTGCTGAGTCACATCCCAGCCCCTCTGATTCCTTTTTAAAATCACCATTTGTTTATTAAATCTTTCAGGCACTTGCTATAGCTGCTCATGTGCTAAGACTGGAGATACATACTGCTCCTTCTTCATGCGTTCAAGGTTTAATGGAAGTCAGATAAATAAACAGAATTATTGTGCTCAGATGGGGTGAGATCCTGCAACTGGGGACCAGAGACAAGGCCTCTCTGATAAACCAGCCTAATTCCATCTTAAGACTGGGAGCCATCCTGTCAAAAAGTTATGAAAAGCCCACTTCAGTTTTCTATGAAATGCTAGGATTCTTATTTGGCTTGAGCTTATTGTCTGGCATTCTTTCCCAGGCCTTGAGCTCGCTCAGGCCTGGCTGTCCTTGACCAGATAACAACTCTCTCTCTCTCTCAAACTAACGGTGCCTCATAAACTTTTGATGTGGGGTTTAACTATTACTCCCCTTTTTTTTTTCTTGGGAATGCAATGCCATGTAGATATTAGTTTGCTACTTGCTTTGAATTACACCTGTCTGACCTTGTTAGCTGTAAGTTCCCAAGATTTTCTGTAACTCTTTGAACTATAAAAAACCTTGTCTTCCCGGAGAGCGCGGCGCTGACCCCAAGCCCAGTGTTGTTTGGGAGGGCAGCCCTAGGCCAGCTCTCTTTATATGTATACAATATAAGCTTGCTTTAATCTAAAATTGGAGTTGGTGGTCTTTTTCTTTGCGTCTTGGATCAACATTTTTGGAGGCCCCAGCGAGATTCAGACCACTACAAATTCTGAAGCCGGACCTTCGCTCTGGGTACTCCGGGGCGGAGTGCTACCCTAGGGGGTGCGCACCTTGAGACGTTCCAAGGCCCCAGGGTGTGCCTTCAGTCCTTCGGACTACTGGAGGACTGTGAACTGCCGCATTCAAAAATTAGCAAGCATCCAGTGGAAAGAGAAAAAAAAAAAAAAAAAAAAAAAAAAAACCTCCACAGGTAAGTGGCGCCCTTAGTAACATCTGGTATCTGGTTTTGAGAGATCTCTTCTGGGGACAGCGAGGTGCCTGGCGAGGCACGTACACTCCTGTCCAGTGGCAGTAGCGAAAGGTCGTACTGCTTTCTGGTTCTGGTTGGGAATTCCTACTGGGGACAGAGAGGTGCCTGACGAGGCACATACGCACTCCTGTCCGGAGCATTAGCAAGAACGTTGCACTGCTCCCTGGTTGGTTTGGCGCCTGGTTCTTGTTCTTTTGTGTATTGTCCTGTGTTCTGTTTTTTTTTTTTTTTTTGTTTTGTTTTGTTGTTTTTGTTTTCTGCTTTCTCATTGTGTCTTCTCTGTTGTAAATGTAAAAAAATTAAACAACATGGGTAAATAAGACAAGTAAGCCTGATACATCCTTTGAACTGTGTTTTTAAGGAATTTTGACAAACTTTATCCCCATTTTGTTAAGCAGGATTATGATTATCCCATCACACTCAAGAAACGCCTGTTCCGAACATTCTGTGAGGTAGAATGGCCCACCTTCGGAGTCAGCATGGCCCCCTGAGGGCACCTTTGATCCCCAAGTGGCATGGGCTATATCTAACATCACTCTTGGTAATCCTGCCACCCAGATCAAATAGGATATATTCTACCCTGGGCGGAAAGCAACAACTAATTCCCCCGCCCTGGATGAAGGTTTGGATTGGTCCGGAACGGACAGGGAGGGACAAGCCCTGGTTATGGCTGGGAGAACTCCCCAGGGTCCCTCAAAAAACAAACCATAAATCCACTAAGAGCCCTGTCCTACAGGACTCTCCGGAGGATTCCCTCCTTCCCCCAGATGCTTCGGCTCCTCTTTATCCCTCCTGCCGCGGGTGCAGTCGCAGCTGCTCCACTAACTACTCCACCATCTCCCTCTCCCTCTCCTCAACCGCTTCCTCAATTGCCCCACTCATCCCACTCCTCCAACTCTAGTCTTCCCAAAGGAGCCAGCCCCTGTTCTTTCTCCTCCCATACCCGACAGGGCCACCCTTATGGAAGGCCTGACTCAATTGCTTCCCCTGGCCGACTGCCGGCTCCATTTCTATTAATATCCCTGAAGTGGAACACGACTCCGTGGCTGGATTCCGTTTTCTTTAATCTACCTTCCCCACCTGGAGATGGACTGTCAACAGATTCACTCATTACTCCTCTTCACCACGGAGGAAAGGGAGCGAATCCTGGCAGAGAGCGGCTAAAGCGCTGCCTGGGATAGGAGTGGCTCTTACCAAGCGAACGAAAAAACAGAAGTGAATTGAAACGAGCTTTACCTAGGATGAAGAATCCAAGCGTGGGACATATGGGGACAACTTGAAGTATAGGAGAGGCACAGCGGTTGAGTACCACACCATACTCTGTTTAGAGGGACCTTAAGAGGGCAGCTAGCTCGTAAACCCACAAATCATTTCCTAAGAGTGTCAGATGTGAAACAAGGTGCCAAATGAGTCGCCTTCAGACGTTTCCTCGAGCGCCATCCTGGATGCGTACCGGCTATAGTACTCCTATAGACCCCTGAGGACCCAACAAAGCCTCAATGCGATTAGATCTGGCTTTTGTGACCCTCAGTCAGCCCCATACATGTCCGTAAAAACGATTACAAAAGATAGATGGTTTTGCCAGGAAAAACCAGTCATCAATTATTGGAAATAAGCCCAAAAGGTGTTTGAAAATAGAGATAGCCGAGATGATTCTACTGATTAAGGAAAGTAAACAAGGGCCACAGTGGCCCGCAATACAGGCTTCTGAAACCTCGAATCCCTAGACAAAGGCAGAACCACATACAACATAGACAAAAAGCGTCCTCGTATCTCTGCTACAAAACCAGTGTAACTTTATGAGCAAAGAAAATTGGACAATGGAAAAATGAATTGCCCCCAACGTAATCCCTAAAAGCATGCCCCGATCACAGATCACAACCTTCATATGTTATCTCCTGGAATGCCCTTTCCCCGCCTGTTTGCTAAGGACGGGAACCTTTTAAGCAAACGTATCAGGGAAAAAGAAAAAAAAAAAAAAAAAATAGGCAACTATCTACTCATTTTCTGGAGTGATATGCCCTACATTAGAATTTGGGAAATCCTGCCAAAGAGCCCTGACCTAATAACCTGCCCATTAAAAAGTGAGAATCTCAGCTTTTTGACAAAATCCTAATCCAAACATCAGAAGGAAAATTGGAGAAATTAATAAATCCAATGAGAATTCCATACATTATTGGGCTGAGAGAGCTAACCCTCCAGGGCTAGCTGAGGTCATGTGCCAGACCATTTTGTAATAACAACAAACAATCTGGGGGCTATCCCATCCGGGTATAAACAAAACCCCATTCAGTTTTTGAAGCCAAAGAAGGAATTAAAAACCCACATCATGCGTCTCCCTAGAAGTGGGGAAACTCAATTAGATGTTCAATCAGCTTTGGAACGACCCCCTTGTAGCCCTGCTCCAAAAGCCTGGGACACGAGATTACAGACCCCAGTACAGGACTTTAAGGGAATGTGAACAAACGGGTTATGAAAACTAAATACACCCAACTGTCCCTAACCCCTACACTTTGCTTCAGTAATTGTATGCCGAACACCAAACCTACAGTATTAAATACGTGTATAAATGGATTTGAAAAGACCCGTGTTTTCTCCATCCCTTTAGTTCAAAACATGAGTCAGCCTAACTTTGCTTTTATCGCATTGGACGGATATTGGAGAGATGGGGATATCGGGACAACTGAACCTGGACACGACTAACCTCAGGGAGAATTTAGAAAATTCCCGGGCCAACCTAATCCTTATGATGAAACTCTCAATCAAGATCTGAGATACTGTATCGCAGTAAGTAACGCCTGATGATATACCATTGCTACCAATATGTGAATGAACTACAGTTCCGCAAGCAAATCAACAATGACAAAGAGAATTCAGTTAAAGTGGCCACCTCACTCGGTGGCTCAGCAATTTCAAATCCTGCCAACCCAGCCTGCCCTGATGAAAAACCCAGAGGAGCCATATTCAATGACTGCTCAGGAATAGATTGCTGGATGTCATGCACAAGAGTACACCCCGTACCCTACCTTGAAAGAAAAAAATTGCCTCAGAGGGTTCAATACCCAGTACTCCCAAAATTGTTTTTCTGATTCCTTTTTTTTTTTCCCTGTTATTTTTTAAATGAATGCTCCTTTCTGGGGTAATCAAGGAGCTGCCTGCTTTTTTTTTTTTTTTTTTAATATTTATTTATTTGTTTTAGTTGTGACACAATGTCTTTATTTTTACATGGTGCTGAGGATGGAACGACTGCCAGCCGCGCATGTGCTAGTGAGCGCTCTAAAGTCTGCTGAGTCACCCACTCCCCAGCCCCTCTGATTCCTTTTTAAAATCACCATTTGTTTATTAAATCTTTCAGGCACTTGCTATAGCTGCTCATGTGCTAAGACTGGAGATACATACTGCTCCTTCTTCATGCGTTCAAGGTTTAATGGAAGTCAGATAAATAAACAGAATTATTGTGCTCAATGGATGGGGTGAGATCCTGCAGGGACCAGAGACAAGGCCTCTCCTATCCTTACCTACCAAGAGGAAGAAGAGTTAGCCTTTATGGGGATCATGGAAGGTCACTGTGGGAGAAAAACGATGTTGAACATGAAAAACAAACGCTAGAGAAAGCCTGCACATTTGAAGAAGTGCAGTTATTTCAGAATAGTTGGAGTGGTTGGAGACATGCTTGGGGCTGGGGTTGTAGCTCAGTGGTACAGCACTTGTGAGGCACTGGGTTCAATCCTCAGCATTATGTACAAATAAAATAAAGGTATAAAGAAAAGATGAAGCTTGTCTTTTTGTTTACTTTATTCATTTATTTATTTAGGAATACAATGCTAAGATTGTAGTTGTTTAGCCATATGGCAAAAGAGGCCCTTTTTGTTGCAGCTGGTATTGAGTAGACTTGGCATAGTTATGGCTCTTAAAAAGTTTAGCTGAAGAGCCTGCTCTTGGCCTCTCAACATGGATACTTCTTAAGCATAGGGACAATATCTAATTCACTTCTTGCTCTGTTTCTAGCCCTGCCTCACTGCCAGGCAGCAGTCAGAGCTTAGTAAATAATTGTTGAATGAACAGGATGGCTGGCCAGGACCCTTAGGAGATGAGTTATATCCTTTGGCACACTATTGACAACTTGGGGCCTCCAAGGTGGGTCCTGGGGTATCTTTGAGCAATTAAATGGTTAACTTAGCTGGCAGGCCTCTTATGACAGATTTTCTAAGGAGAACCTTCCTCCAGAGCAGTGATGCCTTGATATCTTCAGGCTATTAATTCCTTAAGCACTCCAAGTTAGGGAAGGGCTGCTGATTTGATTTTATCTGTCTTTTAAGACTGAACTTTGATTATACCCCATTACAGCTGGACTTCCTTTCCTCTTCTTCACCCCTCCTCCATTACTAATGGTGCAGGATCTAATTACCTCATTACCCCTTAATTTATTTATGAAAAGGCTGAGGTTAAAGAAAAAAAGGAAACTCCTGGGCTCTTTGGGGACCTTCTGTAAAAGCTTTCCTTTCCCTTTCCCCCTCCCTTATGCCCAATAAAACCTCCTTTTTCTGTCTTTGGCAAGTTGGAAGACTTCTTATTTACAAATTTAAATAAATAAACTTCCCTCCCAGGACTGGGTGGAGACCAGCTGTATCGTTTAAGCCTGGCCTGTCCACTCCCAATGGATTAATCAATCTATCAACAAGAACTCAATGATGCAGAAATAAGCAGCTTTCAAAACAGCACACAGCTCCTGGGTGTGCTGGCTGCTTCTTGACAAGACACTTGGGAAAGAGGTGTCTTTTGAATTTTTTTTTTTTTTTTTTTTTTTTTTTTGTGGTACCGGGGATTGAACTCAGGGGCACTTGACCACTGGGGCACATCCCCAGCCCTTTTTTTTGTATTTTATGAGAGACAGGGTCTCACTGAGTTGCTAAGTGCCTCGCCATTGCTGAGGCTGGCTTTGAACTCGCGATCCTCCTGCCTCAGCCTCCCAAAGTGCTGGGATTACAGGCGTGCGCCACCAGCGCCCGGCTTGAAATTTTAAATTTTATTATTACACACATAGTGTGTGGATACAAGGTGAATACCTTGTAAAAAATTTAAATACAGAGAACTCCTAGAATAAAGTAAAGGTTTCTTCCCCTTTTCTTCCAACTCATTCTACTGTTAAAAACTTGGGATTAGGGCTGGGGATATAGCTCAGTTGTTAGAGTGCTTGTCTCACATGCTATAAGACCCTAGGTTCAATCCCCAGCACCAAAATAAATCAAAGCCAAAGGTAAAAAACAAAACAAAACAAAAAACCAAACTTGTGATTTGTCTTTTTGTTTTTGAGAGTTTACTGCTGTGTTGCCCAGGCTTCTGGGTTCAAACTATCCTTCTGTCTCTGCCTCCCAAGTGGCTGGGAGTACAGGTGCATACCTGACTTTGGAATATTTAGACTTTTCAACAATGTACTTTCAGGACTGGCAGTGTAGCTTAGTAGTAGAAACTTGACCAGCATGCCAGACCCTAACACTATAAACAAAAACCCGATGGACTTTTATAAACACTTATGCCTCTGTAAATACACTTTTGAAAAATAACATAATTTCAATACATAGGTGCAGTTCTGTAGTTCTAACAGTCGTTCGGTTAACTTGTCTTGGATATCCTTCCATTCAGTCCACAGATTTACCTTCACAAGACAGAGGTACTATATTTCCCTACTAATGGGTGTTAACATACTTTCTAACTTTTTAGTATTAAAAGCTTTTGTGAATACCGGTTCACTGGGAATTATTCATTCAATTGTGCACTAATTGTGTATCACTATGTGCCACAGAGTCTACTTAGGGTTCCAGGTAAACAAAACATGCTTCAAAAATAGTTCAGAGTGATGGCATTTTCTTTTTTCAAGACGGTGAGATGGGCTGAAGATCGATCCTTAAGCCAACTAGGTATACTGAGGGTCTACTCAGAGATTAAAAGGAGGGGTCCAGAACCGGTAGATGCGGGTGAGGAAGAGGGATGGGGACCGAAGGTGCGCTTTTTAACTCCGGTCCAGGATCTCGAGGCTCTTGCACAGACAAAACTACAAGACGAGAGCAGAGCCTTTCGCAGGTCGCAGGTCAGGCGGGGCGGGGCCGGGCAGAGCTGCGCGCGACCCTCGGCGCGCACCGGGAGGCCGGGACGGGGGGCGGCCTCTCTGGCCCCCACTCCCGCGGGCTCTATGACACCGCGCTGGCTCGCGGGACAGGAAAGGGTCGACTAAGGGGAAGAAACCATACATCTTGCAGTCTACGGGTCCCGTAACTCTCGCGATAATAACGAAGTCTCGCGCCTGCGCAGTGCAGTGGCGCTTTGGCGGTGGTGGAGCGTTTGCTGGTTGACGTGTGAGGGGTGACCGTGAAGAGATTGCGCCGTCCCCTCGAGATTTGCCACCATGAGTAGCACCTTAGCAAAGATCGCGGAGATAGAAGCCGAGGTAATGGTTGCAACTGGGGCTTCGTTCTCATTTCGAGCATCTCTTCCCCGATATTGCACATCGCTGTTTTCCTTTCAGCCGCGTTGGGATTGGGCCCCGGTTCTCGGACTCCAGTCTGCCGGGCCCACGTTTGGCACCTTTAGCCCTTGGTCTGTACCTCTTCCCAGTGTTCACCTTCTGCTCTGACGTTGTTTTTTTTTCATTTTAATTTCTTTTCTCTGAGCAAAACTGAGTCCTCTCCCATACTTCGGCCTTGATCCAGTCACATATGTCAGGATCTGTCCTCATTATTTTTGCTGTGCAACTCTGTCTCCTCCGATGATTCCCCTTTTCAGTGCATTGCTTCTGGCAACAAAATCTGAAAGTAAATTGGCATCTATTTGGTAGTAGTTGACTTTTCCTGGTTATTTTGTGCCTTTGTTGATTGAGGCGCTCAGAGCTTTTGATAGCCAGGAAAGTAGTGATGCTGTTTCACATGGGACATACCAGGGACAGGCAGTAGAAAAAGAATCAGCAGATGGGTTTTAGTTTGTGGACTCTAATAGGCGTGACCTTGATCTTGTCTCCTCTTTGGACCTCATTTGTTTATTCTGTAGAAAGGGAATTGAGCTGGATGATGGAGAGAATGGGATTTTACTCTTTTTAAGTAGTTAAAAAGGTTATACTGACATTATTAGGACCTAGAAAACAAAATAAAACTTTGTCTCAGTGCTGGGGGAGCATTCTAGACATGTTTCCCTGTAGGAGCTGCTTCTGATTTATGGCTGTGATTTTTTTTCCTTTATAGATGGCTCGGACTCAAAAGAACAAGGCAACAGCACACCACCTAGGGTTGCTTAAGGCTCGCCTTGCTAAGCTTCGTAGAGAACTCATTACTCCAAAAGGTGGTGGAGGTGGTGGGCCAGGAGAAGGTTTGTGTTTTGCATATATATATTTATATATATTTGGAACAGAGCTCTATATTTATTTATTTATTTATTTGTTGGTTATGGTGGGGGGATTGAACTCAGGGGCACTTGACCACTGAGTCACATCCCAAGCCCATTTTTTTTTTGGGTACTGGGGTTTGAACTCAGGGGCACTCAATCACTGGGCCACATCCCCAGCCCTTTTTTTGTATTTTTATTAGAGACGGGGTCTCACTGAGTTGCTAAGTGCCTCGCCATTGCTGAGGCTGGCTTTGAACTCAGGATCCTCCTGCCTCAGCCTCCCAAGTGCAGGGATTACAGGAATGCACCACTGCGCCCAGCTCCAAGCCTATTTTTTTTGTATTTTATTTAGAGACAGGGTCTCAGTGAGTTGCTTAGCACCTTCCCATTGCTGAGGCTGGCTTTGAACTCACGATTCTTCTGTCTCAGCCTCCCCAGCCGCTGGGATTAGAGGTATGTGCCACCGTGCCTGGCTTCAATATATATATATTTTTTGGATATAATTTTTTAAAAAATATTTATTTATTTGCTTTAGTTGTACATAATGCCTTTGTTTTTACATGGTGCTGAGGATTGAACCTGGGCCACACACGTGCTAGGCAAGCGCTCTACCGCTGAGCCTCGTGGATATTAGCTTATTATCATTAACATTACTTATTATACTGTTGGGGGGGGGGGCTGGGTTTGTTAGAGTGACTAGGAAACACTGGAGGTTTGCTATCAAAATTGTCAAATTTGTCTGTTTTTTGAAATTTTGTGGTGCCTTTTGGTGGGTCACTTGGCATGGTATGGGTGGGGGGGATATTTATATATTTGATGGATTGTGATCGGTCCACAACCCCAGCCACTTGGATATAATTTATTATCAAAACAATACAAAAAACTACATGTGGTTTGCATGTAATAAATATTTACTATGAAACACTTTAGTTTTTCTATCAAAATTCAAATTTTCTTTTTTTAAATATTTATTTGCTTTAGTTGTACACAATGCATTTATTTATTTTTTTAAAAAAAATATTTATTTATTTACTTTAGTTGTACACAATGCAATGCATTTATGTTTTACGTGGTGCTGAGGATTGAACCAGGGCCGCCCACGTGCGAGGCGAGCACTCTACTGGTGAGCCACAAGCCCAGCCCCCAAATTTTCTATTTAAAAATTTTAAATATATTTTTTAGTTGTTCCCGGACATTTATTTTATTTATTTATTTATATGCAGTGCTGGGAATTGAATTCATTGCTTCACAGGTGCTAGGCAAGTGCTCTACCATTGAGCCACAACCCCAGCCCTCTATTTAAATTTTCTTTCTTTTTTTTTTTTTGGTTCGTACTGGGGATTGAACTCTGGGGTACTCGACCACTGGGCCACATACCCAGCTCTTTTTTGTATTTTATTAGAGACAGGGTCTAACTGAGTTGCTAAGTGCCTCACCATTGCTGAGGCTGTATTTGAACTCATGATCCTCCTGCCTCAGCCTCCCAAGTGCTGGGATTATAGGCATGTGCCACCACTCCCGGCCCAGCCCTCTATTTAAATTTTCTAAGCCTGAAATTTTTTGTTGTGTGGTGGTGGTGGTGGTGCTGAGGATCAAACTTAAGGCCTGGTGTGTGCTGGGCAAGAATTTTACCACTGAGCTACACCTCCAGTCCCTCATCCTAAATTCTTCAGGTGTTTTTACTCTGCTGGTTTCAGAGGCAAATGAATATTGTCTAAGTAAGATATCGTTTTATTTATTTATTTATTTATTTATTTATTTATTTTTTTGGTACCTGGGATTGAACTTGGGCACTCGACCACTGGGTGACATCCCCAGCCCTTCTTTGTATTTTATTTAGAGACAGGGTCTCACTGAGTTGCTAAGTGCCTCCCCATTGCTGAGGCTGACTTTGAACTTGCGATCCTCCTGCCTCAGCCTCCCAAAGTGCTGGGATTACAGGCGTGCGCCACCGCGCCCGGCAATAGATATCATTTTATTATATCCTTCACTGATCCAAAATAGATTTACATTGATTTATAGATACCTGTAAATCTATACCATCAACAGAATTAATGTAAGTAAGGAAACTGATGCAAGAGAGGGAAGATTAGGACCCAAAAGAATTCCATAAATCTACACACCCACTACCAAATTTTTTTTTTGGTACCAGGGTTTGAACTCAGGGGCACTCAACCACTGAGCCACAACCCTGGCCCTCTTTTGTATTTTATATAGTTGCTTAGTGCCTTCCTTTTGCTGAGGCTGGCTTTGAACTTTCAATCTTCCTGTGTCAGCCTCCGGAGCCACTGGGATTATAGGCATGTGCCACCATGCCCAGTTTATAAAACACCCATTATAGAAGGGCCACAAATTAGACTTTGAACTTGTGTGCAACCATCGTAATAAAAGAAAACAAAGGGGCTGTGGTTGTAGCTCAGTGGTAGCATGCTTGCCTAGCATGTGTGAGGTACTGGATTTGACCATCAGTACTACATAAAAATAAATAAAATAAAAGTATCGTGTCCATCTACAACTAAAAATACTAAAAAAGATAAGGAAAAAGGAAAAAAAGAAAACTCAGTCACATCATTCCCAGGGTGTGTAAGACAAAGAAATCCCCTATTTTTTATATCAGGTATTATGTAATATATAGACCATTAAAAATATACATATATATATACACACACACATACATATATATGTATGTATATACTTATTTATATTTATTACTATTGGGGATTGAACCCAGGGTTGCTTTTAACACTGAGCTACATCCACAGTCCTTTTATTTTTATTTTTAGCTGTACTAGGGATCAAACTCGGGGTTTTGTGCATACTAGGCAAGCACTCTACTACCACTGAGCTATATCCCCAGTCCTTTTTATTATTTTTTTGAGACAGGGTTTCATTAAGTTGCTTAGGCTGGCCTAAGTTGCTGAGGCTGGCCTTGAACTTACTATCCTCCTACCTCAGCCTCCTGAGTTGCTGGGATTATAGTTATGTGCCATTGTGCCCAGCTATATGGCAGTTTAAATGGTAGAGGAGTACAGTTTTTATATCAAACACTGTTTGAATGTTATGACATGCAATGGGGGAATTTTCCAGCTTGATTTCTACTTTAGAGGTAAACTATAAAAAGTTCAAGAAATAGGGCCTAGAGGGATCGCAGCAAAAATGAGAAAGATTGTGTGTGTGTGTGTGTGTGTGTGTGTGTGTGTGTGTATGTATGTATGTATGTGTGTATATGTGTGTCCTTGTGCTGGGGTATAACCCAATGTGTTGTGTGTGTATACTAGACAAGTGCTCTACACTGAACCACATCCCCAGCCCCTAGATGAGTCTAAATACTCAGGGATAGCTCTTTTTTGATGTTGATTTTTGTTTTAGGTTTTGATGTGGCCAAGACTGGTGATGCTCGAATTGGGTTTGTGGGTTTTCCATCTGTTGGGAAGTCAACACTACTGAGTAACCTGGCTGGGGTATATTCTGAAGTGGCAGCCTATGAGTTTACTACTCTGACTACTGTGCCCGGTGTCATCAGATACAAAGGTGCCAAAAATACAGGTGAGTTGGGCTTGCACACCAAGGAAGGAAAGAAATGCTTTTTCCTTTTTTTTTTCTTTTTCGTACTAGGGATTGAACCCAGGGGCACTTACCACTGAGCTAAGTCCCCAGCCGTTTTTAATTTTTATTTTGAGATTGTCATCACTAAGATGCTTAGTGTCTCATTAATTTGCTGAGGTTGGTCTTGAACTTATGATCCTCCTGCTTCAGCCACTCCAGTTGCAGGTATTACAGGCATTCACCACCATGCCTGGTTAAGAAATCTATTATGTTCATTTGAGAAGCACTTTATTGGGAACTCACTGTATGTCAGGTCTGCTGTTTGATCTACTAGGCCCTTACTGTGTAGCAGGGAAGATAGACCAGTACATAAATACAGCAATATAATGAATAGTGCCTGTGAAAATACAAAGAAAGGACTAGTTTTTCACCTGAGAATGGGGAAAAATGATCTGGTGAAACAAAAGGCTTCATGTAGAAAGTTACATTGGATGTGTGGATTGAAGTTAAAATAGAATTTCACAAAGCCGGACGCGGTGGCGCTCGCCTATAATCCCAGCACTTTGGGAGGCTGAGGCAGGAGGATCGCGAGTTCAAAGCCAGCCTCAGCAATGGCGAGGCACTTAGCAACTCAGACCCTGTCTCTAAATAAAATACAAAAAAGGGCTGGGGATGTGACCCAGTGGACGAGTGCCCCTGAGTTCAATCCCCGGTACCAAAAAAAAAAAGAATTTCACTACAGGTCTCAGTAATAATGCTTCTTTTTTTTGTGTGTGTGGTACCGGGGATTGAACTCAGGGGCACTCGTCCACTGGGTCACATCCCCAGCCCTTTTTGTATTTTACTGGAGACAGGGTCTCACTGAGTTGCTAAGTGCCTCGCCATTGCTGAGGCTGGCTATGAACTCGTGATCCTCCTGCCTCAGCCTCCCAAAGTGCTGGGATTACAGGCGTGCTCCACCGCGCCTGGCAGTAATAATGCTTCTAATCTCAGTGATTTGGGAGACTGAAGCAGGAGGATCGCAAGTTTGAGGCCAACCTGAGGAATTTAGTGATACCCTAACTCAAAATAAAAAAATATAAAGGGGTAGGGATGTAATCCAATGGTAAAGCATCCCTAGACTCAATCCCCAGTACTGAAACAAAATAAAACGAAAAGAAGGATTTCACCAAACAGAAGGAAAACTGCCAGGCAACAGTATTGGTGAACATCTCGCTGTGATGTGAGACAATTTAGAGCAGGAGTAGTGGAAGGTGAATCTTCAAAGGTAGGTTGGGAATGAAATGTTGCTAAGAACAGTCAGAAAATTTAAATTTTTTTTTTTTTGTAGTTGTATGTGGTGCTGAGGATCAAATCCAGTGCCTCACATGTGCAAGGCAAGGGCTCTGCCACTGAGCTATAGCCCCAGCCCCAGAAAATTTTAATAAATAAGTAATGTGATCAGACCCTTTTTAGAAGGATTTTATTTATTTATTTTTTTTGGGTACCAGGGATTGACCTCCGGACACTCAACCACTGGGCCACATCCCCAGCCCTTTCTTTGTATTTTATTAGAGACAGGGTCTCACTGAGTTGCTACGTGCCTTGCAATTGCTTAAGATGGCTTTGAATTCGTGATCCTCATGCCTCAGCCTCCCAAGTGCTGGATTACAGGGGTGCGCCACTGCGCCCGGTTTAGAAGGAGTTCTTGTTGTGAGACCTAATGCTGTTGATCTATGACTTCATTCTTTTTTTGTGTGTGTGGTGCACCTCACGCATACTAGGTAAGACATTTTTCTCAGATGATGGTTTTACCACTCCTAAGTGAGGGGTTTCCTTAGATATGAAAGAAGGTGTATGTAAAATATAGTGAAAACATTTTTTTTAAAAAATATTTATTTGCTTTAGTTGTACACAATGTGTTTATTTGTACGTGGTGCTGAGGATCGAACCTGGGCCACACACGTGCTAGGTGAGCGCTCTACCACTGAGCCACAACCCCAGCCCTCTTTTTTTTTTTTGTGGTGCTGGGGATGGAACAGAGGGCCTTGTGCATGTGAGGCAAGCACTCTACTAACTGAGCTATAAACCCAGCCTGTGAAATATATTCTTATTGGCTGCATAGTGAAGAATGTTTGCCCTCTGACTGGGCATGGTGGCATATGACTATCCCACTACTTGGGCGGTTGAGATAAGAAAATCACAAGTTCAAGACCAGCTTTAGTAGTTTAGTGAGACCCTCTCAAAATAAACAAAAGGGCTTCAGTTACTAGTATGAAAAGAAAGTTGCATTCTGAATTCCATCACATTTGAATCTATGTTAAGGAATTCCCAAATTCTTGGTCCATTGCACCTCAAGTATCTCAGCTTGCTTGCTTGCCTGCCCTCTTGGTTGTCCCATCTGCCTGTCTGCCCTCTTTCTTTCTCTCTTTGTCTCTTTTGTCTTTCTCTACTAGTGATTAAATCTGGGGGTGCTTTACTACTGAGCTAGACCTCAAGACCTTTTTTTTTTTTTTTTTTTTTTTTTTGTGGTACCGGGGATTGAACTCAGGGGCACTCGACCACTGGGTCACATCCCCAGCCCTTTTTTGTATTTTATTTAGAGACAGGGTCTCACTGAGTTGCTAAGTGCCTCGCCATTGCTGAGGCTGGCTTTGAACTCGCGATCCTCCTGCCTCAGCCTCCCAAAGTGCTGAGACTACAGGCGTGCGCCACCGCGCCCGGCTCCCCTTTTTTTATTTTTATTTTTTTGGTACTAGGAATTGAGCTCAGGAACGCTTAATCACTGAGCCACATCCCCAGTCCTTTTTATTTTGAGAAGGGGTCTTCTAAGTTACCTAGGACCTTGCTGAGTTGCTGAGACTGGCTTGAATTTAGCTGCCACAGCCTCCTGAGCCACTGGGATTACCATAGGCATGTGCCAGTCTGCCGGAACTTTTTTAATTTTGAGAATGAGGTCTTGCAAAGTTCTCAAGGCTTAGAATTGGAATCTTCCTCCCTCAGTCAGCCTTCTGAGTTGCTGGGATTACTTTTGTGCACCATTGTGCTTGGCTGTCAGCAGTTATTTCATAATACCATTCTGTGTCTTAGTCTTTTTTTTTTTTTTTTTTTTTTTTTTTTGGTGCTGGGGATTGAACCCAGAGGCCTTCTAGTACTGAGCCAACCCCTAGCATTTATATTTATTTATTTATTTATTTATTTATTTATTTATTTATTTATTTATTTATGGTGCTGGGGATTGAACCTTGTGCATGTGAGGCTAGCACTCTACCAGTTGAGCTACATCCCCAGCCCCCTTATTTTTTATTTTAAGACAGGGTCTTGCTTAGTTGTTGAGGTGGTTTTTGAACTTGTGAACTTGTGATTCTTCTGCCTCAGCCTCCTGAGTCTCTGGTATTATAGGTGTGTACTGTCACTCTTGGCTCCTATGTTGATATTTTTTTCTTTTTTTTTTTTGGGTGTTTGGGATTGAACTCAGGGGCACATGACCACTGAGCTACATCCCCAACCCTAATTTGTATTTTATTTAGAGACAGGGTCTCACTGAGTTGTTTAGCACCTTGCTTTTTTGCTGATGCTGGCTTTGAATTCATGATCCTCCTGTCTCAGCCTCCCAAGCCTCTGGGATTATAGTTGTGTGCCACTGTGCCCAGCTGTTTTTTTTCTTTATTTCTTTTTTTTTTTTTTTTATATTTTATTAGGGGCTGGGGTTGTGGCTCAGTGGTAGAGCGCTCGCCTAGCACATGCCCAACCCGGGTTCAATCCTTAGCACCACGTAAACATAAATGCATTGCATTGTGTACAACTAAAGCAAATAAATAAATATTTAAAAAAATATTTTATTAGTTGTAGGTGGACACAGTACCCTTATTTATGTGGTGCTGAAGATCGAACCCAGGACCTCACACATGCGAGACGAGAATTCCACCACTGAGCCCCAGCTGCAGCCCTTGTTTTTTTCTTTTTAAAGACTGTTTTTGGGCAGGTGGGTTGTCATTGGTCAGTTGGTGGGTGAGGTGTAGAGAAGTAGAGCTATTTATTTATTTAATTATTATTATTACTTTTTTCGCAATGTTGGGGATTGAACCAAGGGCCCATCCATGCTATTGGCAAGCACTCTACTTCTTAGCTATACCCCTGCCCTAGAACTATTTATTTTTTAATTTTTTTTTAAATATTTATTTATTTGCTTTTAGTTGTACACAATGCGTTTATTTTTACGTGGTGCTGAGGATCGAACCCGGGCCGAGCACGTGCTAGGCGAGCGCTCTACCACTGAGCCACATCCCCAGCCCATTTTTTTTTTTTTTAATGTTTTATTAGTTGTTAGTGCACCTTTATTTTTATGTGGTGCTGAGAATTGAACCCAGTGCCTCACACATGCTAGGAAAGCGCTCTACCACTGAGCTACAACCCCATCCCCGAAGTATTTATTTATTTTTAATTTTTTTTTTTTTTTTTTTTTTTGTGGTACTGGGGATTGAACTCAGGGGCACTCGACCACTGGGTCACATCCCCAGCCCTTTTTTGTATTTTATTTAGAGACAGGGTCTCACTGAGTTGCTAAGTGCCACGCCATTGCTGAGGCTGGCTTTGAACTCACGATCCTCCTGCCTTAGCCTCCCAGAGTGCTGGGATTACAGGTGTGCGCCACCGCGCCCGGCTTAATTTTTTTAATATTTATTTTTTTGTTGTAGTTGGACACAAGACCTTTATTTTATTTATTTATTTTTACGTGGTGCTGACACGTGCTCTACCACTGAGCCACAACCCAGCCCTTATTTTTTTTTGGTTTTGTACCAGGGATTGACCACTGGGCCACATCACATCCCAGCCCTTTTATATATTTAATTAGAGACAGTGTCTCACTGAGTTGCTAAGTGCCTCTTCATTGCTGAGGCTGGGTTGAATCCATCTGTAATTAAAAAATTTAAAAAAATAAAATAAATATTTAATAAATATAATAAATATTTTTTAAATAAAAAAATTTTTAACCGGTACTAGGGATTAAACCAGTGGCACTTTATCACTGAGCTAGGTCTCCTGCCCGTTTTAAAAATATTTAAACACTTTGAGACAGGCCAGGCACAGTAGTGCCTGTAATCCCAGCAGGCTGAGGCAGGATGATCTGAAGTTCAAAGCCATCTTCAGCAATTTAGTGAGGCCCTAAGCTACTTAGTGAGACACTTTCTGAGAAATAAAGTGGGGCTGGGAATGTGGCTTAGTGGTTAAGAACTCCTGGGTTTAATCCCTAGTATTTAAAAAAAACCTTTTTTTTTTTTTTAGACTCACTGGGCGTGATGGCACATGCCTGTAATTCAGAAACTCAGTGAAATTTAATACAAAGTGTACAAAATGTGTTAGTTTACTAATTCTTGTCATATTTTGGCAACCTCTTTAATATCTAGAAGCTAAATATTATAAAGTTAGATGTCCTTTGTCAAGTATCACCATATATACAGTACAGCAAAATTAAATGCATGTAACATACAAGGTAATGGGTAAGCCGAAATTTTCTAGTACACTGTGACAAAAGGCAATGCCTTTTGCGACTATTTCCCACTTACCTCAACCCAGTGAATGAGTATAGATAGTATACTGTTCAGAGGTAGTTTGAGTCCAAACAGTGTTTTTCATCAGTTTTTTTAAAAAAAATTTTTTTAGTTGTTGATAGACCTTTATTTTATTTATTTCTATGTGGTGCTGAGAATTGAACCCCATCCTCATATATGCCAAGCAAGGATGCTATTGCTGAGCCCTAGCCCCAGCCCTCTCATCAGTGTTTTTATATATATATATATATATGCATATATATATGTATATATATATTTTTTGGTACTGAGGATTGAACTCAGGGGCACTCGACCACTGGGCCATATCCCCAGCCCTTTTTTTGTATTTTTTATTAGAGACAGGGTCTCACTAAGTTGCTAAGTGCCTCACCATCGCTGAGGCTGGCTTTGAACTCGGGATCCTCCTGCCTCAGCCTCCCAAGTGCTGGGATGACAGGCATGCGCCCCCCCCGTGCCTGGCTGTTTTTTAATATTTTTGAATTGTTGATGGACCTTTATTTTATTCATTTATTCATATGCGGTGATGAAAATTGAACCCAGTGCCTCACACATGCTAGGCAAGTGCTCTACCACTAGACCATAACCCCAGTCCCCCTCTCATCAGTTTTTTTTTTTTTTTTAATATTTATTTATTTACTTTAGTTGTATACAATTCAATGCATTTATGTTTATGTGGTGCTGAGGATCGAACCCGGGCCGCGCACGTGCGAGGCGAGCGCTCTGCCGCTGAGCCACAATCCCAGCCCCATCCCTCTCATCAGTTTTTAAAAGCTATTTACAAGAAGTTTCTTTTTATTCTACTTTTATTTATTTATTTTTATGTGGTGCTGAGGATCGATCACATGTGCTAGGCAAGTGCTCTACCACTGAGCTATAACCCCAGCCCTTTGTTCTACTTTTTAAATCTATGAAGCTCTTTTAAATATCTTATGATGGGGCTGGGGTTGTGGCTCAGCGGCAGTGCGCTCGCCTTGCACGTGAGCGGCCCGGGTTCGAGCCTTAGCACCACGTAAAACATAAATGCATTGCATTGTGTACAACTAAAGTAAATAAATACATATTAAAAAAAAATAAATATCTTATGAGATATTTCATATGAGAACTTAGGTGTACACATTTGTTCTGTGTACTATACACTGTATACAGCACTGGTAAGTAAAATTACATATGTAACATTGGTTATAATCTGAGGTATCTTCTAATATAACCATTTTGGGCTTCAACTTCTCTTTTACTTCCTTCTTTCTACGTTCAGTTCAGTGAGTAAGTATGGGCATATGTAATGCTTAAAGATGGTTGAAGAAATTGGTATCCAAAATTCATTTACAGAGTCCATGTTTTCCTATGAATTTCAATACAATGCATGAAGTGTGCTAATTTTACTATTTTGTCATACACTGGCAACCTGTTTAATATTTTTAGATTAGATGTTGTGAGATTGGGATTCATTTGTCTATTCTATATACCACGAACACGGCAAGACAAAATTGCACAAAACATACAGAAAAAAGATGTTTGAAAATGTTCCAAGCATCAGTGCACTAGCTAGTATAGTATACTGCATATTACCTTTTGCAGTTGATCCCTTCCACTGATCTTTTCAAGTTTGTAACCAAGTGTTTCCTCTCCTTCCTCGTGTGCTTATTGTTGCAGCTTCTGGATCTCCCAGGTATCATTGAAGGTGCCAAGGATGGGAAAGGTAGAGGCCGTCAGGTTATTGCAGGTGAGTGGTTCAGGGCTACCATGCTAAGATATCATCCCTTATGTGGTCCTGTTCTTTAGCCTGGAATTGTTGGGCTTAGGTATTTTATTAGGGTAAAGGGCATAGTTTCACCTAATTTCTCAACAGAGTAGAATGTCAAAACTTGAAGGAAGTGCTGGGGTGCAGCTACGTGATAGAACACTTGCCTAACATATGCAAGGCCCTGGGTTCAATCTCCAGCACAGCAAATAAATAGATAAATAATTTGGATTGGGTGTGGTGGCTCATGCCTATAATCACAGCAACTCAGGAGGCCTCAGCTTCAGCAGGAAGATTGCAAGTTGAATGCCACCCTCAGCAACCTAAAGAGACCCTGCCTCGGAGCTGGGGTTGTGGCTCAGCGGTAGAGCGCTTGCCTAGCACGTGCGCGGCCCGGGTTCGATCCTCAGCACCACATACAAATAAACACATTGTGTACAACTAAAGCAAATAAATAAATATTAAAAAAAAAAAGAAAAAAGAGACCCTGCCTCAAAAAAATAAAAAAAAGGCTAGGGATGTTGCTCAGTTTTTAAGCACCTCTGGGCTCAATCCCCAGCACCTCCCCTAGCCCCCAACACACACACCAAACAAAACAAAACAGCCAACCAAAAAACTTGAAGGGACATCGGGACCTCTTATATCTTCTGGACTGTTTTTGTTTGTGGAGAGAAAAACTAAGGACAGGAGAAATACTGTGATTCAGTGTCACGCTGTTGGTGGCAGATTCAGAAGTAGAATTCAGGTTTCCTGCCTCAGCCCATTTTTGGGTCTTGCTAAGTTGTCCAGGCTATCCTTAAAATTGTGATCCTTCTACCTGAGCCTCTGTGTAGATTCTCTTAAACTCTTATCTGTGGCTGGGGCTGTGGCTTAGTGATAGAGCACTTGTCTCACATGTGTGAGGCCCTGGATTCGATCCTCAGCACCACATAAATAAAATAAAGGTATTGTGTTTGCCCACAACTAAAAAAATATTTAAACAAACAAACAAAAAAAAAAATTAAAAAAAAAATTCTTAGCTAGACACAGTGGTGCACACCTGTAATCCCAGCACTTGGGAGGCTGAGGCAGGAGGATCATGAGTTCAAAGCCAGCCTCAGCAATGGCGAGGCATTTAGCAACTCAGTGAGACCCTGTCTCTAATAAAATACAGAAAAGGACTGGAGATGTGGCCCAATAGTCGAGTGCCCCTGAGTTCAATCCCCAGTACAAAAAAAAAACCCCAAAAACACAACAACAAAAAAAACTTATCTGCTTTTATCAAGGACACCTTTGACTTCCCTCATGTTAAATCTAATGGCCAATTTATTGTCCACATCTTCCTTGAAAACATGACAGTTCATTGTTCCCTTTTAAAACACTTGTGTCATTTGGTCAGAACACCAGTGTTCCTTTCTGGTCTCTTTTACTTGATTTGCCCCATCTTTAAGATTTTTTTTTTAATATTTATTTATTTATTTATTTATTTATTTTTTTGGTAGTTGAACACAGTATCTTTATTTTTATGTGGTGGTGAGGATCAAACCCAGGGCCTCGCACATGCTAGGCTAACACTGTACTGCTAAGCCACAACCCCAGCCCCATCTGTAAGATTTTTAAATGGATTGATTTCTTTTCTTCTCTATGTTCACTCAGAGTAATCTCTTCTAGTTACTACGTCTCAAATTCCAGGATTTTTTTCTGATGATGGTGAAATGAATAGCAGCACTTTACCCTCTTATGGACCTTAAACTAACTACATTGTATTTCCACTTAAGTATTCCATTAATTGTCTCCAACTTAATGTGCGAAATTGAATTCTTTATTTCTCATTCCCAACTTGCTCTTTCTCTAATCTTTTCTATCCTAGTAAAAGACACATTTGACCTTCTTTTAGATAAAAAATTACTTGGTTCCTCTTATGTATTTCCTTTTAGTCTTACCTTCAGCGTAAAATTGGAATGAAACCACATTCCTTTGTCTATTTTTAAAAATATTTTTAGTTGTAGATGGACACAATACTGTTTTTTTTTTTTTTTTTTTTTTGTGGTGTTGGGGATTGAACCCAGGGTCTTGTGCATGTGAGGCAAACACTCTACTGACTGCGCTATATCCTCAGCCCCTTGGACACAATACTTTTTTATTTATTTTATGTGGTGATAAGGACCAAACCAATACCTCACATGTGTTAGGCAAGTGTTCTCTCTACCACTGAGCTGTAACCCCAGCCCTCTTTTTTTTTTTTTTTTTTTTTTTTTTTTGGTACTGGGGATTGAACTTAGGGGCACTCGACCACTGGGCCACATCCCCAGTCCTTTTTTGTATTTTATTAGAGACAGGGTCTCACTGAGTTGCAAAGTGCCTCACCATTGCTGAGGCTGGCTTTGAACTTGCGATTCTCCCGTCTCTGCCTCCCAAGTGCTGGGATTATGGGCATGCGCCACCACGCCTGGAAAATGGCAAAAATTTTTAAAGACAAAAAAAGAGTGACACCAAGTGTCAGTGAGAATGTGGAGCATCTTACATGTTCCTGATGGGAATGCAAAATTGTATAAACATTTGGAAAATGGCTTAACAGTTTCTGATAATCTATACCTATGATATGACTAGCATTTATCCCAGATAAATGAAAACACATGTCTACAGAAAGACTTGTACATGAATGGTCAAAGTAGACTTATAGATACTACTTCACAACTTAAAACCACCTAGATGTTTCTCAACAAGTATATAATGGGTAGACAAACCCATTATGTAGTATATATTATATAGTATATAAAAGGGAGTACTGCTCAGTTTGTGAGCAGAGATGTATTATTGATGTATGTACAATATAGTTGAATAAAAAACCATGCTAGAATAAAATATCCAGGCACAGAAGAGTGTCATTTTATATGATTCCATTTATCTTAAATTCTGAAAGTACAAACTATCTATGGTAATAGAAAGACGATCAGCAATTGAGGGGGAAGATTGATTAAAAAGGGGCACAGATCAACTTTTGGAGGTGATATCCTGATTGCCATGATGATTACATACATTTTTTAAAAAATATATATTTGTTTTAGTTGTACACAATGCCTTTATTCTTTTTTTTTTTTTAAATATTTATTTATTTGCTTTAGTTGTACACAATGCAATGCATTTATGTTTACGTGGGGTGCTGAGGATCGAACCCGGGCCGTGCACGTGCGAGGCGAGCGAGCCACAACCCCGGCCCAATGCCTTTATTCGCTCTGGGGATTGAACTCAGGGGCACTTGACCACTGGGCCACAAGACCCAGGGTCTCACTGAGTTGCCCTCACCATTGCTGAGGCTTTTGAACTCGCGATCTCCTGCCTCATATGGTGCGCCACCGTGAGGTGCTGAGGATCGAACCCCGGCCGTGCACGTGCTAGGCAAGCGCTCTACTGCTGAGCCACAACCCCAGCCCGATTATATACATTTATCGTCAAGCCTTATGCTTAACATGGGTACAATTTATCTTTTTCAAGTTGTACTTCAATAACGTTGATTGAAAGTATATTAGTCATATTTTTCTGGGGATTGAACCCAAGGGTATTTTACCACCTGAGATATATCCCCAGCCTCCACAGTCTTGTTGAGTTGCTGATACTGGCTTGAACTTTGGATCCTCCTGTCATAACCTCCGAAGTAGCTGGAATTATAGGAATGTGCCAATGTGTCCTGCTCAGATAATCTTGTTTTTTGAGAGTTTTATTTGTTTTCAATCTTTCTAAGCTCTTTTGGAGTTTAGGTTATTGTTTGTGTCTTCATTTTTATTGTTGTTCTACTAAGTGTATGTAGAACATTTCAACTTTCGGGTAAATTAGTAACGACTTCAAGGTATACACTGCAAATTAATATCTGGTATATATCTTTGGTAACTTTAAGAACTTAGTGTGTGTTTATGTATTCACTAAAACATCCCCTTTTAAGTGTAGGGCCCCAAAACACACCTCTATTTGAGTATTTGAGTTAATTAAGGATTTATTGGACTTTCTTAGGATATAATTTTTTTCTTTTTTAAATCTTCAGTTGCCCGAACATGCAATTTGATCCTGATTGTTCTGGATGTCCTGAAGCCACTAGGACATAAGAAGATAATTGAAAATGAATTGGAAGGCTTTGGTATTCGCTTGAATAGTAAAACCTCCCAACATTGGCTTTAAGAAGAAAGATAAAGGAGGCATTAATCTTACAGCTACAGTAAGTGAGGAAGGCAATATGGTATAGGCTACTGAAGGGACTGGAGCAGGGATTGGATTGAGGTGCACAGACACTGACATTTTGGAAATTTTCTAACTTTTTCCTATACTAACTGAAATAACACAATTATTTTATAATAATAACTGACAAGAACGACTTCTAGGTTAGGAGAGGAGTCATTCTCAGACTTATATGTGCAATTTCATTTCCTCTTTTGGGTTTTCTGTTTGGAGTAATATAGGAGTGTGGACCAATCTTATGCTTGCGTGAAGTAGGTAGTTACCAATATCCTGTGTTTTTATTTAACATGAATTTATAGAGAACTTACCAGAGGCCAAACATCGTTTTCAGCTCTGGGCAGTGGCTGGGGAAGCAGAAGCAGGAATATAGTAGACAAAGACCCCCTTCTCTTGGGTAAAGTAGCAAACACAATTAGTAAGTAAAATGGAGTAGACAATGATAAATCTAGGAACAAAAGTAAAGTAGGGAAAGGTGATGATGTTGGTGTGAGGGTTGGATTTTTAAGTTTATTGTCTTTACTGTGATGACCTGACAGTGTGCATCAAAGTCTATCTTGGGAAAGAGGGTTTTATGTAGCAGAAATAGTTAAGTGTGCATTGAAGGAGGTGGCGTATGCCTGTAGTCCCAGTGGCTGGGGGTGGAGGTTGAAGCAGGAGTATCGTGAATTCAAAACCAGCCTCAGCAAAAGCAAGGCACTAAGCAACTCAGTGAGACCCTGGGTTTAAATAAAATACAAAAAATAGGGCTGGGGATGTGGCTTAGTGGTCAAGTGCCCCTGAGTTTAATCCCTGCCTCCCTGCAAAATAGAAACAGCTAAGTGTAAGGCCCTGTCTTTGTTATGACTGAAGATCAGCAGAATGAGCAAGTAGAGAAGTAGTTAGAGATGAAGTCAGTCATAGCATAGGGCTACATACGCTATTACTTTGCAAGAGGCAAGTAACTATCATTTGGGGCTGATCCATGGATTACCCGTGATTTGACTTAGGTTTTTTTTTTTTTTTTTTTTTTTTTTTAATATTTATTTATTATTTACTTTAGTTCTACACAATGCAATGCATTTATGTTTATGTGGTGCTGAGGATCGAACCCGGGCCGTGCACGTGCGAGGCGAGCACTCTGCCTCTGAGCCCCAGCCCCAGCCCTTGACTTAGGTTTAATGGAATTAAAATGGCAGTTGTTTTGAGAATACACTGAATTGAATTAAAACCAAAGCAGAGGGGGCTGGGGATATAGTTCAGTTGGTAGAGTGCTTGGTGGAGTGTACAAGGCCTGGGTTCAATCCCTAGCACCGCCCCCCACCACCAAAAAAAAAAAAAAAAAACAGAGAAATCATGTCATCACAATAATTCAGCACAAGAAATTATGACTTCTTAGACCAAATTTGTAATAGTAGAGGAGATTAGAAGTGATGGACAGTCGAAAGATTTTGAAAAGTAGACAGTAGAAGTTATAGCTGGGTTTGATTACAGGTTGTGAGAGAGATGACAAATGAAGTCATTATTAAAATGGGAGGACTTGGGCTGGGGTTGCGGGTCAATGGTAGAGTGCTTGCCTAGCATGTGTGAGGCATTGTGTTTGATTCTCAGCACTTTATATATAAACAAATAAAGGTCCATTAACAACTAAAAAAAAAAAAGAAAAACAAAAAAAACACCTAATTAGAACAAATTAAAAAAAGTAAAAATGGTAGGACTGTGGGTAGAATAGGTTTAGAGGCCAGGATTTGGGTTTGATATGCCAATTAGACATCCAAATTCTTGTCAGGAAGGCATATGAATGATCTAGGTAGGAGATATAAATTTTGGGGTTATCATGTGAAGCCAGGAGCCCAGTTGAGATGATTTAAGGAGGTAAGTACAAATAGAAAAGAAGTTACAGTGATAGAGCGCTTGCCTAGCAAGCTCATAGCCCTGGGTTCAATCCCCAGTATTGGTGGGATGGTGGTAGGGTGAGGTCCTGCAGGAAATAAGATTTCTCAGACAATGAGGGAAAAGAAAAGCTGAAAAAGTTTACAGTCTTGAAATCCAAGTAAAGGGGGCTGGGCTTATAGCCCAGTGATAGATTGCTTTGCCTTGTACATGTGAGGCACTGGGTTCGATCCTCATCACCACATAAACAAAGATATTATTTATAAAAGAAAAAAAGAAATCCAAGTAAAGAATATACTTCAGATAGGAGGAGTGGTCTATTCTGCTAAATGCTGCTTCCTAGTCATGGAATTGAGAACTGAGACCTTTCTATTAAACTTAAAGTTCTAGCATTCAGGTGATTTGACATAGGTTTCAGCTGTGGTGCCCCAAATATTTTCCACCATCCTAACATAATGTTTGAATTTGAGCATTCATGTTTCTTTCTGTATTAGTTTGCTAGGGCTGTGGTAATAAACTCCCTATCTATAAATAATCACATTCTGAGATACTAGGGATAGAACTTCCACATATGATTGTTAGGGACAAGAAATAAGGGAGTGGAATAAACAGTTTGGCCCATTAGTACCTTCCTTGAGTTTGGAAAAATTTTGAGTTTTTAATTATTTCTTATCAAAGTTCAGTTACTCTTATGTAGGGTAATGTCTTCACTAATGAGTCTTTACCTTCGATAGAATAATTTAGGCACATGAGTAGGTGTTCTTAGTCCTCTACCCCCAATAGTCATTGTTTGCTATGTTGATTCAGTGCCCTCAGAGTGAGCTGGATGCTGAAACTGTGAAGAGCATTTTGGCTGAATACAAAATTCATAATGCTGATGTGACTTTGCGTAGTGATGCCACAGCTGATGACCTCATTGATGTGGTGGAAGGAAACAGGTACTGAATGACTGTGCAGTTTGGGCTTGATTTTGAATTTGAAGAAGAAAATATTGGATCATAAGTCATAAGTCTATATCAGATATAGATTCTAACTCTAGTTGTGCTGCTATCTCCCCCCAACTCCAACCTGTATTGGGGATTGAATCCAGGGTGCTCTACCACTGAGTTATATCCCCAGACCTTTTCGTTTTTATTTTGAGACAGCATTTTGATAAATTATTGTGCCTTGAACTTGTAATCCACCTGCCTCAGCCTATATAAATGTGCCAGGTATGCTGCTATCCTTTAAAATTTTGGTTTCTTTCTCTCCTTTTTTTTTTTTTGGTAATGGGGATTGAACCTAGGGGCACTTAACTACTGAGCCACATCCCCAGCCCTTTTTAAAATTTTTGAGACAGGTCCTCACTATATTGCTGAGGCTGGCTTTGAACTTGTGATCCTCCTGCCTCAGCCTCCTGAGTTACTGAGATTATAGGTAGGAGCCACTGTTCCCAGCTTTCTCTTTCCTTTTATTTGAACCCAGGGCCTTGTGCATGTTTGGCAAGCATTCAACCACTGTATCCCCTAGTTGTGTTACTATGTTAAGTCATAGTGGGTTTGATTTCTTTAGCTGTAAAATGAGGGATAATTTTTTTTTTTTTTTAGTTGTAGTTGGACACAATACCTTTATTTTACTTATTTATGTTTATGTGGTGCTGAGAATCAAACCCAGGGCCTTGCACATGCTAGGTGAGTGCTCTACCACTGAGCCACAACTCCAGCCCTGAGGGATGAATTTTATATTTGTAAAATTCTTCCTTGCTCTACAATTTGAATCATGGTCAAATTCCCTATTTTAGGGCTGGGGATGTGGCTCGGTAGGTAAGTACCCTTGGTTCAATTCCCAGTAACAAAACAAAACAAAACAAAAACAAAAACAAAAAAACATTGTTTTTTTTTTTGCAGTGAACTAGTCTGTCCTTTAAATTGTCAAGTGGTGGTTGAAGACAATAGGTAATTCTGCTCTCCCAGAATTAATCCATGTGAGAAATCATATAGGTTGTCTCATAGAAGTTGCGAAGGCTAGCCTTCTGTATCCAACCCAAGAATATGTAGCTGAAACTTTGTTCTTTGAAGTGTTATTATTAACAATTTAGTAATTTAAGCTGTCACTGGACAGGGTTCTGAGGAGTTCCCTCTAAAGAGGAAACTGCAACCTCCACTTATTGCTGGGTGGATTCTTAACTTTTTCTGCTGAAAAGAATTCCAGAACTGTTAGAAGCAAGGCATAAGCAAAGATTTATTTAAGGACAGTAAAGGTATGCAAACCTAAAGTCAGCGTGTGGACACCCCTTGCTTCTCAGAGAAGAAAAGATGAGTGACATGCCAATATCAAGCTCTCTGATTTTATATATATAATTTTCCTTGAAAGACATATGCAGATTCTCTAGGGCATGGGGTTGTGGCTCAGTGGTAGAGTGCTTGCCTAGCATTTGTGAAGTACTGGGTTCTATCCTCAGCACCATATAAAAATAAATAAAGGTACTGTGTTCACCTACAACTAAAAAAAAAAAAAAAAAAAAAAAAAAAAAAGGCAGCAAGCAGATTCTCAAGCAACCTTCTTTGGAAATCAAGTCCCATGACAATCCTTCTGTATTTGACAGTCAAACTATTTCTCTTTGGCCGAGAAGTCTAGCCATAAATCATTTGTGGGCACATTGTATAAGTCTTTGAATCTGGTGACATTTAAATTTATTATTATATTATTATTATTATTTATTTTTCCCCCCCATTTATTTATTTATTTTTTTTTTTGTGGGTACCGGGGATTGAACTCAGGGGCACTCGACCACTGGGCCACATCCCCAGCCCTTTTTTGTATTTTATTTAGAGACAGGGTCTCACTGAGTTGCTAAGTGCCTCACCATTGCTGAGGCTGGCTTTGAACTCGCGATCCTCCTGTCTCAGCCTCCCAAAGTGCTGGGATTACAGGCGTGTGCCACCACACCCGGCTTAAATTTATTATTATTTTTAAATTGATTTGTTACAAGCATACAAGCTGTAGGTTTTATTCATGTAACTGAAGAGATAGCATGATTGGTCATGCTTGTAGTTCTTTTTTTTCTTTCCCTGAGAGCCCACCTATCTAAAGTTTACTGTTAAAAGTTATTCCTAGGGGCTAGAGTTGTGGCTCAGTGGTAGAGCACTTCCTGGCATGTGTGAGGCCTTGGGTTTGATCCTCAGCACCACATATAAATAAATAAATGAAATAAAATATCTAAGCCGGGCGCGGTGGCGCACGCCTGTAATCCCAGCACTTTGGGAGGCTGAGGCAGGAGGATCGCGAGTTCAAAGCCAGCCTCAGCAATGGCGAGGCACTTAGCAACTCAGTGAGACCCTGTCTCTAAATAAAAATACAAAAAAAGGGCTGGGGATGTGGCCCAGTGGTCAAGTGCTCCTGAGTTCAATCCCCGGTACCACAAAAAAAAAAAAAAAAAAAAAAATCTATTTACAACTAAAATTTATTTTTTTAAAAAGTTATTCCTAGTATTTAAATATAATATTTTTCTTTATTTAAAAAATATTTTAGTTGTAGATGGATACAATATCCTCATTCCATTTTATTTATTTTTATGTGGTGCTGAGGATAGAACCCAGTGTCCCACGCATGCGAGGCAAGCGCTCCACCACTGAGCCACAACCCCAACCCCATATAATATTTTTCAGTTGCATTTCTGTTTGTTAGGTGAATTTATTCGGTTCTCATTTAAAAACAAAAACTATTTAGGAATTAGATATTTTAAGAGGTAACAGAAGCCTGAGAAATAATGGCTTGCCTAACTATTAGTAATCTTAGCTGCCACATTAATTGTACACTAGAAATATAACATTGCTAGACAATATGCTTAAAATTTTTAAAAATCTTTAAAAATTCTCATATATTATTAAAAACTATATTCTTGCCAGTCATGGTGGCACATGCCTGTAATCCTGGTGACTTGGGAGGCTGATGCATGAGGATTACAAGTTTGAGGCCAACAATTTAGTGAGGCCCTAAGCAATTTAGTGAGACCCTGTCTCAAAAAAAGAAAAAAAAAAAAAAGGCTGGGGATGTGGCTCTGTGGTTAAGTGCCTCTGGGTTCAATCCCTAGTACTAAGAATAAAAGAAAAAAAATAAAAGAAGAAGAAATTATACTTAACATTGTTGAGCCAGGTTTGATGGCACATACCTATAATCCCAGCAACTTGGGAGGCTGAGGCAGCAGATCACAAGTTTTGAGGTCCAGTCTCAGCAGTTTAATGAGCCCTAAAGAAACTTAGCAAGAACGTGTTTCAAAATAAAATATAAAAAGTGTATGTAGCTGGGGCTGGGGTTGTAGCTCAGTGGGTGAGCGCTTGCCTGGCATGGGTGAGGCACTGGGTTTGATCCTCAGCACCACATACATACATAAGTAAATAAAATAAAGATAGTGTCCATCTACAACTAAAAAAAAAAAAAAATTTTTAAAAACACAATGTATGTAGCTTAGTGATAGAGCACCCAGGTTCATTATACTTATATTCTTAATACAGTTTTGTAGAAAACCACTCTCATAGCAACTAGCTTCATGCCTGGGCTAGGGCTTGAGTTTTGTTACTTCTCAACATATGGTTGAGTCTTTAGTTTTTTACTTATTTTAGTAGGAACTTTTTGTTTGTTTGTTTGTTTTTTGGTAGCTACTTAAGATCTTTAAGAGTCTCTAATTTGTTATGTGGCAGTCAGGATGACAGTTGTGTCCACAGCTCCAGACTAATGACTTGTTTGTCTTCTACTTCTATAGGGTTTATATTCCCTGTATTTATGTATTAAATAAAATTGATCAGATCTCCATTGAGGAATTGGATATCATCTATAAAGTGCCTCACTGTGTACCCATCTCAGCCCATCACCGCTGGAATTTTGATGACCTGTTAGAAAAGATCTGGGACTATTTGAAACTAGTGAGAATGTAAGTCTTTGTGGATGGGGTAGTGTTGCTGTAGAGATGAAACCAGGCTGTCCTAAAATAATATCCTCAGGCTTGGTAACAAAATGTGTTTTCTGGAGGTAGAAGTAAATTGGTTCCTGTTGTCTACTGGGTCATGTTGAGTGTATGCTATTCCTCAGGTTGGAGATTCTCCTTAGAGATAATGGAAGGTTGGTTTTCATTCAATACATGAACCATTTAAGAAGGTGGCAACCTTTGTGCCTTCTTTATTCCAGTTACACCAAACCAAAGGTCAGTTACCAGATTATACATCTCCAGTGGTGCTGCCTTACTCCAGGACCACAGTGGAAGATTTCTGCATGAAGATTCACAAAAATCTTATCAAAGAATTTAAATAGTAAGTATCATGGTTGCGGTGCCTTTTCCCTGTGAGCACCTGATTTCACTAATAAAAACTCTTAGGATAGCATTAAAGCAATCAGGTAGCAGGGAGGCTCTACAGTGTTTGGTTAGAACTCTGTAGTGTTTTCTTAATATCAGGCCTAGTTAGAGCTAGAAGAGCTCCGGAAGTCTCTCTTTAGGAGAACTTGATTATACAAAGGACCCCGACTTGCCTTTATTAATTTATCTTCCTTTTGGCAAACACAAATATTAATTTTTTATATCAAAGTCATACTGGTCAGCACTGGTTACTGAGACCCCCTTTAAACTTTAAGCATAGGTAAAAGCCCCCTAATCTCTTTCTTATACTTTTTCCTGCTGATATTGGCTATTTTGTTTTTGTGGTACTAGAGAATTACACCCAGGGGCATTCTACCACTGAGCTACACCTCAAGCCCTTTCATGAGACAGGATCTCACTAAGTTGCCTAGGCTTACCCCGAGCTTGTGATCCTTCTTTCTCTCCCTCCCCGGTTGCTGGGATTACAAATGTGTGTCATTATGCCTGGTTGAGGCAAAAGGATCCTAAGTTCAAAGCCAGCCTCAGCAATAGCGAGGCACTAAGCAACTCTGACACCCTGTCTCTAAAAAAAATACAAAATGGGGTCTAGGGATGTGGCTCAGTGCCCCTGAGTTCAATCCCCAGTACCTCCCACAAAAAACAACAAAAAGAAGAATAGGAAATTAACATTGGTAAAATGTTATTAATTAGAACTACAGACCTTAATTTGAATTCTACTTTTTTGTACAAATTGTCCTTTTTGTGTTCCAGGAACCTCCATGGCATCTACTTGTTATTTCTCCTTAGTTCTCCAGTATTCTAGCCTCCCAGTAATATTTCCTCAGGCTTTTATTTTTTTTTAAAATATTTATTTATTTGCTTTAGTTGTACACAATGCAATGCATTTATGTTTTACATGGTGCTGAGGATCGAACCCGGGCCGCGCACATGCTAGGCGAGCGCTCTACCGCTGAGCCACAACCCCAGCCCTTTTATTGTTTTTGACCTTAACACTTTTGAAGAATGTTTGCTTGTTATTTTGTCAAGTGTCCCTCACTTTGGGTTTGTCTGACTTTTTCCCATGATTGAAGTGAGATTATGCATTTTTGGTAGGAATACCACAAAAATGACTTTATGTTATTCTGAGTACATACTATGGGATTAATGATGTTATATTTTACCGATGATAAATTTATCTTGGTCACTTGGTTAAGTTGGTATAGGCTGGTTTTCTCTACTGTGTAAAGAAGGTATTTTTATTTTTTGTATTTGATAAACATTTTGAGGTAGATACTTCAGTTTTGGGGGGATGGGCATTGGGGATTGAACTCAGGAGCACTAGACCACTGAGCCACATCCCCAGCCCTATTTTATTTTATTTAGAGACAGGGTCTCACTGAGTTGCTCAGCACCTCACTTTTGCTGAAGCTGACTTTGAACCTGTGAGCCTCCTGAGCGGCTAGATTGAGGTAGATAACTTTGAGACTATGCAAATTAATTTTCTCTTCTTTTTTTTTTTTGTGGTACCGGGGATTGAACTCAGGGGCACTTGACCACTGGGTCACATCCCCAGACCTTGCTTTTTGTATTTTATTTAGAGACAGGGTCTCACTGAGTTGCTAAGTGCTTCCCCATTGCTGAGGCTGGCTTTGAACTCGCGATCCTCCTGCCTCAGCCTCCCAAAGTGCTGGGATTATAGGCGTGCGCCACCGCGCCCGGCTTTCTCTTCATTCATGTTTTTGCCTGCTGAATGTAGCATTATTAGTGTGGTATTTCCCCAATGGTGATTCTTTACTTCTCTCTTTAATTTTACATTTACTTATTGGAATTCTAAGAGTTATAGTATGCCTTCTCCTATGTTTCTTTCTTTTCTGGTACTCAGGATTGAACTCAGGGGCACTCAACTACTGAGCCACATCCCCAGCCCTATTTTGAATTTTATTTAGAGACAGTGTCTCATTGAGTTACTTGGCACCTCGCTTTTGCTAAGGCTGGCTTTGAACTCATGATCCTCCTGCCTCAGCTTCCTGAGCTGCTGGGATTATAGGCGTGCCCCACTGCACCTGGCCCTTTTATTTTTTGAGACAGGGTCTCACCAAATTGCTTAGGGCCCAAGTTGCTGAGACTGGCCTTGAACTTGTAAACCTCCTACCTCAGACTCCTGAGTTGGTGGGATTATAGGTATGCACCACCATGCCCAGCCTGTTTATTTGTTTTTAAAGTAGTATCTTAATATTTAGTGGTTTCTTTTTGGAATACAGATTTTTACAGGTTTTGGTGCAATGACAATAAAATACCAATGTATCTTTTTATATATTTTTACTTGTTGATTTATTGTTTCTGTGAGATAGGCTGCAGTTTTTGGTTTATTAATTTTCGTCACTAGCATAAGGTATTTTTTGGAGGGGGATACTGGGGTACTTAACCATTGAGCCACAGCTCCAGTACCTTTTTATATTTTATTAGAGACAGGGTCTCACCACGTTGCTTAGGGCCTTGCTAAGTTGCTGAGGCTGTTTTTTTTTTTTTTTTTTTTTTTTGGTGGTACCAGGGATTGAACTCAGGGGCACTTGACCACTGGGTCACATCCCCAGCCCTTTTTTTTGTATTTTATTAGAGTCAGGGTCTCACTGAGTTGCTAAGTGCCTCGCCATTGCTGAGGCTGGCTTTGAACTCGCGATCCTCCTGCCTCAGCCTCCCAAAGTGCTGGGATTACAGGCGTGCGCCACCGCGCCCGCTTTCTCTTCATGTTTTTGCCTGCTGAATGTAGCATTATTAGTGTGGTATTTCCCCAATGGTGATTCTTTACTTCTCTCTTTAATTTTACATTTACTTATTGGAATTTCTAAGAGTTATAGTATGCCTTCTCCTATGTTTCTTTCTTTTCTGGTACTCAGGATTGAACTCAGGGGCACTCAACTACTGAGCCACATCCCCAGCCCTATTTTGAATTTTATTTAGAGACAGTGTCTCATTGAGTTACTTGGCACCTCGCTTTTGCTAAGGCTGGCTTTGAACTCATGATCCTCCTGCCTCAGCTTCCTGAGCTGCTGGGATTATAGGCGTGCCCCACTGCACCTGGCCCTTTTATTTTTTGAGACAGGGTCTCACCAAATTGCTTAGGGCCCAAGTTGCTGAGACTGGCCTTGAACTTGTAAACCTCCTACCTCAGACTCCTGAGTTGGTGGGATTATAGGTATGCACCACCATGCCCAGCCTGTTTATTTGTTTTTAAAGTAGTATCTTAATATTTAGTGGTTTCTTTTTGGAATACAGATTTTTACAGGTTTTGGTGCAATGACAATAAAATACCAATGTATCTTTTTATATATTTTTACTTGTTGATTTATTGTTTTCTGTGAGATAGGCTGCAGTTTTTGGTTTATTAATTTTCGTCACTAGCATAAGGTATTTTTTGGAGGGGGATACTGGGGTACTTAACCATTGAGCCACAGCTCCAGTACCTTTTTATATTTTATTAGAGACAGGGTCTCACCACGTTGCTTAGGGCCTTGCTAAGTTGCTGAGGCTGTTTTTTTTTTTTTTTTTTTTTTTTGGTACCAGGGATTGAACTCAGGGGCACTTGACCACTGGGCCACATCCCCAGCCCTTTTTTGTATTTTTATTAGAGTCAGGGTCTCACTGAGTTGCTAAGTGCCTCGCCATTGCTGAGGCTGGCTTTGAACTCGCGATCCTCCTGCCTCAGCCTCCCAAGTGCTGGGATTACAGGCGTGCGCCACCGCGCCCGGCTGAGGCTGTTTTTGAACTCTCAGTCCTGCTTCAGCCTCCCTGGTCACTGGGATTACAGGTGTGTGCCACTGTGCCCAGAAAGGTATTCTTAATATTGGAGACTCATAAATACAAAATACTTCATATAATCTAGGAAATCAGGAGGATATAACAATTTCTTTTCTTTTTTCTTTAACTTTTCTTTTTAGCTGTAGGCAGACACAATACCTTTATTTTATTTATGTGGTGCTGAGGATCGAACCCAGTGCCTCACACATGCTAGGCAAGTGCTCTACCACTGAGCCACACCTTAGCACCCCCACTGATATTTTATTAGATTCAGTAAATGCTGTAACAATCTATAACATTGTATCTATGGCAGTCAATTTCTAGTCTGAATTTATCAGGATATTTTTCTACAGGAATGCATGCTTTGGATTTTAAAAATCTTTTAATTTGGAGGTAGGCTCTTCACATTTTCATTTGTGATTTCCTTCCCGCCCCCATGACTTGAGCATTCTAGGCAAGTATGCTATCATTGAGCCACATTCCCAGCCTTTGTGTTTCACATTTAAACTGGCTGTGGAACAGAGAAACCACAAAACTTGCCACCTTGTATGCAAAGGCTCCAGGGTACCACACTGTTAGAGAAGATAAAACTTCTAGCTTTGAGCGTGGTCTGGGAGCCAGGTCTGTGGCTTTTAAGAGCTAGGATGCTAACTCTGAGAAGGTTAGCAACCAGGCAAATAGGACAGAAGCTAAGTTATTATTTATACTGACCATTATTTTTTCCTTCCAAACAGTGCTCTGGTTTGGGGTCTCTCTGTGAAACACAATCCACAGAAAGTGGGTAAAGACCATACATTGGAGGACGAGGATGTCATTCAGATTGTGAAGAAATGAAACCTTTTCTTTTCCTATCTGCGGGGGCCAACCACAGCAACTTTCTCCATGACCAAGCACCCTACTTTACCCCTACTGTCTTTGGCAGCCACTGGATCAGAATACAGGGGCGGGAGATGGAGGAGGCACCCAAACTGTGACTTCAGTTACTTTGGTATTACCTTCTATATTGAACTGCATAAAGATCTCATAGCCCTGTTGGCTTTGTGCAGTTTGTGTGTTGTTGTCAGATTTGTTTTGGGATAGGCTGAATGAGGAAGTGTTTGTACAATGAGGTAGCTGCAATACTTGGTTGCTTGGTCTTGAATGTGAAATGGATAAAAATGTGACATGTAACATTTGATGGTTAATGATGGGAGATCCTTCCAACTAGATAATGGGCTTCAATCCTTTTAAACAGTCTTTTCCAAACCTGGCACACACACCTATAATCCCATCACACCTGTAATCCCAGCACTTGGGAGGCTGAGACAGGAGGATCACGAGTTCAAAGCCAGCCTCAGCAACAGCAAAGTGCTAAGCAACTCAGTGAGACCCTGTCTCTAAATAAAATACAAAAGAGGGCCAGGGATGTGGCTCAGTGGTGGAGTGCCCCTGAGTTCAATCTCCGGTACCAAAACAAAGTCTTTTCCAAATGATACTGGAGACAGGACTAAGTTAATTTATTATTCTCTGCTAGGGTGGCCCATTTTGGGAGAAAAAGTTTAGTAAACTACCGTGACCAGCCACATTTGGGTTTGAATGCAGGTCTATCTCTAATTCGTTGTGGAACCCTGGAAAACTTGCTCAGCCTTTGTAAACCTGTTTTCTTATGTAACATGGGGATATTAATGGCACACACTTTCTAAGGTGGTGATTGTTAATAAGGAAAATAGTACTAGTGAAATTGCTTAGCATCGTATCTGGCATAGAAATACTCAGTGAAGGTTGACTGCTGTTATGTCATTGGGGCCCGTTCTTTTCTATATCACTGGGCTCCCTGTCTGTCCTAGTCAGAGCACAGCTATATATCATCAATGTTGGGCTAATGTTAAGGTGAATTGTGTTGCTAGCTGGACCACTAAATGCCTCCTTACCCAAAGCCCAGACTTTTCTGTTCGAACCCCCATGGTAGTCCTGGTCTCAACCACATAACCTGGGTGAAGGTATGAAGGCAGGATGAACACTGCAAGTGGGCAAACTATGTGATCAGAGTTGAAGTTTTGTGCATACATTTAAGGGTGGAGGTGGAAATTAGGTTAGGAGGGTTGGTTGGCATCAGGATTATTTGAGAAGGTACTAAAAGCACAATCAGGGGCTGGGGCTGTAGCTCAGTGGTGGAATGCTTGCCTCGCAGGTGTGAAGCCCTGGGTTCGATCCTCAGCACCACATAAAAATAAAGTTATCGTGTCCATTTACAGCTATTAAAAAAAAAAAAAAAGCATAGCCAGGTAGCCAGGTGTGGCGGTGTACACCTGTAATCCCAGCACTTGGGAGGCTGAGGCAGGTCATGAGTTCCAAGCCAGCCTCAGCAATGGCAAGGCACTTAGCAACTCAGTGAGACCCTTTCTCTAAAAGGGCTGGGGATATGGCTCAAGTGATTGAATGCCCCTGAGTTCATTCCCTGGTACCAAAAAAATAAAAAAAAAGCATAATCAGAGGTTTTGGGGGCTGGGAATAAGGAAATTTAAATGTATTGTTCTGGTTATATGAAGTCAGTTGGCCACAGTCTTGGTGTGGTGGGTTAGAGAACATAGGTGGGAGGACTGGTATGGGCACATAGGTCGAGAGGAGAAATTTCAACTTGGTAACTGACTTGGTCTCTGGAAGAAGTCAAGATTATTTCAGCCTGGACTACAGGGATGATAAGAGTAGATAGTTCCTGAGAAAATCAGAAAGCAGAATAGAGATGTGCTAGAGATTTTAAGAGGTTGTAAGGGATGAGGATGTGGGATTACCCGTATAGTCAGCCTCTGTCCAGTGCTTATTTCCCCTGTTGCACAATGATGGCCTTTCTAGAGCTTGAGACTTAATCCCTGCACCTAGGACATAAATTACTTATGGCCTCAGTTGCTAGTCACTTTTCAGAATATAGACTTTCATGTCACTGTGTATTCATGATAGAGGTTGTGAACAAGAGCCTACAATGCTGTAGGGAAACACTGGCTTTCTCAACTGGGATTTCCAGTAAGGTTTGTTCTGTAGCCACAGCATATTGGGAATCCTTGTGCCAAAATTCACTTTAAGCATTAAGCATTTGTCACATCCAAGATTCTGAGGAGGAACATACATTTCTACAGCCAAAGGTATTCTCATGAGCTGCAAGACTAGTGGTTTGGTTTTCATTTACATATTTCATGTTTTTTTCCTTAACCTATCTTAGTATAATTAAGTGAACCCATTGTTCTGTGCCCTTAGTTATAGAATGGTTCAGTTGAATTTAACAGAATGCCTAACTTAACCAGATGAAATGGAAGAAAACTTGATTTCCTCACAAAAGTTGTCTGGAGCTGATGGGGTTTTGGCAGCTATTAGGATCCGGGTTCCATCACCTACTCTGTCCACTGTGGTTAGCTGGCTTTGCTGAGCAAATCAGAATGTCCACCACAGTCCCAGGTAAACATCAGAGAATAAAAATGGTCAAACCTTATGTTTTTGGGAATTCATTTCCCAGAAGTTACCCAGCTAGTTTGTTTTTGTGTCTCATGGCCTAAGTTGGGTCACATGCTTATTTTTGCATCAATTCTTGGTAAAGGGAATAGAATTATTTAAATTTCCCCCTGTTAATTACCTGTATTCCTTATTGTGTTTGTTGTGAAAAATAGATATCTTTCACAAAGGGGCAGTGTATCTGGCTTCCCTCTTAATAAAGCCTGGCTTGCCAGACACTTAATCTAATACAATCTCCATTTTATTCTATTTATTTGTGGTACCAGGGGTTGAACTTGGGGACACTTGACCACTGGGCCACATCCCCAGCCCTTTTTTGTATTTTATTTAGAGACAGGGTCTCACTGAGTTGTTAAGTGCCTCGCCATTGCTGAGGCTGGCTTTGAACTCGCGATCCTCCTGCCTCAGCCTCCCAAAGTGCTGGGACTACAGGCGTGCGCCACCGTGCCCGGCTCTTTTTTTTTTTTTAAATGATACTATGGATTGAAACCAAAGCCTTGCTCATCCTAGTCAAGTGTTCTACCTACTGAGCTGCACCTCCAGCCCTTTAAAAAATATATATATATTTTGAGACAGGTGAGTTGCAAAAGGCTGGCCTGGAATTTGTGATCTCTCTGCCTCATCCTCCTGAACAGCTCAGATTATTTATAGGTGTGTACCACCACCTGGCTATTACCACTTTATTGTTTTTGTGGTACTGGGGATGGAACCCAGGGCCTCACATGTCCTAGGCAAGCACTCTATCATTGAGTTACATCCCCAGGCCTTGAGGGAAGTTCTGTATGGAGAAATTAGACTTCAATGATTGTATTGGAGCTGATTAAACAGGATGGCCTAGTAAATGTTTGGGAGAAACAACGATGTACATGACTCCCTAATAAACAAATTATTTTAGGTGAATTTAATTTTGAAAATCTCCCAATGTTGATATCCTGGTATTAGACACAAGGCTACTATCATCACAGGTCAGTTTGGTATCAGCTGACCCAGTGGGGTCAAGGCTTCTTTTTTTTGTTGTTGTAGATGGACACAATATCTTTTTTTTTTTTTTTTTTTGTGGTACTGGGGATTGAACTCAGGGACACTCGACCACTGGGTCCATATCCCCAGCCCTTTTTTGTATTTTATTTGGAGACAGGGTCTCACTGAGTTGCTAACTGCCTCACCATTGCTGAGGCTGGCTTTGAACTCGCGATCCTCCTGCCTCAGCCTCCCAAAGTGCTGGGATTACAGGCATGCACCACTGCGCCCGGCACAATATCTTTTTAAAACAAAATATTTTCTTTTGGTTGTAGTTGGACACAATCCCTTTATTTATATTTATTTTTACGTGGTGCTGAGGATTGAACCCAGGGCCACGCAATTGCTAGGCAAGCACTCTACCGCTGAGTCACACCCCCAACCCTATTTTTATGTGGTGCTGAGGATCGAATCCAGGGCCTCACACATGTGAGGCAAGCGCTTCTACCACTGAGCTACACCCCCATCCCTAAGCTTCTTTCATCCTAAATTGAGATAGAGTTCAATTCCATGAGTTTTAAAGAAAAATTAGGTCCCTCAAGGAACCTACTGAGCCTCTTGCCTTAGCTGTTAGAAACAAGGAATTCAGGGAGGAAATAAACACAATGTCATCCAATTAATTCACACACATAGTATATGCAACTTTAATCAACCAAAAGAAAAAAAAATGTCCCAAATGTACAAGTGAAAAAAAAAAAAAAATCCAAATGTTGACACAGGCTTAACTAATACCAGCTACTTTTATGTACAGCTGTATAAGTTCAAAAAAGCTATTCTATATGTATGTACAAAAGTTGTTTATACACAGGTCTGTACATAAGGGCCTATACATTTATTTCCTCAGAACCCTTAGGTGCCACCTCTTGGTGAAAACACCCAACACTTCATTCACATATCTTACAAAAAAAGAAAGACTGTTTCCAGGATTGACGACACTGTGCATCCTGTATTCAGACTATGTAGGCTCCACTCGATTGGTTAAGATCCTTCTATCATTATGCATACCACACCAGGTGCGTGGATCCCCTAAACAGTTTCACTCAGAGTGCTCCAAAGTAAAAGCCCATTAACCAACCAAGATGAGGAAGCAGAGTCCTGAGCAGGGTGCCACCAAAGGTCCAGGCATAGGTTAGCTTGCCTCTCCTGCTCACTGTCGGTATTCTAGTTCATCTACACTGATGACTTTGGCGGGCATGGAGGGCAGGGGCTGCTGTAGCACATCTGAGCCAAACCATTTGGCAAGACCCACAGGGGAGCTGCTCCTTTGGCTAGGACGATGCTCCAGCTGAGAGTGCATTTGGGGCAGGCCTGACCGGCTGGGCACATTCTGAGGGGTCGTCTGAACACTGACTGCTGCTGCCTGGGAACCAGAGCCTGGAGGATGCAGAACTATGGAGATAAGAAGGTAGGGAAGTAGTTCTTTGTTAGGCTCTGTTTCACTCAATCTCTATCCATAAAACTCTGAATAAAAACATACCAGAGGATTCTAGGTTTTTTAGAAAACTACTTTTCAAAATGGCAACAAAGAAAATGGTACCTTGGAATGCTAAGCTATACTGAAGCCATCAATACTGAAAAACCACCCTGGATGACAAGACCACTAAGGCAAGCAGCTGCATCACAGAAAGACTATCATCAGCTGGCAAGAGAGCATCTACCCTGGGCAGGTCCCATGCTGAACCATTATTGTAAAGACTCTTAGCCTTCTAAGAGGTAATCAACAAAGAAAACCTGGGCACATTTGGCTCTCCCACTGTCTTGGCAGGAGCAATAATCCCAAAACCCATAGAGATTGGTTTACTTCATCTTCCCTAGTTATAACTTACTGCAGTCTTGCTAGGTCAAGTTAAGGAATGGTGTCAGTGTTACTTCATCTCCTTCACTGGAAACTAGTTCTAAAAGCTTCAAGCTTCCTCAGCCCATCCCAACTTCACCTGGCCCACTACTGAACCTACCTGAGCGCTGTAGCTGCTGTTGCATCATTGCCAGATGCAGAGGTGTCCCAGGACGAGGGTTTAGGAGCGGGTGACTAGCAGCTGGTAAAGGGTAAAAGGGCTGGCCCAGGATTGGGCCAGATATTCCCTGTAAATGAGTCAGATCTATCCCAGGAGGAAGCACACCTGTTGGGCAGAAAGAAGTAACTTGAGAACTTGAGAAAAGTAGTCTTAATGTACCTGGAAATTTTCAAGTTTGTATAGTTTTGCTGATTTGGAAGTTCTTTTTTTTTTTTTTTAAATGTAAAGAATTAATGCTTAAGCTATCAGCATTATTTGTCATTCACTATCTTTAAAAGACAAATTTAAATTTTAGGGGCTGTGGTTGGGGCTCAGTGGTAAAGCGCTTGCCTAGCACATCTGGCACACGTGAGGCACTGGGTTTGATCCTCAGCACTTAAAAAAAAAAAAAAAAAAAGCCGGGCGTGGTGGCGCACACCTGTAATTCCAGCACTTTGGGAGGCTGAGGCAGGAGGACTGTATGTTCAAAGCCAGCCTCAGCAATGGTGAGGCACTTAGCAACTCAGTGAGACCCTGTCTCTAAATAAAATACAAAAAAGGGCTGGGAATGTGACCCAGTGGTCAAGTGCCCCTGAGTTCAATCCCCGGTACCACACACACACAAAAAATCTCTTTAAAAAAAAAAATGTTTTTTAAAGACTGGGTGGGGTGGTGCACCCTAATCCCAGTGACTTGGGAGGCTGAGGTAGGAGGATCACGGGTTTGAAGCCAGACTCAATAACTTAGCAAGGCTCTAAGAAACTTAGTGAGACTGTCTCAAAATAGAAATAATAGGGCTGAGCCGGGCGCGGTGGCGCACGCCTGTAATCCCAGCACTTTGGGAGGCTGAGGCAGGAGGATCGCGAGTTCAAAGCCAGCCTCAGCAATGGCGAGGCACTTAGCAACTCAGTGAGACCCTGTCTCTAATAAAATACAAAAAAAAAAAAAGGGCTGGGGATGTGGCCCAGTGGTCTAGTGCCGCTGAGTTCAATCTCCGGTACCAAAAAAAAAAAAAAAAAAAAAAAAAAAAAAAAAAAGAAATAATAGGGCTGGGGTTAAGGCTCAGTGGTAGAGTGCTCGCCTAGCATGTATGAGGCACTGTGTTCAATCCTCAGCATCTCATAAATAAATAAAATAAAGGTGTTAAAATAATAATAGTTAAAAAAAAAAAAGGGCTGGGGATGTGGCTTAGTGGTTAATTGCCCTTAGATTTAATTCCTGGGGGGGAAAAAAAAAACCTTTAAAACAATTAATTCATTTTTTTAATATTTGTTTTTTAGTTTTAGGTGGACACAATATCTTTATTTTATTTTTATGTGGAGCTGAGGATTGAACCCAGTCCTCACCCAAATCCACGGTCTTATGTATTACAGGTAAGCACTCTACCAGTAAGCCACAATCTTAGCCCTAAGAAAATGCTTTTAAGAGACAAAAAGATGGATTGGATTGTTCCCAGTGCCCACCAGTTACATGGTAGACTCTAGTAACATCGTTTAAGGGATGAAAATATCCCATAGTTCAATTAGTACTAGCAAATGTCATGCCAGGTCCACAGATAGCCAAGCCAGGATAGAAACTTACCAGCTTGCAACAAACTTGGAAGATGCTGTGGATGTACTCCCTGGGCCAGCATCCTCTGGACCAATCCTGGGTGAAGCTGATGAGCAGGCCCGAACAATAGGGACATGGGGAACAAGGGGAACTTGGTGGACAGGGCGAAGGAAAGGTGTTCCTGGAATTGGGGATGCCAAGGTGGGTGTTTTTCTTCCAGTTGCTTTAGGTCGGTAATCTTGTTCTTTGGTGTATCGGTTTGTCTGGGACAGTGGGGTGGAACATGAAGACGGCTGTAATGTTGATAGTTTAGGATTTGTCATAGGAGAAGAGTCTCGATCAGCATTTGAAATGGAGTTGGATGACAGCAAGTTCTCTGTAAGGATCCAGAAGAGAATATTTTGGTATTGGCAAACATTTACTTTGGCTTCCCAAAGGTCCAGTAGATCTCAATTCTTATTTGGCCCCTTGACAAATTTAGAAGACTGCATGATAGGGACCATCATTTGCCTTATAAAAGGCCCAGAAGATGAACTGTGAATCAACGTCACAGGAGTAGTTAGGGATAGAGCTAGGACTAGACCCCAAGTCTTTCAACTTCTTGTTGGAACAAAGCTTTGCTGTTGTTATTCTGTTTTTGTTTTGTTGGTGCTGGGGTTCAAATCCAGGGTCTTATGTATTACAGGCAAGCTCTCTACCACTGAGCTATGTTCCCTAGCCTACAAAGATAAACTCTCCAAGCCAAATTCTCAGAAGTTAGATAAATGTCTCTAAGCCCATGTCTTGCCTGGCATGGTAGTATATGCCTACAATTACAGATTATGTGGGGAGGCTGAAGCAGGGTTGCAAGTCGAAGGCCAGCTTCAGCAACTTGGCAAGACCATATCTTTTTTTTTAAAGATGGACACAATAACTGGGCGTGGTGGCACACGCCTGTAATCCCAGCACTTGGGAGGCTGAGGCAGGAGGATCATGAGTTCATAGCCAGCCTCAGCAGTAGCGAGGCACTTAGCAACTGAGTGAGACCCTGTCTCGAAAAAAGGGCTGGGGATGTGGCCCAGTGCTCAAGTGCCCCTGAGTTCAATCCCTGGTATCAAAAAGAAGAAGAAGAAAAAAAAAATAAGATGGACACAATATCTTTGTTTATTTTATTTATTTTTATGTGGTACTGAGGATCAAACCCAGTGTCTTACATGTGAGGGGCAAGTACTCTACCACTGAACTATAACCCCATCCCCAAACCATACCTTAAAATAAAAATGATTGGGGATATAGGTTAATAGTAGAGTGTACCTTGGTTTAATTCCCAGTATTGGGGGCAGGGAGGCATGGGGGAAGTAGGCTGGGACAGGGAGCCTACATCTGTATTCTTATACTGCTCCCAATCCAAGGACATCTATTAGCAAATGCTTGGTATATCAGGCCTGGTGGTTCAGCTTAAATGGGCATCCTGTTCTACCCTCATGGCTGTGGCTTGAACCTGTATGGTGGCTAGTCTCATCATTGTCAGATGCTTGTGATTAATATGATTTTTATAGCCCGAGGAGAAAATCAAGTATAATATCGTGCAAATCCACAGCAGAAAATTAAAACAATTACAGCCTGCACAAAGAATCAGGACCAACAGGATTTCCATTATATTCACTCTCCACCCAAGCCATCTCAAATAGGCAAAAAGCTCTCACACTAATACTTACCACCTTTGTAAACTCTTAACTCATTTGAATCTGTGTCATTATGTCTACCACCATGTCCTTCGTGATCACTACTGTGCAACTCATAAGCCTCTTGCACATTTTCAATATACTTCTGAAAGGCTCTCACATCTATGCTTCACCCATCTCACAGATTTTATTAGACACTTCAGTATCCAAACTTTCAGAGGCAAAACTAGATTCTGAAGACTAAGGTCATTCCTTTCTTTTTCTTTTTTTTGGTACATTGTTACCAGAGGTTGAACCCAGAGGTGTTCAACTACTGAGCCACATCCCTAGCCCCGCCCCCTTTTTGGGGGTGCTCTGTGTGCAAGTGTGTGTTACCAGGGACTGAACTCAGGGGTACTTGACCACTGAGCCACATCCTCAGCCATTTTTGTATTTTGAGATAGGGTCTCCCTAAGTTGCTTAGGGCCTCACTAAATTACTGAGACTGGCCCGAACATGTAATCCTGCTGCCTCAGCCTCCTGAGTTGATGGGATTACAGGTGTGCACCACCACACCTAGCCCCAGCCCTTTTTGAGACAGGGCCTTGCTAAATTGCTGGGGGCTGGCTCTGAACTTCCATTTCTCCTGCCTCAGCCTCCTGAGTCACTGGGATTACAGGAATATGTTATGGTGCCCAGCTTTTTTTTTTTTTTTTTTTTTAAAGCTTTTTGTTTGTTTATGTATTTATTTATTGTGGTGCTGGGGATTGAACCCAGGGCCTTGTGCATGTGAGGCAAGCACTCTACCAACTGAGCTATATCTCAAGCCCTAGTTATTCTTTTAAATCAGCATTCATACTCTTATGTTGGTCAGAAGTATGAGCAAGCAAGTGACTGTGAGCTGGTCTGACCCTTCTCATAGACACAGAACTATGGTCCAGGGTTTGGGCCCATGGCTTTGCAAAGAAACAGGTCAGGTTGTTCAGCACTCAGTCCCATGTTCTGACACATTCTTTCTGGAGTAGTACACCCAACAACTCTGTAGTACCTTCAGTGGCCTTCTGAGTATCCTCTTTACTGTCAACAGGAACGGCTTTTCCCGATGCTAGCTCCTCCTTGCTTTTCTCTTTGCTCTCGTACATCTTCCGGATTACTGAGGTAGGGGTGAAGGAAGGAGAAAGCTGCAGAAAAAAGCAATTGGCATCAGCATGCTCTAAGTTCCCTTCTCTAATATCAAGGCAAGCTTAACTGGCCAAGTTAATCAACAAGAAAGAGACCCCATATTGCCCCCATGGTGGCAGAGACCAATTCCAATGTTCATCTGTAGCTACTGAAGGAAAAGAAACCTAAAGGGGCAAATAAGTGGTGTCTCGAGATCTTTATCACACTTGCTCAAAATTTTGTGATGATGCCTACCTCTGCTTCACACATTTTCCTAGCCCAGGACTAGGCTGGGAAGATGGGAAAAGCATGGGCAGAACTATAACCTAGAGCAATAGATTACTCTTCCATCTGGGAAAGGACATTTCAATGACAATGTCGGAATCTAAATAATTCCATGCTCCTAATGTTTCTCTTCTTCACTTGGCTACCAGAAAATTCACAATTATTTAAGTAGTTTCCTCAGCCACTACCATTCATCACTTGGAGTCATATTTTCCTATCTTGTCACTATTTTATTATGCATATGTCTGATTTTTTAATTAAAAAAAAAAACTTTTTTAGTTGTAGATGGACATAATCTTTCTTCCTTCCTTCCTTCCTTTCTTTATTTATTTTGTACCGGGGATTGAACTCAGGGGCACTTGACCACTGAGCCACATCCCCAGCCCTTTTTTGTATTTTTATTAGAGACAGGGTCTCACAGAGTTGCTAAGTGCCTCACCAGTGCTAAGGCTGGCTTTGAACTTGCAATCCTCCTGCCTCGCCTCCCAAGTGCTGGGATTACAGCGTGTGCCACCACGCCCAGCTTCTTTATTTATTTTTATGTGGCACTGAGGATCAAACTCAGTGCCTCATGTGTGCGAGGTAAGCGCTCTACCAGTGAGCTACAACCCCAACCCATATGCATATGTCTTTTGTTTTTTTTTGATACCGGGGTTTGAACTCACAGGCACTCAACCACTGGGCCACATCCCCAGCCCTTTTTTGTATTTTATTAGAGACAGGATCTCACTGAGCTGCTTAAGTGCCTTGCCATTGCTGAGGCTGGCTTTGAACTGGTGATCTTCCTGCCTCAGCCTCCCAAGTGCTGGGATTACAGGCGTGTGCCATTGTGTCTGGCTCTTTTTTTTTTTTTTTTTTTAAATTTATTTATTTACTTTAGTTGTACACAATACAATGCATTTACATTTACGTGGTGCTGAGGATCGAACCCGGGCCGCGCACGTTTGAGGTGAGCGCTTTGCCGCTGAGCCACAATCCCAGCCCTTTCTTTTTTTTTTTAATTTATTTTTTAGGGCTGGGATTGTGGCTCAGCAGTGGAGCGCTCGCCTAGCATGTGCGCGGCCCGGGTTCGATCCTCAGCACCACGTACAAATAAACGCATTGTGTGTAAAACTAAAGCAAATAAATAAATATTTTAAAAAATGTATTTTTTAGTTGTAGTTGGACACAATACCTTTATTTATTTTTATGTGGCGCTGAGGATCATACCCAGCACATGCTAGATGAGCGCTCTACCGCTGAGCCACAACCCCAGTCTTTTTTTTTTTTTTTTTAATATTTTTTGTAGTTGTAGATGAACAGCATTCCTTTATTTTATTTGTTTATTTTTTTAATGAGATGATGAAGATTGAACCCAGTGCCTCACACATGCAAGGCAAGTGCTCTGCCACTGAGCCCCAGCCCTATATATGCCTTTTCTTATTAAACAACCCCAAAATCCTTGATGTGAGGAGACAGTGCATAACTTATGAATAGAAAAAAGTTTCTTCTAGACCTTGCCTTCAAGTTATTTTGTGCAAAGATCTATGTAGAGGGTTGAAGTTGTGACTCCATGTTAGAGCACTTGCTTAGTACGTGTGAGGCACTGGGTTTGATCCTCAGCACCACAAAAAAATAGAGATATAAAAAAATGTAAAAGACCCACGTGGAACCCTGAAGGACACAGGGTCTATCAGCTTTGACTAGATGATAAAAAGTCTGTGGGGAATGAAACATTAAAAAACAAACAAACAAAAAAATCCCCAAATACCACTGGGCGTGGTGGCTCAGAAGGCTGAGGCAGGAGGATCACAAGTTCAAAGCTAGCAACTGCAAGGTTCTAAGCAACTCAGTGAGACCCTGTCTCTAAATAAAATACAAAATAGGGCTGGGGATGTGGCTTAGTGGTCGAGTCCCCCTGAGTTCAACCCCGGGTACCAAAACCAAAACAAAACAAAACAAAAAAACCAGTCACTTGTAAAACTTATATTTGCTGCTACAAATAAACAAACTGTTCTGTCCTAGCCTTAGTTTCTACAGCTGAGGCCTGAACAGTTTGCAAACTCCCAGCATATGCAATGTACTCACCATGATCTGACTTGTTACCCCTGTCCACCTCACCTCTCGCCTCTTCCTCCTGCCTCCCCATATAAGATGTTCGTTTGCATATACTATGTCTTCCGTGTGCTTTTGCTCATACTCATCTATCTGCTGGAATATATTTTCCCCAATATAGGGGTCTCACTAGAAAGCTGAGTTAGACTGTGCCGACCAGGGGAATATCTAATAAAAAGGCAAGTATGAGGGCAACCCCTATTGGGTCCTTTCTTGCCCAATGGGAGCCCTGTCTCTTGTCACTTGAATAAATCCTACTGTTCTACACACACACACACACACACACACACACACACACACAGGGGCAGGTATGAAAGACTATTAGATCAGTATTTCTGTGGAAAGGCATTCAAGGACACTTTGGGGCACACACTATATAGGCACAACCAGATAAGTCTTTTAAAAAAAGTCATTCAGTCAATAGTCACTGACCATGCTTGTGATGGAAGCAGCAGGGGCCGGGGAAGAGGAATTCCCTCGGTGCACAGGTGCTGGTGACTTGGTCACTCGCTGTTGCCTGTGAACAAATAAATTTTCAGTGTAAGCTCCTAGTCACTCAAACTCAGGGGCACTCAACCATTGGGTCACATCCCCAGCCCTTTTTTGTATTATATTAGAGACAGGGTCTCACTGAGTTGCTAAGTGCCTCGCCATTGCTGAGGCTGGCTTTGAACTCGCGATCCTCCTGCCTCAGCCTCCCAAAGTGCTGGGATTACAGGCGTGCGCCACCGCGCCTGGCTACTCAAACTCTTAACAAGACCAAAAACCATTTAACTCTTAACTTAACCACTGAGCAGCACATCTCCAGCCCTTTTTAATTTTTATTGAGATAGTCTCACTAAGTTGCTTAGGGCCTCACCCTCCCAAGCCACTAGGATTATAGACATGCACCATGCCTGGCTTGATGTGATTCTTAGTTACCTTATCAGTGCCTCAGTGTCTTGCTTCAGCTAGTTTTATCTGTCTTTATCAGAAGACATTACAACCAGGAAAGTACCCTGGCATAAGTGCATCCAATCTATAATGCTTTTTAGCCTAAACACAGAGCCCAGGATCTGTCTGCTGAACATTCATTCACCTGCTTTCTACCATTAGCATAATGTGATTCCTTAGCATTCACTGACATGATTTATGACTTTCAAAGCACTTTTAACATACAAAATTTTACTTGGTCTTTCAATCACCCCTATGATTTAGATGAGAGTAAATAACTATATTTTGTAGATACTGAAACTTCGTTGAGGAGGGGGTTGTTTAGTTTTTGTCTGTCTCCTGCTCTTTCTACTTTGCAGTACAAGAACATGACCTCCATGAGACCAGACTTTTTGTCTGTTTTGTTCACTACTGTATCTCCATCACTTAGAACAGGGTCTAGTGCTTAAATCTGTTCACCAGAATAAATAACTGATAAATTGTATAGAACCCCCAGATTTAGAAATTTGGGGTTACTTAGAATACTACTACTTTGTGTCTGCCCACATTATCAGACAAAGACTAAATGTGCCAGCAGTGGGGTTTACCTGATACTAACTGGAAAGAAGCCAGGGTTCAGGATTCCATCTGCTTATGACTCAGAACTTCCAAAAATCATTTTGGGCTTTTAACTTTATGGCACAAGGTTCGACATGGTTAAAATGTAATGAAGCTTTCATCAGCCAGTGAGCTCACATAATCTTTTCTTTTCAACCTGCTTATGTCTGTATCAACACCATTTCCAGTTTTCTTCAAAGTTAAGAGAGAATGAATAGAATAGCTGGGATAGGAGGGAAATTTATTCTTTTTTCTTTTATTTTGAAGGCCTGAGATTGGTATAAAAACAGGAACAGTGGGGCATGTTGCATGTAACTGGGTCCTGAAATACCTGGAACTCTTTATTTGATTTGAACCATTGTCTCAGAGCATCAGTTATATGCCAGACACTGTGCCAGTGTTGCTCCCTACCCTCTAGAGCACACCCAGCCCATAGAGTGAAAGCCTCCCTAGCCACCACACTGGTAACAAACTATATACTGGCTTGGATAACCCTACTGTTCCCAAGGACTTCCCCAATCCCCATACCTGTTCCAGCTACCTGAACTACTGTTTACTATCTTTAGATTCTCATGGGTCATACCTAGTTTAATATGAGGTGGGGTTTTTTGTTTTTTGTACTAGGGATTGAACCTACTGAGCTATGTCCCTAGTCCTTTTTATTTTAAGACAGAGTCTCTCTTGAGTTGCTGAGGCTGGCTTCAAACTTGAAATTCTCCTGTTCCAGCCTCCCAGTTCACTTGGATTACAGGTGTGTACCACCATACCTGGTTTAATAAGCCAGTTTTTTTCTCCAAGAAGCAGAGTCCTCCGAGTTTTCTGTCATTCTGTTTTCCTACTATGCCTTGTTGGCATCTAATAGTTTGCCCTACTACTGAGCTATTTCCCCAGCCAACTATCCTTCTTTTTGCTAGTTACAACAAGTGGTAAAATGAAATGAACCATAAGTTTCAGAGAAATGGGAATGGATTAGTGATTCTTTTTTATTGCAAAATCCAAGAGATAAAGGAAATTGTATAAAACTTGTGCAGCTTATCATAAATTAAACTCCCTTGTGGATTACCCAGAAACCTTCCATGTGCCCTATCTTAATTGTACGTCTTTTCTCCCTCAGAAGTGATAGCTGTTTAGCCTCTAAAAGTAATCACTACTTTACAGGTGTGGTGGCACATTCCTGTAATCCCAGTGACTCGGTAGACTGAAGGAGGATTGCAAATTCAAGGCCAGCCTGTTAGCAAAGTCCTGTCTTATTAAGAAGGGTTGGGATGTAGTTCAGTGGTAAAAATACCTCTGGGTTCAGAGTGGTGGGGGCAGGGAGGAGTAATCACTACCTTAATATTTTGAAGTTTATCACCAAAATGAGCATCCTTGAATATCACAGTTTAGTCCTGCCCATATGATATTTGGTTATTTAAAAGTATTTGTTGCCAGTCACCATGGCATGTGCCTATAATCCCAAGCAACTCAGGAGGCTGAGAAAGAAGGATCATGCATTCAAAGCCAGCCTCAGCAACTCAGTGAGACCCTGTCTCTAAATAAAATACAAAAAAGGGCTGGGAGTGTTGCTTAGTGGTTAAGTGCTCTGAGTTCAATCCCTGGTACCAAAATGTATAATTTGTTTTGATGTGATTTTGTTTGTTTATTTATTGGTACTAGTGATTGAACCCAGGATCACTTAACTCTTAACAAAACCAAAACCATTTAACACTTACGACCAGGCTAGGAATTTAACATCACTTTCCTTAATTCAAGGGAATTTCCTAAGCATTCAACTTGTACCTAACATATTCAAAAGCATATGCCAAGTACTGAGGAAAGACAAAAACTTAACGAAACATGGCCTGGGCCTTGTAAGAACTGTCTAGTGGAAGAGTCGATAACCTAGGGCAAACTATTAGATGCCAACAAGGCATAGTAGGAAAACAGAATGACAGAAAACTCGGAGGACTCTGCTTCTTGGAGAAAAAAACTGGCTTATTAAACCAGGTATGGTGGTACACACCTGTAATCCAAATGAACTGGGAGGCTGGAACAGGAGAATTTCAAGTTTGAAGCCAGCCTCAGCAACTCAAGAGAGACTCTGTCTTAAAATAAAAAGGACTAGGGACATAGCTCAGTAGGTTCAATCCCTAGTACAAAACCCAAACAAACAAAAAACCCCACCTCATATTAAACTAGGTATGACCCATGAGAATCTAAAGATAGTAAACAGTAGTTCAGGTAGCTGGAACAGGTATGGGGATTGGGGAAGTCCTTGGGAACAGTAGGGTTATCCAAGCCAGTATATAGTTTGTTACCAGTGTGGTGGCTAGGGAGGCTTTCACTCTATGGGCTGGGTGTGCTCTAGAGGGTAGGGAGCAACACTGGCACAGTGTCTGGCATATAACTGATGCTCTGAGACAATGGTTCAAATCAAATAAAGAGTTCCAGGCCGGGCGCGGTGGCGCACGCCTGTAATCCCAGCACTTTGGGAGGCTGAGACAGGAGGATCGCAAGTTCAAAGCCAGCCTCAGCAATGGCGAGGCACTTAGCAACTCAGTGAGACCCTGTCTCTAAATAACATACAAAAAAAAAGGGCTGGGGATGTGGCCCAGTGGTCGAGTGCCCCTGAGTTCAATCCCCAGTACCAAAAAAAAATAAAAAAATAAAAAAATAAAATAAAGAGTTCCAGGTATTTCAGGACCCAGTTACATGCAACACGCCCCACTGTTCTTGTTTTTTTTTTTTTTTTTTTTTTAATATTTTTTATTTATTTGCTTTTAGTTGTACACAATGCATTTTATTCAATGCATTTTATTTGTACGTGGTGCTGAGGATCGAACCTGGGTCGCCCACGTGCTAGGCGAGCGCTCTACCGCTCAGCCACAATCCCAGCCCCCCCACTGTTCTTGTTTTATACCAATCTCAGGCCTTCAAAATAAAAGAAAAAAGAATAAATTTCCCTCCTATCCCAGCTATTCTATTCATTCTCTCTTAACTTTGAAGAAAACTGGAAATGGTGTTGATACAGACATAAGCAGGTTGAAAAGAAAAGATTATGAAGCCAGGCGCGGTGGCGCACGCCTGTAATCCCAGCACTTTGGGAGGCTGAGGCAGGAGGATCACGAGTTCAAAGCCAGCCTCAGCAATGGCGAGGCACTTAGCAACTCAGTGAGACCCTGTCTCTAGTAAAATACAAAAAAAAAAGGGCTGGGGATGTGGCCCAGTGGTCGAGTGCCGCTGAGTTCAATCCCCGGTACCAAAAAAAGAGAAAAGATTATGTGAGCTCACTGGCTGATGAAAGCTTCATTACATTTTAACCATGTCGAACCTTGTGCCATAAAGTAATTCACAAGGGGGTTTAATTTATGATAAGCTGCACAAGTTTTATACAATTTCCTGTATCTCTTGGATTTTGCAATAAAAAAGAATCACTAATCCATTCCCATTTCTCTGAAACTTATGGTTCATTTCATTTTACCACTTGTTGTAACTAGCAAAAAGAAGGATAGTTGGCTGGGGAAATAGCTCAGTTAGTAGAGTGGTAGAGTGTCTGCCTCACATGCACAAGACCCTGGGTTCAATCAGCAGCACCAAACACACACACACACACACACACACACACACACACACACACACGAATAGTGAAGTCAGTAATTACTTGTTAACAGCTCTGGTCAACAAACCCATCAGCTCTAACCAATAAACCCTTGATGTAACAATCCTGTATTGATAGAGTCTGATAACACAACATGGAATGTGTGGTGAAGTTAGGTGGAGTTTTGCTTTTTATCATCTCGAAAGTATGACTTCAAGTAAGGAGGTATACTACTCACATTTATAAAAATGAATCCTTTAACTGGCAGAAACATCCTTGAGATTTTAAATGTATCTACTCTTAACGAAATTGTAAGGTAAATCAGGCAGGCAGTATCTCTTTCATATACTAAATTAGCAAAATGAAACCATAAAAAGTAATTTATAAAAACCATGCAGGATAAAAACCAGATGTTCCTTCAAAAGAATTCAATCATTTCCTATATCTGCAGTGGGAAGCAATTCCTTCTATTTGTTGTATAACACATCAGCACGCACAACAAAACTGTACTGTGGATAACTAATTTACTAATCCCAAGAAAACTATATTCACAAATTATTACCCAAATCCTCACAGGTTGGATTAGTATTTTACCTGTTTCTGAATCCATCTCTGGTTCTGTCCACCTGTGGTTTGCCAAAACCAGGCTGATAGAAATTTGCTGCCTGCACTGCAAGGTCATGTGGTAGGGCCAGCCCCTCCAAAGCTGCCTGTTGCAATTCAAGCTGGCTCATCTGCTGAACAGAAGTGGCAGGGGAGGGTCAGCAAAATAAAAAAAGATACTCAATGCACTTTCTACAGGGGTTTCTCTCTTTCCTCTTAGAAAGGTATATATATATATAATTTTTTTTTTGGTACCGGGGATTGAACTCAGGGGCACTTGACCACTGGGCCACATCCCCAGCCCTTTTTTGTATTTTAATAGAGACAAGGTCTCACTGAGTTACTAAGTGCCTTGCCATTGCTGAGGCTGGCTTTGAACTCACGATCCTCCTGCCTCAGCCTCCCAAAGTGCTGGGATTACAGGCGTGCGCCACCGCGCCCGGCTAGAAAGGTATATTTAAGTAGCAGTTGAGAAAAGTAGATAATGCAAACTTGACTAAATTATGCTGCCAAATTTAAGTATTGGTTTAATTATTCAGTAGTTTTCTAGCCTTCACAGAATTTGAAATATATAGCACCACTATAAAACATAAAATAAAGTTCCATTGCTACCAAACCACTTCAGAGAATTGTAGCAATCAATCCTATTCTCCACCCCACAATCAACAGGATTGAAAAAGAAAGCAACAGATTGGGTTTGAGAAACAGCCCAGTCTGACCTGGGCTGTGACAGGGCTCATGGGCTTGCGCATGCCTTGGAATGGATCTCCAAGTAGCTGCTGTGGTCCTGGTGTGAAACCTGTTGAGAAAGTTACAGAATCAATGAGTGTCAAGGAAATGTTCACACATCACGGCTGTATTATCACTAATGCATGCTGCTCCTTGCTGAGTACCATCTTTTTTGGGAAGTACTGACTTCTTTAAGGCTGACAGACTCTTCTCTATCCTACCTCAGTAGGCTATGCGAACCTCAATCAGAGCTCTTCATTGCCCAAATTGCTGGTGTATCCATCTTTCCCATCAATCAATCACTGTTGTTCAATTTGGCAATGCTCACTAAGTCAACTGGTACCAAAGTAGCATCCAGTGCTCTTAGGGTCACAATCTTTCCATAGAATTCTATCTCCCTGACTGTAGATAAATGTTTTCAAAACTTGCCTGTCAAGGTATGATTGGCCAGCAGCCTACACTATTTCCAGAATTACAGGTACACTAGCATATTTTGCTAGGACTGCTTTCTGGAAGTGTTTTTTGAATCATATTCTGAATTAGTCACAAGACTTCACAGTTGAATTACATCTATCAACTTCAATAACTTGGTAGGGAGCCACTACTCTGACTTCTTTATCAAGGACAAATCTATAGTCAAAATTACTTTTTTGGATTGAGATTCCCAAACAACAATTTTGAGAAGAAAAAAAAAGCAAAAAACACAACAACAAAAAAAACATGAATATAGTTATCTAGAAAGGCAGCTGGATAACTGACTTCTACCTTTTTAACCTCACACCTTCCTCCAAAAAGTGTAATATATTTACATAATTTTTTTTTTTTTTTTTTTTTTTTGTAATGGGGATTGAACTCAGGGGCACTCAACCACTGAGCCACATCCCTAGCCCTATTTTGGATTTTATTGAGAGATAGGGTCTCAGTGAATTGCCTAGCGCCTTGTTTTTTTTGCTGAGGCTGGCTTTGAACTCTGGGTCCTCCTGTCTCAGCCTTCTAAGCTGTTAGGATTATAGGTGTGCGCCACCAGACCCAGATACATGATTTTTAAAAACTCTTAAGAATGCCCACGAATGGGCTATGGTTGTAGCTCAGTGGTAGAGCACTTGCCTAGCATGTATGATGCACTGGGTTCCATCCTCAGCACCACATGAAAATAAATAAAATAAAGGTATTATGTCCATTTACAACAATTAAAAAAAAAAAAATTCCCTGAAAAAGACTGCCACATTGGATACAGTGGCAGATGCCTGCAATCCCAATGACGCATGAGGGTGAGGAAGGAGGATCACAAGTTTGAGGTCAGCCTGGGCAATTTGGTGAGACCCTATTTCAAAATAAAAAATGCTATAGCTAAAGATGTAGCTTGGTGGTAAAGCACCCCTGGGTTCAATTCCCAGTACTGGGAGGGCGGGGGGAGACTACTTACCAATTGGTGATGGTATTCTTGGGCGAAGGTAGTCTGCTGAGGCTGCTCGAGTTTGGAACACTTGTGACATGGGAGGAGAGGGTGCTCTTTGACCCAACAAAGATGCAGAAGGCTCTAAGCTCCCCATAAGGCCACTCAGAAGACTGGAAGAAGCAGGTCTCTGAACTGGTTGACCCAGAAGTTCCTATAGGCAAAACAAGCAAAAACCAAAAACAAATCCCTGTGAACAAACCTAGTTCTTTCTTCTAGTGAAAAGCTGTGGATTATGGATTAATTTTTAGAAGCCAGATGATGAATCTCCTTAATGTTCCATGGAAGGACTTGGCATGTGTACATGCAATACATTCCTCTGAATGTTCAGCTAGCAACATTTAAGTTACAACTACAGGTTGGGTACTCTTCTCCACAGAAATTACAACCTTGCAAACCAGAAAACAAGGGCTTACTTTTTTTTTTTTTTTTTTTTTTTTTTGGTACCAGGGATTGAACTCAGGGGCACTCGACCGCTGGGCCACATCCCCAGCCCTTTTTTGTATTTTATTAGAGACAGGGTTTCACTGAGTTGCTAAGTGCCTCGCCATTGCTGAGGCTGGCTTTGAACTCGCGATCCTCCTGCCTCAGCCTCCCAAAGTGGTGGGATTACAGGCGTGCGCCACCGCGCCTGGCTTTTACTTTTTTATCTCTTAAAGCTGCCCTCCTCTCTCCCACCCCTCTTGAGTTCAGCAGCAACATCACATCCTTTATTGCCAGGGATAACCACTACACAAAATGAGTTTAGAGAACTACTTTCAGGACTCTGAGGCCTCAGTATAAGATTGTTACATACCTGCAGGATGTTCTTAGGGACAGGCTGGCCTGGAATCTCAGCAGGGGACATCAAATGGCTTTCAAGGTTTCGCTAAAAATGTCAAAGGAAAACTGGTTTTAACTTTTATTTTATTTTATTTTGTGGTACTGAGGACCAAACCCAGTTTCATATAAGCTAGGCAAGTGCTCTACTGAACTACATTCCCATCCCTGCCTTAAAAAAAAAAAAAAAAAAAAAATAAATAAATTGTTTTAGTTGTAGATGACACAATACCTTTTGTTTATTTATTAATTTTTTATGTGGTGCTGAGGATCGAACCCAGTGCCTCACACATGCTAGGCAAGTGCTCTACCACTGAACCACAACCCCTACCCCACCTTTTGGGAGACAGGGTCTTGCTGAGTTGCCCAGACGGGCTCAAACTTGTGATCCTCCTGCCTTAGTGATCTGAGTAGCTGGAATTACAGGCATGCTGGTTTTAAGGGTCTTAACACACTAGAGACTGGGGACCACAAGAAAATATTAGACACTCCCAAGGGAGTTGACACTGAACTGCCGAAATATGTTTAACTCACAGAAAACACAGACCAAATTATTCTCTCTCATCATACAAGCTCCAAAGATTTGGGAATTGAAAGACTCTTTATATGCACATACAGAATCCACTCTGAGGGCTGGGGTTGTGGCTCAGCAGATCACTCGCCTAGCACGTGCAAGGCGCTGGATTCAATCCTCAGCATTATGTAAAATAAATAATAAAGGTATTAGAAAAAAAAGAATCTACTTGAGATGCTTTTGATGCTAATTCTGGTGATTTCACCATTTCCAATCAAAAGAAGGGGAAAAGAAAATGGATGCATTGAAGATTGCCATCATTTACCATTTAGTAAGGAGCCACAAGAATATATATATATATTTATATATATATATATTTTTGGTACCAGGGATTGAACTCAGGGGCCCTCAACCACTGAGCCATATCCCCAGCCCTTATTTTTTTTTTTTTAAATATTTATTTATTTGCTTTAGTTGTACACAATGCAATGCATTATGTTTATGTGGTGCTGAGGATCGAACCCGGGCCGCGCACGTGCGAGGTGAGCGCTCTGCCACTGAGCCACAACCCCAGCCCCAGCCCTTCCTTTTTTTGTATTTTATTTAGAGATAGGGTCTCACTGAGTTACTAAGTGCCTTACCATCACTGAGGCTGGCTTTGAACTTGCGATCCTCCTGCCTCAGCCTCTCAAGTGCTGGGATTACAGGTGTGCACCACCGCGCCTGGCGCCACAAGAAATTTCAATAATTTATAGGTTTAAATTTCAGGCACTTATAGATTTAAAATTAATGCCTAAAAGTTAAAAAGAAATCTGGAGTCATAGCCTTTTCCATACTAGTAAATTAACAAAATGCAAAATTGTCTTGAAAAATCCACCTTAATACTTTAATAATTTGTATGATTGCCAACTCCTCATTCAGAAAGCAGGTAATCCCAGGTATCTGCAAATAATTACTGTAAAAAAATTTTTATTATAAAAATATGGTAAGTATGTGAACTTAAGTAGCCGAATAACCAGAAAACCTTCTCTGGAGTTTATCCAAAAAGATAGCATATATATATAAAAACTGTGGCTTTAATACAGTTATGTAGATATTGCATAAGAGTCAATCTTTCACTCTTTCTACTATCACCCACAATACATATTAGCCACAAGTCTGCTTTTGTAGTAACAAATAACATATTAAAATTAATGCACGCCGGGTGCGGTGGCGCATGCCTATAATCCCAGCACTTGGGAGGCTGAGGCAGGAGGATTGCGAGTTCAAAGCCAGCCTCAGCAATGGCGAGGCACTTAGCAACTCAGTGAGACCCTGTCTCTAAAAGGGCTGGGGATGTGGCCCAGTGGTCGATTGCCCCCGAGTTCAATTCCCGGTACCAAAAAAAAAAAAAAAAAAAAAAGGGCACCAAAGCATCAGGGACCAAACAACTACTAAAGAATTTCCAACTTACTCGGAATACCTTTTTAAAATTCCATTTATTGTTGTGGGAAGTAAAATAAAGATGGAAAAGTAGAAAAGTCTTAGTAAGATTTGTGCCAAATACTTACACTGACTTTGGGCTGAGAAGGCAAAGTCCCACTTGCCTTCATAGTGCTCACTAGTTTGTTGAACGCAGTCATATCTCCATCTTTCTTGAGTTGTCGATTGCTGGTTACAGCATTCAGGGTTTCCTCTAAGTGTTCTGCCATGAAGGGAGTTGAATTCTTTGCTTGTTGGTCCACCTTTAAGCCCTTGAGCCCTGCTTCTACCTCTTCCACTGAAAGCACAACCCCTGAATGTGCTGAAAATTAAGAAAGTCCAGGTTAAACCAAGAAAAGGATATTTGGGAGAAATTCTCTTTGGCTATCACGATGGTTAAGGTGAAGATAATTTATTTCATAACTGAAATAAAGCTGTCAAAAAAGGCTGACACTAAAAATAGACAAACTGAAAACACTTAAACTCACAGTTGCTTAGTGGGAGGGAATAAAGTTCTAACTGTGTACTTAGTTGAAGACGGCATATAAACTAAACCTAAAATGTTTAGATCCTAGAAATTGGGGGACCATGACCATGAGGTACTAAGTTTTAAAACATGACACAATACTCTGTGTCCTGCAGAAGAATATTTAGTCTTTTGGAGACTTGTTACCAGGGATAGGAATCCAGATAGCCTAACATTGCTACCTGCACTATGGTTATTACAGTACCAAATTGTTACGCCAAGGGCTTTTAGCCTAAGTATGAACATGGCAAATTGAGGAAGAGTTGTGAGGAACTGCCTTGGGAGGATTAAAATATTCACCAAAGCCGGGCGTGGTGGCGCATGCCTGTAATCCCAGCACTTTGGGAGGCTGAGACAGGAGGATCACGAGTTCAAAGCCAGCCTCAGCAATGACGAGGCACTTACCAACTCAGTGAGACCCTGTTTCTAAATAAAATACAAAAAAAAAAAAAGGGCTGGGGATGTGACCCAGTGGTCGAGTGCCCCTGAGTTCAATCCCCGGTACCACAAAAAAAAAAAAAAAAAAAAAAAAAAAAAAATCACCGAGGGGCTGGGATTGTGGCTCAGTGGTAGAGCACTCACCTAGCACGTGCGTGGCCTGGGTTCGATCCTCAGCACCACGTACAAATAAACAACTAAAGCAAATAAATAAATATTTACCAAAAAAAAAATTCACGAGGTGTTACAACTGGGCCCTAGGTACGAACAACTTGGATGAAAAGTTCTTACGGTGCCAAGAACCACTATCAGATTCTCAAAAATGAGGTATTGTTTGACAAAATAAATCCTTTTGAAGAACATTAAGAAAAAAAAAAATCACTGTATATTTGACTTGATGAAATAGCAGTATGTTAAAACCAACTGACTTAAGACAATCCAAATTTTTTCAGATATCTAAAGCAGATTCTCAAACACTTACAGCTTTCTTTAAGTTTTTCTTTATTTGCAGAAAGGCTGGAAAGAAGAGGTTTTAAGTCCACTTTGGCTTTCTGTAGCATTTCCAAAATATCCACTTTATTTTCAGCATGGTCTTCCAATGGTATAGGAGCAAAATAATTCCCCGAGTTCTGTCCAGGAGAGAGGATGGCTTGCTCCAGACCTGATATTGCAAACAAAAATATTCATAATTGGTCCCAATAGGCTTTTCATGCAGAGACCCTCTAACCCTAAGGAACTCCTAACTAATGAAGACAGAATGAACCATGTCAGAGAAAGCTAAAGTTCATATACAAAGCCAGAATCTGAAGGCATTTTACCAGCAAGTCTCTCCAGCTCTTCATGTGGTGTTGACCCAAGGCTGCTGGATCGACTTCCTGATCGGCTTGGGTTAGAGAACCACCTACTGAACCGACTGGCAGAAACTGACCCTTCTCCCAAAACATCTTCTATCATCTGGAAAAAAAAAAAAAAAAATACAAAATACGCTAAGATAACAGTTTCTAGATCAAAAAAGCAAAAAAAAAAAAAAGAAAGAAAGGTCAAATTTCAAGAAAGGATCACTTACTTTGAAACTTCCTTTGATGCTGCTGACCCCTTAAATTTAGGATTTTGAATCTTTAATTTTCTTCCCCTTTCTGAGTCTTTTTTTTTTTTTTAAATATTTTTAAATTGTTGATGGACCTTTGCTTTTTAAAATTTATTTGTATGTGGTGCCTAGGATTGAACCCAGTGCCTAATGCATGCTAGGCAAGTGCTCTACCACTGAGCCACAATCCCAGGCCTCTGGGTCATTTCTGAGTAAATCAAATTTGGACATAACCAACAATGTACTTTTTTTTTTTTTTTTTTAGTATTTGTTTTAGTTGTACACAATGCCTTTATTCATATGTGGTGCTGAGGATCGAACCCGGGCCTTACAGGTGCTAGGCGAGTGCTCTACCGCTGAGCCACAACCCCAGCCCAGAATTATGTATTTTCTATGTATATATAATGAAGACTCTAGGCCACACACAATGTTTTGATTTTCTATCCTTTACCTTATTATAAAATCTATGTCCTACCAAATGTTCTCAGAGGACTTAACGTCTAAAAATAAAAATCAGCACCAGTATGAAGTATTCCACTGCCAGGATGATGTTTAACCTTTAACTAAACATCAAGTCTCCATGGAGAACTGAAAACCCTTGGTTCAAACTTGGTGGTCTTTAAGTTTTAAGGAATACCATGAAATCCTAATTCAGGAATGAAAGTACAAAAGCAGACCTCAAAGACTATTCCACAGAATATGAAAATGGCATTTTAACTGATATCTAATTTCTGTTTGAGATTAATTGGAAATTTACAGGTATTTGTTTTCTTTCAAATCAATCTCCATAAATTTGGTTTAATAGGGACAATAAAATGATGCACTATGATCAGAATTTTTTTCTACCATATTTCATAAGTCATTTCTAGCACCAATCTTTTTTTTTTTTTTTTTTTTTTTGGTAGTTGTAGATGGACAGAATACCTTTATTTATTTTTATGTGGTGCTAAGGATTGAACCCAGTGCCTCACACAAGCTAGGCAAGCTCTCTGCCACCGAGTTACAGCTTCAACCCCTCTATTACCAATCTTTTAAAAGCTAAATTTAAGCGCGCACGCCTGTAATCCCAGCACTTTTGGGAGGCTGAGGCAGGAGGATTGTGAGTTCAAAGCCAGCCTCAGCAATGGCGATGCACTTAGCAACTCAATGAGACCCTGTCTCTAAATAAAATACAAAAAGGGTTGGGGATGTAGCCCAGTGGTTGAGTGCCCCTGAGTCCAATCCCCAGTACCAAAAAAAAGAAAGAAAAAAAAAAGCTAAATTTAAGTTTTTTTTTTTTTTTAATTTGAATTTTCAATTCTACCCTATCGTAAATTCAGTTAAATATCCAAACTGGTCTATCTGTATTTATTTTGGGGTAATGGGTATTGATCTCAGGGACACTCCACCACTGAGCCACATCCCCAGCCCTACTTTGTATTTTATTTAGATACAAGGTCTCTCACTGAGTCGCTCAGGGCCTCACCATTGCTGAGGCTGGCTTTGAACTCATGTTCCCCCTGCCTCAGCTTCCCGAGCTGCTGGGATTGTAGGCATGCGCCACTACACCCAGCCCAAACTGGTATTTATGCATGATAGAATTAGTTGATTTTATTTTACTTGAAGACTGAAACCCACTGTTTTCCAGCCAATATTCAGCATGAGATGGTTAGATTTAAGTTTTTGTTCTTATCTGGAAGAATGTTTTCATTATCTATATTCAAACTAAGTCACAAAATACTTCTTTTGAAGGGATTTTAATTTAACGACCCTAATTTCATTGTTTCTGGAACTTATATTTTCAGAGAAATTATTCCGTTTCAATCACATTCCACTTATAGACTCTCATGCCTTAAATATGACTTTTGAGTGCACTAATTTTGTATTAATTAAAGTGTAAGATAAACATTGTGACATTTCACAGTGGAAAAATTAAGGATTGTAACCAAAATAACAGGAATTGTAAAAGTGGTAATTAAAAGCTATGATTATGGTTTGTGTTGGAGAAATTGAAATTTCACAAATAGCAAATTAGTAGCTTTGCATTTCCTTTATTTCCTCTGATCATGTCAAATGGGAAAAAAGTCAGGAAGGTATACCAAAACAATATGAAAAAGCAAAAGACAAGAAGTATCTTGACATTTTTTTTAAAGATAACTTCGAAGAATTTTATTAGAGACAGGGTCTCATTTCTAAGTATTCTGAGGCTGGCTTTGAACTCGCGATCCTCCTGCCTCACCAACTTGGGATTACAGGCGTGCGCCACCGCGCCCGGCTTTTGACTTCAGTGAAGAAGTATAGAGATCAATCACTTTAAAAGTTTTTGTTCAACAGTACACACTTTTTGAAAAATTTTGCAGAAATACTAAGAAACTAAACTCTTAAAATGCTTTATCTAGGCTGGGCACAGTGGCACATAGCTGTAATCCCAGCACTTGGGAGGCTGAGGCACTTAGCAACTCAGTGAGACCCTGTCTCTAAATAAAATACAAAAAAAAGGGCTGGGGATGTGGCCCAGTGGTCAAGTGTCCCTGAGTTCAATCCTCAGTACCAAAAAAAAAAAAAAAAAAAAAAAAAAAAAAGTAAAATGCCTTATCTATTTAGTCATTTTCACAGTAGAGCAAGCTGGGACACTAATGAGACTCTCTCCTATATGTTGGCACAGGAAATGGGGTCATGGACACAGCTCCAACTCCTAGGTCAGGGTATCCTCTGCTATGTCCTCATCAGCCACCAATCGATCAAGAAGTCTGAGAACTCTGTATTCTGGTTGTTTCAGCTGTTAGTAAATTCTCTGTACCATTTTCTTTTTTGGGGTACTGAGGATTGAACCCATGGGCATTGAACCCATGGGCACTTAACTACTGAGCCACATCCCCCAGCCCTTTTTTGTATTTTATTTAGAGACAGGGTCTCCTTAAGTTGCTTAGAGGCTTGCTAAGTTGCTGAGGCTGGCTTTGAACTTTTGATCCTTCTGCCTCAACCTTTCCAGCTGCCAGGATTATAGGCACGCACCACCATGCCTGGCTTTAATTGCATTTTAACATGACTGTTGTTACTATTAGTCTGGTCCTTCAAACAAAGGTCATTTAGACAAGTCATATCCCTGGATTCATAATATCATTCTGATAAGCAAACATATCATGAAATATTTTTGTTCTTTGATAATTATTCAGTTTTACTGATTGATGCTTGGTTTCTTTTTCTGCTTTCCACTTTAAGGAAATTACTTTTTTGAGTTTTACTCTAAGTTTATTGATTTCTTATGAATGCATTTAATGTTACATTTTCTTCTGAGCATCTTTTGATTACATCACTGAGATGTTTCTATGCCATGTCTCTTTTTTTCCCCCCCCCTCAACATATTTAAGCCCTGTTAGGTGTCAGACAGTATTAGTTAAGAGTTGCATCTATTTTATTTTTTGGTATAACAACTGAACCCAGGGATGTTCAACCACTTAGCTACATCCCCAGCCCTTTTTATTTATTTTGAGTTAGTCTTGTGAAGTTGATTAGGGCTTCACTAAGTTGTGAGGCTGGCCTTGGACTTGTAATCCTCACATCTTAACTTTCCAAGTCACTGGGATTACAGGTGTGCACTACCATGCCAGGCAAGTGTTGCAACTATTTTAATCTTCCTTTCAGTTACATATTTAACAAATTATTTGCACACATGATCCACATTTTCAGTTTGTGTAGTTGTATTTTTTAAATCTTATTTTTGGTGGGGTTCTTTTTTTTTTTTTTTTTTCTTTTTTGGAACTGGGGGTAGAACCCAGGGCTTCTGCGATGCAAGGCAGACGCTTTGCCACTGAGCTACATCCCAGCCCTTGTGTAGATTTTTGTGTCTGCCAACTTGTTGATTTCTAAGTAGTACAATACCAGAGAACACAGCGTACAAATACATACGCATGTATATGTGTGTGTATATTATTCTGATTTCTCACCTGTTTCCTCAGCTAGGAAGTTCTATGAGGACAGGATCTTTGTTTACTAGTATAACCTCAGTTCCCTGAACAGTTGCTTGATAAATAATGTATTAAATTCAGAAGTATTTAAGATTTTTCTTGTGGCTTAATATGCAGTCAAGTTCTAAAAACTGTATTCTCAGTTCTGTCATTGAGTTCTGTTTCTATCTATTAATATCCAATATCTGTGTGTTGGTTATGGTTTTAAGCACTTTATACATACATTTGCCAATTGACATTCAAATCCTTTACACCCTTTCATACTTTTCCTAATTAGTCATTTTCTGAGCATTGTACACTAGGGTTCAGTGGGTTATATGGCACAATCAGATCATCTGTTTTTACTAATCCCAGTTTGGCTTTAAAGTGAATCTTTTATAAAATATATACCCAAAATCATTAAATCCCATGTTTTCAATTCTGCAAATATTTTAACAAAATCAGCACAGGTTCATTAAAATAGGTTTGAAATCATAATGTACACATTATGTATATTAGTATTATACAGCTGTATGATCATTACTTATGTTACATATTATATGTGCCATATTTAGGGTTTTATATGTGTTCTATATCTGGGATGATGGGACAAAGTGGGTTAATGAGTATTGACTCCATGAGAAGTTTGGAGACAGATACTTTGGCCTAGTACCAACTTGCTCGCCGTTAGCCAGGTATTGTCTGGGGGTGAAGACAAAAGGATAAGATGATGCTAAATCCCTATTCCTCCCTCTTTTGTTTCAGAGATAGTATAGTTGTGGCAAGTTAAGAGCAGAAATTCTTAAATAAAACTTTAAGTTAGAGTTCAGCTTCCAGCATTTATTAGCTGGGTAACCTTGGGCAAGTTATCTAAACTTTTATTTCCTCACCTGTAAAATGGAAACAACTAATTCACAAGAGATTTGTGAAGATTAAATGACTTACTATATGTAAAGCTTTAAGCAATCAGCACTGCATACATGTTACCTGTTATAAAGCTAAAACAAAACAAAACAAAACAAAAAACCTTAGCCAGGCGCGGCGCACGCCTGTAATCCCAGCACTTGGGAGGCTGAGGCAGGAGGATCATGAGTTCAAAGCCAGCCTCAGCAATGGCAAGAGGCACTTAGCAACGCAATAAGACCCTGTCTCTAATAAAATACAAAAAAAGCGCAGGGGACGTGGCCGAGTGGTTGAGTGGCCCCAAGTTCAATCCCTGGTACAAAACAAAAAACAAAAAACAAAAAAACTTAAGCTTAGCACTTTGTTTAAGTCAAAGAATGAATTTTTCGGTTGCCTAGGCACACACAAGTTTTGCAGGTGCTCACATTTGGAGTCAAGAATAGGTCTCTAAAATTTGACCTCCTGTTGTGAAAACATAAGATTTCCATCTGTCTTCTAAGAGAATGCAAAAAAAAAAAAAAAAAAAAAAAGCCGGGCGCGGTGGCGCACGCCTGTAATCCCAGCACTTTGGGAGGCTGAGGCAGGAGGATCGCGAGTTCAAAGCCAGCCTCAGCAACGGCGAGGGCACTTAGCAACTCAGTGAGACCCTGTCTCTAAATAAAAAAATACAAAAAAGGTCTGGGGAATGTGACCCAGTGGTCGAGTGCCCCTGAGTTCAATCCCCGGTACCACAAAAAAGGCACTAAATAGTTCATGTAGAAATAAAAAAAAGGTACCCTCAGAAGTTAAAGAATTTAAAAGAACCACTCCATTTTACATCAAGTTAAATTAAGCTTGGGGCTGGGGTTGTGGCTCAGTGGTACAGTGATTGCCTCACATGTATGAGGCACTGGGTTCAATTCTCAGCACCACATATAAATAAAATAAGAAAGGTCCAACAACAACTAAATTTAAAAAATAAATAAATAAATTAAGCTCACATCTAGATGAGACCCTTGTGTTTGGAGTGAACCAAAGGATTATTGGTTAGGAGACTTTACGTGATGTATCCGGGTAGGAAACCTACAATTAAAATTGCTGCTAGAACTTCAGGAACAAAACTGAGCAAACGACTGCCACAGTTGATTTGGAGACACATTCCACATATTCCTGAACAGTGCTACAGAAAAATGTATTCTTGGCTCATACTGGTTTACATTAATATATGTTCAGAAAGCGAGAGTAAATGTTTAGAAACTCTCATAAGAATTTGATACTTCCTGTGACATGTACTTCAAAAAATTTTTAAAATTTTTAGTTGTAGATGGACACAATACCTTTATTTTTTATGTGGTGCTGAGCATTGAACCCTGTGCTTCTCATGTGCTAGGCAAGCACTCAACAACTGAGCTACAACCCCAGGCCTGTGATATACTTTATTCTAACTAATTCCAGAAATAAAACCTAGCCCTTTACCCATGGAGAATTTAATAAGTATTAATCCTAGAACTCACTTGTGGCCCTGTATCTAATCAGTACTGTGCAGTTGGTGCCAGCTCACTTATTCTGGGTGGCCATCTTTTGAGTATAGGGGAAGAAGAAAATGACAATGGAGACAGGTCAATTTTGTCAATTTTGCCTGCTCTGTTATCCCCAAATTTTTCTGTGCATGCAGTAATCAAATAAGGAGCAGCAACAGTTAAGGAGTAGAGTCATTTAAAGTTAAATTCTGTGAATGACCAATTCTAAAGGAGTGGTCAACTCATGTATTTAGTGTTGTAAAAAGGACATCAATAAAAAACAGATTTAAAAAAAAATTTTTTTTTACGTGTTTTTTTTTTTTTTTTTTTTTTTCTCGAAGGAAGATGGAGGACCACGGAGAGGAGCTTTCGGGAGTCAGTCACTAAAAAAGGTGTAGTGGGGAGTTTGGCTGAGTTGCCAGCAGTGTTCCTCCAACTGCGAGGGAGCTAGGGCATTCATGCTTCTTGGGGGCAATGAGACATCGGGGTACAGCGGGGGTGAGACTCCAGATCACTGACTCTGGGGCCCCGCACGAGAGATTGGCAGTGAAGCCTGCGGGAATAGTGCAGTAGGGCAAAGTCCTTGGCAACGGTATCAAAGTGGAGCAACGCAGAAGGATAGGCAGGAAGTTAGACACAGACAACTTTGTGGCCCCAGAGTACTTATATGCAGATTGCCTGGCAGGGTTACACACACAGGAACGACACTCAGGTCCTGGGAAGTGCCTTTAAGTCCATGGAGAGCGATTGCCGCCATTTTTGAAAGTGGCTGCAATGGATAAAGAAGGAAAGAAGGGAGAAACAACTGCACACGGAAACCATCGGGAATCCAAAGAATCTGCGAGTGCTCTGAGGACAACAAACACCAAGGTCAGCGGGGGGGGGGGGGTGGGGAAGGGCGGGGAGACACGACTAGTGTGATGGACCCCCATGACTCTGCAACTGTGGAGGAGCGTGGAGAGTAGATGCTTATTGGACAGATCGTCTTAGGTGCCATCCACCAAGGGGCCCAACCCCCAGTGCCAGTCTTCGGCTAACCAGGTATGCAAACTTAACTCCACCCACAACTACTCTACAACAGCCAGGGCGGGTTCCAAGGCAACTAGCTTAACAGCCTGAGACTGAAACAGAAAAGCTTCCTAAAGGTTGCTTGACTGAAACTTATTTGTGGGTTTGACTTTTTTTTGTTGTTATTGTTCTTTAAACTGTGAGTGTATGTTTGTGTGTGTGCATGTGCGCAAGTGTTTTTCCCTCTTTCATTTAGTCTATTTTTTTTGACTCACTTTCTCTTTTTCACTAATTTCTACTATTTTGACATTTTTTATTTCTCTCAATGTTTATATATACATCAGTCTTCCCAGTAAATTGTTCACTCCAATTCCTTTCCTCTCCTGATATTGAACTACTTCCATAGATTTCTCTTTTCACACTTCCTAAGAAAAAACAATGCAATATCCTTACTTCCTTCCTCCTAAGCATATCACCCCTGTGTCCAATATTAGAAATTATAAACCCCTTTACAAACATATGAAGTATATTGGAGACAATATCTGAATTCACTAATTCTGAACATTGTGACCAAATTGTGATTATTTGAACAGAAAATGTCTGGTTTTAGACTGTAAAGTGTTTATATGGGGATCTGACAGCAGTGTACTAAAGGAGCATCATAACACTTTAAGGTAAAAATGAAAAAGTCAAGGTTCCACAGCGCTAGAAGAAAAGTCACACAAGCAATATGAAAAAACAAGGGAAGAAGTGTCCCAAACAAATTAACATGCCTCCTTAGCAGATTCCTTGGCAAGCACAGTAGATGAAACGTCAGAGAAAGAATTCAGGAGGTACATAATCCAAATGTTCATGGAACTGAAGAATGATATGAGGGAACAAATACGGGTAGTAAAAGATCATTTTGACAAAGAACTTCATAAACAAATACAAGAAGCAAAAGATTACTTCAATAGGGAGATAGAGGTTCTAAAAAGAAACCAAACAGAAATTCTGGAAATGAAAGAAGCAATAAACCAAATTAAATGTTCAATTGAAAGCATCACCAACAGATTAGACACTTGGAAGAAAGGACCTCAGATAATGAAGACAAAACATATAATCTGGAGAAAAATGTAGACTGCACCGCAAAAATGGTAAGAAATCATAATCAGAACATTCAAGAAATATCGGATAGCATAAAAAGACCAAATTTAAGAGTGATTGGGGCAGAGGGAAGGTGCAGACTTCCAAACCAAAGGAATGAGTAATTTATTCAACAAAATAATAGCAGAAAATTTCCAAACATGACGAATGAACGGGAAAACCAAGTTCAAGAGGCTTATTACCAAACACTAAATGTACAAAATCACAAAAGATCCACATCAAGGAACATTATAATGAAAATGCCTAATATGCTGAACAAGGAGAGAATATTAAAAGCCATGAGAGAAAAGAATCAAATTACATATAGGGGGAAGCCAATAAGATTATGTGCAGATTTTTCAACCCAGACCTTAAAAGCTAGAAGATCCTGGAACAACATATTTCAAGCTCTGAAAGAAAAGGGACGTCAACCAAGAATCTTATATCCAGCAAAATTAAGCTTTGGATTTGAAGATGAAATATAAACCTTCCATGACAAACTAAAGTTAAAAGATTACACAACTCAAAAGCCTGCACTACAGAACATTCTGGGCAAAATATTCCACGAAGAAGAAAAGAAAAGGGGCTGCAGTTGTGGATCAGCAATAGAGTGTTCGCCTAGCATGTGCGTGACCCGGGTTCTATCCTCAGCACCATGTAAAAATAATTGTGTACAACTAAAATAAACAAAGAAAAAAAAAAAAAAGAAGAAAAGAAAAATAATGAAAATCAGCAAAGGGAATTATTAAACTAAAGGAAACACCAACCAGAGGAGAAACCAAATCAACTTAAATACCATAAATAAATAAAAACAGATGGGAATACAAATCACGTCTCAATAATAACCCTGAATGTTAATGGCCTAAACTCACCATTCAAAAGACACAGACTGGGCTGGGGATATAGCTCAGTAGGTAGAGTGCTTACCTCGAATGCACAAGGACTGGGTTCAATCCCCAGCCCCACAAAAGACACAGACTGTCAGACTGGATTAAAAGAAATGACCTAACAATCTGCTGTCTCCAAGAAACCCACCTCACAGAAAAAGACATCAACAGACTGAAGGTGAAAGGCTGTGAAAAATCCTACCAGTCACATGGGCTGTGGAAGCAAGCAGGGGTTTCCATTCTCATATCAAATAAGGTAGACTTCAAGCCAAAGTTAATCAAAAGGGACAAAGATGGATATTTCTTACTGCTTAAGGGAACCATTAATCAACAAAATATAACAATTATAATTCCAGCACGGGACGCTGAGGCGCGCGAGGTGGCAACTCAGGGAGACCCTGCACGCCTGTAATTCCAGCACTTTGGGACGCTGAGGCAGGAGGATCGCGAGTTCAAAGCCAGCCTCAGCAATGGCGAGGCTTAGCAACTCAGGGAGACCCTGTCTCTAATAAAAATAGAAAAAGGGCTGGGGATGTGGCCCAGTGGTCGAGTGCCCCTGAGTTCAATCCCGGTACCACAAAACAAACAAACAAACAAACAAAAAAATATATATATATATAACAATTATAAATCTATATGCCCCAAATAATGGAGCACCTACATTCATCAAACAAACCCTTCTCAAGTTCAAGAGTCAAACAGACCACAACACAATTATTCTAGGGGCCTTTAACACATCTCTTTCACCACTGGATATATCATCCAAACAAAAGCTAAATAAAGAAACTTTAGACCTCATTAATACAATTAATAACTTAGACTTAACGGACACACATAGAATATTTCATCCCTTAGTGAAGGAATACACTTTCTTCTCAGCAGCACATAGCTCCTTCTCTAAAATAGACCATATATTATGCCACAAAGCAACTGTCAGCAAATATGAAAAAGTAGAAATACTATCCCACATTCTATCAGACCATAATGGAATGAAATTGGAAATCAATGATAAAACAAAAAATAAAAAAAACTACTCCAACACCTGGAAACTAAACAACATGCTACTGAATGAGCAAGGGGTTGCAGAAGACATCAAGGAGGAGATTAAAATATTCCTAGAGGTGAATGAGAACACAGATACAGCGTATAAAAATCTGTGGGACACTATGAAGGCAGTATTTTTTTAAAAAAAATATTTATTTATTTGTTGTATACAATGCCTTTATTCTTATGTGGTGCTGAGGATCAAACCTGGGCTGTGCACGTGCTAGGCAAGCGCTCTATTGCTGAGCCACAACTCCAGCCCTGAAGGCAGTATTAAGAAGAAAATTCAGCCGGGCACAGTGGCGCACGCCTGTAATCCTAGCACTTGGGAGGCTGAGGCAGGAGGATTGCGAGTTCAAATCCAGCCTCAGCAATGGCAAGGCACTTATCAACTCAGTGAGACCCTGTCTCTAATAAAATACAAAAAAGGGCTGGGGATGTGGCCCAGTGGTCGAGTGCCCCTGAGTTCAATCCCCGGTACAAAAAAAAAAAAAAAAAAAAGAAAATTCATTGCATTGAACTCATTCCTTAAAAGAAAGAAAGGAAAAAAAAAAAAAAAAAAAAAAAGACTTAACATCACACCTCAAAGCCCTAGAAAAAGAAGAACAGATCAACATTAAGAGCAGTAGAAGGCAGGAAATAATTAAAATCAGAGCTGAAATTAATGAAATTGAGACTAAAGAAACAATTGAAAGAATTGACAAAACTAAAAGTGGGTTCTTTGAAAAAATAAATAAAATTGACAAACCTCTAGCGATGCTAACAAAAAGGAGAGAAAAAAAATATTCAAATTACTAGCATCTGTGATGAAAAAGGAAATATCAAAACAAACACCTCAGAAATACAGAAGATAATTAGAAATTACTTTGAAAACTTGTACTCTAATAATATTAAACAGAAAATATCGAAGGTATTGACAGACTTCTAGAGTCATATGAATTGCCCAAACTGGATCTGGAGGCTATACAGAATTTAAACAGATAATTTTCAAGTGAGGAAATAGAAGACGACTTCAAAAAGCTACCAACCAAAAAAAGCCCAGGACTGGACGGGTTCACAGCAGAGTTCTACAAGACCTTCAAAGAAGAACTAATACCAATACTCTTCAACTTATTTCAGGAAATAGAAAAAGAGGGAGCTCTTCCAGACTCTTTCTATGAGGCCAATATTACACTAATTCCAAAACCAGGCAAAGACACAGCCAAAAAAGAAAACTTCAGGCCAATATCTTTTAATGAATATAGATGCAAAAATCTTCAACAAAATTCTGGCAAATCGCATACAAAAACATATCAAAAAGATAGTGCAGAGCAAGGCGCGGTGGCGCACGCCTGTAATCCCAGCACTTGTGAGGCTGAGGCAGGAGGATCACGAGTTCAAAGCCAGCCTCAGCAACCGCGAGGCACTTAGCAACTCAGTGAGACCCTGTCTCTAAATAAAATACAAAAAAGGGCTGGGGATGTAGCCCAGTGGTCAAGGTTGAGTACCCCTGAGTTCAATCCCCAGTACAAAAAAGAAAAAAGAAAAAAAAAGAAAGAAAAAGAAAAAAGATAGTGCACCACGATTAAGTAGGGTTTATACCAGGATGTAAGGTTGGTTCAACATATAGAAATCAATAAACGTAACACACCACATCAATAGCTTAAAGAAAAAAACCATATAATCATCTCAATAGATGCAGAAAAAGCATTCAACAAAATACAAACCCTTTATGTTCAACACACTAGAAAAACTAGGGATAACAGGAACATATCTGAACATTATAAAAGATATTTATGGAAAGCCCCAGGCTAACATCATCTTAAATGGAGAAAAATTAAAAGCATTCCCTCTAAAAACAGGAACATGACAGTTCACCTGTTCACCACTGTTATTTAACATAGTACTTGAAACTGTGGCCAGAGCAATTAGATAAAAGAATTTAAAGGGATGCAGATAGGAAAAGAAGAACTCAAATTAGCACTATTTGCTGATGATATGATAATATACCTAGAAGATCCAAAAAACTCTACCAGAAAACATTTACAATAGGTAAATGAATTCGTCAAAGTAGCAGGATACAAAATCAACACCCATGTCAAAGGCATTTGTGTACATCAGTGACAAATCCTCTTAAAGGGAAATGATGAAAACTACCCCATTTACAATAGCATTAAAAAAAAAAAAAAAACCTGGGAATCAACGAAAGAGGTCAAAGACCTCTATAACGAAAACTACAGAACCCTAAAGAAAGAAATTATAGAAGACCTTAGAAGATAGAAAGACCTACCTTGTTCTTGGATAAGCAGAATTAATATTGTCAAAATGACCATACTACCAAAAGCACTATACAGATTTAATGCAATTCCAATCAAAATCCAAATGACATTCCTCAACGAAATAGAAAAAGCAGTCATGAAATTCATCTGGAAAAATGAAGAGACCCAGAATAGCTAAAGCAATCCTTAGCAAGAAAAGTGAAGCAGGTGGCATCACTATACCAGACCTTAAATTATACTACAGAGCAATAGTAACAAAAACAGCATGGAATTGGCACCAAAATAGACTGGTAGACCAATGGTGCAGAATTGAGGACACAGAAACTAATACATATCATTTCAGTTATCTTATATTAGAAAAAAGCTCCAAAAATGTACACTGGAGAAAGGATAGCCTCTTCAACAAATGGTGCTGGGAAAACTGGAAATCCATATGCAGCAAAATGAAATTAAACCTCTATCTCACACCATGTACAAATCTCAAAGTGGATCAAGGACCTAGGAATTAGACCACAGACAATACATCTAATAGAAGAAAAAGTAAGCTCTAATGTCCAACATGTCAGACTAGGGGCCCCAAGCTCCTTAATAAGACTCCTGCAGCACAAGAATTAATATCAAGAATCAATAAATGGGATAGATTCAAACTAAAAAGCTTTTTCTCAGCAAAAGAAACAATCAGTGAGGTGAATAGAGAGCCAACTAGTTGGGAACAAATTTTTACCACATGCACAGCAGATAGAGCACTTATCTCTAGAATATATAAAGAACTCAAAAATCTTAACACCAAAAAAAAACAAATAACCCAATCAATAAATGTGCCAAGGAACTGAAAAGACACTTCTCAGAAGATACACAATCAATCAACAAATACATGAAAAAATGTTCAACATCTCTGGCAATGAGAGAAATGCAAATCAAAACTAGTCTAAGATTTCATTTCACTCCAGTCAGAATGGCAGCTATTAAGAACACACACAATAATAAATGTTGGAGAGGGGGCTGGGGTTGTGGCTCAGCGGTAGAGCGCTCGCCTAGCACATGCGTGGGCCGGTTTGATCCTCAGCACCACGTACAATTAAAACATATTGTATACAACTAAAGCAAATAAATATTAAAAAAAATGTTGGCGAGGATGTGGGGAAAACGGTGCTGTGTTACATTAAAGGGGCCAAGGTCTTTAGCCAACCCCCTTTTGGGCCCAAAAGAAGTCTCTTTCTGACCGGCAGAGAAGGGCTGGGGTAGCCTACCTGGCGAATAAGGCCGAGAGGACAAGAGTCGCCAGCGTCCCCTCCCCTGCCTGTCAGACGGACACAGGGTCACGCTGGGGAGTTTAGTTGGTCAGTGCAGTAACTCGTTTATTGAAAAGGTGGACAATGCTTTATAATGGGCCATAGCCAATCAGTGACCAGCAGGGCGGTTCTGGTTCTCACAGCCACGCCCCCTGCTTAGCCTAGGTCAGGCAACAGGGCTTCGAAATGTGGCAAGCAGCCAGAAAGCCAGAGCTTTTTCTATCCCCATGGCAGACAGTGTTAAGGCCCAACAAAGCGGCACACTCATACATTGCTGGTGGGACTTCAAAATGGTGCAGCTATTATGGAAAGCAGTATAGAGATTCCTTGGAAAACTGAGAATGGAACCACCTTATGACCCAGCCATCCCCCTCCTGGGTCTATTCCCAAAGGACTTAAAAGCAGCATACTGGGGCTGGGGTTGTGGCTCAGCGGCAGAGCGCTCGCCTCGCACGTGCGCGGCCCGGGTTCGATCCTCAGCACCATGTAAATATAAATGCATTGCATCGTGTACAACTAAAGTAAATAAATAAATATTTAAAAAAAAACAAACTAATGTCCATCAAGGGACAATGGAAATAATAATAATAATAAAAAAAAGCAGCATACTACAGGGACACAGCCACATCAATGTTTATAGCAGCACAATTCACAATAGCTAGGTTTTGGAACCAACCTAGATGCCCCTCAGTAGATGAGTGGATAAAGAAAATGTGGTATATATACACAATGGAATATTACTCAGCAATTAAAGAGAATAAAATCATGACATTCACAGGTATATGGATGAAGTTGGAGAATATAATGCTAAATGAAGTTAGCCAATCTCAAAAATCCAAATGCTGAATGTTTTCTCTGATATAAGGAGGCTGATTCACAGTGGGGTTGGGTTGGGGAACATAGGAGGATTAGAGGAACACTAGAAAAGTTAATGGGGAGGGAGGGGAAAAGAGGGGGGTATCAAGGGGGAAAAGAAAGAAAATGGTAGAATGAGATGGATATCATTATCCTAAATGCATGACTGAAGACTCCAATAGTATGAATATACTTTGTATACAGTGTTATGTAAAAAGGTGCTCTATATGTGTATAATGAATTGTAATGCATGCTACTGTTATACATACAACAACTTTGAATAAAAAAATATTGCTTACAGTAAAAAAAGAAAAAAAAAAAGAATTTTTGGCTTTAAAAAAAAATTTACTTTATCATGGTTCTATGCACTCTTAAGAATCACAAAAAGCCGGGTGCGGTGGCACACGCCTGTAATCCCAGCACTTTGGGAGGCTGAGGCAGGAGGATCGCGAGTTCAAAGCTAGCCTCAGCAATGGCGAGGCACTTAGTAACTCAGTGAGACCCTGCTTCTAATAAAATACAAAAAAGGGCTGGGGATGTGGCCCAGTGGTCAAGTGCCCCTGAGTTCAATCCCCGGTACCAAAAAAAAAAAAAAAAAAAAAAAGAATCACAAAAGCCAGGCATGGTGGCGCATGCCTGTAATCCAAATGGTTTTTGAAGCTCAGGCAGGAGGATCCTGAGTTCAAGGCCAGGCTTAGCAATTTAGCGAGGCCCTAAGCAACTTAGAAAGACCCAGTCTCTAAATAAAATATAAAAAGGGTTGGGGATGTGGCTCAGTGGTTGAGCACCTGGATTCAATCCCTGATACCAAAAACAGCAACAAAAATCCCACAGAAAAAACTCATTTATGTGCACACAGTCTATAGTTATAACCCTTCTCCAAAAATTCAGTGAGGTTATAGTAATTCATAAATGTTGAAGGGGCAGGAGCAAGGGCAAGTAGCAAGCAAAGATAAGGGATGGCTTATAGTTTTTATTTTGGAAGTCCAGTAACACTAAAGCTCAAGAGTTTAATGGCAACACATATAGTATCCCAGGTTCCTTTCACTAAAGATTTTTAGAATTGGCCTATCACAAATGGTACTGCCTAACATGATGGACTCCCTCAAGGAAAGCAGGTCAGTGTGACACCAATCACCAGTTATTTAAAAAAAAGGCACTTCACAATGAGTCTTAAAGACAAATAATTAGAAATAAAAGAATTTAGCTTCGTGTGATGGCACATGCCTGAAATCCCAGCCACTCGGGAGGCTGAGGTAGGAGGACTCCAAGTTCAAAGCCAGCTTTTGCTGAGGCTGGCTTTGAACTCGCAAACCTCCTACCTCAGTAACTTAGTGAGGCCCTAAGCAACTCAGTGAGACCCTGTCTGTAAATAAAATAAAAAAGCCACATCTGAGGATGTGGCTCAGTGGTAAAAGTGCCCCTGAGTTCAATCCCTGGAAGAAAAAAGAAATAAAAGAAGACAATCAGACATGGTGGCATGTGCCTGTATTCCCAGTTGCTTGGGAGGCTAAGGCAGGAGGATCACTTGAACCCTGCAGTTCAGGCCAGCCTGGACAGCTCAAAAACACAAAAACATAACATCTCCTCACCCCCAAAAGTTAAAGGAGGCAACATTCTTAAACATTTGAAGGGTTTTTACTACGATGCTAACAGCCTAGAAAAAGTTAACTGGTACACAATCATCTTTTAATCATTTCAATTAAAGCCTCTCAAAACAAAAACAACATAACAAAATTCAAATATTTAAGAATAAAAGCCAAAAACCTCAATAGCATCTAGCAAAACATGTTAATGGGAGAAATCACCTGAGTCCAGGAGTTTGAGGTCTGCTTGGGCAGTGCAGTGAGACCTCATCTCAAAAATAAATAAATAAATAAATACCATTTGTTGCTCCATTCATATTTACAAGTGCACTGCTACACTCACCGAAGCCAAGCATGGCACCTTATCAAGGTTAAAGAATTCATTAAAGTCAAATTCTCCTGGGGACTGCTCAGGCAAGACGGCATCCCTTGGCACTTCCTGATCAGCAGTAGGCTCCTGGGTGAGGATGACTTCCACCTCATCCTCCTCGGTTACTCCTCCATTGCACTCAACTATGCCTGAAAGCAAAACCAGGACAAAAACAGTCTGATAAAGAGTACCACTCCAGTCTTACTTTGTGGTCTTGGCCATTATCACACATATACAAGAGCCACAAGTAACGTTTTTTTTTTTTTTTTTAATGCTAGGGATTGAACCCAGAAGTGCTTTCCACAGAGGCATGTCCATACCCAGCTCGCTCGATCTATCTATCTATCTATCTATCTATCTATCTATCTATCTATCTATCTATCGAGACAGGTCTCACCAAGGCCTTGCTAAATTGCTAAAGCTGGCCTCAAACCTGTGATCCTCCTGCCTCAGCCTCCTGAGTTACTGGAATTATAGGTGTTTGCCACCAAGCCTGTTGAGCTACAAGTAACTTTAAAAGCAGATTTCTTATGCAAGTACTATACTTTCAACAGTAAAAACTACCCCTCTTCTGGAAGTTGGAAGAGGAAAAATGCCAGAATTCCAAAATGTTAGGGGAAAGATTATGGCCCCCCTCTTAAGTACTTCAATTTTCTGACACTGTAGTGGATTCTTCTTCTAATAGGACTGTTTTTCAAAAGATAATTTACGAGTCTTTTACTGTTTAAGTTAGCAAAGCACTTTGGGAGAGGCAGGAGGATCACGAGTTCTTTACGAGCAATGGCGAGGCACTTAGTAACTGATTAATAAAATGGGCTGGGGAACCAACCATTATGGAACCAAATTTTTGGCTCTGCCTTTGCCCATGTTCCATACCACCACTAAAGTCAGGGTTCAACAACCTCAGGTATTTATGTGAAACCTGCACAAGGGCAATTCTTTCTTTTTTGGTGCTGTGTATGGAACCCAGGGGTGCTTTACCACTGATCTACATCCCCAGGTCTTTTTATTTTGTTTTGAGACAGTGTCTTGCTAAGTTACTTAGGGATTTGCCAAGTCACTGAGGCTGGTCACAAAACTGCAATCATCCTGCCTCAGCCTCTAGAGTTTCTAAGATTACAGGTGTGTGTCACTGTGCCCAGCTAGGGTCATTCTTTTGCCTATGGTTGGTGGTAGCTCATTCTTTAAGGCAAAGTTTAAATGTTACCTCCTCTGGGAAGCCTGCTCTACCTGCATTTTTTTTTTTCCTCTATGCAGTAAATTAATTATTGCCTTCTCTAAAATCCTTGCATTCTCTCTCACAGCATTTATCACACCATGTGTGTGTGTTTTACGTGCGCGCACATGCGTACATGGATTTGATACCAGGGATTGAACTTGGGGGGCACTTAACCACTGAGCCACATCCCCAGCCCTTTTTTGTATTTTATTTAGAGACAGGGTCTCACTAAGTTGCTTAGTGTCTCACTAAGTTGCTGAGGTAAGAGGACTGTGAGAGCTGGGTGAGAGCTGGGTATGGTGGTGCACACCTGTAACCCCAGCACTTGGGAGGCTGAGGCAGGAAGATCGTGAGTTCAAAGCCAGCCTCAGTAATGGCGAGGCACTTTCACAACTCAGTGAGACCCTGTCTCTACTAAAATACAAAAAAGGGCTGGAGATGTGGCCCAGTGGTAGAGTGTCCCCAAGTTCAATCCCCGGTACCAAAGGAAAAAAAAAAAAAAAGATTGCGAGGCTTCTGCCTCAGCCTCCCAAGTCTCTGGAATTACAGGTGTGAGCCACTGTGACTGGCTTACCACACTATATTATAGCAACTCTGTGATGAAACGGAGATGTGAGGGCAGGTAACCTCCTCTAATCAGCTCTGTCTTACTCTACAGTGCCAGTGCTATAGAGTAACCTCAGTACTATTCAGTTATTTTTTTTAGGGTGGCAATATTTGAGTAAGTAAAGCTACCAAGTGCTAACATCTAATGAATCTCACATCTTAATTTTTGCCAAAGTATAGGCAAAAAGCAAAACAAAACGAAACAAAAAAAACCAAACAAACAAAAAACAACATATGTCATTTGAAAGTGCGCTTAAAAAAAAAAAAAAAAAAAGGCCAATCTCTGAACAAGTATAATGAGAGATACCAGGCATTAAACATTTTTAAGAACTGCCGGCGCGGTGGCGCACGCCTGTAATCCCAGCACTTTGGGAGGCTGAGGCAGGAGGATCGCGAGTTCAAAGCCAGCCTCAGCAATGGCGAGGCACTTAGCAACTCAGTGAGACACTGTCTCTAAATAAAAATACAAAAAAGGGCTGGGGATGTGACCCAGTGGTCGAGTGCCCCTGAGTTCAATCCCTGGTACCACAAAAAAAAAAAAAAAAAAAAAAAAGAACTGAACCCCCAATGCCCCTCCCCTGCAAAAACACCTAAAAAAAGCTGTCTGCAGTTTCATGGGAGACAGAAATCCTCAGAGCGAGGGAAAAAATAAAATAAAAAAGAACAAAATACAGCCTGGATAGCCCTTCTCAAAATTCCCCACGAAATACTGTAGTCTTGTTATTAATCAGCTTGATATTTTAAATCAACAGAAACTAAATGCTAACTTCTGCTTTAATTCCAATAATGCTCTAAGAAGCTAGAGAGACAAGCACGGAAATACAATAGCAGAAGATAAGTACCTTGCTCAATACTAGCAAGCCTAGGATAGCTACCCAAACTCTTCCACATAACACCGTGCGAGTAAGGCTACGTGACTCCTCTATGGGGATGCCTGATGTCTAAGAACCGTAAGCCTTCAGAGATCCTAAGGTAATGAATTAAACACCTTTATGAGCCATGGACAAAGCAATCGGCAGTTTCTCCAGTGGTTTTTTTTTTTTTTTTTTTTTTGTGGTTACCAGGGATTGAACTCAGGGGCATTCGACCACTGGCCACATCCCCAGCCCTTTTTTGTATTTTATTTAGAGACAGGGTCTCTCCAGTGGGTTTTTAAAGACTGACAGTTAAACTAAAACAAGTGCTGTGGTGGAGGAATTATCCCCATTTTATAGACAAAGAAACAGCCTTAAGCTAGGTGTGGTAGTACACATCAGTAATTCCAGCTACTTGGGAGGCTGAGGCAGGAGGATCTCATGTTCGAGGCTAGCCTGGCAACACAGGAAGAACCTGTCTAAAAATAAGACAAAGGGACTGAGGATACAACTCATTGGTAGAGTGCTTGCCTAGCATGGATAGGCCCTGGGTTGAATTCCTAGAAATGTAAGGGGAAGAGGGGGGAAAAAAAAAAAAAAAAAGCAAGGGTGGGGAAAGAAACTGAGCCCTAGCAAAAACATTCAATAGCATCATCAGTGTGTGCTTCCCCTTGGCCCATTGTATCTACCATAACCTGCCTGCCAACATCAGGACAAATAATAGGCATAGTTTTATCTCCCACTTTAAGGGTAAGAGCCATAAAAAGCCTGTACTTTGCTTATCCACTTATTAAAAGCAAACAAACAAAACAAAACAAAACAAAAAAAAAAACCCAAATCTTTAATATTAAAAATGTACTGAGTAAGTGCCCAGGTCAGGCTGAGCTCTGATGTGCAAATTTAATCTCAGAGCTAAAAGCAACCTTACAGATATGACCAAGTATTGTCTTCACCTTACAAAGAAACAAGTCTACCCATTAAGATTATGTTAAAGGCTGAGCATGGTGGCACACACCTGTAATCCCAGGGGTTTGGGAGGCTGAGGCAGGATGATCCCAAATTGAAAGTCAGCCTCAGCAACTTAGTGAGGCTATAAGCAATCTAGTGAGACTCTGTTTCAAAATAAAAAGGGCTGGGAATGTGGCTTGGTGGTTAAGCACTCCTGGGTTCAATCCCTGGTATTTAAAAAAGAAAAAGCAAAGCAAAAATTATGTTATGGAATATCCTTTTCTTTGCAGCAGCCTCAGTACAACCCCAGGCCAGCCCAACACCATCAGCACAGGGCTGGTCACTGCCCTGAAAACAAGTGTGCCCCTATGTTGCACCAGGTTCTTCACACACATTAACTCTGGCTCCTTCAGTTTATCAAGGAGCTTATCCCACAGTTGAGAAAACAGTTTGGGAGAAGGCAAATAACAAATGACTGGTCTGGGGTGGTTCATCACCATGGTGAAGAAGTGTGCTTTGTCATTTAAGACCTCTGAGCCTCTATTTTCTCATGTGTGAAATGGGCATAAAAGTACCTATACCACCTGGCACAGTGGCACACATCTGTAATCCCAGCAACTTGGAAGGCTAAGCCATCCTAAGCAACTTAGTGAGGCCCTCATCAACTTAGCCAGACCGGGTCTCAAAATAAAATAAAGGCTGGGGACCTAGCTCAGTGGTAAAGCATCCCTGGTTTCAATCCCTAGTACAAAAAAAAAAAAAAAAAAAAAAAAAAAACCAACCAAACAAAAACACTACACCACAAAGTTGTTAGGATTAATTATACAGAAATGACACACCACTGTGTCTAGTACATAAGTGTTAAATGAAACCCCTGTTTATTTTCACCATGTTTACTATCCTTGAGGTACCCTTTCATAACATAATACACAGAGGATAACATGATACCTGTTTGTACTAACTCAACCTCTGCCTGCTGTACTAATCTATACTTGTGAATTTTTGCTTAGGAAGCAGTTTTAAAAATCAAACTGCAACATAATCAACTTGACATTTTTTTACCAACTGGTGCCCATTCCTATGTATGCAGTTAAGCCAATGATAATCATATCTCATTTTTTAAAAACGGCACACTTCCTTCCCAAATTTTATACTGACCTTCCTTCACAGAGGCCGTCCGTCGCCTTGTTCTTTTTCTACCTTTGTGATCTTCTTCTAGTATCTTATCATCAAAGCCAGTCAGTTCAATAGTTTCAGACTGACTTGTGGGTCCAGCTGAGAACCATTCTGGTTCTTCTTCAGTGTATGAATCATTTCTTCTGCGTTCTCCAAAGACACGCTTACTATCCCCAAACTCCCTCTGGAAAAGTACAAAAAGATTTAAAAAGAAAAAAAAAGTTCTAGTCAAAGTAGTTGTGCTTTAATCAAGGTCTTAACAAATTAAGTAATGCTCACTTCAATAAATAAACTATGCTGTGGACTTAAAGCCCATCACCATATCCCTCTCCCCACCAAGCTCTATTCCTCCTTGTTTATTAGTTAAAAATGGGTTATGTTCATCTAGGTTCTAATACTAAATCCCCAAGCATGTGAGGTGCCAAAGGGTCTAGAAAACAAACCCTGAAACGCTTGTCCTTATAGTCCCTCTCACGATCTCTGTCTCTCAAGTCGCGTAGGTCCTTATCGCTAAGACGGTGATCCTTCTCAAAGGTCCGGGCAGAGATTATCCTTCCACTGCCAATTCTTCGTCCACCAAGCAGTCGAAGCCCATCACTGTCTTTCTCCAATGGACTTCCTGAGCGGCGGGAGCTAACAGCAGCTGTCACATGACAGCCCCCGCCAAAGCTTCGTCTCTGCGGGATGAGAACAACATCTAAGTCGTCTTCTTTCACACGCTCTCGAGGATCTGGAAAGATGAGGGAAAGAGAAAGGTACCAAAGCAATAAGGACATTTTTCTTTAGGTGGTATAGAAGGGGGAGGGTAGGAAAAGAGTCATGGGCTTATCAACAGATTCACAGTAACACGTACATTACTATTTAAATAAGACAGACTTCTGCTTTTTCTCTTTGGAGCATTAAAAGTACTTTACAATATATGTTTTTCTGTGATTAGTATCTGATAAGACCTTACTGATATAAGTATAAGCAAATGTTTTATTCACTAAAAAACTAATAGGTGTCAGTATTTGAAAAAAACAAAACAAAAACAAAACCACCTGTTTAAAAAGTGTCTCTTCAGTAAATGGTATTGAATAAACACAAAAAATACACTTTACTCTTTGTACCATATACAAAAATAATAAAATGCATCACACATCTAAGTGTAAAGCCTGATATGAGAAAATCTTTGTGGCAATGGATTAGGCAAAGCTTTTTCAGCCATGACAAAAAGTATGATTCATTTTTAAGATACAGATAAATGGGGCTTGATAAAAATGTAAAATCTCTATTGTTTGAAAGATACTGAGCCGGGCGTGGTGGCGCACGCCTGTAATCCCAGCACTTGGGAGGCTGAGGCAGGAGGACAGAGAGTTCAAAGCCAGCTTCAGCAATGGCAAGGCACTTAGCAACTCAGTGAGACCCTGTCTCTAATAAAATACAAAAAAGGGCTGGGGATGTGGCCCAGTGGTCAAATGTCCCTGAGTTCAATCCCCGGTTCCAAAAAACAACAACAACAACAACAACAACAAAAAAGAAAGATACTGATTAGAGAATGCAAAGACAGAGCAGACTATGACAAGATATACTGAAGCATATTTCTTACAAAAAGAATCTGTATTTAGAGCATTAAAAAACTCAATAACAACAACAAAAAAAGCAATTAAAAAATGGACAAATGGGGGCGGGGGTTGTGGCTCAGTGGCAGAGCGCTTGCCTCGCACGTGCGCGGCCCGGGTGCGCGGCCCGGGTTCGATCCTCAGCACCATGTAAACATAAATGCATTGCATTGTGTACAACTAAAGTAAATAAATAAATATTAAAAAAAATGGACAAATGGGGCTGGATTGTAGCTCAGTGGTAGAATGCTTGGCTCATGTGTGAGGTCCTAGGTTCAATCCTCAGCACCACATAAAAACAAATAAAAATATTAAAAAATAAAAAATAAATTAATTAATTAAAAAAAAAAAAGGACAAATGACTGGGCGTGGTGGTGCACAACTATAATCCTAGCAACTGGGGAGGCTAAGGAAGGAGGATCATAAGTTTAAGGCCAGCCTCAGTAACTTAGCAAGACCCTGTCTCCAAAACAACAACAACAGCAAGAAAACACCATATGAAAAGGGAAATGCAAATTAGACCATGTGATACCACTACACACCTATTAGAATGGCTAAAATTATAAAAAAAACTGACCATTTCAAGTGCTGACAAGGATGTGGAGCAAGGAGAACCCACACATTCTGCTAGTGGAAATGAAAAATAGTAACTTTGTAAGAGTTTGGCAGTTTCTCAAAACATTAAATGTACATTTACCATACAGGTCAGCCATTTTACTCCTAGGTATTTACCCAAGAGATAAGAAAGCATATGTCCGTGCAGAGACTTATACATGAATGTTCATAGCAGCTTTGGTTAATAGTCAAAAACTATAAACAATCCAAATGTATATCTACTGATAAATGGATAAAATGTGATGAATCCATATAATGGAATAAAAAAGAACAAACTATACATTGAACTACATGGATGAATCTTAATTGAGTGAAAGAAGGTATACATGAAGAGTATACACTGTAACAATTCCATTTATATACAATTCTAAGAAATATATACTGGTCTACAGTGACAGAAAGAAATTTACCACCTGCCTGGTTGAGGAGGCTGAGGAGAGGTTAAAAGGAGGGACTCAGATACCTGGTAACTTTTGGGGGTGATAGAAATGCTTAGTATTTTTTTTTGGTACCGGGGATTAAATTCAGGGGCACTCGGCCGCTGGGCCACATCCCCAGCCCTTTTTTGTATTTTATTAGAGACAGGGTCTCACTGAGTTGCTAAGTGCCTCGCCATTGCTGAGGCTGGCTTTGAACTGGCAATCTTCCGGCCTCAGCCTCCCAAGTGCTGGGATTATAGGCATGCGCCACCGTGCCTGGCTCTGCTTATTATTTTGATTGTGGTAATGGTTTCATAAGTTACACAAAAGTCTAAACTTTTTCAAATGGCACACTGTATTCGCAGGCTACTGCATGTAAATTTTAACTCAAAAGTGTAAGAAAAACAAACATGTTGTCATATAAAATTAAGTCTTTTCTGGGGCTGGGGTTGTGGCTAAGCGGTAGAGCGCTCACCTTGCACGTGCCGGGTTCGATCCTCAGTACCACGTAAACACAAATGCATTGCATTTTGTACAACTAAAGTAAATAAATAAATATTTTTAAAAAATTAAGTCTTTTCCCAGAAAACTGAAGTTTAGTCCAATTGAGAAGAATCTGCTTTAGTTGTCTCACCAGAATTAGTTCCAGGATGTTTTGGTATAGACTTTTCTGGAATTTCTGTGCTAGTCTGTTTTTTCAAAAACAGGATACAATGTAGACAGTTTTGTATAACTAGATTATGACTCAATATACATGAGTATCATTTACAATAAACATGACTGTAACACATTGTAACAGAACAGTGTAATAATCTTATATATGGATATATCAAGTTTATTCAATCTACTTTCACTACTGGATATTCAGGTTCCTTCTAAGTTTTCACTTTTTTTTGTAGCCGAGATTGAACCCAGGGGTGCTTAACTGCCAAGCTGCATCCCCAGCCTCCCCTTTTAAAAATTATAGACACAATACCTTTTTTAATTTTTTTATGTGGTGCTGAGGATCAAACCCAGTGCTTCACACATGCTGGGCAAGCACTCTACCACTGAGCTATAGATCCAGCCCCCCCTTTTTTTTTTTTAATTTATTTATTTGTTTTAGTTGTACATGAATTTATTTATACGTGGTGCTGAGGATCAAACCTGGGCCGTGCACGTGCTAGGCGAGTGCTCTACCACTGAGCCACAACCTCAGTCCAGATCCAGCCCTTTTAAAAAATATTTAGAAACAGAATCTAAGTTGCTGGGGCTGGCTTTGAATTCTAGATCCTCCTGCTTTAGCCTCCCAAGCTGCTGGTATTACATATGCATGCCACAATATTTGGGAGTTTTCACCATTTTAATAAAGTCTCTGTGCATTTCTCTATGATTGTTAGAATATATGAATGTGTGTATACAAACACACATTTTTGTTGTTGTTGGGTGTTATTGGGGATTAATCCCTGGGTCTCATTCATGATAGGCAAGTGTTCTACCACTGAGCTGTATCTTCAGCCCTGTAAGACTAAATTCTTTGTCTGAAGGACATTATTGTACTAAGTGTAGTGACAGACTGTATAGAACAATTTTTTTTTTTTTTGGATATTGGACATTGAACCAGGGGCATTTTACCACTGAGCCACATCCCCCGCACCCCCTTCCCCCTTTAAAAATATTTTTCAAATTGTCAATGGACCTTTATTTATATGTGGTGCTGAGACTCAAACCCAGTGCCTCACACATGCTAGGCAAGCGCTCTACCACTGAGCCACAATCCCAGCGCCCCCAGCCCTTTTTAATATTTTGAGACGGGGTCTTGCTAAGTTGCTTAGGGCCGTACTAAATTGCTGAGGCTGGTCTTGAACTTGTGATCCTTCTGTCTCATCCTTTTGCGTCCCAGGGATTATAGGTGTGTGCTACTACTGTGCCCAGTTTGTGTAGGAGAAACTTACACCTCCATCTACACCCACCCATATCTTCTTTTCTCAGTTCCAAGTTCTTATGATGGGTCTTCTTAAAACAATTTCTTACAATGAGTTCCTTAACTGATTTTTATATTGCTAAGTCCCCATTTCACCCTTAATATATTTTCTAGTTTAAAGAGTAAAGGTACATGAGATCCAACTTTATTCCAGTTTCAAACCATTTCCAAACTCTATTTTTTTAAAAATATTTATTTTATTTACTTTACACAATGCAATGCATTTATGTTTACATGGTGCTGAAGATCGAACCCGGGCCGCGCATGTGCGAGGCGAGCACTCTGCCGCTGAGCCACAACCCCAGCCCGCCAAACTCTCTATTTTTTAAAAAATATTTTTTAGCTGTTGATAGATCTTTGTTTTTATTTATTTATATGTGGTGCTGAGAATCAAACCCAGTGTCTTACACATGCCAGGCAAGTGCGCCACTGCTGAGACACAGCCCCAACCCCAAACTCTGTATTTTGATCACAGTTCATTATAAATTAATAATTGCCAGAACCAATTTACACCTAAGCACTAATTTTTCTTTTTGTACCGGGGATTGAACTCAGGGGCACTCGACCACTGGGCCACATCCCCAGCCTCCCCCCCTTTTTAGTATTTTTTTTTTTAATATTTATTTATTTACTTTAGTTGTACACAATGTAATGCATTTATGTTTACGTGGTGCTGAGGATCGAACCCGGGCCGCGCACGTGCAAAGCGAGCGCTCTGCCGCTGAGCCACAACCCCAGCCCCCCTTTTTTGTATTTTATTAGAGACAGGGTCTCACTAAGTTGCTAAGTGCCTCACCATTGCTTTGAACTCGCGATCTCCTGCCTCAGCCTCCCAAGTGCTGGGATTACAGGTGTGCGCCACCGCGCCCAGCTCTGAGCACTAATTTTGTATATGAGATAAAGCATGATCAGATTTACAGAACAGCTTTGTTATCTACCACATCTAACTCAGTTATGCACACCAATGAAAAAACATCTCTACATATCCTAATATAGTCTACTTGCCATTACTATATAGGAAGACTATGATATTACCTATTAGGAAACTTTTAATTGATAAATCCGTTTCCTGAAGACTGCCCCCCTCCCCCCCCCCCCCCCCCCCCTCGCCACCATACATAAAACTCTCACAGCTAACAATGAAACTAGCAGCTAAGAGCATGCCTCCTCCAAACCTGTTTCTGAGACTGTGTATTCACTCACCTACAATCCTACGCACCAGGGATGGTCGGTCAGTATCCAACTCTTTCTTCAGGTTTTCCACTGGTGAGCTACGCCCTGAAGCTGGGTAAAGAGAGGCATGCCACTTCTCAGGGTCCCAGACACCATCACTGTAGGTCAAAAGGTACTGAGAGTTAGCATTTGCAGCCATGAACTATACACATGGGTAGTCTAATTTCTAACCTCTTCAGATAATAATTTAAGGAAACCCCCTTTCCAATATAAAATTTCATGACTGCCTTCAGAATGGTTACCACTTTTAAAATGAGAACAAAATCAAGTAATTAATTTAACACCAACACGCACTTGAAAACCAATGGTATGCTGGGTAGTGTGGTGCATGCCTATAATCCCAGTGAATCAGAAAGTGAGGATCCCACATTTGAGGTCAGTCTCAGAAATTTAGCTGGGCATGGTGCAGTATGTTTGTAATCCCATTGGCTCAGGAGGCTGACGTAGGAGGGTAGCAAGTTCAAATCCAGCCTCAGCAAATTAGCGAACCCTAAGAAACTTAGTGAGATTCTGTCTCAAAATAAAAATAAAAGCCGGGCGCGGTGGCGCACGCCTGTAATCCCAGTACTTGGGAGGCTAAGGCAGGAGGATCGCGAGTTCAAAGCCAGCCTCAGCAATGGCGAGGCACTTAGCAACTCAGTGAGACCCTGTCTCTAATAAAATACAAAAAAGGGCTGGGGATGTGGCCCAGTGGTCGAGTGCCCCTGAGTTCAATCCGCGGTACCCCCCCCCAAAAAAAAAAAAAAAAAAATAAAAATAAAAAAATAAAAAAGGGCTGGAGATGTATTTCAGTGGTAAATCGCCCCTGGTTTGATCCTTGGTACAAAGGGTTTGGGTTTGTGTGTGTGTGTGTGTGTGAGTGTGTGTGTGTAAATTTAGTGAGACTCTCAGCGACTTAGTGAGATCTTATGTCATTAAAAAATAAAAAGGAAGTCAGTATGGTGGTGCACGCCTGAAATCCCAGTGGCTTGGGGGGCTGAAGCAGAAGGATGGTGATTTCAAGGCCAGTCTCAGCAACTTAGCAAGGCCCTAAGTAACTCAGTGAGATCTTGTCTCTAAATAAAATACAAAAAGGGCTAGGGATGTGGCTTAGTGGTTAAGTGCCCCTAAATTCAATCTCTGGTACCCAAAATAAACAAATAAATAGGAAAGGGATATAGCTCAGTAGAAGATCACCCTTGGGTTCAATCCCCGGTACTAAATAAAATAACCAACCAGTGGTCTGTATTACAAATGAAACACGTAGGGCACAAACCTTGGGGTACATATGGATTACAGTAACTATACCTGTCCTATACAAAGAAGTTTCATAAACATTTTGATTACTCATAGGTATTAATGGCTGATAAAAAGAAAAAAACAACAAAAAAAATGAAAAAACCTTAGTCCTTTTAACAGAAGCACTTCCTTGAATGTTTGATTTTTTTTTTTTTTTTTTTTTTTTTTTTTTGTGGTACCGGGGATTGAACTCAGGGGCACTTAACCACTGGGCCACATCCCCAGCCCTTTTTTGTATTTTATTTAGAGACAGGGTCTCACTGAGTTGCTAAGTGCCTCGCCGTTGCTGAGGCTGGCCTTGAACTCGCGATCCTCCTGTCTCAGCCTCCCAAAGTGCTGGGATTACAGGCGTGCGCCACCACGCCCGGCTAATGTTTGATATTTTTTCCAGAACTTTTATGCAATCCCACTTCTTCCACAAGCAGGACATCTCTTTAGCACCTAGGATGTGTAGTTTAAATTTTATGTCAATTCCCTATTTTTGAGGTTGAACACAATACCTTTATTTTTATGTGGTGCTGAGGATCGAACCCAGGGACTTGCACATGCTAGGTGAACACTCTACTGCTGAGCCACAACTCAGCCCCTTGATTCCCTCTTTAGTGAGGTGATAGGTGGTAGACTGTGCAGAGCAAAAGCTCTGGAGCCCAACAATCTGGGATCAAATTTTAGCTTTGCTACCACCAAGAACATCTTGGACAGGTTATTGGGCTGACTTCTGCATACTCCACATTTGTCTTTCATGGCCTGCATTCCATGAAGCAGACGTATCTGGCAAAACCTGGCACAGTATTTACTACATAGCAGGTACCTTTTTTTTTTTTTGGTAGTACTGAGGGAGTAAGTACACATCTTGCACATGGTAGGCAAGTGCTCTACCAGTGGCTCATTTGAAAAAGTGAGCCAACCTCTCAATTTGAAATCTCTCACAATAAAGGAGATATTACCTATCTTCTGCTGTTTGTGAGGATTACTTGGAGTTTAAGAGCCCAACAAATCTCTATTCTCAAAGAGAACAACAGAATGAAGCATTTTTCCTCTTCATCTCTTATTTTTGGTATTATCACTAGGCACAATGTCCCTACTTCAGAATAAAAACCAGTATATATGCTTATAAGTTTATGTCAAGAAGAAATAGTTGCAACAATTAATTCCAACCTGAAGCATAAAAAAGTTTTACAATGAAAAAATAAAAAATACAAGCAAACACCACCAGCATATCTGAAGATAAATGCTAAAAATGCTAGCCAATTAAAATAGCCATTATTCCAATAATACTTTCATCAGGGGAATGTGATGAAGCCTTCAGTCCATATACAAAATTTAAGTGATCCATTCAACTAAGAAATGAAACCTAACATGATATTTTGTATGTTAAAAATGTGAATATGAATCATCTACTTTGATTTTAATATATATTTTTAGTTGTTGATGGACCTTTACATTTATTTTAAAAGTATTTTTAGTTGTAGATTGTAGATGCACAAAATACCTTTATTTATTTTTATGTGGTGCTGAGGATCAAACCCAGTGCCTCACACATGTGAGGCAAACACTCCACCACTGAGCTACAACCCAGCCCCTCTCTACCTTGCTATTTAAGCAATGACTTAAGGTGATGATAAGTATGATATAGGGTTATTATAGGAGATTTTTAGACCATTTTCAGCTGTAGTGTCTTCAAACCAAAGGTGTCTATCTTTTCTAAAGGAGGCTAAAAAGCAATAAAGCTAATGTGAATGACTAAATGGTTACTGGGTTGGGGGGACACAGGTAAAGGGCTCAGAACACTCCTGACCTGGGGCAGGCCCTTTAAAGAAGTACCCTAAATGCACAGAGCAAGAACCATGAAGTCTGGAGAAAAGATCCTGGTGAGGACTCCTGGGTTCTCATCTTTCATTCCTTTTTTTTTTTTTTTTTTTTAAATATTTATTTGATTTTAGTTGTACACAATGTGTTTTTACATGGTGCTGACGATGGAACCCGGGCCACGCACATGTTAGACGAGCGCTCTAACCGCTGAGCCACAACCCCAGCCCTCATTCCTTTTTATTTCATTGTTGTTGTAGTACTGGCTGTTGAACCCAGGTCCTTGTGCATGCAAGGCAAGCATTCTACCACTAAGCTATTATTCTAGCCCTATTTTTTCTGCTTTCTATGTGACTTTGATTAAATCATTTTCTAGTTTCATTATCAGTTCACTGAAGTTCATGTTATTACCTCATGAAGTCCTTTATTCATTCAAAACTATGCCAAAAAAAACTTTAAGATAATTTATTCTTAATTTACCAAGTGTGATAAAACCAACCAACAAAAAATTAACAAGTAGAACTTAATGACTCAGAATGAGAGTGATACCTGTCATATTTCTCGGAGAGGCATGAAGGTCTCTGTTTGGAATGGGGGCGTTCTTTTATATCCAAGAGCTCCTCCTAAAAAGAGAAATCAAATGGGGATTTTGAATCACAGTTCTCAGGCCACACACTTTCAACTTCTTTCTGCTCTGAATAATTCTGAGTATCTACCTTAAATATTTCACACCATTCTTTTTTTTTTTTTTTAATATTTTTTAGTTGTAGTTGAACACAATACCTTTATTTTTATGTGGCGCTGAGAATCGAAACTAGGGCTGCACACATGCTAGGTGAGCGCTCTATCAATGAGCCACAACCCAGCCCTCACACAATTCTTATTTGTACTTTTGACTAATTTCAGGAAGGACTGCAGGTTTGTAAAAGAAAGCTATGCAATGGAAAAGGAGTAATGGTTTAGGTGGGAGGGTAAACATGATCAAAGCAATTTATGCATGTATAAAAATGTCAGTGAAAACCATCAAGTTGCACAGTAATGTTGATAATTGTAACAAAGAAAAAAAGAATGAGAACATTCTTTTACAATCTCTTATCCAGTTCCAAGAGAGAATCTGTCCCTACAGATTTTTTCTTTTTAGTTTTGACACAGGGTCTTGCTAAAATGCCAAAGGCTGGCCTCAAATCTGCAATCCTCCTGAGTAGCTAGGATTAGGCATGCACCACCGTTCCTGGCTCAGAAATTATTTCAGGGACCCTTTTCCATTCTCTCAAGGACGGTATGTCTTTAGCAGAGGAGAGAAGCTAACCCATCACAAACAATGGATGTCTTCAGATATAGGGACTTCTGTAGATTCTGGTTGAAAAGGCCTGTTATACTTACATAGTTACAGGTATCAGCAGTACTTTAATCTACCTTCTCAATTCCAATTTTGTCGCTTATTTATTTATTTTTTTTTGTGGTACCAGGGATTGAACTCAGGGGCACTCGACCACTGGGTCACATCCCCAGCCCTTTTTTGTATTTTATTAGAGACAGGGTCTCACTGAGTTGCTAAGTGCCTCGCCGTTGCTGAGGCTGGCTTTGAACTCGTGATCCTCCTGCCTCAGCCTCCCAAAGTGCTGGGATTACAGGCGTGCGCCACCGCGCCCGGCTATTTGTCGCTTATTTTTACTTTCTCTCCCTTCAAACACAGGAGCCAGTCTAGAATCTGGTTGTTACCTCACTTGGGTCTCCTTTTATCTGTAACATCTCTACAACTTTTATCTACTATGACACTGACATTTCTAAGTAATGCAGTCTCTCTCCTTTTTCTGCAGTATTGGGATTGAACCTAGGACCTAGAACTTGCTAGGTAAGTGCTCTACTACTTACCTAGCTCTCACTTTTTAAGAGAACATTCATTTTGGCTTTGTCTGATGTTTCCTTATGCCTAAGGTTAAAGCATTCCTATAGCCAAATACTAACTTTTATCCCTCAGAGTATCACTGCTGGATATGATATCTAGCTGCTCCCACTGAGTGATGCTAATTCTGGCCATTTGGCCATTACTTTCCCTAGTTTCTCTGTTTAGTTATACTACTTTCCCACCTGCAATTAGCATGCAGTCTGTGGGGAGACACCTTAAAATCACCCAAATATTCTGATTTTATCAAAATTTCTCCCTAAATTTAAACGTCTAGTGATGATTCTTGTCCAAAACCATTCTTCACTTTCCAACTCGTGTGTTTTCTCCATATTTACCTGGCAGCACTTAGCATTATACTGTAAATACACATCTTCCCTCCTCCCCCAGTTATTCTTTATATTGGTATGGACTCATGATTCATAGTTTTTCTAATGATAGTTTATTATAGTTCTTACTTTTGTGCCCAAATTATCCCAGATTTACATGTGTTCTTTCAATATGCCCCCCATCTTTTGTAAAAACAAAACAAATAAAAAAACACTGCCCTACTGACTTTTCCTGTACCTATCCTGTCCAAGTGCTGGATTTAGTCATTTCTCCAATTCCAGTCCTAGAAGAAACCAAAGTCTGGGAACTAGTTATATGCTTATTTGGTTATAGGCTTTTTCACAAGACCCAGGAAATAAATGCATTTCTATATGCATGCAAATATACATACACACCAATACACATACATGCACACATGTATGCATATACACAAAATTGATTGCCTCTTGTTGGTACATATGTAAACATTTTCATAATAAAGTGAAAAAAAGCAATTCACAAACTTTCATTAGCAATAAAATGCTGCAACTGCCTAGCAAGAAAGCATGGAGCACTGTGCCATGACCTCTACAACACTCCCATTCCAGGGCTCACAAGAGGAGAATGCATACTGCTTCCATATTTTGGGGTATCAGATTTGCTCTCTCAGCTATAGGAATCACTGCATATAACATGGCACAAATTCAGTGTCTTCAGATAGCTTAAGTCTTTAAATGTTTTCAGGTCAGCAAAATATCCTACAACCAGAGAACATTTTAGTTTTAAAACCAGGATATCAATTAAGCACTTCCATTTATTTAGGATTTACTTATAAATTACTTTATTAATTAGATAGAAATACCTAGAAAAGTTTAGATGCCTAAGATAAACAGAATTTCAAATACAAGACAATGTCAAGAGGCAGTCTGAATTCTCAAAAAAACTGTCAAAGGCCAGGCACAGTGACACACACCTGTAATTCCAGCGACTTGAGAGACCGAGACAGGAGGATCTCAGGTTCAAAGTCAGCCTTAGCAATTTAGTGAGGCCCTAAGCAACTTAATAAGACCCTGTCTTAAAATAAAAAATAAAAACAGCTGGAGATAAAATTCAGTGTTTAAGCGTTCCTGGGTTCAATCCCCCAGTACAAAAAAACAAAACACAAAATAAATTTTAAAAAACTGTCATACCACTTATAAATCAATAAAGACAAGAATTCAGACAAATGTGCAAGGCAAATACAGTGTCAGAGCTTTGAAGATGGGATGGGGAAATAGCTTAGTGACAGAGCTCTTGCCTAGCATGCTCAAGGTCCTGAGTTCAATCCCCAGTACCATAAAACAAAACAGACCTTTGGAGATAACACAACATTGGGGCAGGAGAGCAGGGCAAATAGACCAACAGTAGTTATACCAATAGCAGATGTCACAGTACAAAATCCTAAAAAGTACAGTGTAAAAGGCTTAAAATTTTTCAAGTTTACAGTGATAAAGCACTTGCCTAACATGCATGAGACCCTGAGTTTGATACTTAGCACCACTACTTCCCCACTGAAGGGGGAAAAGGAAGCACCCTGCAACATAGGAAATACACATAACACTACAAAAAACAAACAAACAACAACAAAAAAACCAAAAAAACCCCACCCCACTGTCAAGCAATTTTCTGCTATTAGAAGTAACTCAAAGATTATTACAAATTGTCTTACCCTTCTCAAATTCAAACATCAAACTAAGAACCTTAGCATATTGCCACCCAAGGGCAATATACTTCACCCTTAAATGTACATATTCTCATCATGTATAACCAAAAAGAACCAATTAAAAAAAGTAAATGTACATATTCTCAATATACAGAAGTTCTAAGGCATAGACTTTGTTTTGGGGAAAAAACCTTTTAACTCCAACAGATGACAAGGATCTAAGTTCTTTATTTTAATGGCAGATGTAGTGGCGATGCCTGTGATCCCAGCAACTCGGAGGTTAAGGCAGGAGAATAGCAAATTCAAGCCCAGCTCAGCAACTGATCCAGAAACTAAGTAACTTAGAAACCCTTCCCCCAAAAACAAACAAACAAACAAGATTGGTGATGTGGCTCGGTGGCAAAGCACCCCTTGGTTAAATACCTGGTTAAAAAAAGGAGGAGGAGGAGGAGGAGGAAGAGGAGAAAAGCTTTGAATTGAACATATTTCTCAAAACGTGGCCCAAGGTCCAAGAGAGGGAGCCTCCTTTCTGGGTTTAGAAAGCTAAATGTGTTACATTCCAGAAGGTCCTAAAATGCTTAAGATAGGAAGAGAGAATCCCTCCCATAAGTAGTGAGGAAAAAACCATGAGCAAAGTTAATGCAATTGCTCTTTTCTTCACTGTCTACAGAACATTTCCTGTGTTCCAGGCTCAGTGCCCAGCATCAGCAGATGATTCTTATCCTTGCCCCTATGGCTCTTCCAGTCTCTCAAGAGAAGTGTTCTTCAACTGCCATCTCATTAAGAGCCCTTAACATCAGTTATTTCTGGAAAAGCAGCCCTTTGGGGGATATTTTCAAAGGAAACTTTCAACTGTGGCTAAAGGCAAAATACTTGGAAAATGCCCACTCTTAACTAGGAGTGCTCCCTCCTCATGACTATTTCAGGAGAGAATGTGAGTTTACCCTTTTGTAAGAATCCATGGGAACTTACTGATAATGGGCAATTTCACTAAAATTATCATCTGGGCAAAAAGAGTCAATACTCAGATAAGACCTCAGTTTTTGCATAAGTTACTAAAACTTGATCAGGCAAGACCAATCTGTTACTTGCCCATGTGCCACATACCCAAGGAAGTATGAACACATTTTCTTAGTTGCAGCAGTTTTCCTTAAAGAGTAAATGTGAAGGCCGGGTGCAGCTTGGTGCATGCCTGTAATCCCAGCACTTGGGAGGCTGAGGCAGGAGGATCATGAGTTCAAAGTCAGCCCCAGCAATGGAGAGGCACTTAACAACTCAGTGAGACCCTGTCTCTAATAAAATAGTAAAAGGGCTGGGGATGTGGCCCAGTGGTCGAGTGCCCCCGAGTTCAACCCCGGTACCAAAAAAAAAAAAAAAAAAAAAAAAAAAAGTAACTGTGAAGCTTCCCCCAAACAATCTATTTGTGAATTAGTAATGTGGACACCTACTTCTGGTGGTCAACATTAAAACAGAAAGCAAATGAATCTGAATGTAAGTCCAAAACAACAATAGTTAAGATCCTATGCAATTTCTTTTCTGCAGGTATCCCACACAGAAGCAGCTATGCATTCTGACATTATAGAAGAATTTTACCTGAGTCACATTTATAGAAGAGGACAAAAGGTGAACTCTACCTTTGTGAATTGATTTAAATTCACAAGAGGGTTATAAAATTCAATTTTATAATTAAGATAGGTGTTTAAAATTTTTTTTCATTGTTAACGGTCAAAGCACTCTAGAAGTGACCTAGGCTCTTCCTAAAGAGTGTGACTGTTCTGACAACAGCAATTACGTTGAGGTCCATCTTTGACCACCTCTACTTGTTCCTACCCTTCACATGCCCACTAGTGTTGGGCCTGGTCCATTAGGCTTGCAGATGGTTGCTGAACTGACCAAACACTTCATTCTATAGAGTAACTATCTCAAAAGATTAGAAAGTTTTAAGCTAGGCCTGATGGCACACACCTATAATCCTAGTGAATTGGGAGGCTAGGGCAGGATGATCACAAGTTTGAGGCCAGCCTCAGCAACTTAGTGAGATCCCATCTCAAAAAATTAAAAGGGCTGGTAGTGTATGTAGCTCAGCGGTAGAGCACTTGCCTACCATCTGTGAGGCCATGGGTTCAATTCCAAGTACTGGGGGAGGGGGAGATTAGAAAGCTTTAAAAATAGATCACAAGGGGCTGGGGTTGTGGCTCAGTGGTAGAGCACTTGCCTAGCACATGTGCGGCCCGGGTTTGATCCTCACCACCATGTAAAAATAAAGGCATTGTGTACAACTAAAACAAATATTTTTTTAAAAAACAGATCACAACAGCATTCATACTCAGGGCAATGGTGAACCTACCACACATGGGATGTGTGGGATTCATTCCATCATCCCCCATTCATGAACTAGTTCTTAAAAGGGCACCATTTAGTTACAGTAGGAGGTCAGGATTCATATCAGATCACATGGTGTTGATAAACAAGTCTTAGACCTGGATTCACCCAAGCATCTACCAGTGGCTGATTTGATAAAATTTTCTTCTACTAGAAGAATTTATATGAAATTAAGAAAATGGGAATGGAAAAAAAATAGGAAAGCCTGTTTTTTTTTGTTGTTGTTGTTGTTCTTGTATTTTCACTGATCTGGCCAATGCAATAAAAATAAACCTAGGCTTTTAAAAGTGCTTATACAACTGATATAAATAAAGGCATCGGGCTGGGGTTGTGGCTTAGCAGCAGAGCACTCGCCTCAAACGTGCGCAGCCCAGGGTTCGATCCTCAGCACCACGTAAACATAAATGCATTGCATTGTGTACAACCAAAGTAAATAAATAAATATTTAAAAAAAAATAAAGGCATTGTACACAACTAAAACAAATATTAAAAAAAAAAAAAAAAAAAAAAAACCAGAATGCTTTACCCATGACATTTAGAAAATGAGCAACTTGATCTAAAATTGGGTATCTAAAGGAGGTACAGTATCTACCCCCACCTTTCAGTAGATCATAAGCAGTTAGCATTTGCTGTGTGTCAGGCACTTTTCTAAGCACTTGGCATGCATTTTCTCAAGTATTCTCCATAAAGTCCTACAAGATAGATGTTATTCTACTTCCATTTTACAGAGAAAAAGGATTAAATTCAGAGATGTTAAATATATGGCTGAAGGCCACACAAGTAAGTGGTAGAGTGGAGACCCTAATCCAGGAGTGGGACTCAAACGTCCTTATCCTCTCTTAATGCTCTCAAGGAGGCAAGGGAAGGTATACCTGCCCTTCCTACAGTTCAGCCACTTAGTACTGGCTTTCCCAGTACTGGACTTCTAACCCAGCCTTCTCTTAAATGTTCCACCCATAAATTTTTGTTAAAGGATCTAATGGTACAATGACTGGCTTCTTACCTGGCTAGAAGTTTCCACCATGATAATCAAGTAGGAAAAGATATTCATGGGGGCAAGGTCCCTAAATTCCAACTTTTCAAGAAGAGTAGTTAGAAGAAAATTATATCTATGGTCTTAGCGGGATGTGATGATACACATATGTAATCCCAGTGACTCAGGAAGCTAAGGCAGGAGGATCACAGGTTTGAGGACAGCCTTGGCAATTTAGTGAGACTCTGTCTTAAAATTTAAAAGGCTGGGGATGTAGCTCAGCAGTAGAGCACCCCTTGGTTCAATCCCTAGTACCATCCAAAAAAAAAAAAAAAAAAAAAGGTATCTATGGTCTTGCCAGCCAATCTAAGAACTTTTCAACAAGTTTTTGGTACTGGGGATTGAATCCAGCGGTGCTTTACCACTGAACTACATCCCCAGACTTTTATTTTTAGACAGGGTCTCAGTTGCATAGGGCTTTGCTAAGTTGCTGAGGCCGGCTTCAAACTTGAGATATTCCTGCATCAGCCTCTTGAGTTGCTGGAATTATAGACATGCTCCACTGTGCCAGGCTAGCTAGGTTTTCTGGACAGCTGACACATTAACATTATATAATGATCTTTCATACCATAATTCTGCCTTCCTTTAAATAAACAGCATCCTTATTTTTATACTAGCTTAAGAAATTTTTAGCTAAGTATGTCACTGAAAAGCCACCTATTAGAGGCTACCACTCAACTCAGTTTATGGAAGATATGCATGAAGTTACCAAACAATCGTTTTTTAAAAAAAATATTTATTTTTTAGTTATAGGTGGACACAATATCTTTATTTTATTTTTATGTAGTTTTGAGGATCGATTCCAGTGCCACATGCATGTGAGGTGAGCAGCGCTCTCCCTCTGAGCCACAATCCCAGCCCCACCAAACAAAATCTTTGTATAGGAAAAACTGGCTATCTAATTACTCTTTCTACCTGGAATTTAAGTTTTATTCTTCTCTCAGAGGCTTAACTTCAAGTCTTGTACTGATTCTCTCTATGGAAGCTATGAGGATTGTTCAAATATGTCCATTTCAGTTGCTCATCTATTTTCTTAATGGCTATAAAGCACATATAGATGTGGCTGTATCCACCACAATGAGCAACTGGCCAGCCAGCCACAAACTCGGTTGGCCTCCTTTGAAGACCAGGAATATACTAAAAATTAAAATGGTGCCCATTTATAACTAGTCAAGGTAATAAAGAACCCACATTAACTCAAAACTCAGAAAATGCATGCTTTTTAGCTGGTAAATTTAACATGCATGCTCAACACTGGTATAAGCTGAATCTTTTGAGTGTCCTCTGCTTTTGTTCCCTGTCCAAGTGGCAGATAATAATATTTAATAAGGAGTTGGTGGCAAAATACAGGAGCAAAGGAGGAACAACATAATGTACCCTCTAAGATTAGCCTCTTCACTTTAAGAAAAACATGTATCTGAATAATGGGACAGGTAAGTCATTTCTATTTTGTATTTCAAGTAGGAGATGGCATCACTAATAGATCAGCAGGCAATATACCTCAAGAACTGGTAAACGAGAGCTTCTGATGAAGGTAAGAAAAAGCTAAATGAGTCCCCCCAATTTTTCCACTAATATAAGCACCACTGCCTCCTGTTTCCTAAATCAATGATTTGCAATCTCAAATCAGAATCCCCTGAAGGGCTTGTCAAATGCACACAGCTGGGATCTAAACCCTAGAGTTTCTGCTTAATACAGCAGAGAAGGAACTTGAGAATTTTATTTGTAACAAGTTACCAGATAATGTTGGTTGGAGTCTGCATTTTGAGAAAAAGTTTTTAATTAGCAATAATTGCACTTTGAGGGCCACATTTTTATAACCACTGTCTAAACCATTTCTTACCCACAACTTTTAGATGAGACCCTACTCTATAACATCCCCAAATCCTTCAACATAATACAATCACTTTAAAAATACAAATGTAAATACTATCAACTTTTGGTCTTAGGAAATTGGCCTAGCAAAATAGACCTGAGTTTATAAATTAATGGCTAGGCTGAGGCATGAGGATTGCAAATTTGAGGCCTCAGTAACTTAGTGAGACTCTCACACACACACACACACACACAAAAAGACTGGGATGTAGCTCAGTGGAAAGTGCCCTTAGGTTCAATCCCGAGTACTAAAAATTAATTAATGGCTCAAGACCATAAGGAAACAGATGCATATGATAAACTCACTTATAGCCATTCCAGTTAACTGTCACTGAGGCTTAGGGATAGTTGTGAAAGCACCCAGTGTGACTCTAACTTGAGTTCCTAAGATATTTTTGGAAGCACAACAGATACCATCTGAACTCTGAGGAGTGAATTTCTCAGTTACCTGACAACACCAATACATTTGTCAAGTTTTCCAAATAAGACTGAAGTCTTGTTACTATGAGTGAGCTCCAAACTGGGAGATGCTTAAAAAGCAAATCTTCGGGGGGGGGGGGGGGGGGGGGGGGAGCCTGGGGGTTGGCTGGGATTGTGGCTCAGCGGTAGAGCACTCGCCTAGCATGTGCGTGGCCCCGGGTTCAATCCTCAGCACCACGTAAAAACAAAGGCATTGTATACAACTAAAACAAATAAATAAATATTTAAAGAAAAAAAAAAAAAAAAAGCAAATCTTCTGGACCACTTTGAATTAACTTGAGGTTTACAGACTTATAATATGATCCCTGAGCACATGTGAGAAGCAAGCTGGACTAAAGGATGCCTAACACAAAGAAAAACTGTTATGTTTACCCTAGAAAGCTCCTGACCAAACATCTGTACTCTTCTACCTTCATGGGGGTGGGGGAGGGGGCAGGGAGTTTGAATTCTCAACAACAGACAACATTATCCCAGAAAGCAACTGAACATTAAAACTAAGAAGGGTGAAAAGTTAAGGAGCCCTCTCATCTAGCCTATGTATTTTTCTGCTCTTGTAAGTAAACACCCCATATTTACCAAAGTTTCCAGAGAATATCACTTATAAAAATCATTGATGAGTTTCCCTTTACTGCTTTCTAGACCTTCTATCCTGTGAACATGAAGTGGCAGGAACTTCATTACATGCTTTATGTATTCCAATAATTTGATCTCAGTATATAGATAAAGGAGTAGGATGGCTCAAATATTATTCTAGTTATAGAAAATGCTTCATTAAACCAGTTCTTTAAGGCATACTTAAGAATTCTGAGGTTGGATTGTAAAAAAAAAATTGAGTATAATGAGCTTCTGAATCTTTTTCTTCTTATACTGGGGATCAAATCCAGGGGCTCTTCTTTTTATTCATTTATTCTTCTTATTTTGTAATTTTGAGATAGGGCCTAAGTTGCTGAGGCTGATCTCAAACTTGCAATCCTCCTGCCTCAGCCTCCCGGGTCACTGGGATTACAGGCATGTGCCACTATGCCTGGCAAACTTCTTAATATTAAACTACCGCTAACAAATACAAGGATTACCCTAAAAGAGACCAATAAGATCTTCCTAAAAATGACTTAGGCATAAAGAAGGAAATACACAATGATGAAATACACATGCCACCCTGTGATCAAAGTGTGAAAGTGATTCAAAAGTCTCTTTGCTGGGACTCTCCAAATAGAATACCAGTTAAAACTTTAATTCAAATAGGGCTGGGGAGACAGCTCAGTGGTAGAATTCTTGCCAGTATTCTGGAAGTCCTGGGTTCAACCCCTACTGATACAAGTAAAAGCTTTAAAAAGTTCTGAGAGATTAGGACTCACAAGCTTGTAAGCAGTCTGAATCAGTTTCCCTTCATTTGATATGCTTATCTTATTTCAGAATTCACCTGTCAACATTTTAAGCAATGAATTCAAGTTGTGTAGCACTACTCAAGCACTCAAATTTAAGAACATCTACATTAGGTAAGACTAAATATGAATACAGAACTGAAAAGCTTCCCATCAGTTAACATTGTCATGCCAAAATATATTGTGCTAAGACAGCAATTAACAACAGTTTGGTGTGGTGGCACAAGCCCGTAATCCTAGTGACTAGGAAGACTGAGGCAGGACGATTGCCAAGGTCCAGGCCAGTCTCAGCAAGAGAAACCCTATCTCAAAAAATAAGGGCTGGGGATGTGGCTCAGTGGTAACATGGGTTTAATCCCCAGTATGGAAAAACAACAACAAAAAACAAAAACAAAAAAACCTAGCAATTAACCAATAATCCTTTCATACCCAAACATTCCACCTGCGCACCAAAATGTTTCAGTATTTTTTTTTTTTCTTATTTAGAGACAGGGTCTCACTGAGTTGCTTAGGGCCTTGCTAAAATGCCGAGGCTGGCTTTGAACTCACGATCGTCCTGCCTCAGCCTCCCAATCCGCTGGGATTACAGGTATGCGCCACAGCGCCTGGCAGAAGGGTTCAGTTCTAAATGTTGAAAATGAATACTTCACACTATGTGATACTTTATCAAGTAGGTAATAGTAGTACCAGTACACAAATATGGCCTGGCTTGAATCAGTATCCTAGGAAGTCAAGGATAATAAACCAGTATAGACTGGGTCTATACTAAGATACAGGCCTACCTAGAACATAACCTCTCTCATCAGTACTCCCAATCGCTTTGTTCTTTAAGCACATTTTACATACTCCAGCCCAGACCATTTCAGGAACCCAGAAATGTACTACAGCTCAACGAATCTTGTCATTTCTTCAAAAAATACCATAGCAGCGCCGGGCGCGGTGGCACACGCCTGTAATCCCAGCACTTTGGGAGGCTGAGGCAGGAGGATCGCGAGATCAAAGCCAGCCTCAGCAATGGCAAGGCACTTAGCAACTCAGTGAGACCCTGTCTTTTAATAAAATACAAAAAAAGGGCTGGGGATGTGGCCCAGTGGTCGAGCGCCCCTGAGTTCAACCCCCGGTACCCAAAAAAAAAAAAAAAAAAAAACCATAGCCAGTAAGATACTGATCTTTGCAGAATCTTTAATAAACACATGACCACAGAATGATTCCAGAGGCTCCCCCTCTCAAGAAGATATCCAGATGGGCAGTTCAAAATCACTACAAATTCTAAGGCAAGGGAAATATATTTAAAGCCTTACTTTTGTGACTCCATATCTAATTTATAACAGGAGATTGAAAAAAAAAAAAAAAAAAGGAAAAAATTCAGTTACCCTGGCCATACCACTCTTACATGTAGTTTGCCTCTCAAGGAAACATCAATACTGATTTTGTGAGGCATCCAAAGCTGGAATCCTCACCCTCAACAAGTAAATCAGTAACACCAATTACACAGTTGTTACAGAACTTGGGCGCCAACATATACAAATCCACAAATTCATACAGGATCTGAGATAATATTCCTTTCACTTAAAAGCTACTTACAAGGGGCTGGAGATGTGGCTCAGTGGTAGAGCTTGCCTAGCTCGTGTGAAGCAATGGGTTCAACTCTCAGCACCGGAAATAAATAAATAAAGGTCCATTGACAACTAAAAAAAAAAAAAAGCTACTTGGAAGCAAACTCCAGTTCAAACTCTTGGTATTCACATTTACAGAAAAACGTTCAAAGCAATGTTTTACTAGATTTAGATATTATTTAGTCCATGAAGTGAGTCAGAACAAGACTACCACTTTAGGTAGTCAACAAAATACCTACACAATGTTACTGACCTCCCCACCTATAAAGAAACACTATTTCATTAGTAACAAAGCCTACTTTTGTATAGCGATGAGGGGATTTGGAGACCGGCAGCTTCTTCAGGTCAAGGAAAGTATCTCCATTTTCTGTTTCACCCACACTTCTCCTATCCATGGCTCCTTTGTCTACAATTTTTTTACACCTGGAGGATAAATTAGCACAAATTTGTCACAGAAAATAAGTACATTTTCAGAAATTCTGGCTGCTGCTTAAGAAACCAAAACTTTTAAAAGGATCTCTTAAAAATAGTTAAAAAAAAAAAAAACCCATCCAAAAGTTATGATATAAAGTAGAAGCACATTAAAAACGGAACCACTGAAACTTGGTTATCTCTCCTAGTATTCTAAGTACCATTAGGGTAAGGAAAGCAGAAGTGGAAGAAGGTACCCAACTCAGGATACAACGTTTAAGCAGCTTTAATACAAAAAGAAACCAAGATTCGCGGCCGCCCATGGGAACCCATCAACGAGTGGTGGGGAAGTTTCCCGGAGTCGGGGATGGTAGACTGGGTGAAGCTGGGAAATCAGGCTGTTTGTAAAGTGCCTGTCACTTACCAATGGACAGCACCAGCTGCCCCCCGTTATTCAAGGGTCAAGGGCTGAAAACCCAGCTCAAGCGCCCCTTGCCTACCCAGCTGCACCTGTGGCCATGTCAGTGGCGCCCGTGGCTGGGAAAGGGCGAGCGCTAGCTTCAGCTCAGAAACTCAGCTTCCCCAGGCCAACCCCCCACTACTCGAGCAGGCCCTGGCCGAGCGGCCTTCTTCGGAGTAAGGGTGGGGACCGTACTTACTGAGGGAAGGCGGGCCGGAGGGGCCTGGGAGGCCAAATCCCCTGGCCCTGGCGCTTAGAGCTGTAGCTGGCGCAAGCCCGCCGCCGTCCGCCCCGGCCCGGCGGCTCGGGCCCCGCCAGCCCGCCCGCTGCCCGCCGGCCACCCCGCGGGCCTCGAATCCCTGCCCGCAGCCCCCCCGCGCGCGTTCACCGGTGCCCGCGCTCCCGCACGCGACCCCAGGAGCAGCGCGCCGGCGCCCCGTCTCCCACCGTAGGCCCTGGCGTGCGACGCTTGGGACCCCGCCGCCTGACCCTTACTCGGTGCCTCCGCCGCTCAGGCGGCCTTTCGTCTGGTCGCCGTCTTCCGTCCCCTCTACTCTGCCCGCGCGGGTCCCAGCACTGCTCTCTACGGCCTTCGCTCTCGCCCCCCCAACCCCTCTCGGGCTGTCTCTCTTCAGCCGCCGTAACTGCGGCCCAGCCCTCGGCCCCTCCTTTCCCCCCCCTCCCCCTTTATAACTCCCTCCACGCACCGCTGCCCAGCACCGCCTTCACTGCCGCGCGACCGGATGTGAGGTGGCCGCAGAGGTGCCGTGCCGAAAATTGAAACATCGCATCACCCTTCCCGGGAGCTGATCCCTGCACGAGCCGGGAGGCATGGAGGCAGCTGCTGGAAGGAAACGGAGGCGGCGGTAGGATGAAAACAGAGGCAGGGTTAGTGGAAGCTCGCCCCCTTCCGCGCAGGCAGTCGCGGTGGGCAGACCCTAAGAGGGAGCTGCGTTCCCACGCGTGATGCGGGGGCGGAGCGGGTGGCCGGAGACCCAGGACTATGGTGCTCTGCGGGGAAGGTGGTGGCGAAGTGTGCTTGTGTCAACAACCTGGCTTACCTCTGGGGTTTCAGTAGTGGGAACTCGAGTTAGGGAAATTCAGCCGTTTTTTTTTTTTTAATATTTATTTATTTACTTTAGTTGTACACAATGCAGTGCATTTATGTTTACGTGGTGCTGAGTTTCGAACCCGGGCAGCAAACGTGCGAGGCGAGCGCACTGCCGCTGAGCCACAACCCCAGCCCAGCTGTTTTTGATTTGATTTTATTTTTTTAAACTAGCAGTGTGATCTTGGGTAAAGCTTTAAAGAGCTCCACTCTTCTTTCTAAAGTGGTCCTTATCAGTTTAAGGAATAGTCAAGGTAAGGCTTGCTGCATTTATAAGCAAACTTGTCACAATTACGTTTGATGCAGGTACAGGCGACTCATATTGGTTGAAATGTTCTTTCCCGCCCATAATGTGATTCTTTCCTTAGTCTGTCCGGGAAGGGGAAATGTGAATGTAGTTGGGGGAAATGAGATGGCGAATGTCGAGCGCTTAGCTCGTAGTACAGAAACTCGAGCTGACAAGTGAGCACAGAAATTCAAATATGTGAGCGGTGGGAAGAACTACTCTGCAGAGGAGGAGGTTACACGTGAGCCTTGCCTGCCAGAATATCGCTAGCCACTGTTTCTGCCCGGTAGAACTGCCCAGAATTGGTGTGAATTGATACATGGGCATGAAGGATACGTAGTTTTCTTTAAAGGCCGGCGAAGCCTACTTTTTCAAGAAGTCTACTTTCTTTGAACATTGTTTATTTCGTTGGGGAAATGCGGGACTTAAGCAGTGAGTGGTCGCTAAGTTCCCTGTGTGCTTTGGCAACGGACAAAACCATAATGTTTTTCTTTTCGTCGGTAAAACTGAATAAAATCTGTTTTTTAAAAAATTAATTACTTTTTTCTAAGCAGGCCAGAGGCGGAAAAGCAACCTTTGTAATTCTGGCTTGATTTTTGAATCCCCCTATAGGCTGGAGAGTTAAGACAATTTATCCTTAGTTTTTTTTTTTTTTTTTTTTTTTTTACCAGAAAAATTGAGAAGAAAACCACTCAAAGGGCAGTTGTCAAATATGCCAAGGCGGGCAAAAAGCCTTCTACAACCTCCATAAAGCTTCTGGGTCTTTTTTGGGGAATAAAGCAACAAAAGCTTTTTGGTTTTAGTTTTGGTGGAGTCTGTATAGACAAACTGTAAGTGAACAATTTTTTTTTTTTTGGTTGGTACTGGGAATAGAACCTAGAGCCTTGCACATGCTAGGCAAGTGCTTTATCACTGAGCTATATACCCAGCCCCTTAGAGGTGTTTTTTTTTTTTTAACTTTAAAAATCAAAAGTTCTGAGTAGCCGGGTGTGGTGGCGCACGCCTGTAATCCTAGCACTTGGGAGGCTGAGGCAGGAGGATAGAGAGTTCAAAGCCAGCCTCAGCAATGGCGAGGCACTTAGCAACTCAGTGAGACCCTGTCTCTAATAAAATACAAAAAAGGGCTGGGGATGTGGCCCAGTGGTCGAGTGCCCCTGAGTTCAATCCCCGGTGCCAAAAAAAAAAAAAAAAAAAAAAAAAAAAAAAAAATCAAAGTTCTGGGGCTGGGGTTGTGGCTCAGCAGCAGAACGCTCGCCTTGCACGTGCACGGCCTGGGTTTGATCCTCAGCACCACGTAAACATAAATGCATTGTGTACAACTAAAGTAAATAAATAAATATTAAAAAAATAATCAAAGTTCTAACTGGGTTTGGTGGCTCAAAGCTTGTAATCTCAGTGGTTTGAGAGAAGGCTGAGGCAGGAGGATCAGAAGTTCAAAGCCAGCCTCAGCAACATAGTGACACCTGTCTAAGAATAATAAGGGCTTGTAGCTCGGTGGCTAAGCACCCCAGGGTTCAATCTTTGATTTAAAAAAAAAAAAATTATTTATTTGCTTTAGTTGTACACAATGCAATGCATTTATGTTTACGTGGTGCTGAGGATCGAACCCGGGCCGTGCACGTGCTAGGTGAGCCCTCTACCGCTGAGCTACAACCCCAGCCCTCAATCTTTGATATTAAAGAAAAAAAAATTCTGCTGAGTGCTGTGTGAACTCCTGTACTCTCAGCTGGGAGGCCCTCTGTCTAAAACAAAGGACTAGAAATTTAGTTCAGTGGTAAAGTGCTCCTGTGTTCAATCCCCAGGACATGAAATAAAAACCAGTCTGATGCAGTGGACTGTAACCCCATCAACTGGGGAAGCTGAGGCAGGAGGATCTTTGGGTATTGGCCAGCATGAGAAATTTTTAGCAAGACCCTGTCTCAAAATGAAAAAGGGCTGGAAATGTGGAACACCTGAGTGCAATTCCTAGTACTGCAAAACAAATAAACAACAACAACAAAAAACCCCAAGGTGTATAGCTTAGTAGAAGAGCACTTGTCTTCATGTATAAGGCCCTGGGTTCCATACCCAACATCACCAAACAAACAAAACAAAAAACTTGGGCTGGGATTGTGGCTCAGCGGTGGAGTGCTCGCCTAGCATGTGGGCGGCCCGGGTTCGATCCTCAGCACCACATACAAATAAAAACGTATTGAATAAAACACATTGTGTACAAATAAAGCATATTAAAAAAAAAAAAAAAAAACCCTTACCAAAAACCAAGTTTCCCTTGGAATTTGGCTTCTTAAAGTTGGGAGAAATAGGACTAATAACTTTGTCATTATGGTGTATAGGAAAATGATTTTTAAAAAATATTTATTTACTTTAGTTGTACACAATGCGTTTATTTTTATGTGGTGCTGAGGATCGAACCCAGGCCGCGCACATGCTAGGCGAGCGCTCTACCACTGAGCCACAACCCCAGCCCCATGATTTTTTAAAAAATAAATATTTGCTTTTAGTTGTACACAATGCGTTTTTTTTTTTTTTTTTTTTTGGGGGGGGGATTGAACAACCGGGGATTGAACTCAGGGGCACTCCACCACTGGGTCACATCCCCAGCCCTTTTTATTTAGAGAAAGGGTCTCACTGAGTACCTCGCCATTGCTGAGGTTGGCTTTGAACTCGCAATCCTCCTGCCTCAGCCTCCCAAAGTGCTGGGATTACAGGCCTGCGCCACCGCGCCCAGCACGATGCGTTTATTTTTATGTAGTACTGAGGATTGAACCTTGGAACCTTGGCCACGCATGTGCTAGGTGAGTGCTCTACCACTGAGCCACAACCCCAGCCCAGAAAATGATTTTTGTATTTCCCCTTCAGTACTGGGGATCCAAGCCAAGTCAAGAAGGGCTATTCTTTGTTTTTTTTTGTTTTGTTTTGCTTTGTTTTTGTATCGGGGATTGAACTCAGGGGCACTCGAACACTGGGCCACATCCCCGGCCCTTTTTTGTATTTTATTAGAGACAGGGTCTCACTGAGTTGCTAAGTGCCTTGCCATTGCTGAGGCTGGCTTTGAACTCGTGATCCTCCTGCCTCAGCCTCCCAAGTGCTGGAATTACAGGCGTGCGCCATCATGCCCAGCTAGGAAGGGCTATTCTTGAAGCTGTTGAGTTCTGGTGCTGCCACTTGATATTTCACCCCTAGACATCAGTCTCCTCCTTTGCAGGAAAAAGACAGCAGGATTTATTTTTCAAGGCTTGTAGAAGAAATTAGACATAATATTTTAAACTTAGGGCTGGGAATATAATTCAGTGGTAGAGCAAGGCCCTGGGTCTGATCCCCAGCCCCACAAAAAGACCAGAACTGATCTGGTTATCTCTTGCTGTGTAACAAACCACCCCAAAACCCAGAGGCTTAAATCAGTATTTATTTTGCTTCCAAATCTGTAAATTGGATTGGTACCAGCTTGGATGCATTTGGCATCAGCTGGGGTAGCTTAAAGGCTGTGGGGTAGTATCACTTATGTTTGGTAGTTGAAAGTGCCTTTCAGCTGGGACCTTGGGAGCTTTATCTGGAACACTTAAAGGTGTTTTCTTTTTATTTCTTTTTTTTTTTTTTTTTTTTTTTTTTTTTTTTTTGTACCAGGAGTGAACTCAGAGGCACTCGACCACTAAGCCATATTCCCAGCCCTTTTTGTATTTTATTTAGAGACAGGGTCTCACTGAGTTGCTTAGAGCCTCGCTTTTTGCTGAGGCTGACTTTGAACTCGCGATCTCCTGCCTCAGCCTCCCCCAGCCCTTTTTTGTAATCACTGGGATTACAGGCATGCGCCACCACGCCCGGCAAGACCCTTCTTTAATGTCTTATAGAACTTTGGTCTTAACTCACTTCTTGTCTTTCAAAGTCTTATCTTTGTCCTCATAAAAGGAGAAGACAAATACTACCCAGGAATAAGGGTAATAATTTACTAAGGAAGTATACCCATAAACTTCTTTCACCTGTGCCATGCAAAAGCTAGATACTTGCTAATCCTTGTTTCATTGTAGCTTTTGCTTATTAGTCTTTGGCAAGAATGATAACTTGTAATTATTAAGTACCATCTTTTGCAAGTTATAATTTTTTTTTGTATTGTGAATTTAACCCAGGGTGCTCTACTACTGAACCACAACAACACCCCTTTTTATTTTTTGAGACAGGGTCTCACTAAGTTGCTGAGGGCCTTGCTGAGTTACTGAAGCTGGGCTTGAACTTGTGATCCTCTTGACTCAGCCTCATGAGTCACTGCAATTACAGGTGTGCACCACTGTGCCAGGCTACTTATATGCATTTTCAAATACTAGTATGGGAAACCCCTTTGTCAGAGTAAGGGAAACATGATTTATTCTAGATCTTTATGAAATAGAATTTAAGGTCAAATTGTTGGTTCAAAGTTTGACATAGGGGCCTCAAAGGTTGTGAGTTGAGGAAATTGGCAGTTGTAGAACAGTAGAGAAGAAAAGGAAAATACTAGAAACCATGAGCATCTGTGAAGTTTTCTAGATCATCAACTTTAGGAGTCTCAAAAGATTGAAATTATACTTTTCAAAATGTGCTTATTTCTACTTAATTTTTCTTTCTCTAAGTTTGTCCCTAGTTTCAAAAAGGATTTGAAAAGTTTCACAGCTGTAGAAGCATATCCTCGGGTTAAGGATGAGAAATTAGCAAGGAATTTTCACTAGACCATTCCTTGCAGAATTTAGACACCTTTTGGGACTTGGTGTGTATGTGAGGTGCTGGGACTCTAAAAGGGGCTTACACAAGCACTCTACCATTGAGCTACCTCACCAGCCCAACATCTTTGACTTTATTTTTTTTTTTTTTAGTACTGGGGATTAAACCCAGGGGTACTTAACTGCTGAACCACATCCCCATCCCTTCTTTAAAAAATTCTGAAACAGTCTCGCTTAGTTGCTTAGGGTCTCATTAAATTACTGAGTCTGACCTCCAACTTGCAATCCTGCTTCAAGCCTCCGAATCGCTGGAACTACATATGTGCCACCCCGCCCGGCTTTCCATTTTTAAAAGAAGGGTTATAAGAAGAGATCAGCCGGGCATGGTGGCTCACGCCTGTAACCCCAGCACTTGGGAGGCTGAGGCAGGAGGATCGCGAGTTCAAAGCCAGCCTCAGCAATGGCAAGGCACTTAGCAACCCAGTGAGACTCTGTCTCTAATAAAAGTACAAGAGATCATTCCAATTCTGGGGCTGCAGGGATTCCTGCCTCCTAAGTCCTGGTTGCCACAACCCTCCTACTGCAAGGGTTCCGGCTTCCACTCCTGGGAATTTAGGAGAACTGAGAACTTCGAGGTGGGGGAAAGAGGACCTTGCAACGCGATAGCCTACTGACCCCACCCTAATCCCTAGTGTTTGGCCGCAGGAGGCGTAACTCGGGGATCTGCTTCCAAACAGCTCCCACTCCTTCGGCTTAGAAGCAAGTTTCCGAGGAACACAGACATATACACGTAGGACTGTGCAGACAGCGCGAGGGGAGAGCCTAGGCAGCTGTTGGGAGGCGTGTCACCATCCCACTGAGGCTGCGCGAACTCCAGCTTCCGGGGCGGGGTTTCCCGCGCGTGCGCTGCGGTCGCTATGGAAACTCGGGTGGGGCCGGCGTTAGGTTGGCGTTCCGAAGCGCGCGATGCTCAAAGAACTGCGTGGGCTGCGCGGGTCAAGAGAGCCCCGGGAGTTCTTCTGCTGTTGCCACGGCTTCTAAGCTGCAGGCCCGAGAACTCGGCTTCCTCAGGTAAGAGGTCCGGCCTTACCGTCCCCAGTCTTTTGAGTGGCTTGGCCTCTGGCTTTGAGCTCCGCGAGAGAGCAAGTGCCTCTGAGTTGCAACCTGTTAGACTCTGTCGGAGCCTTTGCTTCCTCCTCTTCTGGAAGTGCCCGTGATGCTGCCTGTGCAGCGAGAAGAGCAAAAGCCTTCCTCTGCGCTGCGCTTCCGCGGTTTCTGGCAGCCGCTTGTTGGCACTGTGTTGTTGCTGACCTGTTTCCGGAGCCCACGGGAAGTTCATTAGCGTGCAGAAATCTGAAGTGGGGGTGCTGGTTACACAGACTTCGGGGACTCGCTCTGAGCCCCCACGGGACTAACGTGCCATTCGAACCAGAAATCCATTTCCACCGTGAGAGGTGGGTGCTTGGTTTTTATTTTATTTGGAGTCCGTTCAGATGTCTTGAAAATGTCCGTGTTGATCTGTATTTGTTAAATGATGGTGTTAGGCACTGCAGTACCAATAGTAGCTAGCTTCATTACTCCTTAGCTAATGATGTTGGGCGCTCCATCTCTGAAATAAGATGGCAATCACCTCTTGAGGTAGTTGTATTAAAGTGTGTAATTCATGAAAAGCACTTAGTACTATGCCTGGCACAGAGTACGCTCTCCATAAATATTATCTTGATTTTAGTATGTGCTTTTAGATTGCAAATTACTTTCCTTAGTGCCTTGAAAGTATGAGACTTGGTGTCAGGGAAGGCTTTTGGAAGTACTTGAAACTTATTCTGGGCTGACGATCTATATTTCCTAGCTGTTCTTAGTAGAATCTTTCCTTTCTCAATAATTTGTTAGAAACTGCAAAACCACTGTAGAAACTTAAAGATGTTTTTACATTTTTTTTTTCCAAATTTACGTACGGTTTTAAAAGTTCATAATAAAAAAGAGCCTCCTTGTTTCATTCTTTTAGGAGCAAATCAGTATAGTGATGTTTCTCCTTTTGTTAGTTTTACACTTTTTGTTGACGGTTGTCTATAGGAAATAAGTACTTAGCTCATAGTTTTCTTTCTTTCATCTGTCCAATGCAGTTATGCGGTAATTGTTATCAAAGTAATAACATTTACATTATGTAACAAATATTCGCTGCTGAACCAAGTAGGGTACTATATCTCTTCCTTCCTTTTTAATATTGTTTTAGTTGTCAGTGGACCTTTATTTTATTATATGCGCTGCTGAGACTTGAACCCAGTGCCTCACACGTGCTAGGCAAGTGCTCTGCCACTGAGCTACAACCCCAGCCCTCTCTTCCATTCTTACACATCCCATCATCCCCCCCATCCCATGTGCATATCACTAATTATATCCCCTGTCAATAATTTTTATTTATTTTTTATTTTTTTGCTATTCTCAAAACCTTTGGCTCCATCTTTTGCCTGGATACCTCCCTTCTTGATTCTAATCTAATCTGGTGACTCTTTGCCTGCTACACCCAGTTGTCATCCAGAGTATTCTTTCCACATCTATTCTGGAATTTCTTTTTACTATTCTCTGTTGCTTGGATCCCTGTAATTTTTTCTTATTTGCCCTTTTTTAAAGCATATTTCCCCGTTTATTTATATATTTGCAGTGTTGGAGATCAAACTCAGTGGTTCTCTACCTGTGAGTTACATCCCTTGCCCTTTTTTAAAAATTTTGAGACAGAGTCTCACTAAAATTGCTCAAGCTGCCCTTGAATTTGCCATCATCCTCTTGCCTCAGCTTTGTGATGAGCTGGAATTAAAGGTTTGTGCCACCATGCACAGTTCTGGCTTATTCTTTTAAAAAAAAAAGTTATATTGTGATAAAATTCATATATAGTTCACCCATTTTAAAGTGTATAATTCAATGGTTTTTAGTACATTCACAGAGTTGTACAGCAATCACTATGATCAACTTTAGAATATTATCATCACCCAAAAAAGAAAGCCTTATTTGCTGCGTGTGGTGGCACATGCCTTAATCCCAGCTTTTCCCGGGCATGCCCAAGTCCCTGGATTTCATTCCCCAGTGCCTTTGAAAGAAAAAAAAAAGCCTTGCTCATTAGCAGTTACTCCCTATTTTCCTCAATCCCTCAGCCCCAGGCAATTTAGGTTTGCCTTTCTAGATGTTCTGTATAAATGGAATTGTAAAATATGGAAAATATGTGGGCCTTTGGTTTTTTTTTTTTTTTTTTGGTACTGGGGATTGAACTCATGGGCACTTGACCACTGGGCCACATCCCCAGCCCTTTTTTGTATTTTATTAGAAGCAGGGTCTCACTGAGTTACTAAGTGCCTGGCCATTGCTGAGGCTGGCTTTGAACTCTCGATCCTCCTGCCTCAGCCTCCCAAAGTGCTGGGATTACAGGCGTGCGCCACCGCGCCCGGCTGGGCCTTTGTGATTGACTTCTTTCACTTGGCATAATGTTTTCAAGATTCATCCATGTTTAAGCATTGTTATCATATTGCATTTCTTTTCATGGATGAATAATATTCCATCATTTTGTTCATTTTTCTGTTATATTTTTGTGTGGACATATTTTTAGTTCTCCTTGGCATATACTTGGAAGTGGAGTTGCTGAATCAAATTTATCCTTCACTATCATTTTAGGAGGTCATGTGTAACTGGGAATCCATGCCTAATAATCATTGTTTTTCTTGAACTGTCTTTGTATTTTATTATCATTATGTGTATTCCAACTTATGAAGTAAGTTCATAAATGTCTCTGTTGAGAACAAACTTATGCCCTGGTCTTTTCCATGTTTGTATATCTTACCCGTGAGATTGCAGACGTTAATTTAGATGCTGGAGATATAAGATCAGATGTGATTATTGTTTTCATGGAGTCTGTATTCTAGTGTGGAGAAGGCAGACACGTACACATAGTTAGAATGTTGGTCTAACAAAAGAGAGTCTTTTTTTTTTTTTTTTTGTACCGGGGATTGAACTCAGGGGCACTCGACCACTGGGCTACGTCCCCAGTCCTTTTTTGTATTTTATTAGAGACAGGGTCTCACTGAGTTGCTAAGTGCCTCACCATTGCTGAGGCTGGCTTTGAACTGGCGATCCTCCTGCTCAGCCTCCCAAGTGCTAGGATTACAGGCGTGCGCCACCACACCCGGTAGAAGTGATTACAAATTGAAAATGAAAATTGCACATTAAATATCTACTGCTGATCAAAAACAACCTGAAGATGGTGGTGCACACCTGTAATCTTAGCTACTCCTGAGGTTGAGACGGGAGGATCTCAAGTTCAAAGCTAGCCTCAGCAACTTAGCGAGGCCCTAAGCAATTCAGTGAGACCTCGTCTCTAAATAAAATACAAAATAGGGCTGGGGAATGTGGCTCAGTGGTTAAGTGCCCCTGAGTTTAATTCCTGGTACCTAAAAAATAGAAACAAACCCAAAACACCTACTTGAATTTTTTTTTTTTTTTTTTTTTTTTTTTTTTTTTTTTTTTTTTGCGGGGGAGGGATACTGGGGATTGAACCCAGGGGCATTTTTATGTTTGTAAACAGTGTTTTAAGTCAGAGACTTTCCATGCTCACCTAGTGTTGAATTATGGAGAGGGGTGAGATACTAAAATCTGGTAGGTAGCTGTTTAGAAATGTGACTCCCATGAATTTGCAGTTAATTTAGTCTTTTTTATTGATCTTTATTTTGTAGTTAGATGGGGAATGTAAAAAACTGATTCATGCTAACTAAGAAGTATATATCAAGCCACTGGTTGAATTTTTATCAGAAGGAATTAAGGAGAGAATGGAGAAGAAGATTGATTCCAGGTGAGTGATACAACATGACCAAAAAGATAACTGAAATTATGGTTCCATATAAAGGTTTGTAAGCATTTTGTGTGTAAAAATAATAAATAAGCCGAGCGCGGTGGCGCATGCCTGTAATCCCAGCACTTTGGGAGGCTGAGGCAGGAGGATCGAGAGTTCAAAGTCAGCCTCAGCAATGGAGAGGCACTTAGCAACTCAGGGAGACCCTGTCTCTAATAAAAATACAAAAAAGGGCTGGGGATGTGGCCCAGTGGTCAAGTGCCCCTGAGTTCAATCCCTGGTACCACCAAAAAAAAAAAAAAAAAAAAAAAATCTTAAATCATGAATAATGAGGTAGAAAATATGGGCAAGGATTTTTTTGTCATTGATATGTTGAACTTCTCATTTATACTATAATGCACATTTCACACAGTCAAAAAAGCATTTTAGCCGGGCGCAATGGCGCACTCCTGTAATCCCAGCACTTGGGAGGCTGAGGCAGGAGGATTGTGAGTTCCGGTACCAAAAAAAAAAACAAAAAAAAGCATTTTAAGCATGTGGAGGTATCCATAATTAAAGTCATCATTGTGAGGTTGGGGATATAGCTCAGTGATATAGTACTTCATGTGCAAGGGCCTGGGTTCAGTCCCTAGCACCATACACACACCCACACACATTAAAAAAAAAAACAAAAAAATCTAATTTTGAATAGAAGTGCTGACTCTCTTTCTCCTGCTTCTTTTTTTTTTTTTTTTTTTTTGGGAGGGGGGGTACCAGGGATTGAACTCAGGGGCACTCGACCACTGGGCCACATCCCCAGCCCTTTTTTGTATTTTATTTAGAGACAGGGTCTCACTGAGTTGCTGAATGCCTCGCAATTGCTTGAGGCTGGCTTTGAACTTGCGATCCTCCTGCCTCAGCCTCCCAAATGCTGGGATTACAGGCATGCGCCATCGCGCCCGGCTTTCTCCTGCTTTTGATTATGGTCACTTTCAGCCTGAATTGAGGTTCTCTTGATACATGACCTTTTGCCAGTTTTCTTCTTGCACATGGCAGCAGTCCAGCCACCAGAGCATGGCTGTAGGGACAGTCTGATGTGCCATCATTAATGTTCTTTACAATGACAGTTTTGTGTCTGAAGTAATGTGTGGCCAGGACCAGCACCACCTTCCTGGGTTTCAAGAACATGCCCATTTCTGCAGCAACCTGCCCAGCCTACAGCAGAAAAGAATACTTTTTTTAAAAAAAATATTTATTTATTTACTTTAGTTGTACACAATGCAATGCATTTATGTTTATGTGGTGCTGAGGATCGAACCCGGGCCGCACACATGTGCAAGGCGAGCGCTCTGCCGCTGAGCCACAATCCCAGCCCCAGAAAAGAATACTTATGTTAACCTTTTACCATGCTGAGGGGTTATTGCACTTCCTGTCCCCTGTCCTTTCTTCCATTACCTAGGTACCAGGTCACAAACCTGTGAGGCTGGGGCAAGAGCATTGTCTGAGACTAGTTTGGGCAACATAGTAAGATCTTGTCCCCCACACCCCAAAAAATAAAATATAGAAAACTTACATAAATTGCTTTTGGGAAAGTAAACCAGACTTTGCATTCCTGGGATAAACTCCGCTTGTTCATGGTGTTTATACCATTAAGGTTGGCTGACTCTTATCTTTCTCCTGATATATGGTATATTGCAATTTGGTCTATTGGTTGTATACAATGTTGGATTTAGTTTTCTAGTATATTTTGAGGTTCCCCACACCCCTCCCCCAGTACTGGGAATTGAACCTAGGGACTCTCTAACACTGAACTATGTTGCCAGCCCTTTTTTATTTTTAGACAGGATCTCACTGTTTCCCAGGCTGGCCTTGAACTTGTGATCCTCCTATCTCAATCTTCTCAGTAACTGGGATGGCAGGGATGCATCACTGTGCCTGGCAACATATACCGTTATTCTTCTAGAAGCATATGAGGCTGTACCTGTGGGAGCAAGCCTGTCAGTCAGCACACCTTAAAGATCCAAGTATCTGAATAGTAAAGAGATAATCTTCTTTAGATTGTGGAGTCCATTATGTTCTTTGATTCTCACAATGTGTCCAATACTGTCTCCATTTATAAGTGAGGAACCTTGGATAGAGAGAATGATGTGATTTGTTGTAGTACTTACAGGTCTCATGGAATCTCGGTTTTCTTTTTGTTTTTAACTCCAAATCTTTATGTATTTCTGTTCTACTCTTTAGCTGGAAACTGTAATATTCTTTGTATGTTATGCAAATGAGAGGTTTTCCTGTTACCCCTAATCCTCACAGTAGCACATGGTGAGGAGGAATACTGTTTTTTTTTTTTTTGTTGTTGTTGTTGTTGTTTTTTAGTTGTCAATGGACTTTTATTTTATTTTATTTTATTTTATTTTATTTTATTTTATTTATGTGCAGTGCTGAGAATCGAACCCCGTGCCTCACACATGCTAGGCAAGTGCTCTACCATTGAGCCACCACCCCAGCCCAGGAATACTGTTTTCGAAGATCAGTCTGCCAAAGCTTTTGTTGCCCTTCCAAAAGTAACCAGATTTGAATCAACAGCACTTAGGGTGATTGCACATGCTGATTTTTTTCTAAAAAAGCTAAATAAATTGAGCTAACTGATTGCCCTAACTTCATAGAGTGTGGAGGGTGGAGCAGAAGCAAACCCACCAATTACCATGTGTGTAGAAAAATGGTGTAGATTTCTTTATAATCTATAGGTTCCCTTGAAATAAATTACTAGAGAATTATTTGTCTTGTGGCACTTTCCACAATTTGTATTTTACTGGTTACATTCCTCCGTGTGGATTTTTTTACCCAATACTGAGGGTTGAACCCAGGGTGCTTTACCACTGAGCTACATCCCCAGCCCTCTATATTATTTTTTTTTTATTTGGAGACAGGATCTCACCAAGTTGCTAAGGATTGAATCCAGGACTAGGCAAGTGCTCTACCACTGAGCTATGTCCCCAGCCCTGGCCTCAAACTTTTGATCTTCCTGCCTCAGCCTTCTGAGGCACTGGGAAATATGACAGGATTATATATATATATATATATATATATATATATATATATATATATATATACACACACACACATTATATTATTTATATTTATATATTTATATTTTACTGTTGTTTTTTTTTTTCAAAATTGTTTTATAATTTTACTTTTACACCAGTAATATAGGAAAGTTCCAGTTACTCCACATTCTTGTCAACACATGATATTGTTGGTCTTTTTTTAAGTTTAATCATTCTAATGGGTGTATAGTGGTATATAGTGGGTGTTTAGTAGTAATTTTTTGTTGTTGTTGTTGTTTCTAGTTTTGCTTTTACTAGTACATTTTAGTTATACATAATAGTTGGGTTCTTTTTTGACATAATATTTTAATATACCTGTGTCCTCTGTATTTTCCTGTAAATTGGTAATTGAATGTAGAGGTTTAATTTGATTCATTTGATTTTTTTTTTTCCCCCTTGTGGGGAGGGCACAGAATAACTATAGAAGCAAGGGGCAGAACCAAACTCTGATGTGACTATTAATATTCAACTATCAGTAAATTTTATTTTTTAATTTTTCTTTTAGTGGTACTAATGCTCCAGTCCAGGTCCTCATACATGCTAAGCAGTCTTTTTACTACTGCTCTACTCTCAGACCAAGGGCTTTTTAATAATTATATTAATTATTATTAAAATAATTTTTTGTGTGCTCGCTTTATAAATTATTGAGTTAAATCTAAGATCTCCCAATATGAATGATGATTTGCCTGGTTTTCATAATTCAGTTAACTTTTAGCTTTTTGTATTTTGAGACAATATGGTTGGATGCATATAAATATATAATTGTCAATTTGCTAGTGAATTCAACAATAGGCAGAGACCATTTTTTATTTCTAGTAATGCTATTTTGCCATAAGACATTTTTCCTTTCTTTCTTTCTTTTCTTTTTTTTTTAAATATTTATTTATTTGCTTTAGTTGTACACAATGCAATGCATTTATGTTTATGTGGTGCTGAGGATCGAACCCTGCACGTGCTAGGCGAGCGCTCTGCCGCTGAGCCACAACCCCAGCCCCTCTTTTCTATTTTTTTGTACCGGGATTGAACTCAGGGGCACTCGACCACTGAGCCACATCTCAGCCCTTTTTTGTATTTTATTCAGAGACAGGTTCTCAAACTGAGTTGCTAAGTGCCTCGCCATTGCTGAGGCTGGCTTTGAACTCACAATCCTCCTGCCTCGGCCTCCCAAGTGCTGGGATTACAGCTGTGTGCCACTGCGCCCAGACCTTTTTCTTTTTCTTCTTCTTCTTTTTTTTTTTTTTTTTTTTTTGGTACTGGGGATTTAACTCAGGGGCACTTGACCACTGAGTCACATCCCCAGCCCTTTCTTTGTATTTTTATTTAGAGACAGGGTCTTACTGAGTTGCTAAGTGCCTCGCCATTGCTGAGGCTGGCTTTGAACTCGCAATCCTCCTGCCTCAGCCTCCCAAAGTGCTGGGATTACAGGCGTGTGCCACCGCACCCAGCTTTCTTCTTCTTTGTAAAAAATATTTATTTATTTGTTTTAGTTGTACACAATGCCTTTATTTGTATGTGGTGCTGAGGATCGAACCCGGGCCGCGCACATGCTAGGTGAGCGCTCTATCGATGAGCCACAACCCCAGCGCCCAGACCTTTTTCTGATATTAAAATATCTCATTTGTTTTCTTTTGGTCTTTATTGCTGAGGCTGGCCTTGAACTTGAAATCTTCCTCCCTCAGCTTCCCAAGTGGCTTGGATTACAAGTATGTGCCATTATAACTTAGTTATTTTCAAATATACATCTGTTGACAGGGCAGATATAGGGAATTCTACACTTCTATATTTATATATTCTGTATTTTTCTCAAAAGCAGTTATTTAGCAATTGCTAGTTTTTGTGGTGAAACTATAAGTACTGTGAACAATGAGAATTAAAAATGAAAATTAAAAGAATACACACACACACACACACACACACACACACAATCCACACCACACATTTGAGAGTAACTTTTGGTTGGCTGTCCCAGTAATGTTACTTATGGAAAATTAAACAACCAAATGTGAGAAAACCTTCCTGGTTCCGGATCCAAACCAGGACTACACATGGCTTTTTTTTTTTTTTTTTTTTTTTTTTTTTTTTTTTTTTTGTAGTCTCTGCTTCTGTTGCTGTAGCAAAATACCTGAGAAATTTCAAGGATGAAAGATTTACTTTGGCTCATGGTTTCAGGCCATGATCAGTTGGCTCCATTGATTTTTGGTCTATGGTAAATCAGAACATCATGGTGGGGGAGTATGTTGGGGAGTAAAGCTGCTTACCTCATTGCAACAAGAGACAATAAGAGAGAAAGGGGCCTGGGTTGCAATGTACCCTTCAAAGGTACATCCAGTTCATCTAACTTCTTTCAAGTAGGCCATACATCTAAAATTTGACCACCTCATAGTGCCATTTGCTGGGATAATGGCACCAAATTATCCCATGAGCCAAAATAAATCTTTTCATCCTTAAAATTGATTTTATTGGGTATTTTACCACAATAACAGAAAGAGAGACTAAAACACTAAAATGCCATGTGTAGTACTATTAGTCTTCCATACACGAGCTTTGGGAGGGTATTTAAGATCCAAACCATAATAGTCTCCTTCAGTTTGGAACTCTTTCTTAATTTTTCCTTATCTTTCATGATCTGGAGTTTTTTTTTTTTGTGGTTACCGGGAATTGAACTCAGGGGCACTCGACCACTGGGTCACATTCCCAGCCCTTTTTTGTATTTTATTTTAGAGACAGGGTTTTACTGAGTTGCAAGTGCCTTGCCATTGCTGAGGCTGGCTTTGAACTCGCGATCCTCCTGCCTCAGCCTCCCAAAGTGCTGGGATTACAGGCGTGCGCCACCGCGCCTGGCTACTGATCTGGAGGTTTTTGAAGAGTTTGGAACACTTACCTTTAAAAAAAAAAAAAAAAAAAAAGACAAGCCTCCTGAGTACCTGGGACTATAGGCAAGTGCCACCAACCATGCCTGGCCTATTTATTTTTTTTGGTACCAGGGATTGAACCCAGGGGCACTTAACCACTGAGCCACATCCCCAGCCCCTTTTATTTTTTATTTTGACTCAGGGTCTCAAAAGCTGGTTTCTATGTCCTTTCGACATGTCTCCATCATTGTTTATTTGTTTCTGCTTTTTGTTTTTGGCAGTACTGGGTATTGAACTGAGGGACGCTCTACCACCGAGTTATATCCCCACTCCTTTTTTATTTTTATTTTGAGACAGAATTTCACTAAGTTGCTGAGGCTGGCTATGAGTTTGGGATCTTCCTAACTCAGTCTCCCTAGTAACTGGGATTACAGGTGTGCACCATTATATCCAGCTTTCCATCATTTTTTGAATGCCTCCTTATTTTTGGACTAAATAAGATTTCCATTCTCATCTTGCAGTTTCCTTGCCCCAGACCTGGAAGTAAGCCATTTCTCTAAGGAGCTGTGTGTCCTTCTAGTAAAGAGTGGTATTTTAGAAATAATATTTGGGGGCTCGAGTTGTGGCTCAGTGGTAGAGTGCTTGCTTAGCATGTGTGAGGCACTGGGTTGGATCCCCAACACTGCATAAAAATAAATAAACAAACAAATAAATAGAGGTACTATGTCCACCTACAACTAAAAAAAATTTGGAAAAAAAATAATATTTAGTCTCTAGGTATGCTCATTGTTAATTTGTTGTCATTACTTCTAGGTATTTCGTATGGGCAGAGCTCTGACTTTTTTTTCCCCCCAAAATCATAAGGTCATGCTGATATCTCCAATTCCCATCCGACACAACAGAGTCTGTGTCTGTCTTAGGTGATTTCTTAATGTTTTTTAGAGAGGATTAAATGTTAGAAATTTGGCTGGGCACTGTGGCACATACGTATAATCCCAGCTACTTGAGAAGCTGAGGTGGGGAACATCGCAAGTTTAAGGACATCTTTGGCAATTTAGCAAGATCCTGTCTCAAAAATATAAAATAATAAATAGTCTGGTGCCATGGTGCATGCCTGTAATCCCAACAACTCAGGAGACTGAGGCAGGAAGATTGCAAGTTCAAGGCTAGCCTTAGGGCTGGGGTTGTGGCTCAGCGGCAGAGCGCTCGCCTCGCACGTGCACAGCCCAGGTTCGATCCTCAGCACCACGTAAACATAAAATGCATTGCATTGTGTACAACTAAAATAAATAAATAAATATTAAAAAAAAAAAAAAAAGGCTAGCCTTAGCAATTTATCAAGGCCATAGGCAACTTAGTGAAACCTTATCTCAAAAAATGAAAAGGGGTGCAGATGTAGCTCAGTGGTAAAGCATCCCTGGGTTCAATCCCTAGTACAAATTGTGTGTGTGTGTGTGTGTGTGTGTATGTTTGTGTGTATGTGTACATATACATAATATATACATACACACACGTAGAAGTACATGTGTTTGTGTATGTATATATAAATATATAAAAAGTATATTGAGGATATAGCTTACTGGCAAAGCACCTTGAGTTCAGTTCCTAGCACTGCAAAAAAAAAAAAAAATTAGTGTTCAGTAAAGGTATATGGTTTCATATTTGATATTATCTGAAAATTTTTCCTAATTGTTTTTATATAAAGAAACCTGTTTCCAATTTATAAATGATTTCCCTTTAAAATTACATATTTAAAAAAACAATGTTGGACCTAATTACTCTAGTGCGCCCTCATGCTTTGTATTTCTTGCCTAGAGCCCAACCAGGAGTACCAATCTCCAGTGCTTGCCAGATATTTCTTTATACTGGGGTGGAACCCAGGGACATTTTTTTTTTAATATTTATTTATTTATTTTAGTTGTACACAATGCAATGCATTTATGTTTACGTGGTGCTGAGGATCGAACCCGGGCCGCACACGTGCCAGGCGAGTGCTCTGCCGCTGAGCCACAACCCCAGCCCCCCAGGGACATTTTACATTGAGCTACATCCCCAGCCTTTCTAACATTTTTTATTTTTAGACAGTCTCACTAAGTTGTTGAGGTTGGCCTTGAACTTGTGATCATCTTGCCTTAGCCTTCTGAGTTGCTGGGATTATAGGTATGCAGTGCTGTGCCTGGCTGGTTTCCAGTTATTTCTGTTGGAGATGTGGAAGCTTATTCTTGAAATAGTCATTATTAGTCTCAGTGAATTTACTATTTAGTTTTGCTTATATTTTAAAAAGTATTCGCATCACAGCGATAATTTTTTTCTCTCCTCTATTCCTCAAATTTAAGGTTTTTATGGGATGGTTCAATTAAGAAGTCTTATTCTCCAAAGGCACTATCCAGAAAGAAGTCTTCTGCCTTCTCTGGGATCCATAGAGAGTTACCTGGAACTAGTCATCCAGCGCAGTATCCTGCCTCACATTCTTGGACCCGACTGGGCCGCTTGAGAGAACTCCACATCAGGTGTGCTTGAGTAGTCACCTCCCTACAGGGACTTCTCACTAGTTCTTCCTTTCGCTAAAATAAGGGAATGATTCTTATTTTTCTGTGTCAATTAATTGGAGAACATGATGCCTGCTCTTCCTAGTGTAAAAAGGATAATTAGAAATCTGCAGCATAACATCTGTCATTGTTTTCATTCATGATCTCCAATTGTGGACCACAAAGTGTAAGTTATAATTCTTCAAGAAAAAGTCTAAATATGGCCCATGAAAAACGATCATTTTCTGGGCTGGGGTTGTAACTCAACAGTAGAGCGCTTGCCTAGCACGTGCGCAGCCCAGCAGCCCATGTTCATTCCTCAGCACCACGTAAAAATAAAGGCATTGTGTACAACTAAAACAAATAAACAGATATTTAAAAGAAAAAAGAAAAATGATCATTTTCTGCCCTTTTTTGGTACCAGAGATTGAACCAAGAGGTGCTTAACCACATCCCCAGCCCCTTTTATTTTTTATTTTGACAGAGGATCTCACTAGATTGCTTATAATGTCAATAAGTTGCTGAGGCTCACTTTAGACCTGCAGTCCTCTTGCCTCAGTGTCCTGAGCTCCTGGGATTACAGGTGTGCACCACTGTGCCCAGCTCATTTTCTGCTATTCTTTGTTAGGTATTAAAGGCATCATTTATTCATTCAACAAAAATTTACTAAATGGCTACTCTGCTAGGTGTTATGCTATATTCCACACATAGAAGGTGAATAAAACCTGAACTCATGAAAAAAAAAAAATCAGGTTAAGCCACAACAATAAAATGTGATAAAATACTATGAGCAGAGAAGGCACACATAGCAAGAATAACCACACTAGTAAAGCCAGCAGTGCCTTTCTGGAGAAGCAAGAGTTTAATCTGAGTCCTGAAGGATAATGTAAGAATAAGTCAGGGCTGGGGTTGTTGCTCAGTGGTACAGTGCTTGCCTAGCATGTGTGAGGCATTGGGTTCAATTCTCAGTACCACATATAAATAAATAAATAAAGGTCCATCAATAACTAATAAAAAAAAAAAACATGGGGGTGCTGGGGCTATGGCTCAGCGGTAGAGCGTTTGTCTTGCATGTGTAAGGCCCTGGGTTCAATCCTCAGCACCACATAAATAAAATAAAGGTATTGTGTCCACCTACAACTTAAAAAAAAAAAAAAAAAAAAGAATAAGTCAGGTAAAGGGCAGAAGGAGGAGTATTTTAAACTCAGCCCAGAGATTAACAAGAGAAACCAACTTTTCTTACATTTGTATAGGCACTGCACTAGCTACTAGGAATACTATAAGGTACGGTCGCTGCTCTCGGGGCTCACATTGCAGAGGTAATGACAGATATCCTATGAGCTGATTGCCATGGTATGGTATAACATTACACAAGGCATTTGAACAGAGTGCTGAGAGTACCTAGCTCCTCGCTCTGTTTGAGTTGGGGAAAGTCCAGGTTAAGTGTACATTTGCCAGGCATTTTAGGTAGGAAGGATAATATGAACAAAACAATTGTTATTTTTTTAAAGATGAACACAATATTTTTATGTGGTGCTGAGGATCAAACCTAGTGCCTCACATGTTGGAGGCAAGCGCACCGTTGAGCTATAACCCCAGCCCCTGAACAAAACAATTATTATGTACTTTTCTTCAACATTGAAGTCTTCAGCAAAATACATTACAATCAAAGTGTTTTTTGTTTTATTTATTTATTTTTTTTGGTACTGGGGATTGAACTTAGATACTCTACCACATCCCCAGCCCTTTTTTGTATTTTATTAGAGACAGAGTCTCACTGAGTTGCTAAGTGCCTTGCCATTGCTGAGGCTGGCTTTGAACTCGTGATCCTCCTGCCTCAGCCTCCCAAGTGCTGAGATTAGGCGTGCGCCACCACGCCCAGCTGAACTCATAGAATGGAGCAAATCTTTTCAAGCTTCTCTTCTGACAAAGTATTAATATCCAGGAGATATATGAAAACACCAAAAGACAGGTAACACATTCAATAAATGGGCAAATGAACTGAACAACTGAACAGTTTTCAAAAGACAAAGTCAAAGGCCAACATTATACAAATGCACAACATCTTTAGCCAAGTTATGGAATCAACTTAGGTACCTATTGGCAGACAAGGGGATAAACAAAATGTGGTATATGTATTCAATGGTGTTCTATTTGGCCTTAATAGGAAGAAAATTATTTGCAGAAAAGTAGGTGGAACTGGAGTGCATCATATTAGGTGAAATAAGCCAGAAGCCAGACTCAGAAAAGACAAACATTCTTATGTTTTATCTCATATGTAGAAGCTAGTGGGAAAAGAAGGGGGAAAGGGGAGGATATCAAGAGAGAAGGGAGCCCAATAGGATAAAAGAAGAAGATCGAGAAAGGGAGAGAGGGGCTGGGATGTGGCTCAGCGGTAGGGCGCTCGCCTAGCACGTGTGCAACCCGGGTTCAATCCTCAACACCACGTAAAAATGCATGCATTCTGTACCCCTAAAGCAAATAAATAATTTTTTTTTTTTTTTAAAAAGGGAGAAGAGGAAGGATAAGGGGAAGTATTGGGGAATGAAATTGATGAAATTATGTTTTATGCATGTACCAAAATGCCACAAGGAAACTACATTTTGTATAATTAGTATGTACCAACAAAAAAAAGCTTGACTTTAGCTTTACAAATTTGTTGCCTATGTTCTTTTTTATTTTTATTTTTTTGATACCAGGGATTGAACTCAGGGGCACTTGACCACTGGGCCATATCCCCAGTCCTTTTTTTTTTTTTTTAAATTTTATTAGAGACAGGGTCTCACTGAGTTGCTATGTGCCTCGCCACTGCTGAGGCTGGCTTTGAACTCGCGCTCCTACTGCCTCAGCCTCCCAAGTGCTTGGATTACAGGCGTGTGCCACTGTGCCCAGCCTTTTTTTTTTTTTTTAATTAAATTTTTTTTTTCTTTTAGTTGAACATGGACACAATACCTTTGTTTACTAATTTTATTTATTTTATGTGGTGTTGAGGATTGAACCCAGTGCCTCACGTGTTCAAGGCAAGCACTCTACCACTGAGCCACAACCCCAGCCTCTCCTATGTTCTGTTTGATGCAAAATTAGCTATGATATTCCCTTTTGACTCATATTAGTGTCCTTTCCCCCCCGGACCTTAAAGGTTTCCTCTCATAAACCAAATGAACTTATAACATGTATATGTCCTTTCTTTCCTTCTTTCAGATGTGTGACCAGAAAGTTCTTGTATTTGTGGATTCGAATGACTTTTGGAAGAGTATTTCCCTCTAAAGCCAGGTAGTATTAGCTCAGAATACCACATTTCTGTTGAACTCAATCTAGGTTTTTATTTCATACTAAGATTCTACATAACCTTTATTATGGCATATGTTGTTACATTCTTCCACTGTGCTTCCCCAGCCTCCTGGAGTTAGAATAGTACCTAGTAAAAGCATGTGATACAATGGTAACTTCATTCATATTACTTGACTTGATAAATGCATGGAGGAGTGAACTAGGTGAACAAAGTGAACTAGAATGACTGTTATCTCTCTGGGGAAAAAAGTGTTGCCAAGGGGAAGAGCTCATTTAGGGCATTGGTAAGACTGACAGATGGACTTGATCTTGGGAAGAACCTGAGGAAAAAACTGGCATGGTCAAGAGAAGTGAAATTTTAATGAGGAGTGATCCCTTGCCATGTACTATACATTATACGTGTGTGTGTGTGTGTGTGTGTGTGTGTGTGTGTGTGTGTGTATACACATATATATGTATGTATATATGTGTGTGTGTGTGTATGTATGTACACTACATATATTCATAATTACATATACTATTCTTTGCATAGACCGCCACCACCCACTGCTATGGTTTTTGGTTACAGTCACATTAACTGCAGTGGGAAGAGTGAGGTATAAGAGGAATCACAGAATGAGGAACACTGAGCAGGAGGCAATGGAGGTGGAGAGAAGGGGCCCATATGTAGGGTGAGTTTCAGAGGGAGAATTGGCAGCCATTGAGAATGCTTTTGACTCTTAAAAGAGAGTCTGACTTAAAGTATCTTAAAACAATTGAGATTTGCTTTTTCTCACAAGCAATCTGGAATTGGCAGTTATTGGTATTGGTTTAGCTGTTCAAGGATGCCATCAAAGACTCAACTTTTAGCTGGGCATGGTGGCACATGCCTGTAATTCCAGCAACTTGGGAGGCTAAGGCAGGAGGGAGGATCATAAGTTTGAGGCCTGCCTCAGCAAATTAGTGAGACCTTAAGCAACTTAGACCCTGTCTCAAAATAAAAAAATGAGCCAGGGATGTAGCTCAGTGGTTGAATGCCCCTGGGTTCGATCCCCAGTACCCCACCCTCAAAAACAAAACAACAGCAACAAACTGCAACCACTCAACTTTTAGTATGTTTGTAGTTGAATGTCCTTAACATATTGGCACTTTGTTCTCACAGGTGATGTTGCCTACTTGCAAGGGTCACATAGGAAGGAGGGGAAAATAGTGTTGTCATTTTGATCTGTCCTTTATCAGGGAAAAAAAACCTTCTAGAAGTCCCTGGCTGCATTTTTTTTTCTGCCTCATTGGCCAGAGCTTTGTCATTGACTATCTTTAGCTACAGAGGAGGTTGGGAATGAAAATTGTTCCCACCTTTGTAGGGGATGCTAGTAAAGATGTAGGGGCTTGGTAGTTCATGTTGGTTTAGCCAATGACAGCTAATACTACTATACTATGGTTATGACTTTAAAACATTCACATGCTCTTTTTCATTTCTTTGCTCTTGAGTGGTACAAGTTATAGAGAACAAAATATTGGACTAGAATTTAGGGGACCTGAGGTGTTTTTTGTTTTTTTTTTTTTGGTACCAGGGATTGAACTCTGGGGCACTGGACCACTGGGCCACATCCCCAGCCCTTTTTTGTATTTTATTAGAGACAGGGTCTCACTGAGTTGCTAAGTGCCTTGCCATTGCTGAGGCTGGCTTTGAACTCGTGATCCTCCTGCCTCAGCCTCCCAAGTGCTGGGATTACAGGCGTGCGCCACTGCATTCGGCTCCTAGACCTGAGTTTTCATTCCATTCCCTGACCCTTGTTGTCTGATCTGAGGATAAGTTATAGCTTTGGGCCTCAATTTCTTTTTTTTAAATTTTTATTATTATTTTTTTGAAACAGGGTCTTGCTGAGTTGCATAGGGTCTTGATAAGTTGCTGATGCAGGCCTCAAACTTGAAATCCTCCTGCCTCAGCCTCTAGAATTGCTGGATTACAGGCCTGTACCACCACACCTGGATATGGGCCTCAATTTCTGAAATTTAAATGAGAGAATGGGAGTATTTGTTCTATAAGTACCTAGGGGAATTAGAATTTTGATACTATGTTGTCACTGGCTTTGAAACTTTTGATGGTGGTTTTGTTTTCGTATTGTAATTTCTTTTTCAATCAAATGCACTATTTCTTCCTTTTCTATTGATCTGTATTTTTTTGTTTATTTTTTTACCTTTTCTGTACTAAGTTATTCTTACTTTTTCCCCTTCCTACTCGGGATTGAATCCAGGGTCTCAAGCATGCTAGGTAAACAGTCTACCACTGAGCTATATATCCTAGCTCTTTTTATTTTATTTTGAATGGTGTCTCACTTAGTTGCCCAAGCTGGCCTCAAATTTTATAATCCTCCTGCCTCACCCCTCCCAAGTGGCTGGTATTATAGGCATGTGCCACAATGCCTGGCTTTATTTCTCACTTTTAGAAATGTCAGAGGGGAATGGGCAAGAGTTGTCGCTCACTGGTAGAGCACTTGCCTAACATGTGTGAGGCACTGGATTCCATTCTCAGCACCACATATAAATAAAATAAAGGTCCACTGACAACTGAAAAAAAAAAAAAAAAAAAAAAAAGGGTGTCACAGGGGAATGAACTAATCCCAGAAACTGAACAATACCTTTATGTGCTTAGAGGATGTTTTAACTTTTATGAGTCAAATCATTTTATCATAAATAAATTGAGCTAAAATGACCATTGAATTATAAGGGCAAAGAGATAAATTGTGTTCCATTTGAAAGGCAGTCTTAAATGTGTTGATCTATTTTTCTTTTTTTGCTTTTTATTTTTTTTTTTTTTTATTATTTTTATTGTGTAATACTGGGAATCGAACCCAAAGGCACTTTACCACTGAGCTACATCCCTAGCCCTTTTCATTTTTTATTTTGAGACAAGGTCTTACTAAGTTGCTCAGGGTCTCACTAAGTTGCTGAGGCTGGCTTTGAATTTGCATTCCTCCTGTCTCAGCTTCCCAAATCACTGGGATTAGTGGTGTGCAGGATCACCTGGCTTGATCTATTTTTCTGAAAGAAGATTGTAACAAAGGTTTGGCTGTTTGGGGAAGTAGACCAAATATTCATGTCCGCTTGTAGTATATAACTCAAATATTTTTTCCTCATTCTTAGCTACTGGCCTAGCTTCCTTTTTTCTTGAGAAAAGAGAAGGAACAGAAGAGACTTCACAAATTCCCTCTACCACATCTACCCACTGCTAGCATCTATAGCTACAACTGACACATAGCCATTCTATACGTAATAGTAGAAATTCATTTTCCATTTGCAGAGAAATCTTGGATTTGTGCACAATAGTCCACTCAAGCCTGCCCTAGGCTATCAGTCTATTAATATTTTTTTTCTGCATTATTAATTTTCCCTTCTTTGTCGGATCATTTCCATCAGCTTTTGTGTGTTCTCTGTCCTTGGGAGGGGGTGAATCTCCTAATTTTCTAACCTAATTTTTTCCTGCAGCTACTGCTCCATGTATCTGCTCCTTGTTATATCACATCTCCTAGTTATATCACATCTCCTAGCCATAATAGTATTTCCAATACCTCTTCTTTTAGCCTTTCATAAATCCATCCCATAATACTTCTACTCTCTGTTTCACCCAAATGTTTGTTAAATTTGCTAAAAATCAATGATGAATTTACTTGACCTACCTGCATTAGGCAGTCCATCTAGGTCAGTCAGCTTTCTTTTGCTCTGACAAAATACCTTTGATAAACAACTTAAAGGAGGAAGATTTTATTTTGGTTCATGATTTCAGTCACTGATCATTTGGCTCTGTTGCTCTTGGACCTGTAACAAGGCAGTACGTTAGGATACATAGTTGAGGAAATTGCTCACCTCATGGCACCCAGGAGGAGAAAAAGGAAGGGGCCAGGGTCTCCATATCCACTTTGAGATTATTCCCCAGTAATGTAACTTCCTCCTGCTAGGCTTTACCCTTGCAAAGTTCTACCACTTCCCTGTAGCACCACATGATGACAGCTAATCCTTGAACATGTGTGCCTTTGTGGAACATTTATCCAAATGATAGCACATCATTTCTGTCTTCAGGTAGCCTTTTCGTAGCTGGGCACAGTGGTGCATGCCTGTAATCCTATGGCTTGGGAGGTTGAGGCAGGAGGATTGTGAGTTCAAAGCCAGCCTCAGCAAAAGTGAGGTGCTAAGAACTCAGTGAGACCCTGACTCTAAATAAAATACAAAATACGACTAGGGATGTGACTCAGTGGTCAAGTGCCCCTGAGTTCAATCCCTGGCACAAAAAAAAAAAAAAAAAAAAGCCCTTTGTTCTCCCAATTCTGGGTTATTATCCTCATACTGTTTTTTTCTTTTTCCTCTTTTTTTTTTTTTTTTTTTTTTTGGTACTGGGTCCAATACTGAAATCTTGGTCTTGCCCACAAACATCCCTGCTGAGTCTTCTCACTTTAGTAGAAACCAGCTCCCATGCTTCTAGGTGCTTAGGTCAGAAATCTGGGGGTCATCCTTAACTCTTATTCTCTCCTACCCCAATTTAAAATAACATGTTAACATCATGTTGCTCCAACCTTTAAAATGTATTCAAAGTTCAACCTCTTTTTAGCACTTCCAGTTTGCCACCCTGGTCCAAGCTGTCATCAACTCTCACCTAAATGATACCAGTAACCTTCTCATTTCCAGCCATGTCCCTATTCTGACTTTTCTTAGTAGATAGTCTGGGTAAACCCTGCCACATCCATCTGCTCAAACCTCCAGTGACTTTCTGCTGAAAATAAAACCCCCAATTCTTACTGAGTGCTACAAACCAATATTTTGTTTCCCCTGTCTTACTGATTTTTTTTCATTCCTGCTGTCATATTTTTAATTTTCCAAGAATTCTTTCTTGTTCTTTGAATGTTCCTTTAAAAAAATTTTGTATAGTATTCTGGAAGCTCATAATTTTTGGAGGAAAATATCAGGATTGGTTCATTTTTAGTATTTTTGTTGCTTACACTGTTTGTTTATTTTTAGCTCTTTTTGTGCTTTTGGCTACTGTCTCATATTGGAGCCTTTTCTCAAATATCAAGAGGCTCTGATGTTTGTTCATATTTAAGAGACACTAAAAAGCTAATTTTAGGTTTTATGTGTTTTTACTTAAAAATCCAGGGTTTCCCTAGGCTTTGGGGGCAGAATCAAGGAGATGTTACTGGGGAACTTTCAACTGTCAGCATCTCTGAAGGCCCTTTTCCTATATTAAGATCAGTTTTCCCCAGAGGAGAGGAATCCTCTGAATTCCTTCTGGTATGGAATGGACTTAAAGTGGAAAGTGGTAGTTGTAAGTTTGGCTGCACGAAGGGAAAGGGAGTAGAGTTTCACTGTTCATTATGTCAACTCTCAGTTTAGGGAATATCTCTAGAGCTTTGCCTAGTAGTCTAGAATGTGGTGCTTCTCTGGTTCAGCCTCTCCAGAGAGAAACTGAGTCTTGGCTTGGGTGAACAAGATCTAGGAACCTAACAACTTCTGATATAATCCTGTCTTTTCATCTATATCAAGGGCTTCTCCCTTCCAGATGCCTCTTAGCCCTATGTCATTTCAGTTCTCTGCCTTTTGTGATTGGTAACTAAGTTGCCATTTGTCTACCTACATTTTCATTACCTAAACTTTGTTGATACCTTGTCTATCATCTTCTCTCCTATTTTCTGTGTGAGTATATGCCTTTTAAAATGTGTTTGCTATCATTTTAGTGGTGTTTTGGGAAGGAAAGGAGGTAGATAGATGTGTTTATTGTACCATGTGCAGGTGGTTCTTAAGTTTTAAAATTATGAACAAATCTGTTGGAAAATTTCAAACAGTATAAAATCTTTTTTTTTTTAAATATTTTTATAGTCGGGCGCGGTGGCGCATGCCTGTAATCCCAGCACTGTGGGAGGCTGAGGCAGGAGGATCGTGAGTTCAAAGCCAGCCTCAGCAATGGCGAGGCACTTAGCAACTCAGTGAGACCCTGTCTCTAATAAAAATACAAAAAAGGGCTAGGGATGTAACCCAGTGGTTGAGGGCCCCTGGTTCACCCTGGTACCACAAAAAAAAAAAAAAAAAAAAAAAAAAAAAAAAAATTATTTATTTGCTTTAGTTGTACACAATGATGCATTTTATTCAATGCATTTTATTCAATGCATTTTATTTGTATGTGGTGCTGAGGATTGAACCCGGGTCGCCCATGTACTAGGTGAGCGCTCTACCGCTGAGTCACAATCCCAGCCCCGAAACAGTATAAAATCTTACAATTTAGGAAATGACAGTCTCCTCTAATCCCTCCCTGAGAACCACTGATAATAATTTGCTATTTTGGAGGTCTTTCCAGGCTTTTTATATGTATAAATATAATCATTTACAATATGCATGAACACAAACATGTATATATTTATATGCTTATGTATTACATATTATACTTATTCCAACACATGGGTGCTGAATATACATTATTATTTTTTTTGTATTGGGAATTTAACCCAGGGGCCCTTTACCACTGAACTACTTCTCCAGCCCTTTGTTTTTTTTCACTTTGAGACAGTGTGTCACTATGTTGCTTAGGGCCTTGCTAAGTTGCTGATACTGGCCTTGAACTTGTGATCCTCTTTCCTCAGCCTCCTGAGTAACTAGGATTATTGAGATGTGCTACTGCACCTGGATGAATATACATAAAATATTCATTTAAAAAATGGTGCCAGTAGGGCATGGTGGCACACACCTGTAATCCCAGCACTTGGGAGGCTGAGGCGGGAGGATCACGAGTTCAAAGCCAGCCTCAGCAGTGGCGAGGCACTTAGCAACTCAGTGAGACCCTGTCTCTAATAAAATACAAAAAAAAAGGGCTGGGGATGTGGCCCAGTGGTCGAGTGCCCCTGGGTTCAATTCCCGGTGCCAAAAAAAAAAAAAAAAAAAAAAAAATGGTGCCAGCTGGGTGTGATGGTGCACACCTGTAATGTCAGCAGCTCAGGAGGCTGAACAGGAGGATCGCAAATTTGAGGCCAGCCTCAGCAACTTGGGGAAATCCTAAGCAACTTAGTGAGACCCTGTGTTAAAATAAAAGAAAGTGCTGCGGATGTAGCTCAGTGGTAAAGCACCTCTGGATTCAATTCTTGGTATTAAGAAAAAAATACCATATTATATATGTCCATACAATTACTTTTCCTGAGCATCTGTCCATTTTTGTACTGTTACCTTTACTTTTTTCATGAAAATTGACTGCATGGCATTGATTAAATTAATTTGTCCTCTTATTGGGCATTTGTGTTCTTAAAAATTGTTAACAATAGTGAGGTGAATTTCCTATGAGTATCTTTGTTTGTTTGTTTGTTTGTTTTTTCGGGGGGGGGGGTACCAGGCATTGAATCCAGGGCACTTAACCACTGAGCCACTTCCCAAACCACCCCCCTTTTTTTTTTTTTTTTTTAACTTTTTGAGACAGAGTCTCTCTAAATAGCTCAGAGCCTCAATAAATTACTGGTGCTGGCTTTGAACTTGTGATCCTCCTGCCTCAGCCTCCTGAGCCTCTAAGATTACAGTAGTGTGCCACCACACCTGGCTTCCTTATGAATAACTTTGTAAGCCAGCTTGAAAAATCTAAGCAGTGAGGAGAAGGGAATGTCAGCCTGCAGAATCTTGAAAAGAAATTCAAAATGTTTGATAGGACCCATATTTTTGAGTTATCAATCACTTTGACAGTGCTTTGTTAGCATTAGCACTACCACTGCTTATTTGTTTTCTTATTACCTTTTCCTTCTCTTCATTTTCTCTTACCTCTCATGTTTTTTTTTTTTTTTAATATTTATTTATTTGTTTTTAGTTGTACTCAATGCCTTTGTTTTTACGTGGTGCTGAGGATCAAACCTGGACCACGCACATGCTAGGCACATGCTAGGCGAGTGCTCTACTGCTGAGCCACAACCCTAGCCTCACCTGTCATGTTTTTATAATTCCCTTGACCAGGTTTTATTTAAATTGTCACCTATGTGCCTGTTAAATATTGGGGATACCATTAGGCATTTGCTCGTTTTATAACATCAGTCTCCTTAGCATATAAATGAGAAGTAACTACTATATTTTAGAAACAAAAATATTTTTTAGTCTGATGAATTAGTTTGAAATAATTCTCAATACACTTATTAAAATTAAGATTTTAATTTTACTTTAGCATCTTTGGGTTTTGTTTTTTTTTTTTTTTTTTTTTTTTTGTGGTACCAGGGATTGAACTCAGGGGCACTCGACCACTGGATCACATCCCCAGCCCTTTTTTGTATTTTATTTAGAGACAGGGTCTCACTGAGTTGCTAAATGCTTCCCAATTGCTGAGGCTGGCTTTGAACTAGCGATCTTCCTGTCTCAGCCTCCCAAAATGCTGGGATTACAGGCATGCGCCACCGCACCCTGCTTTACTTTAGCATCTTTAATCAGTAATATCTATAGTATAAATTTTTAAATCTTCATTTCTTGCTTAAATAGCTTTAATTTTTTTTTTTAATTTTTTTTAGTTGTAGGTGGACACAATACCTTTATTTTTTATTTATGTGGTGCTGAGGATCGAACCCACGGCCTCACACATGCGAGACGAGTGCTCTACCACTGAGCCATAGCCCCAGCCCCTAGTTTTAAGTTTTTGATCTGAAAAAGTTAAATATTTTTATTTTCAACTTATTTTGGTGTTTTCTTTAAAAAGGCAAGGGCAATAAGAAAGTGATTTTGGAATAAATGTTAGCTCCAACTTCATCTTGTCTAACTCTCTCTCATGTTTTTCATGGCCCAAGGTTTTACTATGAGCAGAGACTACTACGGAAAGTTTTTGAAGAGTGGAAAGAAGAGTGGTGGGTTTTGCATCAAGAGTGGAAACTCTGTGTTCGAGCTGACTGTCACTACAGGTCAGATCTTGTGTCACATTACTTCAGCTTTACACTTTTTTTTTTTAATTTATTTTTTAAAATTTATTTTACATATTTTACTAGTTGTTAATGGACCTTTATTTATTTATATGTGGTGCTGAGAATTGAACCCAGTGCCTCACACATGCTAGGCAAGTGCTCTACCACTGAGACAGAACCCCAGCCCCAGTTTTACACATTTTAATATAAAGATTTGACATATTATCAGATTCTTTGTTGGCATGTTTCTGGTCAAAAGGAGTAAAGTCTTAGATTGCTTTCTTGTTTTCTTCAAATCATTTTTAGAGTAAGCAATTTGAAGTCCTAAATTAAACCCAAGCGTGTGTATATACATATGCACACACACACTCCTCTAATAACCATTACATATTGGTCATGCTAATGATTTGAATGGGGTTTCTCAGTGATTCTCACTTCTATATAATTTCTGAGAGTGTTCTGTTATTTAAAAAATATTGTTCTAATTCATATTGATTATGGGAGAAAATATATGCCAATATAGAACATTAAGAAAATGGACTGGATGTGTATCTGAGTGGTAGAGGGAATGCTGACGGCCCTGAGTTCAGTCCCTGGCATGGGGAAAAAAAAAAGGAAAATAGAAATAGAAAGTAAACATTCTTTTTTTTTTCTTAAATATTTATTTATTTACTTTAGTTGTACACAATGCAATGCATTCCTGTTTACATGGTGCTGAGGATCAAACCCGGGCTGCTCACGTGCAAGGCGAGCGCTCTGCCGCTGAGCCACAATCCCAGCCCGAAAGTAAACATTCTTAATCCCTAACATTCACATTCATATTGCCTGAGATGAAGGGGATAAAGTAAAACTTGGGAATTAGATCAAATACAGTTTCAGATCTTTTCTTTTTTAAAAAAGCGTATATACATTGTATCTTTAAGATGACATTGACTGTCATTATAGTCACTTTAGTTGGGATAGGAGCTCTGACTTATGGCTATTTCAGATTAAAAATAGGTCCTGGTGGTGCATGCCTGTAATGCCAGTGGCTTGGGAAGCTGAGGCTAGAGTTCAAAGCCAACCTTAGCAAGTTAGTGAGGCTCTGACCAACTTAGAAAGACCCTGTCTCTAAATATAAAATGAGCTGGGTATGTGGCTCAGTGATTTAGTGCCCCTGCATTCAATCCTGGGTACAAAAGGAAAAAAAAAAAAAAAAAGAGAGATTCAGTAGTTCTAAAAGCCTGCACTTAAATTTGAAATCAAGTTTTGGAATTGAGTAGTGCAATTATGGAGTGATGACAGTCTTAAGATGTGTGATGTCTGTATGAAAGAGAAAAAAGGAAAAAACACCATTGACCATATTTCAGTGCAAAGGAGAAGTAATGTTTTTCAGTGTGGATGATTAAAATGATATGAGTGTCCTTCCAAATATCATGGCTTTGTGCATGTTGAAAGTGAAGTTATTCTCAGAGAAGTCAAGCTTTTCTTCCTCGGTGATACTTTAAAGTATAGAGAATGACTCTTTCGAGGAGGATAAATTTCACTGTATTTGTTGGAAATGGAATTTTTGCTTAGGTGCTGATAGGTTTTTTGTGTCAGAAGCCTCCCTGTTCTGAGTATAGAACAGACTGGGTGTGTTGGATTAAGAGTTGTTTTGTCTAGAAAAGCTATTAGTGTCTGGTGCAGTGTTGTACACCTGTGATCCTAGCAACTTGGGAGGCTATTGTAAGGGGATCTCAAGTTCAAGGCAATTTAATAAGACCCTATCTCAAAGTAAAAAGAGATGGGGATATAGCTCAGTTCTAAAACTCCCCTGAGTTCAATCCCCACTATCAAAAAAAAAAAAAAGCCAATTGTACCAGGTGCATGTCTGTGGTCCCAGTGACTGTGGAGGCTGAGGCAGGAGAATTGCAATTTCTAGGCCAGCTTTGGCAATTCAGTGAGACCCTGTCTGAAAATTAAAAAGGGCTAGGGATGTAGCTCAGAGGTAAAGTGACCCAGGGTTCCACCCCCAGTACCAAAAGAAAAAAAAAAAAGTAAAGAAAAGAATAAATGTCATACATCATTTGCTTTTGCTTTTCTGATTCCTCAGATATCACTTGTACAACCTAATGTTCCAGTATTGGAAGATCTATGTGCATCAGCAGCAGGAGATGAAGAACAAGTACATTAGAGCTGAGGATCATGGTGAGAAAAAGAACCACATGTGTAAAGTAGATGCCCACATTTACTTTCACAGGAGCTCTTGAAAGGGACAAACTCATTGTCTGGAAGCAAGAATAACTCAAGATTAAAGGGAAAATTCCATTTCACATTTTTCAGAATGCATAATCTCTGGGGACTCCTGTATGGTCAGATCCCTGTGACTTTCTCCATATGGCATGGTTTCTACACTTAAAACTAATTTAATGAAAATTTGTGTGTGTGTCCTAGCCGGGTATGGTGGCACACGCCTGTAATCCCAGCACTTGGGAGGCTGAGGCAGGAGGATCACGAGTTCAAAGCCAGCCTCAGCAATGGTGAGGCACTTAGCAACTCAGTGAGACCCTGTCTCTAATAAAATACAAAAAAAAAAAAAAGGGCTGGGGACGTGGCCCAGTGGTCGAGTGCTCCTGAGTTCAATCCCTGGTACCAAAAAAAGAAAAAATTTGTGTGTCTTGGCAATGCCTGTTGGTGCGTTGTTCTGGCTATATATCTCCTATGGCACCTGGGGCTGCATCTGTTTGGCTGCCGTGTGTCAATTTGCAGGAGACTTGAGAAGAGCCATATACTGCTCATTTCTGAATTGTTTTGCCCAGGTTGCCTCTTAGTGATTAGTTGAGTGCTGGTTCTTGTCTGGTTCCTCCATAAGTAGAGTCCAGAAACCCATGTGAGGAGTCGAAGGGAAAAAGGCACAGAGTTTCAAAATGATTATGTAACCTGCTTTAGCTGCTTGCTGCCTCATAGGCATTCTATATGAATGTTCTGCAGGTACCTCAAACTCACCCAGCATGTCACAAGTACTTGTCAACTCTCTTACCATGTAGACCTGCTTTTCTTTCTACTTTTCCCAAGTGAGAAGCCTTTCTTAGGAATAGCCTGTTCATTCCTCATTCCTCAAATCATCAGTTATCTAATTTTATAAGATAGTCCTCTGTTGTGTCACTTGTAGTCATTTTTTCTTTACTGCCGCCTGAGAGTAATCCTCATCTTTTCCACAGAGTGTTATATGTATTCCTTCAGTCATTTCCCCATTATTTTCTCCTCCTCCTCATTTTGTGCATAGCTACAAGCATGGTAAGACATACCAATATCGTATCACTCTCTTGCATCACAGTTGGTCCAGGGACATTGGCATATTCCTGTAATCCTAGTTACTCAGGAGGCTGAGGCAGGAGAATCAAAACTTTGAGGCCAACCTTGGCAACTTAGACTCTGTCTCAAAATAAAAATTAAAATAAAGAGCTTGGGAAATAGCTCAGTGGTAGAGCAGCACCCTTAGTATAAATAAATAAGTAAATAAATATCCATTTGGCTTTTCTTTATTTCTAGAATAAAGTGAAGACTCCTTAGTATGACATACAAGGTTTTTACTTATTCTGTTACCCTACACCTACCCTCTGGCCACAATGAATATGTACTTGCTTACCTTTCCACTTATGATCCATCAGTTCCTCCTTTACATTTATTTTGAGACAGGGTTTTGAGACAGGGTTGAGACAGGTTCTAAGTTGCCCTAGCTAGACTTGAACTTCAGATCTTCCTGCCTCAGCCTCCTGAACAGCTGGGGCTACAGGTATGTGCCACTGTTCCCAACCATTTTCAAGTCCGTTTCAAAAGGTGAAAGATTTATGTGATCTGAAGAGAAACTGAAGTATCAGTTTTTTGGTTTTTGTTTTTCTTTTTTTGGTAGTACTGAGAATAGAACTGACAATAATATACCACTGATGTACACACTCAGCTCTTTAAAAAAAAATTTTTTTTTTTTAATATTTGAGACATGGTTCACTAAATTGCCTAGCCTAGGCTCAAATTTATAATCCTTCTGTGAAGCCTTCCAAGTAGCTAGAATTATAGGCTTGTGTCACCATGCCCAGCTTCAGGCCCATTTTATTTATTTATTTATTTTTATTATTATTATTTTAGTTATACATGTGAGCAGAATGTATTTAGATATATTATACATATATGGAGTATAACTTCCCAATTTTGTGGTGGTACATGATATGGAGTTACACTGGTTGTATATTCATATACAAACAGGAAAGTTATATGATTCATTCTATTCTCTTTCTCATTCCCATCCTCCCTCCCTTCCTCCCACACTGCCTGTACAATCTGGCGAACCTCCCCTTTTATCTCCCTCCCCCGCCGTTATGAATCAGCATCCCCATATTAGAACCTCTGGTTTTTTGGGATTGGCTTATTTCACTTAACATGATAGTCTCCAGTTCCATCCATTTACTAGAAGATGCCATAATTTCATTCTTCTTTATGTCTGTGTAATATTCCATCGTATATATGTACCACATTTTCTTTATCTATTCATCTGTTGAAGGGCACCTACGTTGGTTCCATAGCTTAGCTATTGTGAATTGAGCTGCTATAAATATTGATATGGCTGTGTCACTATAGTATGCTGATTTTAAGTCCTCTGAGTATATGCCAAGGAGTGGAATAACTGGGTCAAATGGTGGTTTCATTCCAAATTTTCCAAGAAATCTCCATACTGCTTTCCAGAATGGTTGCACCAATTTGCAGTTCCACTGCCAATGTATGAGTGTACCTTTTTCTTCACATTATCACCACCATTTATTGTTACCTGTATTCATTTTTTTCTTTTAACTTTTTAATTGTTGATGGACCTTTGTTTTATTTATTTTTATGTGTTGCTGAGGATCGAACCCATATGCCTCACACATGCTCGGCAAGTGCTCAAGCACTGTGCTACAACCCCAGCTAATTTACTTGTATACTTTTGTAAAATTGTTTTTTAGTTGTTGATGACCTTTATTTTTATGTATTTATTTATATGTGGTGCTGAGAATTGAACCCAGTGCCTCAGACATGCTAGGCAAGTGCTTTACCACTGAGCCACAACCCCAGCCCTTTACTTGTATCCTTGATAATTGCTATTCTGACTGGAGTGAGATAATCTCAGTGTAGTTTTTTCTTTTAAAAAATTTTTTAGATGTTGATGGACCTTTATTTTATTCTCTTATTTATGTGTGGTGCAGAGAATTGAACCCAGTGCCTTATACATGCTAGGCAAGTGCTCTACCACTGAGCCACAACCCCATCCCCATCAATGTAGTTTTAATTTACATTTCTCTAATTGCTAGTCATGTTGGACATTTTTTCATCTTTGTTGGCTAATTGTATTTCTTCTGTGAAGTGTTTGTTCAGTTCCTTTGCCCATTTATTAATTGAGTTATTTATTTTTTGGAGTTAAGTTTTGTGAGTTCTTTATATATCCTGGAGATTAATGCTGTAACTGAGGTGCAGGTGGCCAAGATTTTCTCTCATTCTGTAGATGCTCTCATCAGATTTTTTTTTCTTTTCTTTTTTTTTGGTACCAGGGATTGAACTCAGGGGCACTTGACCACTGGGCCACATCCCCAGCCCTTTTGAGACAGGGTCTCACTGAGTTGCTAAGTGCCTCACCATTGCTGAGGCTGGCTTTGAACTCTGAATCCTCCTTTGAACTCTGAATCCTCCTGCCTCAGCCTCCCAAGTGCTGGGATTACAGGCGTGCACCACCACGCCCGGCTCATCAGATTTTTGATTGTTTCCTTTGCTATGAAGAAGTTTTTTAAATTATTTGTTTATTTATTTTGGTACTGGGGATTGAACTCAGGGCCACTTGACCACTGAGTCACATCCCAAGCCCATTTTTGTATTTTATTTAGAGACAGGGTCTCACTGAATTGCTTAGAACCTCACTGTTGCTGAGGGTAGCTTTGAACTCTGGATCCTCCTGTCTCACCCTCCTGAGCCACTGAGACTACAGGCGTGTGCCACCATGTCAGGTCTGAAGAAGCTTTTTAGTTTAATACCATCCCATTTATTGATTCTTTTTTTTGTGTGTGTGTGGTACCGGGGATTGAACTCAGGGGCACTCGTCCTCTGGGTCATATCCCCAGCCCTTTTTTTTTGTATCTTATTAGAGACAGGGTCTCACTGAGTTGCTAAGTGCCTCGCCATTGCTGAGGCTGGCTTTGAACTCACGATCCTCCTGCCTCAGCCTCCCAAAGTGCTGGGATTACAGGCACGCGCCACCGTGCCCGGCCCATTTATTGATTCTTAATTTCACTTCTTATGCTTTAGGAATCTTGTTGAAGATTTACATCTGTTTTGGTGCAATATCATGCTTTTTTTTTTTTTTTTTTAATATAGCTCTGTAGTACAATTTCAGGTCTGGTATTGTGATGCCTCCTGCTTAACTATGAACCATATCTCTAATCCTTTTATTTCTTATTTTGAGATAGGGTCTGTCTAAGTGCTTAGGGCCTTGCTAAGTTGCTGAGCCTGGCCTTGAATTTGTGATCCTCTTACCTCAGCCTCCCAAGTCACTGGGATTACAGGTGTGGGCCACCATATCTGGCCCAGGCTCATTTTAAATATCATTTTCCTTGTATAATTTTTCCTGATGTCCCCTAGCACATCAGGTTCTTCTTTTTCCTGTTTTTCTTCCCAAAGTATTAGCATGGACTCTTAGTTATAACACCAGACACATTTGTTTCAATGTTTAGCTGGCAAGTAACTTACGTTGTTTATTTTTTAATTTACATACAGTAAGATTTATTCTTTTTGGTGTATAATTCTAGAATTTTCATAAATGCATAGACTTGTTTAATCACCACTTATCGAGTCAACTGCTAGAGTTTCAAGGGCTATGTTGAATGGAAGTGGTTGAAAGAGGGCATCCTTGTCTTGTTCCAGTTTTTAGAGGGAATATTTCCAATTTTTCACCATTTAGAATTATGTTGGCCTTGGGTTTAGCACAAATAGCTTTTACAATGTTGAGGTATGTTCCTACTATCCCTAGTTTTTCTCTAGTGTTTTGAATATGAAAGGGTGCTGTATTTTGTCAAATGCTTTCTCTGCATCAATTGATATAATTATATGATTCCTATCTTTAAGTCTTATTTATGTGATGAATTATATTTATTGATTTCCATATGTTGAACCAACCTTGCATCCCTGGAATGAACCCCCACTTGATCATGGTGCACTGTTTTTTAAGCATGTTTTTGCATGTGATTTGCGAGAATTTTATTGAGAATTTTTACATCAATGTTCATCAGGGATACTGGTCTGAAATTTTCTTTCCTTGATGTGTCTCTGCCTGGTTTTGATATCAGGATGATAATAGCTTCTTAGAATGAGTTTGGAAGGGTTCCTTCCTTTTCTATTTCATGGAATAATTTGAGGAGTATTGGTACTAATTCTTCTTTGTAGGTCTTGTAGAACTCAGCTGTGAATCTGTCTGGTCCCAGGATTTTCTTGGTTATTAGGCTTTTGATGGCATCTTCTGTTTCCTTGCTTGAAATTGATCTGTTTAAATTGTGTATGAGCTGGGCATGGTGGCGCACGTCTGTAATCTCAGCACTTGGGAGGCTGAGGCAGAAGGATCAAGAGTTCAAAGCTAGCCTCAGCAATGGTGAGGCGCTTAGCAACTCAGTGAGACCTTGTCTCTAAATAAAATACAAAAAGGGCTGGGGATGTGGCCCAGTGGTCAAGTGCCCCTGAGTTCAATCCCCAGTACCAAAAATAAATAAGTAAATAAACAAACAAATAAATAAATAATAAATTGTGTATGTCCTCTTGACTCAGTTTGTGTTGATCATATGCATCTAGAAATTTGTCGGTGTCTTCGAGGTTTTCTGTTTTACTGGAGTATAAATTTTTAAAATAATTTCTAGTTATCTTCTGTATTTCAGTAGTGTCTGTTGTGGTATTCCCTTTTTTATTACAAATTTTAGTAATTTGAGTTTTCTCCCTTCTTTTTGTTAGGGTGGCTAAGGGTTTGTCAATTTTATTTATTTTTTCAAAGAACCAACTTTTTGTTTTGTCAATTTTTTTGAATTGTTTCTTTTACTTCAATTTCATTGATTTCCACCCTGATTTTAATTATTTCCCGTCTCCTACTACTTTTGGTGTTTATTTGTTCTTTTTCTAGGGCTTTGAGACGTAATGTCAGGTCGTTTATTTGTTGACTTTTTTTTTTCTTTTAATGAATGAGCTTAATGCAATGAACTTTCCTCTTACCACTGTCTTCATTAAAATTTTAGCCAGAGCAGTTAGGCAGACAAAAGAAATTAAAGAGATACAGATAGGGAAAGAAGAACTCAAACTATCATGATTTGATAACGACATGAGTCTATATTTAGAGGTTCCAAAGAACTTCTCCAGAAAACTTCTAGAATTAATTAATGAATTCAGCAAAGTAGCAGGATATAAAATCAGCACCCATAAATCAAATGCATTTATATACATCAATGATGAATCCTCTGAAAGAGAAATCAGGAAAATTACCCCATTCACAATAGCCTCAAAACATAAAATAAAATAAAATACTTGGGAATCAACTTAACAAAAGAGATGAAAGACCTCTACAATGAAAACTACAGAACATTAAAGAAATAAATTGAAGAAGACTTTAGAAGATCAAAAGATGCTCTTGGAGAGGCAAAATTAGTATTGTCAAAATGGCCATACTACCCAAACCGCTATACAAATTCAATGCAATTCCAATTAAAATCCCATTGTCATTCCAAATAGAAATAGAAAAAGTAATCGTGACATTCATTTGGAAAAATAAGAGACCCAGAGTAGCCAAAGCAATCCTTATACAAGAAGAGTGAAGCAGGAGGTATCACAATACCAGACCTTAAACTATACTACAAAGCTATAGTAACAAAAGCTGCATGGTATTGGCACCAAAATAGACATGTAGACCAATGGTACAGAAGAGAAAACACAGAGACAAATCCACATAAATACAGTTATCTCATACTAGAAAATGGTGCCAAAAACATAACATTGGAGAAAAGATAGCCTCTTCAACAAATGGTGCTGGGAGAACTGGAAATCATATGTAGCAAAATGAAAATAAACCCCTCTCACCATGCACAAAACTCAAAGTGGATCAAGGACCTAGGAATCAGACCAGAGACTCAGCACCTAATAGAAGAAAGAGTAGGCCCAAATCTTTATCATGTCGGATTAGGTCCCGACTTCCTTAACAAGACTCCTAAAGCACAAGAAATAAAATCAAGAATCAATAAATGGGATGAATTCAAACTGAAGAGCTTCTTCTCAGCAAAAGAAACAATCAGTGAGGTGAACAGAGAGCCTACATTTTGGGAGCAAGTTTTTGCCATACACATGTCAGATAGAGCACTAATCTCCAGGATATATAAAGAACTCAAAAAACTTAACACCAAAATAAAAACCACCTGATCAATAAATGGGCTAAGGGGTTGAACAGATACTTCTCAGAAGAAGATACATTCGATCAACAAATATATGAAAAAATGTTCAACATCTCCAGTAATTAGAGAAATGCAAATGAAAACTACTCAAAGATTTCATCTCACACCAATCAGAATGGCAGTTATCAAGAATACAGACAACAGGGCTGGGATTGTGGCTCAGCGGTAGAGCGCTCGCCTACCATGTGCGCGGCCCGGGTTCGATCCTCAGCACCACGTATAAGTAAACACATTGTGTACAACTAAAGCAAATAAATAAATATTAAAAAAAAAAAAAGAAGCCGGGCGCGGTGGCGCACGCCTGTAATCCCAGCACTTTGGGAGGCTGAGGCAGGAGGATCGCGAGTTCAAAGCCAGCCTCAGCAATGGCGAGGCACTTAGCAACTCAGTGAGACCCTGTCTCTAAATAAAATACAAAAAAGGGCTGGGGACGTGACCCAGTGGTCGAGTGCCCCTGAGTTCAATCCCTGGTACCAAAAAAAAAAAAAAAAAAAAAAAAAAAAGAATACAGACAACAAGAAATGTTGGCGAAGGATGTAAGGGAAAAGGCACATTCATACATTGCTGGTGGGACTGTAAATTGGTGCAATGAATCTGGAAAGCAGTATGTAGATTCCTTAGAAAACTTAGAATGGAAATATCATTTGACCCAGCTATCCGACTCCTCAGTCTATACTCAAAGGACTTAAAATCAGCATACTATAGTAATGCAGTCACATCAATGTTCATAGCAGCTCAATTCATAATAGCTACATTGTGGAACCAACTTAGATGCCTATGCCCTTCAATAGATGAATGGATAAAGAAACTGTGGTATATATACACAATGGAGTATTACTCAGGATCACAAGTTCAAAGCCAGCCTCAGCAATGGCAAGGCACTTAGCAACTCAGTGAGACCCTTTCTCTAAATAAAATACAAAGAAGGGCTGGGGATGTGGCCCAGTGATTGAGCGCCCCTGAGTTCGACCCCCGGTACAAAAAAAAGAAGAAAGAAGAAAAAGAAAAAAAAAAAAATTGAGACAGTCTGGCATAGTTGCTGAAGGACCTAGCTATATTGCTAGGAGAGTGGCCTTGAACTTTAGATCCTCTGCCTCAGGTTCTCAAGTTAGGATTACAGGAGTACACCACCTTGCCTGGCCCTTGCCTTGTTCTTGATCTTATTATTTTAAATAAATGAGTTTTTTTAAAATTTGTGCTTTCACTTTTTTTTTTTTCATGAGGTATTAGGGATTACATTCAGACCCTGTGCATACCAGACAGCACACACAGTACAACTGAGCCCCGTTCCTAGCCCTTGTTCCTGATTTTAAGGGAAAATTATTCAGTCTTTAACCATTAAGTATTATGGTAGGTTTTTGTAGATGTTCTTCATCAGAAGCTCCCTTCTTTTTTCTGTTTTATTTAGGGTCTCAGAGTTGCTAAGTGCCTTGCCATTGCTGAGACTGGCTTTGAACTTGCAATCCTCCTGCCTCAGCCTCCCAAGTGCTGGGATTACAGGTGTGCACCACCACACTTGGCTCAGAAGCTCTCTTCTGTTTTGAGTATTTTTTGATGATTTGATAAGTTTTTCTGTATCCATTGCAATGATTATGTAACTTTTTTTAGACACACGGATCTTACTATGTTTCTGATCTTAAACTCTTGGGCTCAAGTAATCCTTTTGCCTCAGCCTCCCCAGGCAGCTGTGACTACAGGTAGTGCCCAGTTCTATCTTTTTTTTTAGTTCAATACTATGATGAATTATTTAGAGTGATTTTTGATTTTTGAATCAACTTTACACAGAGTACTTTCACTCTTTACTTATTACTGGCTTCAATTTCTTAATATTTGGGTTTTTTTTTGGGGGGGGGGCCTAGGGATTAAGCCCAGGGGGCACTTAACCACTGAACCATATCCTTACCCCTTCTTATTTTTTATTTTGAGATAGTATCTCACTAAGTTGTTTAGGGCCTCACTGAGTTGCTGAGACTGAGACTGGCTTTGAACTTTGAATCCTCCTGCCTTAGCCTCCCAGGCCGCTGGGATTATAGGAGTACACCACTATTTCAGACTTTGTTCAAGATTTTTTCTACTGTATTCATGTGGGATGTTGCTCTGTTGTTTTCTTTTGTTGTAATGTTTTTGTCTGGTTTTGATTAATACTGGTTAATACTGGCCTCACAGAATGTGTTGGAAAGTATTTCAGCCTTTTCTGACAGAGATTTGTAGAATTGGTATTATTTGTTCCTTAAATGTTCAGTAAAATTTTCTGATGAAATCCTCTAGTCTATCCTATTTTGAAGGATATTAAGCTTTGAGTTCAAGTTTTTAAATAGATGTATGGTTATTTTGGTTATTTTTTGAGTGAGTTTTCAAGGAATTGGTCTATTTCAAATATGTTGTCAAATTTATGGGCATGGAATATTTAATTATTATAACTTCAGTGTGTTACAGAATCTGTAGTCAGAACCCTTTTTAAAATTCTTGATGTTGGTAATTTGTGTCTTCAGTCTTTTATTCTTGACCATCCTGGCTAGAGCTTTATCTATGTTATTAGTCTTTTCATGTAACCATCTTTTCTGTTCATTAATGCTCTGTACTGCTTTTCTGTCTTTAAGTTCCTTAAATTTTGTTCCTATCTGTATTACTATCTTCTGCAAGTTTTGGTTTTTTTTCCCTAATTTTTTATTTATTCTTTTTAGTTAAACGTGACAGTAGAATGTATTTTGACATATCATACACACATGGAAGCTTTGGTTTTAACTTGGTCTTCTCTTTCTAGTTTCTTAGAATGTAAATTGAGGTTATTAAATTGAGACATTACTTTTTTTTTCCCTAACGTAAGCATTTAGTGCTACATATAAAGTTCCCTTAAAGTGTTTTAACTGCATCATGCAAATGTTAATGTTATGTTTCTGTTTTCATTCAGTTAAAAAATTCCAATTCCACTTGAGACTTTTCCTCTTTTTTTTTTTTTTTGTACTAGGGATTGATCCCAGTGGCACTCTACTACTGGGCTATATCCCCAGTCTTTTATTTTTTTATTTTGAGACAGGATATCACTGAGTTGCCCAGACTGGCCTGGATCTTGCAACCTTCTTGTCTTAGCCTCCAATTTGCTGGGATTAGGCATATGCCCCTTAGATTATTTAAATATGTGCTTAGTTTCCTAATATTTGGAGATTTTCTTGTATCTTTCTGTTAAGAATTTCTAATTTATTCCATTATGGATTACAGAATAAGATACAACTATGATTTCAGTCCTTTTAATTTTAAGGTTTGGTTTGTGGCCCAAAATATGTCCTGTCTCTTAAATGTTCCACATTTACTTGAGAAATGTGCATTCTGCTTACTTACATTGTTATTTATAGTTATAATTAATATTATCTATGTATTATGGAACAAAAACTTTAATTTTTAAGAGAAAAATATTATTTTGACTTACGAGTTCTCTCAGGCCATGCCCACAGATATCTGAAGTACTAGTCCCTGTTATGTAAAAAGTTTACAAGTACTTTCAGGCATGTGGGAGAATTACGGCCCTCACATTGTCACATATATCAGAATCATGGCAGAGACAGATAATGCAGATTCCTGTGTTCTATGCCTAGTGAGCTAGCATTTATTAGATATGTTTTTCATGGATTATCTCATTTATGCTTTATAAACACACCTGTAAGAGAGCAGCATTTTGCAGATGCAGAACATTTGTGAGGTTACTTAGCTCACAAAAAAAATTAGTGTTGAATAAAATCAGTACTGAAACCCATCTTTAGTTGGGCACAGTGGTGCACATCTGTATTCCCAGCAGTTTGGGAATCTGAAACAAGAAGATGGAAAGTTCAAGACCCACCTCATCAACTTAGCAAGGCCCTAAGCAACTTAGTGAGACTCTATCAAAATAAAAAATAAAAAGGGCTGAGGATATAGTTCAATGGTAAAGTGCCCCTGGGTTCAACCCCCAGCACACTACCCTCCAATTAAAATTTTAAGAAACACCGCTTGTCTTACTTGAGCCGACTCTAGACCTCAGTACCATACTAGTCCTAATTACCCAAGGTATGCTGAATCCTGAGGTCTGGGATGAGCCCAAAGAAGAGAGATGTTAAAATCTCCTTTATATTTTGATTTGAAATGTTAAATATAGCTGTAGTACTCCTGGCCACATTTTGGAGAATGTTCAAAAAATGGTTTACATAATTTCATTTTCTCTATTATGTTCCATAAAGCAAAAAAATTTACTTCATTAGTGATGATTTTCATAATGGAAGTGGAATTTACTACAAAATGAGAGCTGTGAGCCCTTGCATCTCCTATGTGTAATAAATTGTCTTTCCTCCATGATCATTAATTGTCCTTTATATTCTGTTTCCCAAACAGAGAAATCCTTCTTCTTCTCCCCTCCCCTTTCCCCTTTAAATAAGATGGAGTCTTGCTATGTTGCCTAGGCTGGCCTCAATCTCCTGGACTCAAAGAATCCTCTTACTTAGCCTCCTGAGTAAACTGGGACTAGAGGTCTGTGCCAGTATCTCTGGCTCATCCCTTCTTTTTGTCTAGCTTATTCTACTTTATAATTATTAAACAGCAAGATTTTTTTATTCAAAGTGTTGTATTTATAATAGTAGTATGCATTATAATTCATAATAAACATAGAACATCTTTTTACATAACACTGTATGCAGTGTATATTCGTACCATTCAAATCTTCAGTCATGCATTTAGGATAATGATATCCATCTTATTTATCCACCTTTCCTTTTTTCCCCCCTCCATCCCTCCTTGATCCCTTCCTTCCCCTCCCTCTCCTTTGACCATTATAGTGTTCCTCTAATCCTCCTATGTATCTCGACCCAATAACACTGTGAATCAGCCTCCTTATATCAGAGAAAACATTCGGTATTTGGATTTTTGAGATTGACTAACTTCACTTAGCATTATATTCTCCAACTTCATCCATTTACCTGCAAATGCCATTATTTTATTCTCTTTTATTGCTGAGTAAAATTCCATTGTGTATATATACCACATTTTCTTTATCCACTCATCTACTGAGGGACATCTAGGTTGATTTCGCAACCTAGTTATTGTGAATTTTGCTGCTATAAACATTGAAGTGGCTGTGTCACTGTAATATGCTGTTTTTAAGTCCTTTGAGAATAGACCCAGGAGTGGGATGGCTGGGTCATAGGGTGGTTCCATTCCCAGTTTTCCAAGAAATCTCCATACTGCTTTCCATAACGGTTGTACCATTTTGCATTCCCACCAGCAATGTATGAGTGTGCCTTTTCCCCCACATCTTCTCCAACATTTGTTGTTGTTTGTGTTCTTAATAGCTGCTTGTGTTCTTAATATTCTGACTGGAGTGAAATGAAATCTTAGAGTAGTTTTGATTTGCATTTCTCTAATTGCCAGTGATGTTGAGCATTTTTTCATGGATTTGTTGATTAATTGTGTATCTTCTTCTGAGAAGTGTCTTTTCAAAATTCCTTCGCCCATTTATTGATTGGGTTGGTTTTTTTTTTTCGTGTTAAGTTTAATATATAAACTCTAGTCCCAGTTAAGTTAATATATAAAGTTGAGTTCTTTATATATTCTAGAGATTAGTGCTCTATCTGATGTGCATATATTAAATATTTGTTCCCAATTAGTTGGCTCTCTATTCACCTCACTGATTGTTTCTTTTGCTGAGAAGAAGCTTTTTAGCTTAAATCTATCCCATTCATTAATTCTTGGTAATAGTTCTTGCGCTACAGGATTCTTATTAAGGAACTTGGGGCCTAATCCGACATGTTGGAAATTGGAGCTTACTTTTTCTATTAGGCGTATTGTCTCAGATCTAATTCATAGGTCCTTGATCCACTTTGAATTGAGTTTTGTGCATGGTGAGAGATACAAGTTTAATTTCATTTTGTTGCATATGGATTTCCAGTTTTCCCAGCACCATTTGTTGAAGAGGCTATCCTTTCTCCACTGTACATTTTTGGCACCTTTGTGTAATATAAGATAACTGAAATTATATGTATTATTCTCTTTGTCCTCAATTCTGTACCATTGGTCCACCCGTCTGTTTTGGTGCCAATACCATGCCAAACAGCAAGTTTTGTAGCATTATTTGTCTTTTTTTATATTAATTTCTTTATATTAATTGTCTAGCTTTATATTAATGGAAGATTTAAATAATGAACTTTCATGCACCCATCACCCAACTGCAACAATTACATCTCCTACCTGTCTTGTCATATCCCTGTGGTGCCCCCTTTTTTGCTGCCTCTTTATTCACACCATTTTATCTATGAGTACTGTAGAATATATATTTATTTAAAATAAGCCATTTTAGAGTGAAGGATTTCTGAAAAGTTTAGTACGTTGGTTTTCCTTTAAATGCTTTATAACTTAATGTAGTCACGTGTACTTGCATCCTTGTTTTTGAGTCCTTTTTAATTTTGTAGCACTTCATAACTTTTCCAGCAGAGGGCACCTGAAGGCTGTAGGGATTTAAATATTCAAAGACTGGATCGGTACAGAGCACCTTTGAGCTTTCATTGTAACCCAGAGCAATGCATCTTCTGTTTGCCCTTTAAAAAATATCTCTAGCCAGGTATGGTGATATACACCTATAATCCCAGTCACTTGGGAGGCTGAGACAAGAGGATTGCATGTTCTAGACCAGCCTCAGCAATTTATTGAGGTCCTAAGCAATTTTGCAAGGCCCTGTCTCAAAAATAGGGGGTGAGGATGTGGCTCAGTGGTTAAGTGCCCCTGGGTTCAATCCTCAGCACCAAAAATAAAATAAAAAATAAAAAACGTCTCTGTGTCTAGATGCAAAGCAAAAGATGCAACAAGCCTGGAAGTCCTGGTTGATCTATGTGGTCGTTCGTAAGACCAAATTGGAGATGCAGACCACTGCTCTGGAGTTTAGGCAGCAGAGTATTTTAAAGTGAGTATGCTCAATTACCCTATAGATTAACAGCCATTATTTTAGCTCAGTATGCTACATTATGCTTCTTTAACCCACCTTAAAAAATGTTTTGAACACAACTGATGCCTTATAAATATGTATTGACAACTTGTTCAACTATAAAGATTAAACTTTCTCATAATCACAAAAATACTTATTTTGAGTACTTTACTGTGTTATAAACCCTGTGTTCAATAGATGTTGTTTAATGATGACCTTAAAAATATAATTGAAAGAGGGCTGGGGTTGTGGCTCAGTGGCAGAGCGCTCGCCTCGCATGTGCGCGGCCCGGGTTCGATCCTCAGCACCACGTAAACATAAATGTATTGCATTGTGTACAACTAAAGTAAATAAATGAATATTTAAAAAAAAATATATATATAATTGAAAGAAAAAAACCTGTGTTAAGTTAAGAGTGTGTGTTAATTTTTTAATGTAAAGTATCTCATTTAATTCTCATCATAAACCATAAGGCTCAGGTAGGTTGAGTAACTTGTTTGAACTCATGTAAGTTGTAATTGGCAAAACTAGGGCTCACTCACCCTTGCTTTTAACTACTGCTGTACATTGCATCATATTAACACTGGACACACTGGAAGGACATGAAATAGTCATGATGTGTGTACCAATGAGCTACTTAATAAAGAGACTGATTCTCTTATGTGTTGTCTCTGTATGTGTACCAAGTAGCCAGATATGTGTACCAATGAGCTACTTTATAATGAAACTAATTCCCCTGTATTTTGTTTCTGATGGTTCTGTGGGTCCTGAATGGCAGTATACTAAAATCTTAGCATCTGCCCGGAAAAACTGGGCACTAGATATAGCATGGATGCCTTATAAATATGTATTGACAACTTGTTCAACTATAAAGATTAAACTTTCTCATAATCACAAAAATACTTATTTTGAGTACTTTACTGTGTTATAAACCCTGTGTTCAATAGATGTTGTTTAATGATGACCTTAAAAATATAATTGAAAGAGGGCTGGGGTTGTGGCTCAGCGGCAGAGCGCTGAGCTTTGCAGCTACACTGACTTGGATTTGAATCCCTGTTCCAGCACATATTATTGGGTCACTTCTCTAAATCTCTGTTTTCTCGTCTGTGAAATAGGCCCACGTGTCATTGAGTATCTTTCAAGGTTGCCATTAAGAATAAATAATATTTTAAAAGTAGTTAGCAGTATCCAGAAGATGAGTGGACGTAAAGAAATTATTTAAATAGGAAAAACATAGTTATTTTAAATTTATTCAGTGTTTTGAAATAACTAGTATGCAGTTCTACTTGAATCTATGGAGAATATATTTTATACGATCAATTTATTTACTTAATGTATATTTATTGAGGGCTTAAAATGTCTGGGACTGTACTGGTGTTGGGGCTGTGTTCAGGGAACTTGTAATTCCTTAAATTTTTTTTTTTAAGTTGTTGATAGACCTTTATTTTATTTATTTATATGTGGTGCTAAGAATGGAACTCAGTTCCTCACACATGCCATGCCAGGCAAGTGCGCTACCACTGAGCCTCAGACCAGATTTTTTTTTTTTAATTAGAGCTTTATGGTTTTACATAATAGTTGGGTTCATCCAAACTCATATGTATGGAAATCAATTTCGGTTCATGACTCCACACTTCTCCATTTCCCTATAATTTTTTAAATTCTTAAAATGAAAAGTAATAATGTAGGATAGCTAGAGATTTTGTCATAATGATGTATTAGCATGGTCTTGTTTAGGAGAAAGGAGAGGGCTTTGTGGGTAGAGTGATCAGGCCAGCAGTTTGTTTCTGTAAAGCAGAGGTTGCAAACTCTCAATTTCTCAGACTGTTTTTGTACTATAAATTAGAAAATAAGCACGCGCTGGCAGTGTGGTTCAGTGAAAGAGTGCTGGCCTAGCACGTATCAGGCCCTGTGTTCAATCCCTAGGACCACCAAAAAAAGGTAGGAAAAAAACTGAGATGAAAACCTGGCTAGGACAGTAGGAAGGGATGGGATCCAGGAAGACTGGAAATCTAAAAGCCACTTTTTTTGTGCAACTTATTCAGTAAAATGTTCAAAATTTAAAAAAAGATTTTTTTTGTTTTATTCATTTACTTTTTTTGCAGTGCTATAGATTAAATCCAGGGGTGTTCTAACACTGAGCCACATACCCCAGCCCATTAATTAATTAATTAATTAATTCATGCATGCATGCCAGGGATTGAACCAAATGGTACTTAAGCACTGATCCACATCCCCAGCCTGTTCTAATTTTTATTTTGAGATAGGGTCTTGTTAAGTTGCTTATAGCCTCACTAAGTTGCTGAGGCTGGCCTCAAACTTGCCATCCTCCTGCCTCCTGAATCACTGGGGTTACAGTCATGTGCCACTGTACCTGGATCCTCATTTTTAAAATGTTGGCAGTAACTCAAGTTTTCAGAAAATAAACTTGTGTAGGCCAGAGCAAGTTTGTAGTGCCTAAGGCTGGATATGACTTTAGGTATCGTCAGTTTCCACATGGGCAACTCTAGGACTGTTTCTTGATTATTGTTGTTGTGTTTTTGTTTGTTTGTTTTTTGGTAGTGGATCTAGCAGGTGTAAGTTTAGAGATGGCACTGTGAGGGGAAGGTACTTGAGCTGAGGGTGTGAAGCCTAACCTGTACTGGCCTTTCTCTTTTCTGAGTGGTTTTCTCCTTACTTCTGTCTTTGATTTGCTCTTTCAGGGTGTGGTGGAGCAAGTGGAGATGGCAACTAGGACAGGCCTACATGAGCCAGGTTCTTGATGCCACAGCTATAAAGCACAGGGCCTTGAGCCTCCAGCTGCAGGTGAGTCAAGCAAACTTGGGTTTTGGTATCCTCATTCTGTATTGTTAAGCCCCATACACAGAAAGGGCAGGGTCAGAGTTCCAACGAACGGGAAGCCATCCTGCTGTAGCCTGTTGCTGGGAGGGCAGCTCAGAGGGCTGAGGAGAGGGTGGGTAGCAGAAGTAGTGTGGAAGGCTGAGTTTTTCAACAGAAAACTACTGCTATTAGAAACACACAGAGGCTTGTCCCAGGTGTGATGCCCATGGTTTTTGAGAGCTTCTGGTAAATATGGAACTGAAGGAGATTTATGAATTAGTTATAAACTAAAGAAATAGCAGTATAAACTTATTTCCTCATTACTGTTTTTCTGTAGCTAAGCAGAAAATAATGCAGGCAGAAAAGAAATTAAGCCAAAAAGAAAACTGTGCTTCTTTTTCTTTCAGTTTTGTTTGTCTCAGGGGTTTCTTTTTGGGAAGTCACTAGATTTTTGGTTAGTTATAAATAACTAAGGGGCTGGGGAAGCGCTCGCCTAGCACACTCGAGGCCCTGGATTCAATCTTCGGCACCACATAAAAATAAATAAATAAGGTATTGTGTACAACCGCAACTAAAATAAATAAATAAATAAGACTAAGGATTGTACCTAAACTATGGTGTGGTAAAACTTTTTTAATTACACTTGTGTCTATGAATTTGTCACTTTTTATATCTTCTGGGTATTTTTAAGGTTGCCAAGTCAGTTATAGAAAATAGAACAGGGTGTGATAAAAAAGTGCCTCTTACTAAATGTAGGAGCAGTACCTTTTTTTTGTTTTGGTACCAGGGATTGAACTCAGAGGCAATCGACCACTGGGCCACATCTCCAGCCCTTTTTTTGGTTTTTATTAGAGACAGGGTCTCACTGAGTTGCTAAGTGCCTCACCATGGCTGAGGCTGGCTTTGAACTCACGATCCTCCAGCCTCAGCCTCCCAAAGTGCTGGGATTACAGGCGTGCGCCACTGCGCCCGGCAGTACCTTTTTAATCTGAGAACATTTTGTAAATAAAGATTTATTGGAGCCGGGCGTGGTGGCGCACGCCTGTAATCCCAGCACTTGGGAGGCTGAGGCAGGAGGATCATGAGTTCAAAGCCAGCCTCAGCAATGGCGAGGCACTCAGCAACTCAGTGAGACCCTGTCTCTAATAAAATACAAAAAAGGGCTGGGGATGTGGCCCAGTGGTCAAGTGCCCCTTAGTTCAATCCCCAGTACCAAAAAAAAAAAAAAAAAAAGATTTATTGGAGTGCCACTATACCCATTCCTTCATGTATCATATGTGGCTGTTTTGAGGCTACAAGTATAGACAAGAGTTGAATAATTGCAGCAGAAACCATATAGCCTACAAAGACCCTTTAAGAAAAAGCTTTCTGACCCATGAACTCCTAATATCTTCTGAGGCAAGGAAATAAGAGGTACAGCTCTTGCCAATAATAATTATAGTAGCAATAGCAACAATGACTTTTTATTCTATTTTTTTCCTAGAGTGCCAGGGATTGAACCTAAGTCCTCAGACATGCACAAGTTCTCTACCACTGATCTATACCCTAATCCACAATAACTTTTATTGTGATCTTACTTGAGCTAGGCCCTGGACTAAGTGCTTTACATCATTATCTCAGTTGATTTTCATAATTCTTTTTCCTTAAACCCTGTATTATTGTTGAGAAAACTAAGCAGAATAAACAAAGGTCAGAACCAGGATTTAACCCAAGTTAAATTGCAAAGCCATTCTCTGACCCATCATGCTATATTGTCCTTATGAGACCTATAACCTCAGAAGAGAGATGGAACTGACAAATGGAACAGTGTGGTAAACATAGGATCGTAATGAGACTGATTTTCTGTCATCAATGGGCAACTATATGAGTGTTCCTTTCTGATACTCACTTTGAGAGACCATAAACTCATTCTGCTCATCCTACTATTGCTAGAACATTTTAAAAATTTCCTTCTTGCAGTTATCTTCAAAGTTTGCAATAACAGAATTGAATAAATATTTTTAGTGATAAGATGTTGAGGTTTGGTTTGAGGTTGAATTTAATATATATATAAACTCAAAAATCATTCTGAGGCCAGGCATGGTGGTGTGTGCCTGTAATCCCAGTGACTCAGGAGACCAAGGCAGGAGAATAACAAATTCAAGGGAAGCTTGGGCAACTTAGCAAGACCCTGCCTCAAAAAATAAATAAATAAATAAAAGTGTGTGTGTGTATATGTATACGTATATATAGGGGCTGGGATTGTAGTTCAGTGGTTGAGTGCTTGCCTTGCATGTGTGAGGCCCTGGGTTTAATCTTAAATACCAAATAAAAATAAATAATGGTATTGTGTCCATCTACCAAAAATATTTTTTTAATTATATATATGTGTGTGTGTGTGTGTGTGTGTATGTATATATATAATTAAAAAATATATAAATATCTATATATACATCTATTTATATACATATATATCTATATGCACATATATGTGTGTATTTATATATATAGATCTGGGGGTATAGCTTTGTGGTAAAGTGTACCAGTGTTTGGTTCATAGTACTGGGAGAAAAAACTCATTTTGAGTCAGAGCAAGTGAAAAAATGTGAGTAATCAAGGAACTTTGTTGTCACAGACCAAAAAACCAGATGAGTCTCTAAGACTGGACTACGTTCTGTGGATTACACATAATAATGCCTTGTGTCTGTAAATATGACATGGTTTACCAAGCACTTACCTTTAAGACTCTATAAAATAGGCCAGAGCAGTCTTCATGAGGTGTGTAAGATTTTAGAATATAAAACTAAGTGTTTCAAATGTAGAAACAAGATATAAAACATTTGTAAGACTATCAACACATATCCAAGTACCTACCACCCAGATTTAAAAGGTGTTTTGTCACTCCAGAATTATTTACAGTAATAACATGTAATGGACACTACCAGGGTCCTACCATTCTTCCCCTTTCTAACCACTATTCTAATCCTGATGTGACCACTCTCCTGTATTCTTTTTTCTCTTGGAGTAATGTGTGTATACATATCCATAAAGAATTAAGTTTTATGGGGGCTGGGGCTGGGGCTCAGTGCTCGCCTGGCATGTGTGAGGCATTGGGTTTGATTCTCAGAACCATGTATAAATAAATAAAATAAAGGCCTATTCACAACTAAAAAAAAATAAGTTTTATGGCTTTGTATAGTTAGAATATTATGAATGGTGTCATTCTGTATATTTACTTTGTAGTTTGCCTTCTTTTAATGCAACAGTGTAGTTTTTAGATTTATCCATGTGGCTATACAAAGTTTTGTTCTGTTTGGTGGTGCCTGGGATGAAACCTAGAGCCTCTTTCATGCTAGGCAAGTGCTCTAGTACTGAGCTATACTTTGAGCCCTCACAGAGATCTAGTAATTATATATCATGCCTATTGTATGAATAAGGAGCAGTTTATTTATTCACCTACTCATGGGCTGTTGGTTAGTTCTGTCGGCAATTAGAATGCTGCAGAGAGCATTCTTTTTTTAAAAAAATATTTTATTTAAGCCGGGCGTGGTGGCGCACGCCTGTAATCCTAGCACTTGGGAGGCTGAGGCAGGAGGATCGCAAGTTCAAAGCCAGCCTCAGCAATGGCGAGGCACTTAGCAACTCAGTGAGACCCTGTCTCTAATAAAATACAAAGAAAGGGCTGGGGATGTGGCCCAGTGGTCAAGTGCCCCTGAGTTCAAGTCCCAGGTACAAAAAAAAAAAAATTATTTATTTGCTTTAGTTGTAACACAATGTGTTTATTTATACGTGGTGCTGAGGATCGAACCCAGGCTGCGTATGTGCTAGGCGAGCACTCTACCGCTGAGCCACAACCCCAGCCCCTAGAGAGAGAGCATTCTTAAACATATCTTTGTACAAGTGTTTCCTAGTCTGGTGGCTAGAAGTGAAATTGCTGTGTCATTGGGTTTTCTTTTCTTCATCATTATTATCACCTTTGTTTTCTAATGGTGTGCCAATTAATGTGTTAACATTTTGGTTCTGATTTCTTTCAGCCTCATCAGTGTGATCATTTTTACCAGTTTCATAGGTGTGAAAAGGTTGCACTGATTTATATTTCACTGATTCCTAATGAGGCTGAGCATCTTTCATAAACTTATTTATTATTTGTATTACTGCTTTTGAGCTTGCTTACATCACTCACTACTGTTGGATAATTTTGGAATTTTTTCATTGTGTATGTGTGTGTGTGTGTGTTTGCTGGGGATTGAACTCAGCACCTTGCACATTGCTAGGCAAGTGCTCTACCATTGAGCTACATCCCTAGCCCTGGAATTTTCTTTTTCTCTTATGATACCAGAGCTTGAACCCAGGGGTGCTTAACCACTGAGTGCCATTCCCAGCCCTTGTTATTGTTTATTTTGAGACAGGGTCTCTCTAAGTTGCTTAGGGCCAGGCTAAATTGCTGAGGCTGGCTTTAAATTGCGATCCTCCTGCTTCAGCCTACTCAGCCACTGGGATTACAGGTATGTGCCACCATATCTAGCTCTTGGAATTTTCTTTTTGATTTGTAGATATTATTGATTCTGTTTCCTAATACTTTGTTTTATAGCTTGTAGATACTTTCTTCTACTCTGTTTATGATATTTTTTTTTTCATAGAGTAGTTCTTTATTCAGTGTAGTTTTTTATTTTCCTTTATGGCGGTCTTTATTACTTCTTGGATTTAATTTTATGAATAGTATGAAAGAGGATCTTAGTTTATCATTTTTCATAGGGATAGTTAATTATTCCAGCATTATTTACTTAGGCCATCTTTTATCTTTTTTATATTTACCAGTAATTCGCCTGCATTATAGTTCAGAGTCTCATCTATTCATAGATCTGTTTCTAGGATCGCTTCTTTTTTTTTTTTTTTAAGTCAACACTTCATCATTTTAGTTACTATTTAATGAAGCAGTTAAGAAAAAAACACAGGGGGCTGGGGTTGTGGCTCAGCGGTAGAGCGCTCGTCTAGTACGTGCGCGGCCTGGGTTCGATCCCCAGCACCACATGAAAATAAACACATTGTGTACAACTAAAGCAAATAAATAAATATTAAAAAAAAAAAAAAAGAAAAAACACAGGTTCTCAAGTCAGACTGCCCACTTGGCAGTTCTGCCTCTATCACCTATTAACTGTGCCTCTGAATGAGTTGCTTAAACTTCGTGTACCTCAGATTTCTTATTTATAAGCATGCAAAAATGGTACCTACCTTGTGAAATTATTGAAAATTTAGTAATATGCTGAAGATACATGTAATGAACTTAGAGAAATGCCTGAAATATAGAAATTTTCAATAAATGCTAGCTGTTTATTATTTGTAATCTTTCTATATAGCTATTAAGTCTGTTATATGATTTTTGAGTCACTATATATGGAAAAGGATCTTAATCTTTTTTATTCTTTTTTTTTAATTGTCTTGACTATGCTTATTTACTTTTCTTACTAATTTTTGGTCAATTTGTCAAGTTCCACAACAAAGCTGGCTAGGACTTTTATTATAATATATTGACTTTTGACATCAGGTTGTGGAAATTGTCATATTTTCAATATTAAGTCATCCTATCCATGAATTTGGTATACCTTGGAATATACTGGTAAGCATGAGTGGAGAGTAGGAAGGATGAAGTCTTGAGGTAATAGGGAACCAAACCTTATGGCCTTGCAGGCTACATTCCACAAAAACTTTGGCATTTATTCCAGAGGAGGTGAGGAGCTGTTGACTCTGAACAAAAGAATGACATAGTAGCCCCTACTTCTTTTTTTTTTTTTTTTTTTTTTGTGGTACTGGGGATTGAACTCAGGGGCACTCGACCACTGAGCCACATCCCCAGCCCTTTTTTGTATTTTATTAGAGACAGGGTCTCACTGAGTTGCCAAGTGCCTCACCATTGCTGAGGCTGGCTTTGAACTCACAATCCTCCTGCCTCAGCCTCCCAAGTGCTGGGATTACAGGTGTGCGCCACTGCGCCCGGCTTAGCCCCTACTTCTTAACAAGGGTTTGGGATAAGAAAGGGAAGAAGATTTATGAATACACATATGTCTGTTTGCCTGTTATTTCCAAGAAGAAATAATGGAAAAATAAAAATTTGCCAAAAAATGGATACTTACAACTTGGGCATGGTGGTGCTTGCCTGTAATCCCAGTGACCTGAGAGGCTGAGGCAAAAGGTTGCAAATTCAAAGCCAGCCTCAGCAACTTAGCTAGGCCCTTAGCAATTTATTGAGACACTGTCTCAAAATAAAATTTAAAGGGCTGGGGACTTAGCTCAGTGTTAAAGCACCCCTGGCTTCACTGGATTGAACTCAGGGGCACTCGATCACTGGGCCATATCCCCAGCCCTCCCCCCCTTTTTTTTATTTTATTAGAGACAGGGTCTCACTGAGTTGCTAAGTGCCTCACCATTGCCGAGGCTGGCTTTGAACTTGAGATCCTCCTGCCTCAGCCTCCCAAGTGCTGGGATTACAGGCATGCACCATGCCCAGCTTGTTACATAGTAGTTTTAACTGTTAGAATTATGTAAACATTTTACATAATTGAAAAGCAAAAATAAAGCAAACATACGGAGTTCGGAGTTCATGGCAGAAAATAATCATGGTACATAGTTTGCCTGTTCATTCCTACTGGAATGGATTCTAAGGAAGCAAAAAAGATTGCTAAGCAATCTGAAAATGTGTTCAGTGGTCTTATTGTTATTAGCAGGTTTGGAATTGTTATGTTGAAACTATTATAGCCACATTGAGAGATTCAGCAAAGAACTATGACACTGTCACTAGGACTCAGAATTTTTAGTGCAAAAGAAAAGATACAGGTATAAAATACATTAAATAAAAGCCCTGTAATCTGTAATTGGAAGTATAAATATCAGTTTGGACCCATGGTTTTATTTATTTATTTTAATATTTAGTTTTAGGTGGACACAATATTTTATTTTTATGTGATGCTGAGGATCGAGCCCAGTGCCTCACGCATGCTAGGTGTGTGCTCTACCACTAGGCGTGTGCCACAACCCCAACCCCATGGTTTTATTTAAAAAAAAATTTTTTTTTTTAGATGTTGATGGACCTTTATTTTATTCATTTATTTATATGCAATGTTGAGAATCAAACCCAGTGCTCACACACGCTAGGCAAGGGCTGTACCACTGAGCCACAGCCCCAACCCCCCATGGTTTTATTTTATCTTTAAAAAAAAAAAAAAAGGAAATTAACAAAAGCTTAACTGTCAGAAGGACTGTGGAGCCGATGAGAGCCAATTTGAAACCAATGAGTAAATGTTTTTACTGAAAAGACACAGAAATAGTGGCAAGAGTATCTTCAGTGACAAAGTTGTGGCCTCTATTTCCTGCTGAAAGGTACAAGGGCTATTTGAGAAATAGCTGATTTTAAGTCTCAGGCAGGAAATAGAAAAAATAAAGCTAGGATATAGTATGCTGAAAAACATGAGGAAATCAGCCAGGCATGGTGGTGCACGCCTGTAATCCCAGCAGCTCCAGAGGCTGAGGCAGGAGGATCATAAGTTCAAAGCCAGCCTCAGCAAAAGCGAGGTGCTAAGTAACTCAGTGAGACCCTGTCTTTAAATAAAATAAAAAAAATAGGGCTGGGGATGTGGCTTAGTGGTTGAATGGCCCTGAGTTCAATCTCTGGCACAAAAACAAACAAAAAAAACCCCAGGAGATTAACAAAAGCTTAACTGTCCGAAGGACTCTGGAGGCAATGAGAGCCAGTTTGAAACCTATGAGCTTAAGATAGCAAAATTGGGACATTAAAAAAAAAAAAAAAAATGGGGCTGGAGTTGTGGCTCAGAGGTAGAGCTAGCATACGTGAGGCACTGGGTTTTGATCCTCAGCACCACACGAAGTAAAATAAAGACGTGTCCACCTATAACTAAAACATAAATATTTAAAAAAATTCTTTAAAACAAAATGCCTGCAATGGATTGAGAAATATATCCCAAAATTCACACATTCAAAATGATTTAAAAAAAAAAAAAAAAACTCCTCATTATTTTGAGTCATTAGGGCATTAACTCAACTCTTCGAAAGTTAATGAAGTGAACAAAATTAACCCATTGTGTCCCATTATCCCAGATGTGGAACAGCTATGAAAAGTGAAATTGATGTAGTGGCCCATGCCTATAATCCTAGAAGCTTGGGAGGCTAAGGCAGGAGGATGGCAAGTTCAAAGCCAGCCTCCGCAATTTATCAAGGTTCTAATCAACTCAGTGAGATCCTGTGTCTAAATAAAATATTAAAAATGGAGTTGTGGCTCAGTGGTAGAGTGCTCACCTAGCACGTGAGTGGCGCCAGGTTTGATCCCCAGTACCACATAAAAATAAAATAAACCCTGTAATCCCAGCACTTGGGAGGCTGAGGCAGGAAGATCGTGAGTTCAAAGGCAGCTTCAGCAATGGCGAGGCACTTAGCAACTCAATGAGACCCTGTCTCTAAATAAAATACAAAAAGGTCTGGGGATGTGCCCAGTGGTCAAGTGCCCCTGAGTTCAATCTCTGGAACCCCCCCAAAAAATAAATAAATAAAAAATTTAAAAGTATTTGTCCAACTACAATAAAAAATGTATATATAATGAATATTTAATTGTATATACACATATATTATACATGTATAATATATGCAATATATTATATATGTTATGTTATACACACACACACACACACACACACACAAAAGGGCTGAGGGCTGGGGTTGTTGCTCAGTGGTAGAGCAGTTGCCTAGCAGGTGTGAGGCACTGGGTTTGAACCTCAGCACCACATAAAAATAAAGGTACTGTATCCATCTGCAACTAATAAAACAGTAATATTAAATGGGGGGCTGGAAATGTGGCTCAGTGGTTCAGCGCCCCTTGGTTCAATCCCTGGTACCCCCCCCCAAAAAAAAAAAAAGTAAAATTGAGCAACAAATTACCACTTATGGCAACTTTGAAAATACTATTTGAATATTTATTAATTCACTGAATTGAAAACATGGGATTTAAGCATATATCCCACCTTTCTTGTACAATCTATATTAACCAAGAAACTAGATGGTTAATTAGATGACTTCTTTATAGAATTCCAGTTAATAAATGTAGCAGGAATACTAGAAATAGAAAACTGCTGTTTTGCCACTTTTCATGGGGATGCAGATCTAGGTTGCAGGTGAAAGGATGCTGGAAAATATAATGGAGACTTCAGGTTAACCACCTGGGAGGAACCTCAGCATTGCTACAGTGTGGCAGCTAGAAACATGTGCCTTCTGATACAATGTAATCAGAAGTACCTGGCCACATTCATGAAATGTTTTTTTCTGCCAGAATTGAACATGACTTCAAACAAGCCCAACACAAATCTATCACTTAATGGGAAATCTAGGGGTCAGAGGAACAATTTAAAGATTTTTAAGGAGACAGTAATTCAAATTCAATATGTGGGGCATTTTATAGGAAAAACGAATTGGTTTCTCTAATAGATTAGTGGCTTAAAAGATAAAAAGTTAAGGGAGGGACATTATTATATACAAAAGGAGATTTAAATGATGTGATAAGCAGAGCAAAACAAAAACAACAACAGAAACATGCTGGCTGTTGTGTTCAAATAGAGGAATAGACCAGGGGAGTTAAAGGATAAAAAGAGGGTAGATACTTGCCTAGCATGCATGCATAGGCCCCTGGGTTCCATTCCAGCATCACAGAACAAAAACAAAGCACATATACAGGGATTAGGGTTGTAGCTCAGTGGTAGAGCACTTGCCTGGTATGTGTGAGGTACTGGGTTCAATTCTCAGCACTGCATATAAATAAATAAAGTCCATTGACAGCTAAAAAAAAAATATTAAAACATAAAAAGCACACACATGCAAACCAAAAACCTAATACAACATTCTAAGTGAGATTTTGTGCAAGGATAATAGCAAGATGGTAGTTGAATAATTCTTAAGGTACCTAGTAGGCATGGTTTGCCAATGGATAGGTAAGATGTGATAAGTCCAAGGTGGTTCCAAGATATGGGCCTAAACACCTGTACAATGGAGTTGCAGTTTGCTGAAATGATGATGACCAAGGGAGAAGCAGTTTTGTGGAGAAAGATTGGGAGGCTGTCTACTCTGAACTTCATATCCTCAGCCTGATTGGGCATTTGAGAATCCACCCACTGGGAGATGTCAAGGAGGCAGTGGGGTATATATCTGGAGTATTGAGAGTGTCCAAGCAGATCATGTGCCCTTGACATTCCTCAACAGGAAGATGTTATTTAAAGTTACCAAACTAGGTAAAAGAATAAAGATAGTTAAGTAGAGCTAAAGGAAAGATTCCAGGACAAAGCTTGTGAGGTCAACAGTAGGAGCAAGGAGGGACCTGCAGGTATCTTGAAAGCCAGGCGAAGAAGGAAGTGATGATCTTCCATGACCCCTTAGCAGGTCAGGGAAGGTAAGAACAGATGTGACCTTTGGATTGAGAAACTTGTAGATTGTTGATACATTTGATAAGTATGGTTTCAATAAACTGAGGGAGTGGGTTCAGGAAGGCCTGCTGGAGAAGAGAAATTAGGAAATAACTCTTCTGAGGAGCTTGGAAAGAACTAGAACATTGGCTGGGCACGATGGTGTACACCAGTGGCTCAGAAGGCTGAGGCAGGAGGATTGAAAGTTCAAAGTCAGCCTCAGCAACTTATCAAGGCACTAAGCAACTCAGTGAGACTCTGTCTCTAAATAAAATACAAAACAGGGCTGGGGATGTGGCTCAGCGGTTAAGTGCCCCTGAGTTCAATCCCTGGTACCCACCACCCAAAAATAGAATATTGGCTGGGTGGCAATGTAGGCTCTAGAATGAAGTATTTCTTCGAGAATCACTGGTGTTTGTTTTTATGAAGTATTTTGAGGGACAGTGTTCTTTTGTCCTCAACTTTTGACAAATAACAAATCACAGACAAGGTAGATACTCTGTTTGATTCACCTAGTTTAGCCATTGTTAACATTTTACCACATGCTCTTTCTTGTGCACGCATGCTTTTTCCTCTATCTCCTTATTTATTTTTTATTTTTATTTATTTATTTATTTATTTTTTTTTTGGTGGTCTTGGAGATTGAATCCAGGGCCTGGTACATGCTAGGCAAGTGCTTTACCATTGAGCTATACCCCAAATCCCCTTTGTCCTTCTTAAGTATATATTTCTTAGATTTCCTGAAATAAATAAAATTTAACCTGAATACCTAAGTTTGTCTCTCAAAATAAGACATTCTCCTATGTAGCCATGACATCATGCATTTAAGACATTTAATAATAATATGATAACATGTAATATAAACTTCACATTAATATTATATTGCCAGGTGCTATGCTTGTAATCCTAACTACTCAGAAGGCTCAGGCAAGTTTGAGGCCAGCCTGGTCAATTTAATGAGGTCCTATCTTAAAATTTTTTTTAAATATTTTTATTTATTTGCTTTAGTTGTACACAATGCGTCTTTTCAATACATTTTATTTGTACATGGTGCTGAGGATCAAACCCGGGTCGCCCATGCGCTAAGCGAGCACTCCACCGCTGAGCCACAATCCCAGCCCCTTAAAATTTTAAAAAGTGGCTGGGAGTTGGGTGCGGAGACACACACCTGTGATTGCAGTGACACAGGAGGCTGAGGCAGGAGGATTGCAAGTTAAAGGCCAGTCTGGGCAACTTAGACACTGGATATAGCTCAGTGGTAGTGTGACCCTAGGATCAATCCCTAGTACTAAAAAACAAATAAATATAAAAAACATGAAAAAGGGACTGCAGGTATAGCTTAGTGGTAGAGTATTTGTCTAGCATGTGCAAGGCCCTGTGTTCTGCCCAGTACTGCAGAAAGCAAAACAAAAACCTGTATATTGTTGCTACTTTTATGTCTGGTTCTAGAGTCCAATCAAAGGTCACCCATTGGTTTTGATTGTTACATCCTGAAGGGACTTTTCTTTTACAGAATGGAAGAATTATAATACCACTTTCATCTGCTGATTTTTATAATTTAGCAAGTGAAAACTAAACATGCAGAAGAAGGGGGTCGGGTATTACCAGAATGACAAACTTGAGAAGATGAGAGAAGATGGTTTATAGCCATAGTAGGGTGTAACCTTTGACGGTTTACCCAGAGCAGGAAAAAAGGTAGAAGGTAGTGCCTATGGATGGGTGGTAGGGGTAATACCTGGTGGGACCTGGAGAAAATTCTCTTATGATTGCTTTTGTTTTCTTGGTAAAAAGAAGGGTATTCATCTGAGAGAAAGCGAAGGAGAAGAATTGTTATAGGTTTAAGAGAGGAGGATATGAATTTGTCTAAATCATCTTCAAACAAGGGCCTGTGTTATCACCTTCAGGTTCACATTTACGAATAATCTTAAGGGAATCCTTTTGTAGACCACCAACTTGTATAATGCTTTCCTGAAATAAATCTACCTTAGAAAGGGCCTCCTTATAGCAGGCTTCCTCCCACTTTGGAAGAAAAGGCAGACCCTCACCCATTCCAAATCTTAGTTAATTCTATCACCTCTTGGATTTTACCTGCTTCTTGTCTGCTCATTGACTTTATTATTCTGTTTTGTTTGTTTTTTGGTGTTTTTGTTTGTTTGTTGAGATGGGATCTTGTTATGTTGTCCAGGCTGGTCTGAGCTCCTGTGCTCAAGCAATCTTTCTGTACATGCCACCATGCCTGACTTTTTTTTTTTTAATCCACACACAGTACTTTCTGGAACAATGTTTGGTGGAGGAGTGGCTGAGGATCAAACCCAGGGGTGCTTTTACCACTGAATACATCCATCCCCAGTCTTTTTTATTTTTATTGTGAGATAGGGTCTCACCAAGTTGCTGAGGGTCTCCCTGATTTGCTGAGGTTGGCCTCAAACTTGCAGTACTTCTCAGCCCCCTGAGTCACGGGGATTATAGGTATATGCCACCATGCTAAGCCAGAATGCCTTTCTTAAAGATCTTTTTGGTACTGGTCCAGTACAGATTGGGAACGGATTCTTGGACCCCAGTGTTGTAGATTAAACACCCGAGAGAGACACCAAGGCAAGCATAGAGAGCAAGTTTTATTTAAGAAATGGGAAGGGGGCTGGGGTTGTGGCTCAGCGGTAGAGCGCTCACCTAGCATGTGCGCAGCCCGGGTTCGATCCTCAGCACCATGTAAAAATAAAAAAATGCATTGTGTACAACTAAAGCAAATAAATAAATAAATATTTAAAAAAAGAAAAAAGAGAAGGATAGAGACAGACTTCTGAAGAGAAGGGTCCCTGTCTGTGGGAGGGGGTGCGGCTTGCTTTCTTATAGACCCCAAAATCCCCCTCTTTAATTATTGTCTTCTCTTTCTTCCCTGTATACGTGACCAGGAGCCGCTGTATGGAGGTTAATTGTTAGCAATCCAGAGTGCTGAAGGAGCACAATGCAGAGAGGTTGACTGTTAGCAACCCATTGTTCTCTTTGATAACTAGTCCTTACTCTCTTGACCTCCATCATTCATTCCCTATGCTGACTACTGACCTTTGCCCCTTACTCAGTTTGCTGAGGAATGTGATTTATCCTGTCCATTTAGGCTAGGCAGGGCTGAAGGTGAATTGCTTTTTGGCAAAGAAAGCATATGGGGGTGGTGGGTAGCTGGGTGTGGTGGTGCATGCCTGTAATCGTAGCACTTGGGAGGCTGAGGCACGAGGATCTGGAGTTCAAAGCCAGCCTTAGCAATGGTGAGGCACTTAGCAACTCATGAGACCCTGTCTCTAATAAAATACAAAAAAGGGCTGGGGATGTGGCCCAGTGGTCAAGTGCCCCTGAGTTCAATCCCCCGTACCAAAAAAGAAAAAAAAGAAAGCATATGGGGGTCAGCACAGTGGGTTCATTTTATAGAATTATTCCCTTAACTTTGTGTTTCCACCATTCTCATCTATCTGTCGCCTAACACTTTTAGCCAGGCATGGTGGTTCTTAATGCTAGTAACTTGTGGGACTGAGACAAGAGGATCACAAGTTCAGTCAGACTCAGCAACTTAGCAAGGCCCTAAGCAACTTAGACCTGTCTCAAAATAAAAAATATAAAGTGCTAGGGATATTGCTCAGTGGTTAAGCACACATGGTTCACTCCTTGGTACCAAAAAATAATAATAAAAATAAGTAAATAAAGACCTTTCACCCCAAATTCCCATAACTTATGACCTTGCTAAGGGATTGTCACTTCCTTGTTTTTAATTTTAGCCTTTCCAGTGTGTTTCTGTGTTGTGTGGTGTCCCTCCTGCCCTCCCCGTGGCTCCCCCCCCCACCCCCAATCATCTGTACTTCCCCACTGTCCCCAACTCCCTCTCTCTTTCAGTAGTGGGGATTGAACTCATTGCACTTGCTAGGCAAGTGTTCTACAACTAAGCTGTATCTCCAGCCATTTTAATCTTTTTTATTGAGACAGGATTTGCTAAGTTGCCCAAACTGGCCTGGAACTTGTGATTCTCCTGCCTCACCCTCCCAAGTTCTTGAGATTATAGCCATGTATCACCTTGCCCTGGTCAGTCTCTCCTTTGATTGTTTTCTTTTCTCTGGTTTTGAGGCTTGGTTAAGGTGGCGGGAGCAGCTTCTTCATTTCCAGAGGGAGAGACAGAAGATGGTCTCTGCAGTGCGACATCATCAGTGCTTGCAAAAACGGACATCACTGAAGGCTTGGCTTGAATACCTGTTTATGCGCAGAGTGAAGAGACAGCAGAAGAGTAAGTAGGAAGCTCTAGGCTCTCAGGAGGGTCTGGTTACAAGTTCTACTCTACTTCCTGCTGCCATTGATTCTTTATGAAGAAGAAATATAACAGTGTTCTTTTTAGTGAAAGAAGATCAAGGACAAAAATATATCATTCTCAATTCATGTTTATTTCCTTTTGACCTTCTGTGCATATATTTTATTCAAATGTGGTTTTAATTATTGTGATTAATACATGTATTTTATTTCAGATAGGGTTATGAATATTGTTATTAGTAGGATGATACCTACAATTTTGTATTGTGCCTTTTTGGACATAGTCCCATGTTTTTATTTATCATAAATGTTATTTTTTAATGATTTTTTTGTATTTTATAGAATGACTTACCTTAATTTACTTAGTCATTCTATTGATAGATTCTTGGATTATTTTTGTATGCCCTCAGTTATACAAATGTGTGTTGAGTCTTTTGGATACTATTTTTATAGTTTATTTCACCAACTAGTTTCATAAGTAATAACACATAGGAATGTGATCACTAGTACACTTTTTGTACTCGTTCATTGAGTTTACATAGAAGTTAAGTCAAGCACTGTGCTGGACACTGGGTTAGGCTCTCCTGCTTTCACCCACGTCTCCCTGCAAAAATGTAGGCTGCCAGCACTGTCTCTGGGAAGGTTTTAATGTGTCTTTTGAAGATAATGATAGATCAGCACTGGAATAGTCAGTGCTGTAAGGTAAAGTGTGTTTAGCACGATGAGCTGCAGACTAATGCTAAGTTGCTGAGGCTGGCTTTGAACTTGCCATATTCCTGCCTCCAACTATGACACTTGAATTCCAGGACAGACTGCTTTCCAGTTTCTGGGCTTCAGCTGATTAGGCCATCAGCTGATTAGTGTAAAAGGAGTTACAGCTTGTGACTAGGATCAACTTGGCTGAAAACTCAAAAATCTTTTCCCAGCATGGTGACCAGAGTTGTGTGTCATTGACTAGGTCCCTGATTCCTATCCTGGAGGAATCTGTGTAGTGGCAAGAGTAAAACAAAGTCCTCTTTAATAGCATCAGTCACCATTCTGACACATCAGTAGCTAACAAGAAGCCTCAGTGCTTGAGTAGATATGTTTGATTCCTCTTCCCTAAAATGAGAGACCTTTTTCTTTCCTTGGAGAAGGCAGAGGTAAGCATCTTTTTTTATTTTTGGTGCTGTACCACTGAACTACATACACCTCCAGCCTAAACAAACCTCAAGGATTCTTTGTAGGAGCAGCCTTAAATCCTTGCTTTCTGCTAGTAGCAGGGTTCAGTTTATCTTACAGACACTTCCAGCTCATCTTGCACCTGGGAGGAGCAGCACCTATGTTATTTCTCTGTTGCAGAAATGGCAGAGCGATTCTACCATGTCACTATGCTCCAGATATACTTCTGTGACTGGCAGTGGGCCAGGGAGCAGAGGCACAACTTGTATGCTCACCAGGCCCTGGTGGAGGAACTGGCCAGGAGGATGGCCCTGAGAAGGGCCTTCACACACTGGAAACACTGTATCCTTTTCAGCCACCCAGGCCTGCTTGCACCTCAGCCAGACCAGCCTGAGCTGAGCACCATGTGTATACATGTAAGGAGAAAGTATCTACCAAACAATTTAAGCCAGTCTTATCTCTGTTGACTTCTTTTAAAAACTCTTTTAAAACTGGGACTATACATACAATTACTTATATGTTTACAGTTTAATGAAGAAGAATAAAATGAATGCCTGTGTATTCATCACCTGACTTAAAAATAAAACACTGTTAGCAGTCCTGTTTGCTTCCCTTTTTATAGCGCCCCCCAACCCTTGAGGTAATCCTATTGTTCTATCATTTTTTTCTGTTATCATTTCATTGCTTTTTTCTTTAGATGATGATGATAGGCACTGGGAATTGAACCCACAGCCACTTAACCACTGAGGTACATTCCCAACCCTTTAAACCCTTTTTATTTTTTTATTTTGAAACAGGGTCTCACTAAGTTGCTTAGGGCCTTGCTAAATTGCTGAGGTTGGCTTTGAACTTGCAGTCTTCTTGCTTCAGCCTCCTGAGTTGCTGGGATTACAAGCATGTGCCACCACACCTGGCTCATTGCTTTTTTCTACCCATTAGGTGGTGGAAATAGCCATGGCTGTGTATTTTTTGATGACACCATTTCTATGAGCATAGCTTCCATGTATTGAGCTATTGCTTTGTGCAGCATTATGCATTATCAATCCTTTTAGTAATCCTATGGTATAGGTGTCACCATCTCCATTTATAGGTTAGGAAACAGAGATTCAGGGAGGCTAAGTGATTTTCATAGTCACGGTAAGTCTTTGGCAGAACTTAGGTCTTTACTCCTATGCACATGTTTTTAATCACTATCCCCACCACAGTATGTGCCTAATGTGAGAATTTTCACTACCTTGGATATTCATCCACACATTTGTTTGTTCATCAAAGTCTTGCTTTGTTTTAAACTACTGCATAAGTGTTTGGATATGGGAAAACTCCAAGACTTAAAATAGTTCGTTGTTTATTGGGGAAAATAGACATGAAAATGGGTGTGGACAATATGGTATGATAAGTTGATAAGTGCTATCATAAAGATTTGTATCAGAGCTGGGCGTGGTGGCTCACGCCTGTAATCCCAGCACTTGGGAGGCTGAGGCAGGAGGATCGCAAGTTCAAAGCCAGCCTCAGCAATGGCGAGGCCCTTAGCAACTCAGTGAGACCCTGTCTCTAATAAAAATACAAAAAAGGGCTGGGGATGTGGCCCAGTGGTTGAGTGCCCCTGAGTTCAATCCCCAGTACCAAAAAAAAAAAAAAAAGATTTGTATCAGTTCTTGGGATGACAAGTTCTCCTAACAGAGTAATTGAGAAAAGGGAATTTCATGTGAAAGGAATGGCATTTACATGGCTTACAGGTGAGGAAGAGCATTCAAGAATCTGTAATGAGTTGTGAGTGGGACTGTGCTGAGGAACCAGGCTGTAGACATCTGGTGTGCAGTGCTCAGGAAATTGCGTTTATCCCAATGGCCATGGGGAGCCTATGGAGGTTTTCATGAAAACAAGTGATACAGTTAGATTGGGCTTTAGGAAGGACAGTTCTGGATTGGAGAAGAAATGTTAGCTAGCCCAAGGAAATCAGTGTTGTGAAGAGTCACATTTAACCAGTTATATGAGGGGACACGTCACATGAACTGCTGGGACAGAACAGCAGGGAATGGAGAGAAGAGACTTAAGAGGAGAGCAGATGGGTATGGCAGCTGAGTAGATTGGGGGAGTGGGAGGAGAAAAGCTTTGAAAATAGCTCTAACGTTTTTAGCTCAAACATCTAACTGGAATCTAACTGGATCTTTTCTTTTTTTTTTTTTTTTTTTGGTACTGGGGATTAAACTCAGGCACCTGACCACTGGGCCACATCCCCAGCCCTTTTTTGTATTTTATTTAGAGATAGGGTCTCACTGGGTTGCTAAGTGACTTGCCATTGTTGAGGCTGGCTTTGAACTTGTGATCTTCCTGCCTCAGCCTCCCAAGTGCTGGGATTACAGGCGTGCGCCACCTCGCCTGCCCAGCTTTAACTGGATCTTGATACTAAAATAGAATACAGAGAAGGAGCAAGTTCTGCTTATCTATGGTGATTTTCAAATGTTTGCCAAAATCAGTGGCATTTTATCTCAGGTTCCTTTTGCCTCTTATCAAGTGGGCATCCAGCGGGGAAGGTAGCAAGGCCAGCTGTTTGATAAGGAACTCACATGATTCCCCTTGCCCACTGTTTCCTTGGGTAATCAGAAGACAGAGGTGGATATTATCCCACCTGGTAAGCTTATTACCCCTGCAGCCATAACCTTTTAGGTGAATGTGCAGGGTAGGAACCTTGTTGAGACTAGAGGCCTTAACTTCTTGGCAGATGTGCTGTTATGTGCAGAAGAAGCTGCTCAGTATGAGGTAGCAGAAGGGTACCACCGGCACAGCCTGCTGGTAAGAGCAAAGCAGCCTGGTATGGTTCTTCTCTGAAGTCTCCACCCAGGGACCCTAACTCACTTTGACTCACCGAGTGCAGCCAGTCCCCCATTAGCTGAGCTTCAGTGATGAAACCCTTTTTCATTGTGGGCATCCCTGTTTGCATTTTTTGGGTTTTTTATATAATGCAATCCTTCTTTAGTGGCAGAAGACTAACCTGTAGCACAGATCAAAGTTGCAATGCTAAGCTTGCAGCAAGGTCTGGGTAGTAAGTTTCTGTGCTACCAGTTGCTCTCTCCCACCCTTACCACAAGAAGTGGTCTTCAAAGACTTTAGGAGCCCCTCAGTTTCCATTGAACACATTATGAAAACTCCTAACTTCTCTTCTATCACAGAAAACAAAATCCCAAGGTGTAGGGCAATAATGTGAGCAAGACCTGGATATCCTGACCTTACCCCAAGCCCCCTTCTCTCCAAGGATTCCTTCTATCCCACTCTAGCAAAATTGCAATTATAATCATATAAATGTAAGCACTGACCCTTATGTGGCATAAAAACAAACAAACTACCATAGGCAAAAACAAACAAAAAAAAAAAAAACAAAAGTCTTTTTTTTTTTTTTTCCTTTGAGAGAGAAGCTGATGTTTGATCTTTATCTATGGAATTCTCATGTGGGTCGTGCACACATCCTCCTGGTCGGAGATGAGACTGTAGGGAGTGGGTTAACCAATACTATTGAGTTCCTGCAGTACAGGCTGACTTGTATTAGACTGTCTGTTGAATCTCAAAACAAGGAAACTCTTAGGGAAATGGAGCAATCCTGATTAGCACTTACAGAGCTTTTTGCCCCCTGATTGTGGGACTGGCTTCCTTTGTCTATGCTTATTTCTAAGACTTTACTGACTCTTTGTGATCACTTGTGTCCTTCTTTTTTGCATAGTATTTTTGCTTTAGAGCCTTAAAAGACAATGTGACCTGTGCCCATCTCCAGCGAATAAGAAGGAATCTTGCTTGCCGGCAGCATGACATCATGGTGAGGGTTATCTTCTATATCAAAGGACCCCTTCTGATAGTTAATTCATCCCTCCCCCTTTTTAACATTTATGCCAAGAGATTTGTCCAGAGTTTAGACTCCAAAAATCTTTTTTCTCTCCAGTGCTGGGATTAAGCCTACGGCCTTGTGATGGTCGGCAAGTGCTTTATCACTGAGCTACACCCCCAGCCCTTCAAATTTTAATGCCTCTCTTTTGTAATTCATGCCTGCTGATGGAGGAACTCTTGGTTTTGCCATATTTAATCCCATTTTTTAAAAAATCTGTGTGCTCAGAAAATAATAGTTGACTTAGAGGGACTATGGATTTTAACCTTGATGTAGGTCCTATGGTGAAACAAATATACCTGAAGTCCTACATGATAGGAAGCTGTGCTTGTGTTTCCATTATGAGTGTTTTCTTCAGTGACTTGTTCACCTGAGGGCAGCAGGTATCTCTCTTTGTAGATTTTGTTTATGGGTGTAGGAAGATGGTTTTTTTGTAGTTGTCAAACATACAGAATAATAGAATGGCGTAAAAATATCTATATATATTACCTATATTCAATATTAATATTTGCTCTATTTGCTTCACTTTTTCTCCCCAAATCATTTCGTAGTAAGTTATTAGTTATCTTGACACTTTGCATCTAAATATTTCAGCATGTATCACCTCAAAATAAGGACATTTCAGGCTGGGGTTGTGGCTCAATGGTAGAGCACTCGCCTAGCATGTGTGCAGCCTGCGTTCAATCCTCAGCAGCATGTAAAAATAAATGCATTGTGTACAACTAAAAGCAAATAAATATTTTTAAAAAGGACATTTCCTTACATAATTACAATATTATCATCTCTAATAAAATGAGAAGTATTCCCTAACATTATTCAATATCTAGACCATATTCAAATGTTCATAGTTGCACCAAAAATGACTTTTTAGCTTTTTTTTTTTTCCTTAAAACCAGGATTCACTTTAGTATCACTCACTACCTTTGGTTATTATATCTCTTAAAGATCTTTATATCCAGAATAGCTATCCCTTCCCCAACCACACTGTTATTTTCATATATTTATTTACTTATTTTTAAAATTTTGTAATTGTAAAATACACGTAACATAAAATGTATCCTCTTAACCATTGTGAAGCGTGCAGTTCAGTGGATTAGGTACATTGACTTTGTTGTGTCACCATCACCACCATCCATTTCTAGAACTTTTTTCATAATGTAAAACTAAACTGTGCCCGTTAACTATTAACTCCTCATTGTTCTTCCCCCTAGCCTCTGACAACCACCATTCTACTTTCTGTCTCTGTGAATTTGATTACCTTAGAGACCTCATAAGTAGGCCTCTAAAATTTGTCCAGATTTTAGACTCCAAAAATCTTTTTTCTCCCCTGTGTTGGGATTAAGCCTAGGGCCTTGTGCATGGTAGGCAAGTACTTTATCACTAAGCTACACCCCCAGCCCTTAGGCTTCCACTCTTAATGCCTGTATCATACAGTATTTGCTTTTTTTTTGGTGACTGGCTTATTTCACTTAGCATAATGTATACTATTTTTATCTTTATTTTTAAAATTTTTTTAGTTGTAGAAGGGCACAATATCTTTATTTTATTTATTTATTTACTTTTATGTGGTGGTGAGGATCGAACCCGGTGCCTTACATATGTGAGGCAAGTGCTCTACCACTGAGCTACAATCCCAGCCCCTCTTTTTATTTTTATTTTCTATTTATTTATTAATTTATTTTGGTACCAGGGATTGAACTCAAGGGCACTCAACCACTGGGCCACATCCCCAGCCCTTTTTTGTATTTTATTAGAGACAGGGTCTCACTGATTTGCTAAGTGCCTTGCCATTGCTGAGGCTGGCTTTGAACTCTGGATCCTCCTGCCTCAGCCTCCCAAGGGCCACCGCGCCCGGCCCTCTTTTTATTTTTTAATTTGAGACAGACCTCCAAATTGCTGAAGTTGGCCTTGAACTTACTATTCTCCTGCCTCAGCCTCCTGAGTTGCTGAGGTTACAGGCATGCACCATTGTGCCTGGGTGTTGACTGCTTCCTTTTGAAGTCATTTTATTCTAACAACTTTCTATAAACTAAAAGTTGGGTCTAAGGACTTGATTAATTGAAATTAAAACATTTTTGCAAGACTCCTTATAGGTGGTAATATGTAATAAGATTAGTTTTAATTTTTTTTTCTTTTTTTTTTGGTACTGGGGATTGAACTCAGGGGCACTCGACCACTGGGCCACATCCCCAGCCCTTTTTTTTGTATTTTATTAGAGACAGGGTCTCACTGAGTTGCTAAGTGCCTCAGCCTCCCAAGTGCTGGGATTACAGGCATGCACCACTGCGCCCGGCAAGTTTTAATTTCTTTTTTTTTTTTTTATAAATATTTATTTATTTGTTTCGACAAATTGTACACAATACAATGTATTTATGTTTACGTGGTGCTGAGGATCGAACTCGGGCCGCACACGTGCCAGGCAAGCACTCTGCCACTGAGCCACAACCCCAGCCCGGCAAGTTTTAATTTCTAAAGTGACTTAAAATGGTTTCACCTTCCATGAAGCTATGATTAGGAATAACATCTTCGTCTGAATTTCCACAGACTGAAAGAACCACCTGTTTGTCTTTTATGTTGGCCAAGGACAGCTCCATAGCTCAACCATAATTATTATGTAATTTCATGAGTGTTTGCTGTTACACATTTAGGTAATATCTGTTTGGAGGGAACTCAGGGTTTATTGGAGTAAGGATTCATTCACTGATAGGTTAAGAGTGATCATTTTTACTTTTCACTGTAGTAAACTTCCATTTTTCCCATCTTAGCTGCTGCGCAGATTCTGGAACCTCTGGCAGTCTCAGATTGAGCAAAAGGTGGAAAAAGAACAGCATTCCTTACTGCTTACAGCCTGGGGTCACTACAGGTAGGACTCTAGTTTTAACTTCAGTCTCTCACAGATACCTTATGATTCTTACAGTTTTCCAGGAATGGTCACTCACCCTGTCATAAGTTAGTGCTACAGAAAGACCTTTTAAGGGCAAAGACCATATTGTAAACCAGTGGTTCCTGAATTTTCATTTTGCTTTTGGCTGATCAAGTGAGAAGTAGAATGGAGATATTTGTACTGGGCTTTGGCTCTCATATTTGGAGGTATGTGCCTGGTTGCTTACTGCCTTAGTCTTTTAGGTATTATGTTCATGTCTTAGAATTTATGAACTGCTAATGTTAAAGGGTCAGGCCAGTAGCTATTTGTGGCTCAGTCTTGAAGGTACAGAGAGTCCTCAGTATTCTAGAGCTAGTCATTCAGTTAAATAAACAAAAATAAATAAATGAATAAAAGTAATCTATGAGGAAATTCAGAATGTATAGAAGGAAGTATAGAAATGTAAAATTAAAGTTGCCGGGCGTGGTGGCTTATACCTGTAATCCCAGCAGTTTGGGAGGCTGAGGCAGGACGAACGCAAGTTCAAAGCCAGCCTTAGCAACTTAGTGAGGCACTTAGCAACTCAGCAAGACCCTGTCTCTAAATAAAATATTTAAAATTAAAAAAAGGGCTGGGGTTGTGGCTTAGTGATAGAGCACTTGCCTGGCATGTAATAAGCACTGGTTTGATTCTCAGCACCACACATAAAACAAATAAATGAAATAAAGGTTCATCAACAACTTAAAAAGCGGGGGGGAGGAGGGATAAAAAGGGCTGGGGATGTGGCTCAGTGGTTAAATGCCCCTGGGTTTGATCCCTAGTACCAAAAAAAGAGTTGTCTGGTCCCCTTGCTGTAACACTTTAATTCCTCAAAGGTAGCCACTATTAATTTTCTTACTGTCAGAAATATTCGTTATGTTCAGTATCTTTTCCTTCCCTTCCTCCCCCTCCCTTCCTCACAATATAATGACCTTAATTTGCATGTTTATAGATCCAATTCTGGAGCATTTTAAATTACTTATTTATTCTTGTTGCTGGGGATCAAACTCATGTCCTTATACATGCTGAGCAGGCACTGTACCACCGAACTACATCCCCAGTTGTTTTAGTCAGCTTTTTTGCTGCTGTGACTAAAGGATCTGACCAGAACAACTGTAGAGGAAGAATAGTTTGAGGGCTCATGGTTTCAGAGGTCTTATTCCATAGAAGGCCCGCTGCATTCCTTGGGGCTCGAGGTGAAGCTGAACATCATGGCAGAAGAGTGTGGCAGAGGGAAGCAGCGCACATCATGGTGATCAGGAAGCAGAGTGAGACTCCACTCTCCAGATACAAAATATGTACCCCATAACCATGTCCCCAGTGAACCACTTTCTCCAGCCATACCCTACCCGCTTCCAATTACCACTCAATTAACCCCACCAGGGATTCATTCACTGATTAAGTTAAGGTTCTTAGAACCCGATCATTTCTCCTCAGAATCTTCTTGCATTGTCTCACACATGAGCTTTTGTGGAATACCACATCTAAACCATAACACTAGGCTTAGAGTGTTTTTTTTTTGGTGGGGGGGATTGTTTTGTTTTTTTGGTACTGGGGATTGAATCCAGGGGTATGCTACCACTGAGCTACATCCCTAGCCCTTAATTCATTTTTTATTTTGAGATAGGGTCTGTCCAAGTCGCCCAGGCTGGCCTTGAACTTGTGATCCTTCTGCCTTAGCCTCCCAAGTCACTGGGATTATAGGCTTGTGCCACTTCATCTGACTCCTTGTAGCATTTTTTAATAGTCATTCAGAGTTGTCAAGGTATGTTGTTGTTCTGAATCCTAGTTTACAAAACCAAGTATGGTTCTTACTTGCAATATCACTGTATGAAAGGGAACATATTAGAGGCACAGGTAGTCCCAAATAAGCCCTAGAGTTTGGCCATAAGGCCAAGAAGTTCAAGATATATAGGGAATTTCTTACATATTTCCTACATTTTAGAGACATTTTGCCTGGTCATCTAATTAGATTTAAAAGAAAGTTGTCAGGGGCTGGAGGTTTGCCTAACACTCATGAGGCCCAGGGTTAGTTCCCTAACATCTCACAAAACAAACAAACGAAAAACAAGAGCCAGATTGTGGTGGCACATGCCTGTAATCCCAGCACTTGGGAGGCTGAGGCAGGAGGATCGCTAGTTCAAAGCCAGCCTCAGCAATGGCGAGGCACTTAGCAACTCAGTGAGACCCTGTCTCTACTAAAATACAAAAAAGGGCTGGGGATGTGGCCCAGTGGTTGAGTGCCCTTGAGATCAATCCCTGGTACCAAAAATAAATAAATAAATAAATAAATAAATAAAAAATAAAAAAAAGAAAGGTGGCTAAATTTTTAAGCAAGAATCCAAATCAGAGTTGACAGGTTTCATGTTAGGTATCAGGTTCTTATGTTCTTCTCTTCTAGAATGAAACTAGTAAATCCGTGGGGTGCATTTACCTCTCAAGAACTGTACCTGGTTTCATCTGCCTTAAAAATAAAACAGAATTTTAAAAACTTGAAATCTGAAGGTATGGATTGATAGTACCTTGGTGTTCTGTGTTTTATTTCAGGGTAACATTGCTGTGCAAGTATATAAAATTGTGGCTACAGTATATGCAGAAGAGAAGATACAAGCAGGTATGTAGTACTTTAATAGCAGATAGCTGTACTCTTACATTCTTGGATTCCTTGGCTTTGGAAAAATTATTGGAAGAGGCCTACACCATGAGATGTTGTGATAGGGAGGAGAAAGTGGTGTAAAAAGCTCAAAGGTATTTCCTTCAGTTTGAACCATTATATTACATAACTCCTTTCCTTCATCTGCTACGAAAATGCAGGTGTTCTTAAAAATCAGTGAGCTCTTGGGTCTGGGGCTGTAGCTTAGCAGCAGAGCACTTTCATAGCATGCATAAGGCACTGGGTTCAATCCTCAGCATTACATTAAATAAATAAATAAACAAACAAATAAATAAATAAATAAATAAAACTAAAAAAAAATCAGTGAGCTCTTGTGAGCTACTTACATCCCTAGTATAAAAAAAAAAGAACTTTTTTTTTGGGGGGGGGGGGGCAGTACTGGGTGCTGAAGATTGAATACAGGGGGATTTTACCACTAAGCTACATCTCCATTTTTATTTTTTATTTTGGGACAGGGTCTCGCTAAGTTGCTGAGGCTGTCCTCGAACTTGAGATCCTCCTGTCTCCACCTCCCGAGTTGCTAGGATTACAGGTGTGTACCACCACACCTGGCAAGAAATACATTTTGTAGAACTACTGAGCCTCAGACACCTTTAAGCCCTGAGGATACAATTGTGATTCAAAGGAGGCAGAGTTCTTGTTCTCACAGGTGTATAAATTAGGGCCAATGTGGCAAGTAATTGTGAGCTCAATGCTGGGTCTATGATTCAGAGTAGCTGTTTGGAATGCTGAATCTCATGAGAAGGATTTCAAGTTTTACATTCAGACTCGGCGGATGTTTGTTCAGTTAATAATATCTACACGAAAAGGGCCCTTCTTAGCCAGGCACAACCTGGTGCATGCCTGTAATCCCAGCACTTGGAGGCTGAGGCAGGAGGATCGCTAGTTCAAAGCCAGCCTCAGCGTAATGTAGCGAGACACTTAGCAAAATCAGTGAGACCCTGTCTCTACTAAAAAAAAATATAAAAAAGGGCTGGGGATGTGGCCAGTGGTTGAGTGCCCTTGAGATCAATCCCTGGTACCAAAAATAAATAAATAAATAAATAAATAAATAAATAAATAAAAAATAAGAAAGGTGGCTAAATTTTTAAGCAAGAATCCAAATCAGAGTTGACAGGTTTCATGTTAGGTATCAGGTTCTTATGTTCTTCTCTTCTAGAATGAAACTAGTAAATCCGTGGGGTGCATTTACCTCTCAAGAACTGTACCTGGTTTCATCTGCCTTAAAAATAAAACAGAATTTTAAAAACTTGAAATCTGAAGGTATGGATTGATAGTACCTTGGTGTTCTGTGTTTTATTTCAGGGTAACATTGCTGTGCAAGTATATAAAATTGTGGCTACAGTATATGCAGAAGAGAAGATACAGGCAGGTATGTAGTACTTTAATAGCAGATAGCTGTACTCTTACATTCTTGGATTCCTTGGCTTTGGAAAAATTATTGGAAGAGGCCTACACCATGAGATGTTGTGATAGGGAGGAGAAAGTGGTGTAAAAAGCTCAAAGGTATTTCCTTCAGTTTGAACCATTATATTACATAACTCCTTTCCTTCATCTGCTATGAAAATGCAGGTGTTCTTAAAAATCAGTGAGCTCTTGGGGCTGGGGCTGTAGCTCAGCAGCAGAGCACTTTCATAGCATGCATAAGGCACTGGGTTCAATCCTCAGCATTACATTAAATAAATAAATAAAACAAATAAATAAATAAATAAATAAATAAAACTAAAAAAAAATCAGTGAGCTCTTGTGAGCTACTTACATCCCTAGTATAAAATAAAAAGAACTTTTTTTTTGGGGGGGGGCAGTACTGGGTGCTGAAGATTGAATACAGGGGATTTTACCACTAAGCTACATCTTCATTTTTATTTTTTATTTTGGGACAGGGTCTCGCTAAGTTGCTGAGGCTGTCCTCGAACTTGAGATCCTCCTGTCTCCACCTCCCGAGTTGCTAGGATTACAGGTGTGTACCACCACACCTGGCAAGAAATACATTTTGTAGAACTACTGAGCCTCAGACACCTTTAAGCCCTGAGGATACAATTGTGATTCAAAGGAGGCAGAGTTCTTGTTCTCACAGGCGTATAAATTAGGGCCAATGTGGCAAGTAATTGTGAGCTCAATGCTGGGTCTAATGATTCAGAGTAGCTGTTTGGAATGCTGAATCTCATGAGAAGGATTTCAAGTTTTACATTCAGACTCGGCGGATGTTTGTTCAGTTAATAATATCTACACGAAAAGGGCCCTTCTTAGCCAGGCACAACCTGGTGCATGCCTGTAATCCCGCCAATTTTGGAGGCTGAGGCAGGAGGATTACAAATTCAAAGTTAGCCTCCGTAATGTAGTGAGACCCTAAAAAATGTAGTGAGACCCTGTCTCAAAAGTAAAAAAATATATAAAAGGGCTGGGGATGTGGCTCAGTGATTAAGTGCCCCTGGGTTTAATCGCTAGTCACCCCCACCACAGAAAGGCCCCTATTTGTCTGACTTTGACAGTGAATCGGAAGAAGACACAAACCAAACTCTTCCCAGTTATTTTTTGTACTGCCCTCCCCACCCCCATCTCCATCTGCTGCTAGTTTCACATGTAAATCTCAAGTTTTTGGCTAGCTCCCCATACAATACAATTTTTTAGCAAGGCATACAAGCTTTTCTGGGAGGTGGTCCCTCTCTATTTCTGTCTCTCCTTCGCATTACCAGTCTTCCTTCACAGCTGCACTCTGGCCAGTTGAGTTGCCATTCATTCTTAAAGGATCTGTACACATGCTTGCCTCTCACTATACCTGTGGTTCTCTGTGCCTTCAATATCCTTCAGGTGTTTCCTCCTCTTCCAACCTCCCCCACCAACTTGTGTAATTTATCATTGCACAGTTGTCTGCTGGCCCCCTCTCTCCTGCCAGCCTGTTAGCTTCTGTTAGTCTGTCTCTGATCTTAGCCCAGCACAGTGCTTGGCATAGAATATGTGCTAATGTGTGGATAAATGAATACGCAAATGAATGCATGAAGTGCCATTGATCATATAAGAGTTTTTCCCAAGTATCCTCTTTTTTCTGGAAGTTTGGATGGTACTAATCCAGGACATGGATTGTTTTTGTTTTGTGTTATCTTGCCTCCCACACACATGCTTAGAGTCACTGCATTCTTTGAAATCCCTTTGGATTATGTGGCTGTTTCTGAAAGACACATTGCCAGTTATTCTCTTAAGTTCATTGAATGCAAGATCAACAGAATGTCTCTAGGCCTTATAGAAAATGACTTGAGTGCCAGGTGGAAAGATTGTGTTTATTCCAGGTAGAAATCAAACGATCTCTTTATTTCCTTTCCAGAATAGGATCTCTCCTTAACCCTGGGGCCAAGCACAGGTGGAAAGTCAAGGGTCAGCATTCTTTCCTTTCTTACTGCTCTAACTATCCCTGCTTTTGAAGTCTGGTCCAAAAAGTAGTAAGAGCACTGTTTGATTGCCTTTAAAAACCTTTAGCTAACAATCTGAATGTCACCTCTTGGTATAAATATCCCAGGAGCACATTAGTTCTATTTTAGGAAAAGATAAAAATATTATTTATTGTGGGTTCCTTTCTTTTTAGAAAGTAGTACATACAGAATGGCAAAATGTTTATTAATTGTCAAAGTTGGAAGACAGGTTCCCGGGGATTTGTTAAACTTTTGGTTCTATTTTTGTTTATGTTTCAAACTATCGTAGTAAAAATAAAAGCAATGTATCAACACAGTAGAAAGTTTTAGAAGTGTATAAAGACAAAAAGAAGAAAAATAAAGAACTCATAAGCTTGCCTGTTACAATGACATTTATTGAATAAATCTGGTATCTTTCCTCTGTGTGGATGGGAGTATGTGTACCCATGTACTCACACACATGCATATGCACAGTGTTCTGATTCTATCACTTAAAAAAAAATTCCCCCCAAACTCAGTGGCATATAACAAGCATCATTTTTGTTATGCTTAAGGTTTATGATGCTCATAAATTGAAATAAGACATAATAGGAATGGCTGGTTGCTGCTGTATGATTACTGGAACCTCAACTGGGAAGATTCAAATGGCAAGAGTTAGGAATCATGTACATGTGTTTCTTCACATACCTCTGGTTGATGGATTGAAATGACTCAAACACTGGGCTCAACTGGGGGTGTTAACCAGAGAGTGTTTATAGCATGGTGTCCTCAGGATTGTCAGATATCAGGGCTTCAAAATTAAGTGTTCCAGCGAACAAGGCAGAAGATGTGTGGCTTTTCATGTAGCCTAGCAGTTACCTGGTGTCACTTTCACTGTGCTCTTTTGGTTAAAGTGGAAAAAGCAGTCAATATCTTACCCAGAATCAAGGAGAGGGGACATAGGTCAATTCTCAATGAAGGAGGATCAAAGAATTTGTAGCCATATTTTTATGGCCTCCTGTACATGCATATATGCCTTTCCCAAAGTTTGGGATCATGGAGACATACAGATTTTTAAGTCAGTGTCTGTTTTGCTACTGATATATTTCCTAATTACATGAAATGTTAGAGAATCTGTATGCGTGGGGCATGGTGGCATACACCTATAATCAAAGTGGCTTAGGAGACTGAGGCAAGAGGTTTGTGAGTTCAAAGCCAGCTTCAGCAACTTAGTGAGGCCTTAAGCAACTCAATGAGACCCTGCCTGTAAATAAAAGACAAAATAGGGCTGGGGATGTGGCTCAGTGTTTAAGTGCTACTGGGTTCAGTCCCCAGTATTAAAAAAAAAAAAAGAATATGACAAATAGATATTACAGAAAATTTAAGACTTACATAGGGTCGGGAAGAAGTAAAAACAAATATGACAAAGGGCTAATGATGCTTTTGTTTATTTGTTCATTTGTTTTTAAGGTATTAAACCCAGAGGTACTTCAATTGAGCTACATCCTCAGCCCTTTTTAAATTTGTTTTTTATTTTGAGACATGGTCTCACTAAGTTGCTTAGGGCCTCACTTTGTTGCTGAGGCTGGCCTCAAACTTGCAATCATCCTGCCTCAGCTTCCAGAGTCACTGGGATTACAGGTCTGCAACATTGTGCTTGGCCTAAAGACATCTTTTTTCTTTCTTTCTTTTTTTTTTTTTATCTGTAACTCCAGAGAGGATTCAAAGAGGAGTTTTACAGTCTCTTCTCTGGGTTTTATGAAGGTTTCTTTTACCCTTCAGTGTTAGCCTCTTAAAGCATTGCATTAACCTTAAAAGGACAACTAATGACATTTTTAAGGTTCAAAAAAAATCCATATATATTTGAGTTAAATGCTGACAGATAATAAAATAGGCAGTGGGTGTGAACATCTCTTAAGCATTAGGGGAAATACATATATGAATATGCATATATGTGTATGCATATTGATCTAAATATATGTATATATATATGTATGTGTGTATTTGTGTCTATATATGAAGAGGTACTCAGGCCATGTGTAATTAAAGAAGTGAATACATTTCAGCTGTCACATTTTACTTTTCCACCTAGCTTATTGGCAGAGATCAAACATGATTTTTATCTTTTTCTCAATTTTATGGTATAGGAAGGAATCTCCCCTCAAGAATTATGACCTAGAAGGTCATTTGTTGTAGGGGTGGGGAGAAAGCAAAACAAAAGACATTTATTATTTTATGTTAGCTCCTTCAGGCCAGAGCAGACAGTCATTTCCAACAAAGAATCCTGCCTGCTGTCTTCCAAATATGGAGCAGACTCTGGCGACGGCACCAGCAGGAAAGCATCCTCAATGCAAGAGCAGCACGTTTTCACAGGTATGCCCTACAACTCTTGTCTGCACCAGGTTGGGCATTCATGTCTAACTTTGTTGACCACACAGCCCATTTGCTTTGCTTCTTAGCCTCTCAACCCCCCCAGCCACTGGTTCTTCCTGGATTTTCAATAATGTGAGCGTATTGATTGTATGTAGCAGAAATAGACAGCCAGTATCTCCACTGGGAAAACTTTTGTCCATTTTCATTACAAGTGCTTTAAAAATAGCCTGTGTTTTATGTTCCTACCCTCCTTTCATGCTTCTGAGAGTTCCATTAAAGTTTCCCATTAGCTTTCTGGATCAGAGTGTGGTGGGGGGCTTTGCATTGCCTTGGCAGGCATTCTTGAATATAATTTCCCTGGAATACTTAGTTCATGTTCTGCAAGCTGGCTTTTTGAAGTCTGACATTATAGTCATCAACAAAATTAGAATGGCCAAGGAGCAGAGCTACATCTTTTTAGCTAACACAGGGACAAAGTTACTTGTAGCAGGTCCTCACTATATGTTGGTGGAATATAATGAAGAAATCATTAATTGCTAACTGTGTGTCAGCCACTGTGTGGGCATTATGTGATGGAAGAAAGAAAACAAAACAAATATATAAGCTTGTTCCACTTATGACATCTTTTTTTTTTTTTTTTTTTTGTGGTACCGGGATTGAACGCAGGGGCACTTGACCACTGGGGCACATCCCCAGCCCTTTTTTGTGTTTTTATTAGAGACAGGGTCTCACTGAGTTGCTAAGTGCCTCGCCATTGCTGAGGCTGGCTTTGAAGTGATCCTCCTGCCTCAGCCTCCCAAAGTGCTGGGATTACAGGCGTGCGCCACCACCCGGCTCACTTATGACATCTTATCTTCATTAATTTCCTTCTCACAGCAGCCCTGAAAGAACAGGTTCAGAATGATAAATGACACAATCAGGAAGTGGCAGAGATAGGGTTTAAATGCACATCTATTCCAAAGTCCAGGTAATTTCTACTTGATGAAGATAAAGATCTTTCTGATGACTTCGTGGGAGCTTTAAATTCTTACAAGGTGATAAGGCTGATACGCAAGTAACAACTGAAAAATAAATCAAGAGAATAGATCCAAATTATGTCAGACCACAAGTTCTAGAGCTCAGAATTGGTGCTGAGGTGCCTGGGGAACATGAAAGTACTTGGGGGAGGCTTCCTGTGAATCAGTATGGTGAAGATCAATGACTGGAGTAAAAATGAGGAAGGCCAAACTGAAGATTGGACTGATCCTATAGACACACGATGGACAGATGTGTGGGCAGGTGACAGTTTGGGAGATTACTCTGAGTACAGTGTACATTAGCTTAGAATGGAGAGGTGATAGGGTGTGCATGCATTGGGAAAGATGGGTGGTGATCTTGAGTTTGGAGGATTCCAGATGCTAGTTTGAAAGGATCACCAGAACTATGGGGCTCCTGAGTATAAAAGCTAAAGTAATGTTTTTAGAGAGTGGCCATGGGAATAAAAGCTTGAAAGAGGATAGGTCTTGTCTCTGCCATTATCTCATAGATAGAGTGGATTCACCTTTACCAAGTTCCTGTATTAGTACCAGACTGGTATAAGATCCATTTGAGAAATGGCTTTAATACTTATAGTTTATTATACTTTTGTTATATTGCTTTTTTGTATTTTGCATGCTATGGGGGACCAAATTTTTAGGGTACTTTCTAAATGGTCAAGAGGAACCTCTAAAAGGAATTTTGCTAGGGTGTAGGCTTGGGTGATATTAGAGCTATTACTAGAGACAAAAGGCTGGAGAGTGAATTGGACACAGGGAGTAGCTAGGAGACTTGAAGTTGGACCTTTTTTGAAAACTTATTTTTTTAGGTTCTTGCCTTCCTGGTTTGCGAGGGAGCTGAGGAATTGGGAGTCTGACTAGGAAATGGTCAGGCCTGAGTTTAGACCTTTGCCCTGCCACCTGGCAACTCTGTGACCCTAGGCAGTCGTTCATACTCTTGAGTCTCAATCTCCTCAAATGTAAAGTGGTTTGATAATAGTCCCTATCTCATAGTTTGTCATGAAAATTAAATGAGATAATATATGTCAAATATATGCAGGAGTACTCAGCACAAAATATAAATAATCCCTCTAGCCCTCAGAATTAGTTTGACCTGTGTCTTCCAGGGTAGATGAATGTTTATAGCATTGGTTTGGAGTTTAACAAGTAAGTTTTAAATAAATATTTATCTTCTGTAAGGTATGTCTTAGGAATACAGATAGAATTTAGAGTCTCATGAATTATAACTAAAAATGACGATTTATTAACCTTCTAGTAAAGTATACTGAGAATGAGACAAAACTAGGTTATCTTTTTAAAAAGGTTGATATAAAATTCATATACGGTGAAAGGCACAGATTTCAAGTGGTTTGATGCGTTTTCACACAAATTATGCACCTGGATAATCAGCATTCCATTCAAGATATTTTTACAGGCTTTTTTTTTTTTTTTTTTTTTTTTGCTACTTAATTGCCTTTGCACTTTTGTTGAAAATCATCTGGCCATGTAAGTTTGCATCTATTTCTGAACTTTCTTTTCTTTTGCACTTATCTCTTTGTTTATCCTTATGTCATTATCATACTCTCTTGATTACTATATCTTCATATTTTTTTTGAAAACCAGATGGTAAGTCCTTCAATTTTAACCTTGAAATTTCAAGACTGTTTTGTGTATTCTCAGTCTATGTGCTTTCCCATATAAATTGTAGAATCAGTTTGCCAGTTTCTAGAAATAATCCTCCTGGGATTTTCTTTGGGATTTTACTGAATATGATACATTTCTCCTTTTTTGGTGGTGGTTGGGGGTGAGTTTTACCAGAAATTGAACTCAGAGGCACTTGACCAATGAGTCACTTCCCCCGCCCTATTTTGTATTTTATTTGGAGACAGGGTCTCACTGAGTTGCTTGGGGCCTTGCTAAATTGCTGAGGCTGGTCTTGAACCTCCAGTCCTCCTGACTACGGACACTACACCCGGCTACAGTTCTCCTTTGACATAAGTTTTCCTTAATTTTTCCTCAACAGGTTTTTTTGTTTGTTTTGTTGTTGTTCTCTTTAGTTGTACATCACAGAAGAATGCATTTCAATTCATCATACACAAATGGAGCACAACATTTCAATTCTGTGGTTGTACACAAGTTATAGATGCATCATTCATGCAATCATACATGTACCTAGGGTAATGAGGTCCATCTCATTCCATCATATTTCCTACCCCCATAACCCCTCCCCACACTCACCTTTGCCCAATACAGAGTTCCTTCATTCTTCCCACCCACCCCCATCCCCATCATAGATCAGCATCCACTAATCAGAGAAAACATTCGGTCTTTGGTTTTTGGGGATTGGCTTACTTCATTTAGCATAACATTCTCCAACTTCATCCATTTATCTATAAATGCCATAATTTTATTCTTTGTTAATGCTGAGTAATATTCCATCGTGTGTATATACCACAGTTTCTTTATCCATTCATCTATTGATGGGCATCTTTGTTGGTTCCACAGTTTAGCTACTGTGAATTGTGCTGCTATAAACATTGATGTGTCTACATCACTGTAGTGTGCTGATTTTAAGTCCTTTGGGTACAGACTGAGGAGTGGGATAGCTGGATCAAATGGTGGTTCCATTCCAAGTTTTCTAAGGAATATCCATACTGCTTTCCAAAGTGGTTACACCAATTTGCTGTCCCATCAGCAATGTATAAGTTTACCTTTTTCCCCACCTCCTCTCCAACACTTTTGTGTAGAGGTTCTATTGTTTTTTGTACCAGGGATTAAACTCAGGGGTGCTTAACAACTGAGCCACATCCCCAGCCCTTTTTATTTTTTATTTTGAAATAGTTGCTTTGGGCCTTACTAAGTTGCTGAGGCTAGCTTTGAACTTGGAATCCTTCTGCCTCAGCCTCCCAAGCTGCTGGTATTACAGGCCTGTGCCACCACTGCTGGCTGTGTAGAGATTCTATATGTATTTTTATTAAATTTATTCCTGAATATCTTACATTTTTTTAATGCTAGTGTAAATGGAATTATTTTTAAATTTTATTTTCTAATTGTCTGCTTCTAGCGTATAGAAAAATAATTAATACCTTGTATTCCATGACCTTTATAAATTCACTTATTAGTTTTAGTAGTTTCTCTTTTCTAATAATTGCATAAACAGTCATGTTGTATACAGATGAAGATAACTTTATTCTTTCTAAACTGTGTGCCTTCTTTGCTGCTGCTGTTCTTATTGCCCTGCCTAGGATCTCCAGTATAATTAATGATTTTGCTTTATTACTATTTTGTTAGGATTTTTACATAGAGGTTTGCTTTTTTGGTAATGTTTATTTTCTGACTGTGTAAGATTCAATAATGTTTTCTAAAAAAATTTTAATGGAATTTGCTAGTGAAATTATTTGGGCTGAGAGTTTTCCTTATAGAAAGATTTTCTCTTTTTTTTTAAAGTTGTCAGTGGACCCTTATTTTTTTATTTATATGCGGTGCTGAGAATCAAACCCAGTGTCTCAAACATGCTAGGCAAGTGCTCTACCACTGACTACAACCCCAGCCCTAGAAAGGTTTTCAATTACAAATTTAATTTTGTGAATAGATATAGAGCCACAAAGAGTTCCTATTTCATTTTGTGTCAGTTTTAGAAAACTGTTTTTTCAAGAAAATTTTCATTTCATCTAAATTGTCAAATATATTGGTGTATAGCTGTTCATAGTAGTGCCTTTTGCTTCCTTCAGTGTAGATAGAATCTTTGTCATTCTTGATTTTTATTAATTAGTTTTTGTTGTTCTTCTTAAACAAATTTTCTAGGGATTTATCAGGTTTTTTTAAATCCCAACTTTTTGCTTTGTTTTATTTTTGTTACATTGTTTTAGCTTTTTTAAAAATGTTTCCTTCTTTCTACTCTCCTTGGATTAATTTGCATTCCTTTTCTACCTTTCAAAAGTAGAAGTGCAGATCATCAACTTTTTGCTAGATTACTGATTTTAAATGTTTCTTTTCAAATGTAACCATTTTGATCTATAAGATTTACTTCTATTTTTAGCTTCATCCCGTGAATTCTGACGTGTTATGTTTTCATTATTATTCATTTAAAAGTACATTTTCATTTCCTTTGTGATTTCTTCCTTGACCTATGGTTTTGTAGAAGTATGTTGCTTAATGCCCAAATAATTGAGAATTTTCCTTACATATTGTTCTAAATTTCTGATTTAATTCTCTTGTGACCAGAGACTATAAAGAGACTATACCTTATATAACTTCAATTTCTTAATTCTATTGACATTTATTTTATGGCCCAGTATATATAGTCTATTTTGGTGACCATTTCATGTGCACTTAAAAAGAATGTTTAAGCCGGGCGTGGTGGCGCACGCCTGTAATCCCAGCACTTTGAGGAGGCTGACGAGTTCAAAGCAGGAGGATAAATAACGTGTGGGGCTGGGATTGTGGTTCAAAGCCAGCCTGCGCAATGATCCTGAGGCACTTAAATGCAACTCAAATAAATAAATATTAAAAAATAAATAAATAAATAAATAAATACCCCTGTCTCTAAATAAAATACAAAAAAGGGTGAGGAGCCGGGCTGGGGAATGTTTGGGACCAGGAGGATCACGAGTTCAAAGCCAGTGGAGGCACTCAAGTGAGACCCTCTGGGCTGGGGAGTTCAATCCCTGGTTCACCAAAAAAAAAAAAAAAAAAAAAAAAAAAAAGGGCTGAGGATATGGCTTAGTGGTTAAGTGCCCCTAGATTCATTCCCCAGTACCAAAAAAAATGTTTATGCCCCAATTGATGGGTATAGTGTTCTTAAATATCAAGTCAAATTGGTTAATAATCATTTTCGAATCTTCTGCCCTTACAGATTTTATTTGTTTGCAGGTTTATCTGTTTTTTTCAGTAATACGATCAGTTTTGCTTCATGTGTTTGGAACTCTGTTATCTGCATATATACATTTAAGATTATTATATATGCCTGATAAATTGTCCCCTGTTATTATTTTGACATGAACCTCTTTAGTTTGGTAATATTTGTTTTTGTCAAAGTCTGCCTTTTCTTATATTTATGTTAGTATATTCTCACCAGCTTTTTTATGTTTACTGTTTGTATGATTTACCATTTTTGTACTTCCAGTTTATCTCTCTTCATATTTAATAAAGCATGTCTCCTATAAACAAAATGTAATTGCTTCTTTTTTAATTTTTTTTCTTTTATTCTAAGTTGTTATATATGACAGCAGAATGCATTACAATACATATTACACATATAGAGCACATTTTTACATATCTCTGGTTGTATACAAAGTATATTCACACCATTCATGTCTTCATACATACACTTAGGATAATGATATCCATCTCATTCTACCATCTTTTTTTTTTTTTTTTTAACCCTTTGCCCCCTCCCTTCCCCCTCCCTCCCCATTGACCTTTCTGGAGTTCTTCTAATCCTCCCCCCACCCTCACCCTTCCCCTCCTGGCGGGGGGGGGTGGTGGGTAACATGGGGGGGGGAGGTTCTTCCTAATCCTCCTGTGCTCCCCGCCCCAACCCCACTGTGAATCAGCCTCCTTATATCAGAGAAAACATTCGGCATTTGGATTTTTGGGATTGGCGAACTTCACTTAGCATTATATTCTCCAACTTCATCCATTTACCTGTGAATGCCATTATTTTATTCTCTTTTATTGCTGAGTAATATTCCATTGTGTATATATACCACATTTTCTTTAAAGTCCTTGGGTATAGACCGAGGAGTGGGATTCCATTCCCAGTTTTCCAAGGAATCTCCATTCTGCTTTCCAGAGTGGTTGAACCATTTTGCAGTCCCACTAGCAATGTATGAGTGTGCCTTTTTCCCCTCATTCTCTCCAACATTTATTGTTGTTTGTGTTCTTAAATATCTGCCATTCTGACTGGAGTAAGATAAAATCTTGGTTTTTTTTTTGTTTTTTTTTTTTTTTTTTTTTTTTTTTTTTGGTGCCGGGGATTGAACTCAGGGGCACTTGACCTCTGGGCCACATCCCCAGCCCTTTTTTGTATTTTATTAGAGACAGGGTCTCACTGAGTTGCTAAGTGCCTTGCCATTGCTGAGGCTGGCTTTGAACTCGCAATCCTCCTGCCTCGGCCTCCCCAAGTGCTGGGATTACAGGCGTGTGCCACCGCGCCCGGCCCTGGAGTAAGATGAAATCTTTAAGAGTAGTTTTGATTTGCATTTCTCTCATTGCCAGAGATGTTGAACATTTTTTCATGTATTTGTTGACTGATTGTATATATTCTTCTGAGAGTGTGTAATTGCTTCTTAATTTTTGTAATCCAGTCTGAAAATCTCTGCCTTATAGTTAGAGTGTTTAATTAATTTATATTTCATGGAATCATGATATGGGTGGACTAAAGTCTATGTTTTTTCTTTTTCCCCTTTTTCCTTGTTTAGAGGACATTTAAAATTTTTTAGTATTCCATTTTTTAAAAAAATATTTGGGCTGGGGTTGTGGCTCAGCGGTAGAGCACTCGCCTAGCACGTGCGCAACCCAGGTTCGATCCTCAGCACCACGTAAAAGCAAAGGCATTGCATACAACTAAAACAATTTGTTTAGTTTTTATGCAATTTATTTGTTTTAGTTGTATGCAATGCCTTTGCTTTTACGTGGTGCTGAGGATCGAACCCGGGCCGTGTACATGCTAGGCGAGCACTCTACCACTGAGCCACAACTGCAGCCCCTTTTATTATTCCATTTTACTTCCTAAATTTTTTTTTAGCTCTGTATCATTGTGGTTTTTATTTTTTTTTTCACTTTTTTTGTATTTTTTTTTGTACGATTTACACATTTTTTTATTGTTGCATTATAGTTGCCATTGTAGTTTTTAAATCATTGTTCTAGAGATAACAGTGTGTATCCTTAATTTATTACAGCTCTACTTAGAATTAACACACCATTTCATATTAAGTATAAAATATAAAAATAGTAAAGCTCCACTTTCTTCCCATCCTTGATGATGTTAGTGGTCATGTATTTAACATCTACAATACGTAGTTTTTACTCCACAAAACCATATTTTTTTGCTTTTAATAGTCATTGAAATCTTTCTAAAAATTAAGAAAATAGTTTTTTGTATTTACCCTAATTTTTTATTTACAGTGTTCTTTGCTTCTTTCTGTAGATTTTTTATTTGTATCATTTCCCTTTAGTCTTTAGCATATTTATTGTACAAGTGAAGTGGAAACTATCTCAGCTTTTGTTTTTGTTCTCTTTACTCTGGCTGGACCATTCTTGTCCACCCTCTGATATCCTTGTATGGCCCTTAGCTCTGCAGGAGCTACTGTCTGCTGGGTCTCAGGGAGTCTGCCCTCATCTGAGGACCAGGAAGTACCTCAGTAAAATTCTGGGTATTTCTCTTTGCTCAACTCTCACCTTTCTAATAGCCTGATCCTAAATTCCAGCTCCTTTAGCACTCTGGATTTCAAATCTCTGCTTCCTATGTTCGTTGAGACTGTCATGTTCTGCTTGGCTTCCCAAGCCCCTATTATCTGGAAAGAACCCTGGGCAAAAAGCCTGGGCAGTCTAGGGGCTAACCTTGCATGTTTCTTATCTCAAGTATCAGAATTTGCACTTCCTGTTGTCCAGTGCCTGAAAGCTGTTGTTTAATTTATTTAGTTTTTTAATACATAAATGGAAGCCAGGACCAGGGTTTGCCATAGCTGTAAGTGAAACTCTCCTGGCATCCAGTATCAGTCTTCATGACTTTGCCAATGTGTAGCCATCAGTGCCTGTTAGTGGTCCTGGCACTGCTTTTACAGAATTTACCATGATGGTGAGCAGGTAGGCCTAGGCAGTAGTGACAAAACAGTGGTTCCTAAACCTGTCTATCCAATTAACCTGTGATACTAATTTTAAAATACTGCATTCTGAGGCCCACCTCAAACCTGCTTATTCAGCTTTAGGAGTCTAGTCCCTATTGTCTCTGCCAGGATTGGTATAGAAGTAGCCTGGCTTTTAGCATACACTGGAAAGACTTTCATGAGTAATTGTTGGACAGTGTTGGTAATTCAGTGTAGAATTAATGAAAAACTAGAGTCTCAAGAGTCTGAGTCTTTCTCATTTTGCACAAAGCCTAGGCTGATGCCAGAAACGCCTGGGAAAATGTTGGAGTTTGGAGTTTTTTATGGGTGGTATTATTGTCTGTATTCCTTCCCATTCTCTTTCCTTTTTTCCTCATCTGTGCTATCAAGGACAAATCTGAGTATTTAGAACTTATAGTTCTGCTGGTTGGTTTTTTTTTTTTTTTTTTTTTTTTTTTTTGTGTTTTACTACTATTCAGTTTTTCTTTTTTGTTTTTAGGGAGACATTAGAGAAGCAAGTGTTTGCTATTTGGTGGCAGAAGATGTTTCAGCATCGAGAAAACCGCTTAGCAGAGAGAATGGTAAATGATTCTCCCTGAGGAGGCTCCTGGAAGGGAAGGACCTGTTTTAAACCCTGCTCTCATTGTGTTCCCTCTTCAGGAAGTTACACAGAACTCAGGCCCACACTACAGCATTCCTTCCTGTAAATTATGAGCCAGGAGCAGGTTCTGGCCAGCTGCGTCCATTGTCGGTGGAGTTTATAGACAGCTTTTGGGCCAGGACACCTGAAAATCCATTTATTTTACCTTGTATTCATGACCTATGGAGTCTCCTACCTGACTTTTGTTCTCTGCCTCCTGTCATGCCTCAGGCCATTCTTCAGGCAGAGCGGCAGCTTTTGCGTAGGTCCTGGTCCACCTGGCACAAGCAGGCAGCAGCACGTCACCAAGAGCAGGAATGGTACACAGTGGCCTGTGCCCACCACCACCATGGACAACTGAGGAATGTTTTCCATGCATGGAGGGAGAGTGCCCAAGGGCTCAGAACAGAGTGAGTGATCAGTTCTATATCAGAAATCCTTCCTACCCTGGTCAGTTTGGACCATAGCAGCAAGATTGGCTCCAAGTGCCTGTCAAGAGGTCTGTGTTAACCTAGACTGGTTGTAAGTTCCAGAAATTCTACTGAAATAGTCTAAATAAAACTAGGACTATAGGGAGAGGATCTCGGGGTACTTTCATGGTATTCCCAGCCTCAGGATCTCATTTGGGACAGAAGTGTTTTGTGGATCTGGGAGGTCCTATCCATTATTTTGCTTACTACTTGGGGACCATTTGAAGTGACTATCGCCAGGGAGTAGACTGATGAGCCTATTTGGGGATAACCAGCCAGAACCAGTGGCTAAGGCTAGTGGGCAGGTTGTAGTAATTTTTACCATACCATGTAGCTGTGAAGGGTGGACAATATAGGCAGTCCATGTCCACTGCAGAGGTTTTCCTGCTTTGGTACCTTTCTTTATCCACTATATGTTTTGGGACTCTCACTACCTCTCACATTCTGGCCACATTCAGGCACCTTCTCAGGAGTGGATGTGCTTTAGCACACCTACCCAGGAATAGGCTTTAGTGCCACTTCAGGCCTCATGAAGTTATAAACAAAAATTTGATTACATGTGCACTTTTCTGGGAGAGAGTCCAAGTCCTTTGGCAGCTCTTTAGAGAGAGCCTTGACTCCCCCCCAAACATAACCGCTAAGTAGGGGCCAGAGTCTGTGAAGGGGATCCCATCAGAAGGCCCCCACCTGGATCTGGGCTACATGGCTGACATTCACCTGTCATCTTGCAGGAGAAAGGGCAGGGAACTGGCTGTGGAGTTCCACTGGGTACGGCTCCTGCGTTGGGCCTGGAACAGGTGGAGTGAGGTAAGGCTTTGGCGCAGGCACCACCAGGCACCACCCAGAAGTGGCTGTTGTACAGGTGGAGCTGTGTATCATCATGACTCAGAGTGGACAGATGGGCTCCTCGGGAGTGCCTTGGAAGCCACCTGTCTCTGAGCTAGAGGAGGAGGGCAGGCAGCGGGTGAGGCAGTGTCAGTTCACTTTTGTGAGATGATTAGCTCAGGACTCCTTGTTCTTTTAGGTGCCAGGCTGATCTTATATGAATTTCCTGAATCTAAAATTCCTTATCTAACCCTTTATAGGGACCCTGTTGGGTATATAAAATGTTTAAGATAACAATGATTGAGCATTGCAAGTTAGGGACCTGCCTCATTTGGTCCTCACAAAAAACCCCTCTGAAACACATATTTACAGATGAGGAAACTGAGGCTCAGTGAGGTTAAGTACCTTATGTGAGCTCACACAAATGGAGTATAACATGGCAGCAGAACTGAAACTGTCCCCCACCTCGTCCCTTAGCCCAGGTGGCTGCTTTCTCCTTTGTCTGCAGTGCCTGGCCCTGCGGGCCATTGAGCAACAGAAGCTGGTGCGAGCAGACCTGTATGACCGGCGTGTCACGCTGCATAGGGCGCTGCAGAAGTGGCTGGTAGGGGCCACCTCTTTCCTCCAGATCACCTTGTTGTAGGGGCAGGGGATGTTTATGGCAATTGTGTTTTTTTCCCTTGTTCTTCCTGTCCCTCCCCAGAATAATTCAACAAGCCTCAAACAGTGTAGGTGCCCAGGACAGTGGGTCTCAAAGCCACAGGGTCTATCAATTCTTACTGGGCAAAGTGAAAACAAGTGCACGGCCATATAGGAAAACAGGATCTTGTCTAGGAGTCCAGGGTTTTGACCTATTAGAGGAGGGCCTAGTGGGGCAGTCTGGGGTGTCTGCTGGCCTTGGAATAGCGTCCTTCATCCTGTCCTGTTCTGTGAGTACTCTGGGCCCCTATTGTAAATACACCTTTAAGGCCTACCTGGAATAAGGGGCAGTGTGGGCCCAGGAGTGGCCTCTAATCCTCTTTGTCTCTTAACAGGCTTACCAGGGGAGGGTGCAGAGCATCCTACAGGAGGTGGCAGCCAGGGAGAGCCAGCACAACAGGAGGCTGCTGGGGTGAGTCTCCTGAGGGTCTTGTGGGGCTCAGACTCAGGAAGAAGGAACAGAACCAGACACTATAGATTCCTGCCTTGGCCAAGCAGAGGATGGTCCTGAGTGTCTCCTACTGCTCAAATTGTGGTTCTGGCTTTTCCGCAGCAAAGCATTGTGCTTACTGCTTCATCTCAGTATGTCTTGAACTCCTGCTGTTGTCAGGGTAGGGCCTTGGAAAGCAGCCCTCTTATGGGCTGGGTGCCTGCAAAACCTCTCGTGGCAATTCTTCTTCTGCCCTGGAGCATGCAGTGATTCCTTTTACTGTCAGTTCCCAAATGGTCCTTTCACAGTTGAGTCTGAAGAGTCACCTCCCAGCCCTCTAAAACTATTTGCATTGCTCTGAAGGGCACTTATGGCTCACCCTCCATTCCTTCTCAGTTAAGCTCTAAACTCACTTTTCCATTAGGCCTTTCTCATTCCCCTCTCCCTTTTCCTCCCTTGGTGTGTGTTCAGCACATGCTTTTCTAGGTGACCTCTGGGCTAAGGACCTTGTGAACTTTAAATATTTCCATTACTCTTCTGGGGTCCCTTATAGCACCAGCTGGTCCTTCACTAACTCCACAGCAAGCACACACTGGATTTTAGTTGTCCTTCCCCATCTTCCCTATCTCTCTGAACTTATTATCCTGTGAATTGCCTATATTATCATTACCTGGTTAGGGTTCCATGTTCCCTTTATCATTTAAACTTCTAAAGATGTGGCGTTGTGCACTACTGGGTACCATCTACTCACCTTATGTCTAGCACAGAATAGATGCCTAGCATCTGTTGGATGTAGACATGAGCATGAATTTGAGTATCAGTGAAGGAGACACTCAGAGGCATGGATAGTACTGACTCAGGTATCAGGAAAGAATGAGGAACAATTTACAGAAGCCTCCCATATCCCTCCATACTGAGATCAACTGCCCTGGCCTGGCCATGTACCTGCAGGTGGGTGTTACGTCGTTGGAGAGAGAACACAGTGGCCCATGTGGATGAGGCCAGAAAAATCTTGCAAGCAAGTGTCCACTATAGAAAGACCGTGTGTTCCAAGGTGAGGTACAGGGGACCATGTTGTGAACCGTGTTCCAGCCAGGTTATGGGGTAGGGACTGGTGCTAAAGATTAACACTGAATAAGAAACCCCCAAAATGGGTAACCTTCCTCTAGCACACATACATACATGTCTGCAGGTGAGTTTTTACTTAAAGTATGAATCGATTGATGCCCATTATAGTAAAAATATGGCATGTAGTGAGTGAACTAGTTCTTATTTGTGTTTTACACACACACACATGAAGTTTCCACTGGGAGAAACTGTGTAAGTCAGTCTCCCGACCTGTCAGAAAAGGATGCTGGCTTCTGCCCCTCATCCTTACAGGTCCTATGACTCCAGAGGCATTCTGGAAAACATAGAGTATCCAGGGATTGTAAGGTCCTTGGTCATCTTCAGTGGGAAATGACCCCAAACCACAACCTGTTTCTTTGATCTGGAATGGGTATGGGAAGAAAACATGTCACAAGAAAGAGGGAGTTCAAACAAATGGAATTCCTGAGCCCCAGATGTTTATAGAATAAAGCAGATATAGGCCAGTCTTGGACTGAAGCTTCTGTGGAAGAGAAGCAACTATATCTGGTCAAGGGCCAGCCTGTTCTCAGAAAACCCTAAAGCCATCCCCTGCTATGGAAGGAGGAAAGGAGATCCAAACTAAGTTTCCAGGCTTGGAAGGGAGATGTTTCTGGTGGAAATGGAGATCATGAATGTGAAACAGGCCCCAGGCTTTTCCTGGCTGCCTGACTTTTCAAAGTATTTTGTTGTTGTAATTTTGTATGTATCTCTAATAGGAAAGAGTGCATGTATTGTATATGATCTGATTAACAAATAATAATAGAATTAAAGCTCAGGTAATGTGTAACTATTTTATTTCTCTGTGGAATGGTATAGTTTAAATCCTCTAGAAAAGTCCCAGCACCTCTGAGGGGCTGAGAGGGGCCTGAGACTGTGTCAAAAGTCTATATGGATAGTGGTCTGTGGATGGCAAGGTGCTTCTTGGAAGTGTGTCAGAGCCAAATATCAACCATTTGTCTTCACCTCACCAGGTGAATAGACCTCACATGTCCTCAGAAGTCAGGACACGCACGCAATGATCTATGTTCTTTGCCTGCCTGTAGATCCTGGTCCAGTGGCGGGAAGTAGCGTCAGTGCAGATATATTACCGACAACATGAGGCAGATGTCCTCAGAGAGGCCCGGAAGGTGCTAGATAAGGGTAAGTGGGGCTCCTGGAAGCAAGAAATATCAAAAGGAGTGTGAAGGATGCAGAACTGTCTTGGGTTCCATTTACTCCCTACAACTGGGAAGCTTCAAACAACAAGAAAGTATTCTTTCAGTGTTGGAGGCTAGAAATCAGGATATCAGGAGGACTTGTTCCCTCCAAAGATTCTGGGGAGGATCCTTCCTTGAATTTTCTAGTTTTTGCCGGCTGCCAGCCATCTTTGGTGTTCATGTATACATCACTCCAATGTCATCCTCCATTTTCACTTGATTTTTTTTTCCTGTGTCTCTGCATATTGATTTTTTTTTTCCTTCAGTGCTGAGGATTGAACACAGGGCCTTATATATGCTGGGCAAGTGTCTACCACTGAGCTCCATCCCCAGCACACATATTGGATTTAGGGTCCACCCTGCTCTAGTGTGACATTACCTTATTAAATGCACACTGGCCCTATTTCCAAATAAGCTTTTTTATCAGGTTCCATGAAGGACATGAATCTTTGAGTTGTGGGGAGCTATTCAATCCAGTATATTATAAAATTTCCTTCCCAATGAATTCCCAAGCAGCTTGTGTGAAAATGGAAGGCCAAGGCTTGAGATCCATGAGGAAATTAAAAACTGAAGCTGGAATGGAGGAGCGCTAAATGTCAGGGAGTATGTGTGTTATAGAGGATTGAACCTGAGGTTTATATCACCAGCCCTGTTTGTTTGTTTGATTAATATTTTCTAGTTGGGGATAGATGGACACAATGGGCCACCCCCAGCCCTTTTTTTTATTTTTATTTAGAGACAGGGTCTCACTGAGTTTTTTGCTGATTTTTTATGGGATTACAGGCGTGCGCCACTGCGCCCGGCTTCACAATACCTTTATTTTATTTATTTTTTATTTTTTATGTGGTGCTGAGGATCAAACCCAGTGCCTCACATGTGCCAAGCAAATGCTCTACCACTGAGCCACAATCCCTGCCTGTTTATTTTTTTGAGACAGTCTGGCTAAGCTGCTCAGATTGACTTTGAACTTTTGATCCTTCACACTCAGCCTCCTGAGCTCTGGGATTACAGTTTTGTGCCACTGAGCCCAGCTAAGGGGGTGTGGGTTTTTGGTGGGTTTTTTGTTTTTGGTACTAGGGATTTAACCCAGGGACACTTTGTCACTGAGCTACATTTCCAGCCTCCCCCACGTATTTTGTTGTTGTTGTTGTTGTTGTTTTTTTTTTGGAGAAAGAGTCTCACTATATTACTTAGGGCCTCACTAAATTGTTGAGGCTGGCCTCAAACTTGGAATCCTCCTGTCTCCACCTCACCTGGAAAGGGGGTGAGTTTTGATGGAAAAGACTCTCCTGAGTCAGCTGCTCATCGAGTCAGCACCTGTGGTTGGTAGTGCCCTTGCTTTCTTATGTAGTTGGATCCTTGTATGTTCAAAAACTAGAGACTTGCTATGTCCCATTGAGCAGAAAATCCCACTCATGCTGTATAAACATCCTCAGAAAAACAGTCCAGGACAGAGATCTATGCCTCTGTGCAAAAGATGCGCAGACACAGAAAAGACCTATGGGGACTTATCTTCTAACACAGTTGGGCCCACAGTGGGGAGGGAAATCTGACACTCTGAAGTGGGGAGGCTATAGTTAGAATAGATGAAAATACAAACAGAAGTGAAAACAATCAGAAATGATTTAAATTGGACTGTAGAGAAAATCAGTCAAGTTATTAATTTGACTTTAATAGAATTTGCTACAGGACAAAAGTTTATCCACTTTGGTTGGGTCCTGACTGTGGTGTATGCTGAAGAATGCAGATCCCATCTTTGTATTTTAGTTCTGTTTTTACACCCGATGCAGTTTGGGTCAGCTACTGTAAGTCAGGTATCCACTCCTGGCTATGGTGGGAAGTTACACGAGAGAGGTTCCAGGTGCAGCCTGAAGGCACTTCTCTGCAGGACTTTCCTTAGAGGGAGGTAGTGGCACATAGCAGACCCTAGGTTTGCCATGTCCATTATAGATGGCACAAGGGACTTGGGAGGCTAAGCAACAAGACACTCTACATAGTTCATGATTGCTTGGTGCACCATAAATACTTGGGGATCAATTTCTTGGTTGAGATTAAGGTCTGAGTCTCATGCACATCTTTTCTGGATGCCTGGGGAAGAAGGACTAAGGAGAAGATATAAGACACATTAAGTGGAGTGCTTAAGAAGGGAAGGCTTAACCAGGTGCAGTGGTATGTGTCTATAGTCCGAGCTACTTCAGCCCAGGAGTTTGGAGCCACTTGGGAAACACAGTGAAACCCCATCTCTTTTTTTTTTTTTTTTTTAATATTTATTTATTTACTTTAGTTGTACACAATGCAATGCATTTATGTTTATGTGGTGCTGAGGATCGAACCCGGGCTGTGCACGTTCGAGGCGAGTGTTCTGCCGCTAAGCCACAACCCCAGCCCGAAACCCCATCTCTTAAAAAGTAAAAGAAGTAGGTGGGATTGTGGCTCAGCGGCAGAGCGCTCGCCTGCACTATGCGCGGCCCGGGTTCGACCTCAGCACACGTAAACATAAATGCATTGCATTGTGTACAACTAAAGTAAATAAATAAATATTAAAAAAAAAATGCCATTTATTAAAAAAAAAAAAAAAAAAAAAAAAAAAAAGTAAAAGAAGTGGTGCAGGCTAGGGGTCATAATCTGCCTATGTGACCTCAGGCATGTCCCCATCTCTTTGTTCGTAAAATGGGGATATAGTACCTACCTCCGTGGTTGTAACTTAAGGGAAATTCACTGAAATTATGTGGATACATAGGCAGATAAAAGACACCCTACCAAGATGTATCAGTGCGTAGTACAGTTGGCGTCCAGCTTGTGATGGCTTCCTTCCCTGCTTGCTGCAGTGGATCCTGGAGGGTTTACCATCTATGTATCGTCAGTGCCCCAGTGTCAACCCTTTTCTTGTTGTCTTGAAAAGAAACTTCCTCCAGGGCCCATGAAAATTTCACCAAAGGGAGAATATGGTGACATAAAAATAAAATGCAGGGCTGGGTTTGTGGCTCAGCAGTATAGCGCTCGACTAGCACGTGTGTGGCCCGGGTTCGATCCTCAGCACCACATAAACATAAATGCATTGCATTGTGTACAACTAAAGCAAGTAAATAAATATTAAAAAATAAATAAATAAAATAAAATGCAGGATGTGAACCTTGCCCACCAAGTCCAAGGAGTCAGGACGTGCTGGCTCATGTCTTGGGATGACTTGAATGATCCTTGGTTTCATCTGGTGAAATGAGGCTGCCGCCTCCTCCAAGCTTGCGCTCCAGCTGGAGAATCCCTTATTCTTCAGATCAAGGGTCTCCTTCCAAGTACCTGGCATTACCTCGTGTGTGGCTCTATGAGGTGGAGTATAATCTGTGGCAGGTGTGCCCTTGCAAGGCATAGTAAAGAAGTCTGATTCTGGTCCTCAGAGTGCTCAGAGTCACTGACAGAGGCCATAATTAACCTTACAGAGTGGCCATGGTGCACATGTTGTATTTTTACTCACAGAGAGGGCTAGACATCCTGACTATCCCATACTACCTTCTTTGGTCCCCAAACCTCCCCACTGCATTGTGACTTGTAAAAATCCTACAAAAGATCAAACTCTGGCTTGCATCTACCCTAGGATATCTCCAAACCTGGTTTCAGAACTGGCGGGATTGCAGCCAGAGAGCAGCCCAGCAGAGAGCCCAGCTGGAGAGAGCAGCCCAACATCACCGACAGCAGCTGCTGCTAAAGGGCGTAGCATGGTGGAAGGTGTACCATCTGAGGTGTGTCAGGAAAAAGGTGAGGCAGGTGGCAGCAGCTGTCAAGTTTCCCCCATATGGCAGGCAATGGGATGGCTGCCAGGCAGAGACCACCTCTCAAGGAGGGACTCTGGATAGAAGTCAAGGCAGCTGCCTGGGTGCTGGGTTCCTGGGGGAATAAGACTGCAAGAGTCTGCCTGGGCATTTAGTGGAGGCTAGGAGTAGCTGCCCTCAGAATTTGGTCTCTCCTGGGAGGAATATGGCTCAGAAGAGAATTCTGGTTCACCCTGACCTTGGCTTGTCAGTGATGGGGGCCCTACCAAGTTATCTGGACACTCCCTGGAATCCTGGCAATGGGAGGACAGTTGCCTCAGGCCAGGTGCCTCACCTAGGGGCTGCCCCAGGTGACCTGGGCTAGGCACTGGGCCAAAACCCAAGGTGTGGAATACTTGACTCCCTGTGTACTTGCTCTCTTCCCAGCTTCTGCAGATGCAGGGTGCCCAGCTCCTGGTGCAGAGACTCAGCAGGGCCTGCTTCTGTTGGTGGAGACAGCAGGTGGGAGGCAACGCAATACCTCTTCCTTCATCCCTCAGTCCACATCTCTAGTTGTCTTTTATTTGGCCCTTGTCCCAGTGCTCCCTTCCTCTATCCCTCCAGTCATTTCCTAGCACCATCAGCTTCCTTCCATCTGCAATGTAAAAGACCATTCACTTCAAGACTGAGTTTTTCTTACAGTGTCATTGGCGTAATATCCAAAAATTAATGTAAAAGCTTTTTTTTAATTTTTATTGGTGCCAGGTATTGAACTCAGGGGCACTCGACCACTGGTCCATATCCCCCGCCCTTTTTTTGTTTTGTTTTGTATTTTATTAGAGACAGGGTCTCACTGAGTTGCTAAGTGCCTCGCCATCGCTGAGGCTGGCTTTGAACTCGCGATCCTCCTGCCTCAGCCTCCCAAGTGCTGGGATTACAGGTGTGCACCACCGTGCCCGGCAAAAAGCATATTTTTTGTTTTTAGTTGTAAGTGGACACAATAACCTTTATTTTATTTTCATGTGGTGCTGAGGATCGAACCCAGTGCATGCATGTTAGGCAAGCACTCTACCACAAGCACTGAGCCTGTGAAAAACATTTTAAGTCTTGGTTAAGGTTTTGATAAAAAGCCAGAGGGGTTACACTCATTCTGCACAAAAGAACCCCCTCTAGTCCATAAGGCTCTCTTGCTCTGGAAAGCCATCCCAGCTCTGCTCCCACTTCCCTCTACTACTCCTCCACAAGCTCGGTGTGCTGCTGCCATTTTCCCCCTCTGAGAGCCCTTCGCTTTCCTTCTTCCCTAGCATCATTCATTGATCTACAGACATGAGTGTGTTGAGTGCCTCACAGTCAGGCCCAGGGTTGGGCTCTTCCTGGTGGAGGAATGGAACTTGGTTACAGAGTGATGAGCAAGGCAGAGTGAAAGCAGGGCCATGTGGTCAGGGTGGCCCCCTTGAATAACCCAGTCTTTCTGGCTCATAGTTGGTGGCCAGGAGACAGGAACAGCAAAGTATAGCACGAGCACTATGGTTTTGGTCCTTCTCCCTACAGGCAAAGGTAATTGGGGTTCTTCATCTTGCTTTTCCTGCCATGGGTGGAGGGAAGGTGCCTGGGTCAGGGGAAAGCTCTAATTGGGAGGCCTGTTCCTCACCTGTTGCCCTCCCTGAAGACTTGGGCTGCATGGCTGGGCTTTGTGCTAGAAAGAAGGAGGAAGAAGGTGCGGCTAGAGCGGGCAGTGCAGGCCTACCACCAGCAGCTCCTTCAAGAGGGTGCCACACGGCTCCTGCGCTTCACAGCCAGCATGAAGTCCTCCCGGCAGCAGCTGCAGGCCCAGCAGCAGGTCCAGGTAGGTGTGGGGCTCCCTTCTTCTGGACAGTGGAGAGGGGAGGGTAGAAGCTGATGAGAAGCTGTGTTTCAGGCAGCCCACAGTCTCCACCGTGCAGTTTGCCACTGTGCTGAGCTCTGGAAACAGAAGGCCCTGGGCTCGGGCAAGGAGTCTCGGCCCCCTGTGCCCATCATAACCAGCAGGAGAGTAACATTTGAGGTTCCCCTTCTTGATCACATTGCTTTGGGGGCTGGGGATGCCTTCCTGGAGACCAAGAGGCCGCCAACTCCTCAGCCTCAGGGAGTCCTGGGCAGACTACCGCTGGCCGACAGGGAGCCCCACCTCCTGGAGCTGTGAGTGGCCCACCCACACCTCTTCCTTCTTCTGCCCACCTTGGGCAAAAGCTGGGATGTACAGGAGGGAGGAAACTGGGCCCTGGGAGCATAAGGGATGAGTCAGTAATATTCTTGTCATAGCTGAGCTCCCCTCCCTTCCATCGTGATCCCATTCCTCCCAGAGCATGGGGGAAGAGAACAGAGAGGCTTTTAGACACTTTTTTCTCCCTCAGTAAATGGGTGTCCTTTTCCCTGGGACACCTTCCTGCTACCAGGCCTGCTAGTCTTCCCTCTTCTCTTATAGTGGAGAAATTGGTTCCATAGAAATCCCTTTTTGTGACCTGGCACCTGCCTCTTGGCCATTTCCTTGGGTGGTATTTCCAAGCCCTATACCTACACTCTTCCTTACTAAGGCAGTTGTCAACTCCCAGAGTGACCAGTGCTGCCTAAGAGCCTTGGTCTCAAGTAGGTGGAGTGCACCTGGGCCTGGGCCCCCATCCCTGCTCTGCCCTCTTCTGCCCCACACTGACAGCTTCATCTATACCTCCTATGATGTGGAAGAGCACCCATGTCACCAGAATTCCTGCACAAGCCAAAAAAGGTGCAGGTGAAGTACAAAGCATGGGGATTCATAGAAAATATAGGAAGTTTATCAGTACCAGCCCCCCCCCCCCATACTTACTGACCTTAGGCCAGAGCCTTGCCTCGTGTAACCTTCAGTCTCCCAGTCTCCCCTGTAACACTGGAGAGGTTGGTCCCCGCCAGAGACCTCAAGTCCCTGGCAGCCCCCATTTGCCCAAGGTATAGACCCATGTTTCTTTCCAGCCATACTGCCCGTTTGGGGAGGAAGCAACCCCGACGCCCACACTTCTTGCTGGAACCCATGCAGAGCCAGAGGTCTTGGGGGTGTGTCCCCCTCAGGGGGCAAGGGTACGTTATGTGGTTGTGGGTTACCCAGAGCAGCTGACACCTTCATCTGAGGCCTGTGTTTTGGAGGCCATATGTTAGGTAACCCCCTCGCCTTCCTGCTCTTCAGAGAAACCAAGAAAGAGTCCGTGGCCTGATCAGCTTCCTGTCTTCCCTCTGCTTAGGCCTGAGAAGCCTCAGGAACAGGGCCAAGATGGGGTGCAGCCTGCAGACCCTTCCCTGAAGAGGCCTTTCCTTCCTGGGGTCCTGCCTTGTGCCCCTGGCTCAAAGCTTCCCACTGTGGCAGGTCTGGGCCCAGAACAACTACAGCTGCCTCCTTCCCCCTTCATGCCCTATGGGGTGCAAGCATTGACCGGGGTGAGTCCACCACCAGACCATGTCATGTCTCCCATTCTTGGTCTGGTCTTTGGTGCTCTTCCTGGTGCCCTTGTGCTATAGCTACAGATGTATTCATTGTTTTATGGAAAGACATGGGGAGGGTCCATTTATTTACCAAATATAGGTACCTCTGCACTTCAGATTCAAGGAACACAGCAGCCAATAGCCTGACAAGGCCCCTATCCTTCAGAAGCTCTGTTCTCACAATAGGACAACCAAAAGAATCCTGTGTGCAGACCCATAGAGTAACCAAAGATCCTATGGTCAGGCTGGTCATAGTGGAAATTTTGGAATTTGGGAAGAGGAGGATGTTGTTCAGGGCTCTAACAGAGGTAGTACAATCTGTTTCTAACCTGGGCTCCCTTTGGTGCTGTGTGTTTGGGCTACTATGAGCTGTGATCCAGGTTGTGGTGGCCTGGATGCTGAAGCCCAAGCACTGTGGGGATGAAAAGACTCTCTGAGAAGCCAACGAGACAGGACCTGCTCTGGTGGATGTGAGAAGGAAAGGGAGGAAGGACTTCAGATGACATAGGTTTCTGGCCTGAGTAACTAGGGTAGGGATGAGTTCTAAAAGAAGGAAAACAGGATGGGGCCTGGTTTCAGGTGAAGCATCAAGAGTCCCTTTTGACCCTGTCAAATTTGAGAGAAAGCAAGATTGGCCTTCAGGAAAGAGGTCATGGCCTGAAACCTAGATTGGAAGTCCTCCGTGGAGGTTGAAGGTGAACCCCTGAGGTCACCTAGAGAGCACAGAGTGGGGCAAAAGGTTGGTGTAGAGAACCCTGACACAGGTGGCCATGGGCTGAGAGCACCAGAGGGCATAGTGAAAGTTATAGTCTCAGGGTCAGGCCACACAAAAAGCTGGTGCCCAAAAGGCGCAGGATGGGGATAGAGCCACTTTCTGTTTGTTTGGCCTTGGTGGGTCACAGCCCCAATGGCTGGGATGGTGGGGGGGGGGGGTCGGTGTCCAGAGGATGGTGTTCCCTGACTGGCAGTGATAGAAGGGGCAGGTCTACTCTTCTAAGACAAGAGGGGACATGGGAGAAAGTGGAGGAAGATGTGGGTGAACAGGGAGAACTGCTGCCTGTGACCACTGTGTTACTGAAGTCCAAGTTTAGCAAGGTCAGAAGTCCAGAGCAAGGTGGGGATAGAAGGCCAAGCCAGGCTTGAAACTGCTGCTGCTGGTAGTGCTAAAAAGCTCCTCATGTAGGGGTGGCACTATGAAGGTGTGGAAGTTGCCTGTGGGGCTTTCCCAACTATGTCAGGTCCAGCAGGTAGCAAGACAAGGAGAAGAGGATTTGCTCAGCATCGTCCTTTCCTTTACAGGTGTTACAACAGCCCACCAACACTGGGCTTAAGCCCCAGGGTCCCCCATCTCTGGCCAGTGGTCCTGATTCCCATCTGCTCCTGCCTGGGGACTTCATAGGCACCAGGGCTGGGCCTGGGCTTGGTTCTGAAAGTGCAGGTGAGTACCAGGGGCCTGCCAGGGCAGTGGGCACTCAGCTTAGAGTGGCCACCTGTCCTGGTCCCAGAGAGAAAGATGGACAAGCTCATTTTGTTGCCACAGACCACAACAACCTTGAGACTGAACTGGAGGGGATCCAGCAGCAATTACAACACTACCAGAACACAAAGCAGAACCTTTGGTGAGGCCTGGGATGCACCCTTGCACCTGTCCTTAGGAAGGCAGAGGGTTCCATTTCCTGCCAACCAACTGCCAGGACCCAGGAATCTGTGGTAGGGGTGGGACCAGTGTGTTGTCAGGAACATTGAACAGGAAATGTAGCATATTTACCCCAATCAGTCCTGCTTTGGAATACCCAAGATGGCCTTACTGTAAGTGGGATACAGGTCCTATTCTTGATGGTGGTGGTGGGGGGTGATGAACTGTAAAACTCTGGGTTCTACTGGCTTTCTTCTCTAGTGGCTATGATTGTAAAGTTGATAAGGTATTAGAGGACCGGTAGGCCTGGGTCTCATCTACACATAGTGGTTTGGGGATTGGGGATTGTCAATATGCAACAGCTTCAACAATGTGAGGAAAACAGACTGGTCCCCTTGTTCACAGCTCAGCACTGGGAAAGAGGAATAGGAGAGTGTTTAACCTGGGCCCACTTGAGTCGCTGTTTGTTGTAGAAGGTCGTGAAAGGCTGGGAGAGAAAAAAGTGTTGGCCTCCCAAGCCAGGACCTGCAGCTCAGGGAAGGGAGCCTTTTCAAAAGTTTCTCCCTCCAACCCATCCTCACATTAGAATTAGCTGATGACTCTGCCAAAACCCCAAACTCAAGCCAAGAGTGGTGGTGCACTTTTGTAATCCCAGCTATTTGGGAAGCTGAGGCAAGAGGGTTACAAGTTTGAGGCCAGCGTTGGCAATGTAGTGAGAACTTGTCTCCAAAAAAAAAAAAAGGCTGGGTGGGTAGTTCAGTTGGTAGAGTACCCCTGAATTTGACCTCCAAAACCCAAGGGAAAAAAAAGAGACCCAAGCAGGCAGGGTGTCCCCATCCTCAGGTCCTGCCAGCGACAAGCAAGTAGCCTGCGTAGGTGGCTGGAGCTGAGCCAGGAGGAGCCCAGGTCTGAGGACCAGGATGAAGAGCAACGAGTGCAGAAAGAACTGGAAGAGGTGAGGCCCTAGGCCAGCTCCAGGGACAGTACCCCATACCGTGCTTTCTCTTAGCTGGGCCTTTGTCTCCCTACCCCAGGTAGAACTACAGATCCAGCAGCTGGCCAGGGAGCTGCAGGCCCAGCGCCAACCCATCAGTACCTGCATTGAGCGCATCCAGGCCCTGAGGCAGGCTCTGTGCTAGAGGGCTCACCCCTGGAAGACAAGCGCCCTGCTATAGGGAAGGACTCAAGCCACCTCCAGGAACAATGCAAAGATACGAGTTTCAAACTTTTTATTTCAAAATGTCTTGCAATTAAATGAATTACTGTTCAGAAGTCTCCCACTTTTCATACAAAAATACTGTGCTACTGATACAGTTGAAAAAATTCAATGACTTCCCCTGCAGGAGAAATTCACAGCATCCCCAGGATCAACATGTAATCTGGCTCTGTCCCCACCACTGGGCTTAAGGCCTGCATACCTGTCACCTGGGACAGGTTTTCTAGGTACTGACCCACCATACACCAAGAGCCTCCAACACAGTCCTTGGAACAACAGCAATTTTCCCTGCTTCCTGTAGGGCTGGATCTGGAGACAAGAATGCCAGTTCCAACTAGGCTTCTACCCCTCCTGCCTGCCCCATTCATATCCTGGCCACCAGGTGGGATAGTAATTGGTCTTGCCTGCTGCAAGGAAGCTCTGGAAGGTCACTCCTCAGGGCCTGCAAAGGTCCATGTCATAGTTACCATCCTCAGAAGATCCTGGCAGAGTTCAGAGCAATGCATGCAATCCCCAAGTACAAAGAAAGATTTTGCTTTTCCGTCAAGTAGGGCGAGGCAAGTTTGGAAACAGAAAGCAGCTGTCATGAAGACCATGTGGCCTGCTCTGGGAGGGAGTGAGGGTCCACAGTCCATGCCAGAGAGGCAGCTCATCCTGTGCACTATGGGAGGTAGAGGGACAAGGCCAGAAAAAGCCAAAGGGGCTAATAAAACTGTCCAGTTAGGGGGAAGGAACAGCTACAGGGCATGTTCACACTTACCATCTCCTAACAATATCCAAGACCAACTGAACACTCAACCAGGAGATAGTCTCCAGTTTATACAACATTTTAAGAGATCCAAATGTGATTGTGAGGTCATCCACACCTATACTTTTTCTCTCTGTAGGGTAGGTCTCAGGCATGACAGGGGTTCTGGCTGCCTCATGAGAAGGATCCAGCATCTCTTGTCTGCACCTCTGGGTCAGGCAGGAGCAAAATCGTTCAGGTTCTACTGGATCAACCCTCCTACACACCCCCTTGCCTGGACACCTCTGGAGGCTTCCATAAAAGACCCTTAGTTCCTGTGTGAAAGATCCCTTGGCAGTCATAGGCAGGAGGAGGACCTAGAGGGAGCCCAGCGCCTCCCCAAAGCGGATCTTCTGCCCTGCTTTCAGCCTGAAATTGAAGTCCTTGGGGGCCTCGAAGATGAGCACAATGGTGGAGCCCAAGTTGAATTCGCCCAGGTGCTCACCCTTGCGCATGGGGACTCCCTCCTTGTTGGTGTGCGTCACAAAGCTGAAGTCGTTGTAGGACCCCTTGCTGTACCTTGGGCTGTTTGTGTGCAGGTCCTGGGAAGGAGTAATGGAGCGGGTGTTGGAGGGAGCCCAGGAGCAAGGGGTGCCACCCCTGCCTGTGTTTGGAACCTTGTTGCTCATTCTCACCACCATCCAGCCCACCTCAGGAAAGGTGATGGGGACAATATCAGGGTTGGGGACCTTGGTCCAACCAGATCACACCAATAGTCCCAACACCTGCTGTGAACTGTGGCTAAGAGGGACATGGGGAAATCAGACCTGACTGTTCTCCCAGCTGGAATGGTGCAAGGTCAACAGCCAGTGGTGGGGACTCAGACACACCCAAAAAGGCAGCCCCTGGGCAGGTAAGCACCAGATTCTCTCTTCATTCAGGCCAGCTCTGCCTAACCAGGGTGGGCACATTCCCACATGCTCAACCCTCAGTATGCATGACTCATTTCTATTCCCTCCTCACAGTTCAACCATAGTTCCTGGCAAAAGTAAAGAGCCAGGCAAAAAGGTTAATTTCCTCTCCCGCCCAGTCACTTCCAGAGGAATGAGTGGCAGCAAAGTGGGAGAGAAGGAGGTCTTAGCTGATAGGGGTGTCCCTCAGAGTAGCTGCTCAGGATAGCCAGGCCTGGTTCTAACTCTCCTATGAGCAAGGCCCTCCTAAAATTTACAGGCCCAGTGAATCTGGGTGCACAGCAGATGGAGCAAGTGGATCCAAGAGGTCCAGCCTGTGGACTTTAGCAGGCCTGGGCTCTGCTTACCCTGTCAAAGTAGATGCGAATGGAGCCCACGTTGGTGGCCCCCACAGCTGTCAGCGAGAAGAAGCCATGTTTCCAGTCTCCTGTCAGGACTACCCGCTCATTATGGCAGAAGAGCTCTTTGATCCAACGGGCCATGCCAGGGTTCACTGACATCAGGGAGCCTGTGGAGGCAGGGAACATGATACTCCTTCCCCAGAGCCTGGTATGTCTACCCCAGGATGGCCTGAGACTCAGAGGGACTCATGGCCTGTTGCCCTGGTGTCATTCCAAAGGCAGACCAGTCTTCCAGAGTCCCCTGCCCATACCCAGCCAACCTTAAGTGGTTAACTCCTAGTCTGGATGACCCCAGCCTGGAGCCTGGTCCCCTAACACTAAGAAAGTGAGGACCTCAGCATGAAGCCCACAGAGGCAGCTCCAACCCAAAGGGCAGTCCTGTGTCTACCTGGGAAGTGGCGTCGATGGGAGACAGTCCAGTCAGTGGGGGAGTGGAAGCAGTGGTAGTCCCCAGGGGCCAGATATATGACACAGTGGTAGAGCTCATTCCCTTCCCGGGTGACCAGCTGGTTCCTGAAGGAGTCACATGAGGCAGCTGTGAGGTAGGGCAGAAAAGAGGGTCAGGCTCCAAGACCAGTTCCAGTTACCACCCAGCTCATAAGAATCCAGCATAGCCTATGTCTGCCTGGAATGGACTCCAAGGGCCTCAAGGCTTTGGTCATTGGGATTCCTGATCCAACGTGCCAGCATGCCACCCCACAGCCTCCCAAGCCTTTCCTTAGCCTCTGGGGTTTGCCCCAGCCCCAACAGGGCAGTGACCTACCTGGCGGGAAAGGCAGGTCTTCCAAGTAGGTGCGAGGGCCCAGGAATGACTCCAGGGAGTAAGTGACCCCTTTCACCTGCTCCACCTCACAGTTCTTCACCTGCCCGAAGTTGAGGATCTTCCCATCTGATGGGCTGATCTGGAGGGGCCAGGAGAGGATTGCTGCTGGAAGGGGAGGGCGCTCCCCCTAGCTGACACCGGCTCATCTTGTGCCAAGCACCCACAGCTCCACCCTCTGGATGTGCAGGACAAATGAACTTCATAGGGCAGGTGGGACCCAGTCTGAGGAAGCCACCCATAGAGGCCACAGTCAGTGGGGCCTGCTGCACCTGGTTCCCATAGATACAGATCCCATTTCCTGAAGGAGGAGGAGGAAGAGGTACAAGTTAGGCCTCACCACACTGTGCAGTCCAGAGACAGGCCGGGCCTGTGGCTTCAGCTTGCGCCGGAAGAATTCACTGAGATTGCGGTAGTGGTGCAGGTCCTCCACGGCAGCCTCCTTCATGTTCACCCCCAAAGGTCCAGATGTACAGGCTGTAGACAGGCCTGCGTAGCCAGTGCGGCAGCTCCACCTGGTTGAGGCGACCCCAGGCCCGTGACAGCAAACGTGTTGGCACTGACTTGTACAGGGCCACCTGCAGGCCACAGGGCAGGAGGCTGAGTTGACCATACTCCAAAGAGCTCAAGCACTGTCATCAGCCCCCAACCACAGGAGAGAACTTGAACCAACAGAGGCTACCTACGGAGACCTAGTTGCCTGGAGCTGAATTTTATGATGTGGCTATGTCAGTAGGAACCAGACTGCACTCATCAAATATTCTCACAGACTGAGGACAGGATGTACAGATAGCTCAAGTAACTTTAATCACTTCATGCACAGGTCAAAGAGTAACTGTCTTAGTCCCAGAAAGGTAGACTGGTCCACAGAGTTTCACTTCTTAAAAGTGGGAGTTGGAGTGCCAGGAGTGGTGACTCATGGCTATAATCCCAGTAACTCTGGACTCTGAGGCAGGAGGATCCTAAGTTTGAGGCCAGCTTCAGCAACTTAAGAGAAGCCCTAAACAACTTAGATCCAATCCCAAAATAAAAAGGGCTGGTGGGGATGTGGCTCAGTGGTTAAGCACCCTTAGGTTCAACCCCCAGTGCCCCACCCCCCAAAAAAAAGAAAGGAAAAGAAAATGGGAGATGGGGGACCTGGTATAGTCTGAGAAAGGTTGGCAGGAGGCAATAGACATTTGCCTTTGGCTTGGGTCATTTCCTACATTGTAGCCCACTTGAGAAAGGAGCAAAAGGCTCCCATGAGCACGGGACAGATCTATAGCCCAAAGTATACACCCTCTTGTCGTAAAAGGAAAAGAGGACATTTTCAGATGCATCTACTATTTCAATGTCATAGTGGCCTGAGATGCCCTACAGGTCTAGCCAGCACTCAAGATGGCCTGTCCTGCTGGGCTTCACTGGGCCTGATGGCAGACCTTGCATCAGAAGCATTCTGTGCCTAAGCCAGTCCACAGAGCTACCTACACCTGTGGTCTCCCACAAGGCAGAGGAGAATCACCCTTTGGGGCCCATCTGTTGGTCCCTCCAACCTGGAGCACCATGAGACAGGAACCAGTCCCACACACTGAGGTCCCCAGAGCCCTCCTGCAGGGCCAGGTAGCCTCTTAAACTTAAGGGGCCGCTGCCCTAGGGGAAACAACCTCTGACTGGTGCTACTGCTTGTCTGGATACAACCAGGCAGTAACTTCCTAAGGTGTAAAAGTCAGTTTTATCAACTTTTAATACCTTTATGAGGTAGTGAACTACTGGCTCCCTAGCATTATTCTTTCCCCTTCCAGGTGATGCCTAGCCACCTGGAGTGGCCCTGGGTTGCTGTGATGCCAAGCTATTCTCAGCAACAGACTGGAGCCTGGTCTAATGTCCAATGCACCATAGCACCCTCAAATTTTCATGATGCCCACTAAAGCTATCAATGGCCCAGGAACAGGGACTCCTCCTTTGGGTTGGTCTGCCAGGAAGCAAGAGAGCCCTCCAGGTATTCATTAAAGAGTCCTGTGCAGGCCGGGCGCGGTGGCGCACGCCTGTAATCCCAGCACTTTGGGAGGCTGAGGCAGGAGGATCGCGAGTTCAAAGCCAGCCTCAGCAATGGTGAGGCACTTAGCAACTCAGTGAGACCCTGTCTCTAAATAAAATACAAAAAAGGTCTGGGGATGTGACCCAGTGGTCGAGTGCCCCTGAGTTCAATCCCTGGTACCACAAAAAAAAAAAAAAAAAAAAGAGTCCTGTGCAGGGCAGGCACTCGTGCAGCCTTCCAGTTTCTCAAGTGTGTCCTCACACTAATGGGCCCCAAAAGGCTCCAGCCCTCCTGAAATACCCTCTGATATCCAGAAATTTATCTGGATTCTTCCTAAAAACTTCCTGTAAGCTTGAAAGTCAAGAGACACCACTTTCTGACTGCCCAGTCTAAGTTCCTTCCAGAACCAGAGCTCCCCAATAGCACCAGTGAGGCAAGCAAGGATAGCAGGCAGTGAAAAGTCAGTGTTTAGTCACCTTACTACAGTCCACATGGCCACTGGTTAACCTGGCCTTCTCAAAAGTTGCCTTCACCTTCCCAACAAAATTCCCCATACCGCCCCCCAAGGGTGCAGCCATGCCTCTACTTCTGACAACTGGTCCCCTTTTTCTCCCCTGTACCCCAACCTCAGGCCTGCCCAAGGGTAGGGGTGGGGCCACAGAGGCCTGTGCACACTTACCCTGCTCACAGGCCTCCATCCCACCCGGCTGAGTGGCCTGAGAGCACCAAAGGGCAGGAGGTAGTAGAGGACAGTCAAGGGCCAGGAGCGCAGTTTCAGGGCAGGTCTGGACATGCAGCTTAGCTGGCCTAGCCTCCTTCGCAGGGCCAGCTGGGGAAAGTGCAACCTGCAGGGCACATGTCCATGCAGAGTCAGAAGCTGGGGTCTCAGAGGGACCCAGGAATGTCCCCCCCTCGGTCACTGCCATTCCTGTTCCCTCAGCAAGCTGCTTCTCCATGGAGCAGTAGAGTCCAATAAACACTGTAGTGCTCCCTTGGGGACCTGGAAACCACCACACAGCAGACTCATTTTCCAGTCTTTCCCACCTGCCAGCAGGCTGAGGACTGGGAATGGGAAGCTACAGGATGGAGGAGGGTTAGACCCAATTCTTGGGTATCTAAGAAGATTGAGTACCTTCTGAACTTGAAAATGGCTCCAGAGAGAACCTTTGGAGCCCAAAATGGGGAAGGGAGGTAGAAGACCTGCCTCATATTTGCCAGGTTCCCGTGGCCAGTAAGCCTAGGACTCAGGCACAGCTCTACCCACACAAAGGCCAGAAGGACCAAGTTAATCAGCATAGCAGTGTGTAGTGCTATGACCTGGTCAGCTAGGTGACCATTCATGGAGTCTTTTGCTACCACCCCATTACAGGACCTGGGACAATCTCTTCATAGCTCCAGGCCTCTTGCTTCCTCATCTGCTAAATTAAAAGGACTGGGCCAGACAAGTTCTAAAGCTATAGCTCCATCAGCCTGCATGGTCTTTCTCCAACAGGTCAGGTTCTCCAAAACCCACATACAGCTTTCTAGGAAGAACCTCACCCCAAGTTCTCAAGAAACCTTCCCACTCTACTTGAGCCACACACATGATCCAGGTCCCTCCTTTCAGCAAATCTGCGCTGGTTGGATACACACTCCCCAGTGTATCCACCAGCACAAATTTGGCACAGTTTCAGCTTGGCAGGAGTTGCAGTGGCTGGAATGGGCTCTTCCACCAGAACCCTGGGCTCCTTAGTTGCAACAAAGTCCCTTTGTCACATACTTAGGCCCCAGGAAATACTCCTGAGGCTGCAGGAGACCACACTGACACCCCACTCAAAATAATCCCAGGCCTTAGTTTCCTCATCTGCAAAAGGACTGCATTCAACGGACAATCTAAGGCTACCATCTCTGTGTACTCTCAAGAGAAGCTGCATCCTCTGTCACCCAGGTGCTGAGAAAACCAAGGAACAAAGAGGTGTCTCAGCTGAGAGTAAGAGCAGGACAAATGGAGATCTAAGCCAAGGGAAAGGCCCCTTAGTTCAATCAGAGATGATAAAAGGCAGCAGGGCTCTAATCTCTGCAGGCAACTGTGTCCCCACAGCTCACCTGATGCCCTGCTTTCTTTCTCTCTCCCATTCCACTGTGGACAGTTTTTTCCATTATGCTTTTTAAAAGTCTAGGGAGGTGGCAGGGGCCAAGCAAAGACAAACAAATCACTGCTCTCCCACAGGGCTCCCCCGCCCTGCTCACTGCAGAAGAGCAGAGACCAATCCTGGAAGAGCTACAGGAAAGCCCCCTCTCTCAGGCATCTCTGAGTAAAGACCAAGACACTAGTTCCAAAGCCAGATGACTGGTCCCCACCCCCACCCCCAACCACCCCTGAGCTCTCCTCACAACCCTAACCGCAGGTACCTGAAGCGAGCTCTCTTACTCAGTGCGCTCAGGCCCCCCTCGTTGGGTCCCTCCAGCTGTGGGGGCTGGCCCCGGGACCCCCTGCTGCCACCTCCACTTCGGGGCCGTTGGACATGAACTCTGACCTTCCGGAGGTTGTGGCGGGGAACAGTGGGGTTAGGACGCATCGGGCAGCATCTCACCATTTCGCTGCTGCTCGGAGCTCTGGTCCTCGCCGAGCCTCTGACTGACACATCGTGGGCAGGCACAGGGAGGGCGGTGCAAGACTCTCTGCGCTTGTTCGCTCGCCTTTGTTTTTCCTCCTTCCTCCCCTTCCCCCCACGCCAGAGGATCTCCTGTGCTGTCACTGCTCCAGGGGCACTGTTGGCTTGTGGCGTAGCTTCCCCACTTGGTTCAGTCTTGGTGGCTCACGGGGCACAGGTTAGAGGGTCAGAGCTATTGCAAACAGACAAGCACTTGTCACACATGCTCAAGCTTCTGCCCAGAGCAGAAGCCCCTGCACTCAACCCACTCAGTCCCCCACGTATGGCCACCTGTCTGGTCCCTCCTGCCTTGGGCTAAGCCAGTCCGCCCAGCTCACCCACTCCCTTAGCTCTGCCAGGAGGGCAGCAGGTATGCAAGGCCCTGGGGCCCCATGCTCCAGTGAACCATGGCAGATAAGGGACCAGAGGCTGCCTGGGCTTCTAGGCCCCAAGAGCACAGGTGGGAATCTGAGCCCTGAGCTCCAGGCAGAGTCTCCTCCCTCACCAGGACCTGACCCATTTTTGATTCAGGTTACAAAATAGCAGCTGAGGAACAAGAGGAGCAGGCAAGCAGACAAAGCACCATGGTAACAACCTAAGCATCTGTCTGCTCTGGCTCTCTCCTCACCCCTCTCAGTCTCAGAGCCCCCATACCTAGCTGTGACCCTATCCAAGCCTCCTCAGAAACTGTGTACCTGGGTGGCTTCAGGGAAAACCAGCCTGGGGCTGGGAAGTGGCCAGGACTGAAGGCCATACCACTCTGCCCTGCTTTTTCCATCTTTGCTTCAGAAAAGCACTTTGGCCAGGCCCCTCCCTGGCTATCTGCAGGACATACCTCACCTGAACAAACCCTTCCCACTACACAGATAACAGGACTAGAAGAGCAAACATTCCACAGCTGTTGCCATCTCAGTCCAGAGCAATCAAGGTGCTCAAAGTCCCAGGGAGGTGGGCTGAGGTGGGCTGAGGTGGGCTGACATAGGCTGACTGAGAGCTCACATCTTTTCACCTCCAATCTCAATCACAGCCCTGGAAGGGAAGAGGCTCCTGTCACCATCTTTGAATGGAAAAATGCAGGCCCCAAGAGCTCCTGCCTAAAGCAGAGAATAGACCCAAGCAAGGACCAGCTGGCGTGGCCAACACACTGTAACAAAGTGGAGAGGCCCCAACTCTGATGTCAAGTCTATCCACACAAGGATGAATATGGGCTGTCCTAGCAAACCCACCTCAGCCAGAGACAAAAATTTCATCCCGGGCTGGGGTTGTGGCTCAGTGGTAGAGCGCTCGTCTAGCACGTGCGTGGCCCGGGTTCGATCCCCAGCACCACGTAAAAATAAAACACACTGTGTACAACTAAAGCAAAATAAATAAATATTTTTTTAAAAAAAATTCCATCCCTGGTACCTGTCCACAAAAGCCACAGAATCCTCTGGTATGCTAGTGTCTTCTGGGAAGTGGGACAACAAGGCAACTAAGGTCTGGACATAGAATGGGTTTCTCTTCCTGATGAAACAAATGGTGAAGCGTGGCCCACTCCCACCCCCTCTCCAGAGGTGCCTTTCTCCCCCAGACCCACTCTCGAGTGGGTGGGATGGCTTACTGTAGGCTGGGCTAGGCCTCACCCAGCAAACTGATGTGCCTGAGCCTCCTCCTTGGAGGGATGCTAGCACCAGATCAACACAAACCTGGGAGCCCCATCTTGTACCAAGGACCAGGACCAGGGCTCCACGGACACCCTGCATCTGCTTCAGGCTCATGTGACCCACCCACTAACATTCTCATCCACAATGGTCCAGTCACTTCAACTATTCTGCCAAGGAACTGAGCACACAAGTATCCTGGATAGGGAAACAGGCCCAGGGAGGTGATGGGAAGTTGGCATAAGACTGGTGCCTAGATCCACAGAGGAGGCTCTTTCCCTGCTCTGTAAAGTACAAGCTCACATCCAGGATTCATGGGGAGGCAAGTGTGACCTTTGGGATGGGAGGAAAGGAGGAGACCCAGGAGTCTCAGCCTCTTGCCAAGTTTTCCCTCACTGTCAGAAAAGCACAAGCATGCAAACTAAACCTGGTCAAAGTCCATAGGTTCTGACTCCTGTGGGGACCTTCCATTTCATTCTCTACAGCTCTGGAGGACCAGTCAGGCCTCCCATCCAGGATGCTGAAAGACTGGAGACCTCAGACTGGATGGCCCACTGAAGTGGGGCAGGCCCAGGTTCCTCCTGCTACAGAGGAGGAAGCTCAAGGAGAACAGCATGAGGAGAGACATTCTTACCTGTAGAGACACTAAAAACTGCCTGAGAATCTAGGCACCAAATCTGCACTGACCCACCACCAGGGAAGGGACAGGCAGAAGGTCCTTATCTTTATCACTATTCTACTTCTTCTTCTAAAATGGGACACTGAGACCAGGGTATCAGAGTCCCCGCATCTGAAAGTTCCCACTGGGAACAGAAAAAATTTGTTTGTCCCCCAACAAACAGGCACTGTCTGTCCAGATTATCACTGCCTTCCCACCTCCCAAGGCAGAGGTAACTTTTTGGCCAGCAGTGTTTCCGGCATCCCCATTTAAGAGTTCCACTTGCCCTCTACCTGTGACAACCCTTAGGCCCTCAAGCCAGAGATTTCACCCTCTCTGGCCCCTAAGTGCTCAGGCCCTGGATGAGGAACTGTGCAAGGAGGGAGCCCTGAGGTAGGGACACCTTCCCTCCGTTCTGAGAATCAAGCACTTTTCTGTGAAGGTGAGTTTCTGACTGTGATGAGTGGAACTTTAAAGCCAGTACATGGCCTAAAGGCCAGTCACCTAAAATGTGAGAACTCAGAGGGCTTTGTGGTAGGCCACCATCTGGTTACTATAATCCTGCCTGCCCTGCTGCCCCCGAATTCACCTCAAGAGCTGCCGAAGACCAGGACAAGTCACAAGTGCTCTCTGGGTCTCAGTTTCTTCATCTCAGAAATGGGAAGGAAAGTATCTCTCGCCCACTTCACTTTAAGTTCACAGCATAGCTGCAACCATGGACTAGAACAACTGCTCAGAAACCCTCACTCCTACCCTTATTCCCCAGCTTCTTGACAGCTCGACTGTGGCTCCAGAAAGGCAAATCCACACTCTTGGAGGTCAAAGGTTTGTAAAGGGCAAGCAGGGGCTTAGAGCAGTTCAGAAAGGGAGCGCGAATGGGGTAGGAAGCATGGCTAATGCAACCACGTGGGAGTAGGGGTCACCTGTCAGGACATGCTAATCCTAAGGGCATATACCTGAGCAGCACTGCCATGTCTCCATCCCCTCACTGCCTCCCCACTCCCCAGTGGAATGGAACATTCTAACCGAAGCTGGCTGAATGTCCCAGGCCAGTTAAGCAGTTACTGTGGGCATGGTTGGGAGTGTGTGGGCATTATGTGGAAATGTGCACATGTATGGGACTGGGTGGTGTGCTGTTCCTGACTTGGTTAGCTCAGACCTTGGTGGATTCCAATTTGAAGCCTGGGTTGGAAGGGCAGGCAGTGAGGAGAATGGGAATGCTAGTAAACCACCCCGCAAAAGCTCTCCCTGACCACAAGGGGCTTTGCAGCTTCAGCCGTCTGGCCAGAGATACCCTGAGAATTGGCTCCTGTTCCCTGGTGGAAATCTCCCTGGGTGCCAGGGTCACTCCTTCCTAAAGCCTTAGGACAAACCTCCAGTGCTCCGAATGACCTATCTACCATATATCTATCCACCAGTAGAAAGTATTCTGTACACTCCCTTACTTTGGAGGCCAGTTACCACTTCTTCTCCAGTTCATCTGGCAGCTGTGTCCAGTGGGATAGCCAACCCCTCCTCCCTCACATTTCAGGGCTAGGTATGGACAAAACTTCACCAGTATAGGGGATGGGAAAATAGATTCTCTTGGACAAAAGGGTGAGTCATCATGGAAAGCCATGGGCAAGAGAACAGGGGGCAAAGAGAAGGGCCCAGAGGTACCTGTTATAAGAGTCGGTGGTGGGCTGGGATTGTGGCTCAGCAGTAGAGCACTTGTCTAGCATATGCGAGGCCCTGGGTTCAATCCTCAGCACCACATAAAAATAAATAAAATAAAGGTATTGTGTCCAACTACAACTAAAAATAAATATTAAAAAAAAAAAAAAAAAAAAAAAAAAAAAAGAGTTGTGGCCGAGGGGGCTCAAGGAAGGGGAAGGGATATAAGTGGGATCTTCTTTAGTTTCCCAAAGAAAAGGAACCTCAATGGAACCTATGAAGAAAAAGGTTATGAAAAAAGGCAGCATAACACCTGCTCTCTGACTCTTGGATGGTGACACAGTGACAAGTCTCAACACCTATGGGCCTTTCTGAGAAACAAGGCAGCTTCCCTCTTCCTCAGGTACCCAGTGCCCCAGCCCTATAAGGCAGGACTGAGGAAATATGCTAAGGCACCAGGCACTTGAAAACAGTTCCCAGCATTTCCCTTACTTCCCACCCTGAAGCTACAAGCAGGAGATAACACAGGATGTGGAGGAAGTGAGCTCATGCAGCCTGGGCCCCGTGACCCGCCCGGGGACAGGAAAAGGCCACAATTTGATCAAAACTATCTGGATGGGGTCCTCAGGCCTATGGGGCCCATCTTTCACAGGAACTAGAGCCAACTGGCAGTCCAGAAAGTGCTAGAAGGGCACTCCCACCGGATAAGAAGCAGTCATCAGAGCTAGTCCGGACAGGGTAGGAAACTTCCCTGAGAAACTGCTCATGGCTACCAGTCATTTATGGCTCCCAGGGCTGGTCACCTGCAGGTCACCTGTGGCTCCTGTGGGCTCACCGGGAGGTAAGTACCGCTCCAGCTTCCAGGCTCTGGCCTCTCACTGGATCCAGCTCGGCTCAGAAACCTCAAGGCGGGCGGGGCTTGAGTTCCAGCCACTTGGGCTGCCAGGGGGCGGGCGCAAGAGGAGTGACACCAGACACCATTAAAGCTGTCACTTCCTCCAAGTTTCAGCCAGGGCCCAGGGAGTCCTGGGGGCCGCTTTAAGAGGAGGGGCAACAACCTGGGCAGAAGGGGAAGAGGCGGGCAGGAGGCCCAGCCCTGCCGGGTCTGGTCAGTCATATCCCCCTTTCGTGCCTTGGCCTAAGATGGTGGGACTGGGCTGGTAGCCCCAGAGGATAACTCCTAGGACAAGGAGACTCCTGTCCTCAGCCTATGGTTGGCTTCCTGACCTGTGGCCTCCCTTACCACTTCTCCCACAACCTCGCTAGGCAGAGGCCCTACATACCGACTTCATGGAGGACCAGCTTTTTCACTGGACTGACCAGAAAGCCACCTTCAGCCATCCTTTCTAATGCTGGAAGTTCCGCGGAAGATGTGAAAATCCCTGTTTCTTCCCACATGTGATCCTGAAGATCAAGGCTGTCCCCAATTCTCCCCTAGTCCTCCAGGCCTGCATACCCCTGCTGGACAAAACACCCAGATCCAAAAAGGGATGGAGATGTCTGAAAAAGGTCTGCCCACTGGCATCTCAAAAGACCCACAGGGCTTTTCCCTGGTGGGATGAATATCTGTGGGATGTCGTTCTTTCTACTCCAATGGATCTGAGGGCCTCAGTGTGCAGAGTACAGTGTCAGCAGACCAACTACCCTCATACTCACAGGACACCCAGTATGCACTCAGCCAACACAAGATGGAATGAACTAGCTTAAAATTTTTGAGGGGGGGCTGGGATTGTGGCTCAGCGGTAGAGCACTCGCCTAGCGCATGGGCGACCCAGGTTCGATCCTCAGCACCACGTACAAATAAAATGCATTATTGAATAAAACGCATTGTGTACAACTAAAGCAAATAAATAAAAATATTTTTAAAATATTTTTTTTGAGGGGATGGGAAAGTCTGTGGGAATCACCATGGAACCAAAGGAGTCTCATTTGTGTCTATGCAGCCATCTCAATAATGGCTAGATGGCCTGAAGGGGCTCAGTATTTTCACTGTGGGCTACAACTCCAAGGAGAATTTCATTTCTAAAACAACTAACATTCAGAACAAGATGAGAACACCTACAGGGTTTGTGGAGAGATGGGATGGATGGGACAAAGCTACCTGGAACAGGAGACAACAACAGAGCACAGACATAGCTCCACATATTTGTCCTCCTCACCTAGATTCAACCTGACCAAGTGCTGCATAAGCTACAGGCCTGGGCTATAGCAGAAGCAGGAAAGACATGCAGGGGGCCACACTCAGGGACCTCCTTAACATTCTGCATCTACAAAGCACCAATAGGAATTGGGAGGCAGGGTGAGCATAACACAGTTCCGGCCCTAAGGAGCCTCAGGTTTGGGTATAGAGCTGGTGAATACCTTACACACAGGCTGCCCCTTCTGTTTCCCTGGCCTGTGCCCACAGCAGATACCAATATATAATACCAACCTTCTCTGAGACCCAGGTCCCTTCTCACCTCTGAGCGCCAGGCAAATATCATGTGAGACGGGATAAAAAGGAAGATATTGACATAAGATCCAAGCACCACCAAATTCTAAGATTGGAAAGATCCTACAAGACCATTCTGACTCCCCAAATCCTCTAATACTTGCAGGCCAGAAAGCTCAGGTTCCCTAAATACAGAATGGAACCAAGCCCAAGTCAGACAAGGAAAAGGTCTGTGGATCAAAACCTCTCTGCATGATTGGCCTTCTTTTTGCTAAGCAGTCTTTCCCCTGCAGAAAGGCCAACTGGGCTGTACTGTGTCCATCAATGTACCTTTTCAACTAGTCTAAGCCTCTAAGATATTTAGAAAACCCATAAACCAGCCTACCAGTCTGTTTAGAGATCAGCCCTCCCCACCTTCCAACCAGACCCCCACCACCTATCTTTTCAGCAGGGAAATGACTTCTGGATTTCCTTTTTTTTTTTTTTTTTTTTTTTTTAGTACCAGGGATTGAACTCAGGGGCACTCAACCACTGGGCCACATCCCTAACTTCTGGATTTCCTTTTTTTTTTTTTTTTTTTTTAGTACCAGGGATTGAACTCAGGGGCACTCAACCACTGGGCCACATCCCTAGCCCCCCCTTTTTTTTTGTATTTTATTCAGAGACAGGGTTTCACTGAGTTGTTTAGTGCCTCACCATTGCTGAGGCTGGCTTTGAATGCGAGATCCTCCTGCCCCAGCCTCCAAGTCACTGGGATTACAGGTGTGCGCCACCACGCCCAGCAGTATGACTTCTGGATTTCAAATAATAGTTAACAAATAAATTTCTGGCGGGGGGGGGTCCCTGGCAAGTTTACTTTCCCACACCTTGAAGAGAGTCCCTTGAGAGCACTGAGTCCTTAATTTCCACTCTTCCCACCCTCCTGGACTCTCCTAAGCAGGACTGCCATCTAGTGTCACTGGAAGGCTCTGCAGACTCCAGGGCCACTAGGTTGCCAACGCCTGCAGATGAAAGGTGGGGTTGAGAGATAGGGGATGGTACTCTCAGCTAGGCCTCTCCTAGATGAATTTTTGTACTCACTGCCCTGTGCCAGGGGCTGAAAGGTGGCTGAGGGACTAGCAGGTGCTCTCAACTAATTCTCATTCCCTGGGTACCAGGTACCAGAAAGGCCTTCCCAGGAACACTAGCGATAGACGGGAAGTTCATTAGCCTCCCAGATGTCCAGGTAGGAGCCCAGACAAGAATGAATATTATCCCAGTCCTTCACAATTCCCTTCCCCTGTTCAGGATTGTTTCCTGGCAGCCCCTCTAGACTGTGTACAACATCTAGGATGTCCCCTGGCCCATGCAGAACCCCTCCAGCAGCTAGCTCCTTGAGGGCCCATTCGGGGGGGCCTTCAGGGGAATAAAGAAAAAGTGATTTTAGGCTAAGCAAGCCTAGCAGAAAGCTCCCCAAAGCACCACCTGACTGGGGGTTGACTATCTGCCCATTTAAATGTCTATGGTTGTTTTCTCAACACCTATCAGGTGTGAAGTAAAATGGTACCTACTAAATCTCTTCTCTCTGCCTATGTAGGACCAGGTATTTACACACATATTCTCATTTAACAACTGTATGCAGGAGTTAATAGTAGATTTTCAAAAAAACCCAGATGAGATTAATAAAGCTATAGTATTTATATAAAGTTTAACAATGTGCAGAACATGTCCAATACTGTTCATAGTTACACACACCATGGCACAGAGGAATAGTGTGTGCTCAGGCCAATGGGGGTCCAGGTGGGTGACTGGAAGGAGAAGAAAGAGCTTCCCAGCATCTCATCTCACTACTTAAGATGGATGGTCTGGTCTGTCTTTAATCCTTTTCATAAACTGGAATATTGCAGCATATTTTCTTTTTCTTTTATTTTTTACTTTTAAGGTACTGGGGATTAAACTCAGGGTCTTATGCAGCAAGTATTCTATCACTGAAATTTTATCCCTAGCCCCCTTTTTATTTTATTTTGAGACAAGGTCTCACTAAATTGCCAAAGCTGACTTTAAACTTGCCATATTCCTGCCTCAACCTCACGAGTGTCTATGATTATAGGCACCCAGCCATACCTTCTTTTTTTTTTAATTCTAAACTGAAGCTAGAAATAAGGAAGTGGTCTAATGCATGAGTGAGTGTCCTCAGTCAGCCAAGCTACTCCCTGACTGAGGCTTGTCTTCTACACAGCTGCTTCTCGGTGCCTTGAGCTTCCCCATAAAACCCCACAACCATGCCAAATAATGACCAACCAAAATTTTTGCCTCGTTTGTATACTCAGATGCATGTTAAAAGTATTTAGCAATGTGGTTCAAAATGTACTTTACTTTTTTTTTAAATATTTATTTATTTACTTTAGTTATATTTACTTCAGTTGTACACAATACAATGCATTTATGTTGTACATGATGCTGAGGATCGAACCCGGGCCGCACACGTGCGAGGCGAGCGCTCTGCCGCTGAGCCACAACCTCAGCCCCTACTTTTTTCATAAAGTCTGTTATGTACTTTCAGAAGCTTCAGAGAAAAATAAAATATAAATATATGGAGATAAACTGATATAAAACATTAACAACTGTGGTACACATGCAGATAATTTATTCTCTCAACTTTTCTATTCCATTTAAAAGTGTTTTTACAATTTTAAAAGTTGGAAGACTTTGTTTAAACCACAGTAAAAACTCTAAATTACATTATCGGAGAACCCAAGACCACGATGTATACATGGAAATTCTCCTGATCTGAGGGGAGGCATGACACTTGGGGCCTGTTCTCAATGTACCCCACAGCACCACTGTGTTTGCCTCAAGTGCAAGAATTTAGGACCGAACTATAAACTGTTCATTTACTAGCCACTCAGCCCAGATGCATTAAGCACCCTGCATGCCCAGCCCTTCATGGCTGAAAGGAGAGGTCAGTTGCCAACCAAGACTGGCTTTGCAACTGAAGTACCTCACATCTTTCTGGAGTCATCTCCAGGGCCAGCGAGGATTGGAGAAGGAAAGACCCATGGAACTGGGATGTGACTTGTATCTGGAGGCCAGAGCATTCCCCAAAGTTCCCTCACCCCATTCCCATCAGCCCAGCTTTCCCACCACAGGTGCTTCTGATCCAGTGGTCACTGAAGAAGCATGTCTCCCAACTCTGACATGGAGATCAAAGGGAGTTTGTCACCATATTTTACCCTGTGTAGAACTAAGTTCACCTAGAGGTTAACAAGAAACCCCAGGAGTTACCACACTGCACTGCTGTGCACTCAACCAACATACCTGATACATAATGTCACATAATAACTTGAAGTTTACAGACAATACAGACCTTGCACCCTTCTAAGTAGGAAACACTTCGAAAGTTTTACTGTTTCCCCTTTTTAAGGAAGTAGATATTTGCCACTGAAAATTTCTCATGGACTCTTAAACTTTCATTTTTTTTTTGTTTTTGGAATGGGGTCTTGCTATGTTGCCCAGATTGGCCTGAACTCCAGAGCCCAAGTGATCCTCCTGCTTCAGCCCTCCAAGCAGCTAGGACTAAAGATGCAGACACCAAGCCCTAAACTGCTAACAGTCATGTCTTAATATAACCCTAGTCTCAAGCCACACTAAATGGGCCCCTCCTTTGTACTTTATCTGCAGAAACCCATGAGAGTGACAGAGCTACTCCAGGATTAGCAGCATGAGAGCCTCATTCAAGTGCTTAAGTTCAGGCTCGCAGCATTTGCTACTTTATTCCTGTGATGACCATAGCAACAACTGGTGACAGAAGAACCTGACCACCCCCCATTTTAGAGAGCAAAGAAGAAACAGTGGAAGGTACCCTCCCCCAAAATCATCTTTATGGTGAAAGCACAATTCTCTTCTCTATTTTGATTATGATTCAGTCTAAAGTTTTCAATCAACATTTTTGAGGGATAAAGTGTCCCCTTCCCCTTATCCAGCACTTGCCATCTTTAATCCAGTAAAAAGTCTTCATTCCCTACAAGTTACAAGATCTGGCTCAAATTTCTGTCTCAGAGTATTTGTAAAAATAATATGTAGAGGGCTGGGGTTGTGGCTCAGCGGTAGAGCGCTCGCCTAGCACGTGCGCGGCCCGGGTTCGATCCTCAGCACCATGTAAACATAAATGCATTGCATTGTGTACAACTAAAGCAAATAAATAAATATTTAAAAAAATAATAATAAGAATATGTAGAGCCGGGCGTGGTGGCGCACACCTGTAATCCCAGCACTTTGGGAGGCTGAGGCAGGAGGATCACGAGTTCAAAGCCAGCCTCAGCAATGGCAAGGCACTTAGCAACTCAGTGAGACCCTGTCTCTAATAAAATACAAAAAAGGGCTGGGGATGTGACCCAGTGGTCGAGTGTCCCTGAGTTCAATCCCCGGTACCCCCCCCCAAAAAAAATAAATAAAATAAATAATATGTAGACTGAATGGCAAGGAAGGAAGAATTCACAATCATCTAGAAACAAGGTTCTCAGCCCCATTCAGACCAAGAGGCCACCCTGACTTTACAGCAGGAGATGCAGGCTGGGCAAGGGCTGTGCCTGGGGCCCGGCTCCTCTGTCTTCCAAACTGGTAATACAGGAGAGCCTGCTCTGTGACTACCCAGGCAGAGAGGTATTTCAGATATGTAGTCGTTGCCTTTGGCCTGCCAGCACCTAAGGATTAAGAGTCCTCCCCTAAGGAGGAGGGAATATAAAGGGGAAATACTGGGGAATTAAACAGGCCAAATTATTTCATTATATTGCCTAAGTATGAATATGTGACAACAAATTCCACCATTATGCACAACTATAATGTGTCAATTTAAAATGTGGGGGAAAAGCCGGGCGCGGTGGCGCACGCCTGTAATCCCAGCACTTTGGGAGGCTGAGGCAGGAGGATCGCGAGTTCAAAGCCAGCCTCAGCAATGGTGAGGCACTTAGCAACTCAGTGAGACCCTGTCTCTAAATAAAATACAAAAAAAAAGGTCTGGGGATGTGACCCAGTGGTCGAGTGCCCCTGAGTTCAATCCCTGGTACCACAAAAAAAAAAAAAAAATGGGGGGAAAAGGGGGTGCTGGAGATGTAGCTCAGTGGTAAAGTACCCCTGGGTTCAATTCATATTAGTAAATAATAATTGGGGGGTGTCCTTGCCTGACACCAAGGTTCAAAGGGCAAAGGCAACACAAAGTAACTCAGGGCTGCCTCTGACTAGGCATAGCTCAGGCCCAGGACATGTGGGATGGGTTCAAAGAATCCCTCACCTGCTGCAAGGTCTGAATGGCCACCCCTACTGCCAAGTCTCTGCCCCATGGAAAATTCACCCTTGCCCCATCTAATTACATGAAGTAGGGGAAGTGTCCAACAAATGCCAAGAGGCACTAGAAGCACAGGGTGGAGACAGAAAGGGAAAGTAGGAAAATGCCCATTGGCTATGAAGACCATGGCTAGAAAATGACAATGCTGCCCAAAGAGATGCAAAATGGGCCCTAGGGCCTGAGGGAAAAACTGCATGCTCCCTCCCTCCCCCCCATCAGAGATCTGCCCTATCCTTTCTCAGAATCCAATTCAGATCCCAACTACCAGAATGTAAATAAGAACCAAATCCAAAGGTAAGTTGGATATTTCAGTTAGATATTTTGTGACCAAAAGCAGGGGCACAGCTAGGTGTGGTGGTGCACGAATGGAATCCCAGTGGCTCAAGGGTGAGGCAGGAGGATCACAAGTTTAAAGCCAGCCTAAACAACTTATTAAGAAAATGTCTCAGGGCTGAAGTTGTTGCTCAGTAGCAGAGTGCTTGCCTAGCACATATGAGACACTGGGTTCGATCCTCAGCAGCACATAAAAATAAATAAATAAATGAAGGTTTTTTAAAAAAAAAAAAAAGAATGCTTAAAAAAAAAAAAGATGTCTCAAAATATAAAATAAAAAAAGAGCTGGAGATATGGCTCAGTGGTTAAGCACCTCTGGGTTCAATCCCCAGTACCCAAAACAAAAACGAATAAACAAATTTGGCTACAGAAGTAAAATAAATTTGTCAACTTGAGAAAAAGAGGCAACAAGAAATACTGGGGACAAAGGTATAGTATATCTGAAATCACAACTGCCATGTAAATGCAGAACACAGCCTGCTGCAAGCACACCTGCTGCCTTTCATCCTCTATCTGCACTAGCAAAGGCCTCTGTGCCAATGGTCCTCCTCCCTGAAGCTAAGGGCCAAAAGACAGTCAATCCTATGTAGCCCAAAGGAACCTGTTTACTTAGGTAATGAATCCAGGACAGTTTCAGGGCATCATGAATTCCTGCAAAGAAACTCCTGGAAGAATCTCCTCTATACAACTTCTCAGCAGTCCTTGAAATCCTCTCTCAAGAGTGTCCTCAGTGAGCCAGGCGCGGTGGCGCACGCCTGTAATCCCAGCACTTTGGGAGGCTGAGGCAGGAGGATCGTGAGTTCAAAGCCAGCCTCAGCAATGGCGAGGCACTTAGAAACTCAGTGAGACCCTGTCTCTAAATAAAATACAAAAAAAAAAGGAGTGTCCTCAGTGCCCTTCAAAAAATCACCTCTGCCCACTGATGGATGCTACCAGGCTAAGTTAAGGACTAAACCAGAAGGAACTAAAAGGAACATGCTGACTGCTACAATGTAAATAAGTGACCCCCAAAGGTCCAGGTGGTAAATTAGGCTTACCTTCAAGAGGTGGGGACTAGTGGGAGGTCTTTAGTTCCTTAGGGTCATGCCCCTTAATGGAGATAACAAGAACCCAGTCCCCTTCCTCTTCCTTTTTACTCCATGACCATGAGATGAGCAGTTCGCTCTGCCGAGTGCTCTTAGCCATTGCCATCTGGCATCCCCATCAGAGGCCTCAAAGCAATGGATTCAACTGATCATAAACTGAAACTTTCAAAACTATGAGCCAAAATAAACATTTTCTCTTATAAATTATCTCGGGCATTTGTCACAGTGATGGAAAGCTGACTAACACACTGTGAAGATCAAGGAACAACTTCTTAGCATGATTTCATCTATACACATGATTCTGTGAAAAAAACCTTGGCACGAAAGCATCCATTTAAGTTTCATCTAAACCAATGATTCTTTTTTTTTTTTTGGTACCGGGGTTTGAACTCAGGGGCACTTGACCACTGGACCAGATCCCCAGCCCCCCTTTTTTTGTATTTTATTAGAGACAGGGTCTCACTGAGTTTCTAAGTGCCTCGCCATTGCTGAGGATGGCTTTGAACTCGTGATCCTTCCGGCTCAGCCTCCTAAGTGCTGGGATTACGGGCGTGTACCACCAAGCCTGGCTTAAGCCAATGATTTTTTTTTTTTTTTTTTTGTACTGGGGATTGAACACAGGGGCACTCGACCACTGGGTCACATCCCCAGTCCTTTTTTGTATTTTATTAGAGACGGTCTCACTGAGTTGCTAAGTGCCTCGCCATTGCTGAGGCTGGCTTTGAACTCGCGATCCTCCCGCCTCAGCCTCCCAAGTGCTAGGATTACAGGCGTGCGCCACTGCGCCCGGCTTGATTTTATTTTTTTAATATTTATTTATTTGCTTTAGTTGTACACAATGCAATGCATTTATGTTTATGTGGTGCTGAGGATCAAATCCGGGCCACTCACGTGCTAGGCGAGCGCTCCACTGCTGAGCCACAACCCCAGCCCAAACCAATGATTCTTAACCTGGAATATACATAAGTCTGAGGGATCTGAGGCCCCTAAAATTATAAGCCAAATTTTCTTTGGGCACTTTATTTATTTATTTGTTTGTTTGTTTATTTTTGAAGGAAGAGAGTCCACAACTTTGTCCAACTCTTAAAGAGATGCTCAAAACTTCAAAAGCTAAAGATTATGGATCTAAAACATTAACTAAAATAAAGCTCAAAATGACTAAAGTATTCAAAGATGTCTAAGGAAAAAAAGATAAGTGGACAAAAATTTACAAATGACACTTCATAACTGAGCCAATATAAACAGAATAAATGTGAAAATGTTTTAAGTGGAATTCATGTTTAAAGACAAGCAAAACAAAAACTGTATGAAGGCACTAGAGCCTTAATGCTCTCTACTTCCTACAAAGCTTTCAGTAAAGAGCTACTCCACCCTTCCACCTGCTCAAGTCACAAAACATGAACCATTTTCCATTTCTCTCCTTCTCTCTCCATCCAATTTATCAATGCAAACTGTTGGCTCTTCACTCAAGGCCTTTCTTCCCTGACTGCTTTGATAAATAGCAGCACCACTGTACCTCAGCCTGGGGCATCTGTGCCCTTTATCTGTTTCCTCAAGGCATTTCAACCACTTGATGTATCTATGTGTCTGTTTCTTAATAATAAGGAAAACCCTGATTCTGTTCATGAGTGGATCCCCAACATCTCAACAGGGTCTGATATACAGAAGGAACTCAAAGATGTGGTAAATGAACTAGTGAATTCAAAAAGAAAGGAAATCATGTTCACCTATGACAACTTGTGTTTTGCAAATATCCAGTATGGTTCATGTAGTATACAACAATACCAACTACACAGGCATTATTACTATTTTTATTATTTTTAGTACCAGAGATTGGACCACTGAGCTACATCCTCAACCCTTTTAAAATTTTATTTAGTTACAGGGTCTCACTAAGTTGCTGAGGCTGGCTTTGAATTCGTGATCCTCCTGCCTCAGCTTCCTGAGGCACTTGGATTATAGATGTGTGCCAGTAATCATCCAGACAGGCATGATTACTTTAGAAGCCAAATGCATGCTACATACTATAAAGAATTGTCATTGAACAATTCTACATGTAGGCATTCACCATGAAGAAAAGGCCTATGTACAAAGAGTGCTCTGCAACATTATTCAGTGTGGAAAGATTCATCGTGGAAAGATTCATCTGTACACCAGAATTGACTGTGATGGTAGAACCATTTTAAAGTATTATAAATACAGACCAAGCACAGTGGTGCAGGCCTATAATCCCAGCAATCCTGAAGACTGAGGCAGGAGGACTGCAAGTTCAAGGCAAGCCTTGGCAACTTTGTGAGATCTTGTCTTAAAATCAAAAACAAAAGAAGGGCTGGGGTTGTGGCTCAGCGGTAGAGCACTCGCCTAGCATGTGTGCAACCCGGGTTCGATCCTCAGCACCACGTAAAGACAAATGCATTGTGTACAACTAAAGCAAATAAATAAATATTTAAAAAAAAAAAATAAAAAGAGCTGGGGATGTGCCTTACTGGTAGTGCCGTACCCTGGGTTCAACACCCAGTATGGCTAAAAACAACATATATATTACACACACACACACACACACACACACACACAGAGACACACACACACGTTATCATGCAGTATGGTAAAATAATCCTATAGAGCAACATGTATACAGTAAAAAAGGCAAAATTTAAAAATAGCTATATCCATTTAAAATTAAAGACAAAGACAGGAAATGAACACATGAAAAATAAAATTCAACGATTAACCAATCACAGTCATATTACAAGAGGTGGGAATCATAAAACTGTCCTCCTTTCCCAACACTCTGCCATACAAGCCAGGTGTGCTGGTGTTGGAGGCTGAGGCAAGAGAATCACAAGGTCAAAGCCAGCCTCTGCAACTTGGGCCTTGAAACTTAGAGACCCTGTCTCAAACTAAAAAATAAAAAGGACTGGGATGTGGTTCAGTGGTTAAGTGCCCTTGGGTTTAATCCCTGGTACCCAAAACAAATAAATATAAAAGAGAGGAGCTGAGCTGGATGCGGTGGCACACGCCTATAATCCCAGCGGCTCAGGAGGCTGAGGCAGGAAGATCACGAGTTCAAAGCCAGCTTCAGCAATGGCGAAGCAGCGAGCAACTCAGTGAGACCTTGTCTCTAAATTTTAAAAATACAAAATATCAGAATCACAGCCTATGGGATAGGAGTCCCCTATGTTTCTCTTTTGCTAGCAAAGCAATAAACTTTCATTTTCCTTTTTCTCCAAAAAAAAAAAAAAAAAAAAAAGGGAAAAAAAACATGGCTGGGATGTGGCTCAGTGGTCAAGTGCCCCTGAATTCTATTCCCGGTATCACCCCCCCCCCAAAAAAAAAATATATATATATATATAAAAGAGAATGAGGTTGTTATGGTTTGGATATCAGGTGTTCCCCAAAAGCTCCTATGTTCATGCAGAAATTTTCTAAGGTGAAATGATTAGATTATGAGAGCTGTAAACTGATCAGTCTGTCCTAGTTTGAATGGACTGACTGGATAACTGTAAACAGGTGGGGCATGGCTGGAGGAGGTGGGTCACTGGGCATGTGCTCTGGAAGGGTTCATCTTCCCTATGGCTCCTTCCCTCTTTGCTCTCTCTGCTTCCTGACAGCCACTTCCTGAGCAGCCTTCCTCCACCACACCCCTTCCACCATGATGTGTCACCTTACCTTGGGCTCAGGGCAATGGCCTCAGCCAACCATAAACTAAACCTCTGGAACTATATGCCAAAATAAACTTTTCCTCCTCTAAATTGTTTCTATTGGGTATTTTAGTCACAGCAACAAAAAGCTGACTAACACAGAAGTTAATTTCCACAAGGGCATTGAAACCAGTCAATGGAGAAATGACAATCTTAAAACAAATGGTGATGGGAAAACTGGATATCTACATGCAAAAGTTGGACCTTTCCCTTACACCATATTCAAAAATTAGCTCAAAATGGATCAAAGATGGGCTGGGGTTGTGGCTCAGCAGCAGAGCGCTCGCCTTGCACGTGCGCAGCCCGGGGTTCGATCCTCAGCACCACGTAAACATAAACGAATTGCATTGTGTACAACTAAAGTAAATAAATAAATATTTAAAAAAAAAATTTCAAGGAGAGTTCCTGAGTCTCCTTGTAACAGGGATTCACTTGATACTTTTGACTATATCCCTTGTGACTTTTTTTTTTTTTTGGTGCCGGGGACTTGAACTCAGAGGCACTAGACCACTGGGTCACATCCCCAGCCCTTTTTTGTATTTTATTAGAGACAGGGTCTCACTGAGTTGCTAAGTGCCTCACCACTGCTGAGGCTGGCTTTGAACTCACGATCCTCCTGCCTCAGCCTCCCAAGTGCTAGGATTACAGGCGTGCGCCACCACGCCCGGCTTCCCTTGTGACTTTTAAACTTACACTTTTTTTCTTGTTCCCAACCTTCATCTCCTTGACCTTCTCCTTCCCAATCTTTTCCCTAACCTTCTCCTCTCTGATCTTCTTTTCCCTGATTTTCTCCTTCCTGATCTCTCCCCCCAATCTCATTTTCTCTGAATCACCTCTATAAAAGCTCCCTGATCCTGTGGATGGGCAGAATCACCACCTTTGAGAAAGGAGTCCCCTCTTTTTCTCCTTTGCTAGCAAAGCAATAAACCTTCTTTTTCCTTTTTCTCAAAACCATGTCCTCGTAATTGGATTGGCATCAGGAACAAGGACTGAGATTTCGGCAACAAATCTGGCAAGCCAGGTGGTACCGGGGAGCAGCCCCTGCTCCAGCTTTCTTGGGCAGGTTTGGCTCTCCAAGGAACCCCACTTCATGCTGACGATACAAGGTGGCTGGTGAGTTTGTTGAGAGCTGACCACTGGAGAAATTGGGAAACCAGTGTGAGTTTGCCTTGGTCTAAACTAAAGGAGCTGTTTCTCTGAGTAAAGGGAGGGACTGAGGAACCATCCTAGCAGCTGCCAAAGCTCTTTTTGCTTTGGTGGAACTCCTGCCTTCTCTTCCTGAACTGTATAAGCTGCTCCATCAGTTGCTCTACTTTGAGAAAAAGGAAACTTAACTCAGGAAAGTCGTAACAACTTTAGCCATTGAGTAAGCTTCCCTGTGTGCAAACCATGATCCTTGATTCTACACATCTAATTCCCCTTTGTGGGAACATCTGGTCCTTCATGAGGACATCTATGGTGCCACTGGTGTAGAAGTCATTGTTAAGTGGGAATTTGGAAACTGGGGTTTTCCCCTATCTGGTCTATTTTAAAGGTTCCTGTCTGTTGGCCATGGTTCGGGAATCCCCTCTGGTTGTCTGTTTTGTTTGTATCTGCTACTGCCCCTTTTAAGACATGGCCGCCAGTACTACATTGATTCTATGGGTAGTCCCTTGGGAAAGATCTTGGCTAGTCAATTTAAAGGTTCCCATCTGTTGGCCATAGTTTTGGGGCTGTCTCTGGTTGGTTGTCTCTCTCTCTCTCATTTGTACAATCTTGCAATTGGAGTTGGTCTGTCAGAGGTAAAGTGAGTTGAAGAAAGGGCCACCTGTAAGTATGTCTAAGAAAATGCTTTACTGTAATGATGTGGCTTTCAAGTAGATTTCTACATTACTATATAAAATTGCAGTTGTAGTTGGTCTGGTAAAGGGTAAAGTAAGTGATAGAAATTTGTATGTGCAAGGTCTGCCTGTTTTAAAGATTCTTGTCTGTCAGCCCTGGTTTTGGTGATCCTCTTGGATTTTTTTTTTTTTTTTTTTTTTTTTTTTGTCAATTACTGGTGCTTTAAGACATGGGCCATCCTGCATTAACCTTACTGGTAGTCTCTTGAGCAGAGAAATCTTGGCTGTATGATCCACCTATAGAGATAAGCCTTTCTAAGAGGAAGAAGGTTTGCTATAATACAATCTGGCCTTTATGGATTAACGGAGACAGGTCAGGCTCAAAAATATCCTGTGTTCCAACCCCCTGAATGCAACCTGGGAGAAAAAAGGCACAGAATTTTTTTTTTTTTTTTTTTTTTTTTTTGTCTATGCTGGATTGTCCAACCCTCTCCTGGGATAAAATTTCTTGTGTAAATTAAATGCACAGATAACATTCATAAGAACTGTTTCAGAACATGAATTTAAGAAAGGGCCCAAAACCAGAAAAGATAAAAGAAAATTATAGGTATGGAAATATATTTTAGTATGAAAAATTAGAAGGTAAAAGAAATGGTTCTGGATGAGAAAGTATTTTGTCTGGTAAAGTAATATTCTTGGGCTAAACTCCAAGATGAAAGAGAACAAAACTAAGGATGTAAAGTTGTGAATGTGTCTAAGTATGTCACAGAAGGTTTGTGGAAGGTAAATCTCAAAAAGTTTGTGTTTATGATTAAATTGGCTATAATCAGCACAAAGTTACCTGTACTTTAATGTACTGATAGGAAGCAAAGCTTGAAATATTGATATGCTCTTATCTACTGAGATAATTTTCTTGCATTTCTTAGTAATTAGAGTTTGTACCTGTTTTAAAGTCTTAAATGATTACTTTATAACTGGTTAAACAAACAACTGTCATTTAGGTTATAACAATATAGTTGACACCTTAAATATAGGTGACTACATATACATATGTATCTGAGAACTCTATCTTTTTAAGCCTTGTCTAAGTGTTATGTAAATGTTTATAAAATGAAAGTTTATGTAACTTTACTGGCAAGATAACCAGTAAATGCTCTTTCATACATTGTATCTGACATAGAAGGGCCACACTGTCATTTGAAGACCTGTCTTATACCTGTTTGCTTTGACTAAATCAATTTCTGATGATTAACACTGTTTCCTAAATGTATAAGAGATTAAGGCTATCCTTTGATTTTTGTCAACCCATGCAGACCTGTGATTTTTGTTATCGTACACTCTGGATTCTAAATTGTACTTTTAAAAGTTCGACTTAAGTTAAATGTAAAATGTAGGAAAGCATTTTGCCAAGATGCTGTTCTCCACACTAAAATTATGGATAGTAAAAGTCTCCAATAAAAATAACATATTTGGTTGGTATTTATTCATCCATTTGATGTTTCATAGCTAGCTAAAGTAACCTGTTGTCAATAAGTTATATATACAATGTATTACTCTTCACACTGGAATTAAAATTTAAATGTATTTTTGGAAGGTATTAAGGAGAGCCTGATCTGTTTAAAGGTGACACTGTAAAACATGTAACCATTTTGCCACTTTTTCCACAAAAAGAAAGTTAAAAGCTCTCTTAACTTAGCCTGTCTAATTCAAGTTTCAGGTGTAATGTGTATTGTGTTAATTGTGAAAAGCCCCCCCTTACCTGAGATAAGGCTCTGCCTCCCACCTTACTCCATGTTAGAATGGCTCCAAAATAAGCTAGACTTCAGCTCATTTAAAGTTGTGTTCAAAAGACTGATCTTTGTTATAAAGAGTATTGTTGATTTCAAACAGGGGATATAATGTACAACTAAGTAAAGGTTCAAGATTTTTCTTTGTTCATAGCTATTACACAAACTGAATGTTTTTTCTCTGTAACTTCATTTTGTATTTTCCTTGTAAACTTTATAACTGTTGCCTATTAGTGTTATGCAGAGGTACTGCTTCTAAAAAACAAAAACAAAAACAAAAAAACCTGGGTTAATTTGAGATAATAAGCCATCACCTAAAGGACAGACACTATATAATACTATAAAATGCTGACTTCCAGTATTAATACTGACCCCAATTAAATGAAAGGGTAACTTTAAAATTACAGTCAGGGGCTGGGGTTGTGGCTCAGCAGCAGAGCGCTCGCCTCGCACGTGTGCGGCCCAGGTTCGATCCTCAGCACCACGTAAACATAAATGCATTGCATTGTGTACAACTAAAGTAAATAAATAAATATTTTTTTAAAAAATTACAGTCAGCCAGGACCCAGAGAATGACAGCAGCCCTCTCTCAGCCCTGCAACTCTGGTGAGTCACCGGATCTGCTGATCAGGGAAATCGAGAGGACCCTAGAGAACAGGAAGCCAACCAGAGCACATTCTGCAAAGAGGAGGGTCACTGGAGAGGGAAATGTCCCTGATGCTTCCAAGAGAAGTCACATATGGTCAGCCAAACCCGACCCATTCTGATAAGTGGCACCACTGATAGAGGAATGCTAAAAGAACCAGGAGGCTTTGTACATGTGCCCACGAGTGATCTCCAAGGAATCTCAGCTGACTCTCAAGAATAGATAGGAACAGGGGCTGGAGTTGTAGCTCAGCGGTAGAACACTTGCCTCGTATGTGTGAGGTACTGAGTTCAATTCCCAGCACCACATATAAATAAGCAAATAAAATAAGGTCCATCAACAACTAAAAAAAAAAAAATTAGATAGGAACAAGTTTTGACCAACTTGATCTTTAACACCTGGCAGGAGAGTATAGCCTAAGAGCACAGTCCTACATGGACAGTTAAAAAGGAAAAATAATCTTTTTTTTAATGTAACTTAAGATGTACACTTGTGTCAGCCTTACTAAAAGTTAGTAAAGCTCGAGGCTATAAAGGAAGGGTTCTTATATGAGTGCCTACTAACAATGATCACAAGAGTCACAAATTTGTCCTGAGTTAATCTTAGTCTGATCTCATAGACCTACAAATCTTCCTAACCTCTTACATTGATAAACTCAATCCGTTTTTTCACTGATAAAATTATGAGTTACTGACCTCATGGCTTTCAGAGACTGGCTGAAATACTAATTATTTTTGTGCTAATTGTTTACGAAAAAGTAATGCATTACTGTCTTTATTGTTGTCTTAGCATGATCCCTGCCCTATGTATGCCTTGTCCAGTCACCTGCCATCTGCCACTGTGGAACTCTGGACTACCCTGATGCTGAATGCCCTTAATTATCTACACCCTACCTGACAGAGAACAAGGAATTTGGGTTACTTCCCCCAATTCCACTGCTTTCAGCAGGAAATAGCTTGGATATGTCACTTCCCACTTTCCATAGAAATGGAAGCTAGAAATTGACAGTGGGGAAATGTAACGGGGTGGGGGGGGGGGGGCTGGGGTTGTGGCTCAGTAGCAGAGTGCTCGCATCGCACATGTGCAGCCCGGGTTCGATCCTCAGCACCTAGTAAACATAAATGCATTGCATTGTGTACAACTAAAGTAAATAAATAAATATTTTTTTAAAAATGTAACAGGGGTTCACTTGATGCTTTTGACTATATCCCTTGTGGCTTTGAAACTTACACTTTTTTTTTTTTTTTTCTTTTTCCCAACCTTCTTCTCCCTGACCTTCTTCTCCCTGATCTTTTCTTTCCCTAAACTTCTCCTTCCTGATCTTTTCTCTAAACTTCTCTTCCCTGATCTTCTCTTTCCTGATCTCTCCTTCCTAATCTCATTTTCTCTGAATCACCTCTTTGAAAGCCCCCTGTTCCTGCAGATGGGCACAACCACAGCCTTTGAGACAGGTGTCTTCTGTGTTTCTCCTTTGCTAGCAAAGCAATAAACCTTATTTTTTCCTTTTTCTTAAAATCATGTCCTCATTATTGGATTGGCATCGGGGTCAAGGACTAAGCTATGTGTATACGTAGTTAAATTCCACAATGTTGAAAAAAAAATATCTAGAATGCTATAAAATCTTACAATCTCCCAAGCTCACACAGGACCAGGAAACATCTGCATTTCAACCAGTCAGAATGGAAAGTCCTCACTCACTGAATGCTCACTTAGTAGAGATTCAGAAGGGTCCTCTAATCCAAAGTAAAGACTACTTTAAATCTATCCTAATGAAGCTTTAAAAGGATCAAAATGATACACAGATAAATTAACTGCCTGTCAGAATAAAGTCCAACACCCTGACGGAAAACAACAAAACTCTGCATATAAGAGCAGTTCACTGGATGCTTGACTATATCCCTTGTTGCTTTGAAACTTACATGTTTTTTTCTTTTTCCCAACCTTCTTTTCCCTGATCTTCTCCTTCCTAATCTCATTTTCTCTGAATCAACTCTGTTCTCTGAATGCCCCCTGTTCTTGCAGATGGGCAGAATCATAGCCTTTGGGACAGGAGTCCCCTGTGTTTCCCCTTTGCTAGCACAGCAATAAACCTTCTTTTCCCTTTTTCTCAAAACTATGTCCACGTTATTGGATTAGAATGGGAACGAGCTTTCAGTAACAGGCACTCAAAAATAAAAACTTCAATCAGGTGTGGTGGTGCACGCCTGTAATCCCAGCACTTGGGAGGCTGAGGCAGGAGGATCGAAAGTTCAAAGCCAGCCTCAGCAATGGCAAGGCACTTAGCAACTCGGTGAGACCCTGTCTCTAATAAAATACAAAAAAGGGCTGGGGATGTGGCCCGGTGGTCGAGTGCCCCTGAGTTCAATCCCCGGTACCAAAAAAAAGAAGCTGGGCAGAGGCATCAAATTGCATGTCCCAGTCAGCCATAAAATCCCAAATAAACAACTGATAATTTATAGTGTGCTGTGTTGTTAAACTATTATGTTCAGTAGATTACGTATATTAAATGCATTTTTTATTTTTAATTTTTGATAGCTTTATCAGGATGCAATTTCATCAAAAGTCAAGGAGCAACTATACGACCCAGCACTAAGGAATGAATACCCAATATATGTAATAACATGGATCTCCAAAACATTATTCTCAGTGAAATAAACCATGTATAACAGAGTTTACTATATGATTTCATACATATAAAACTGTTGGGCTCGGATTGTGGCTCAGAGGTAGAGCGCTCGCCTAGCACATGCGCGGCCCAGGTTCGATTCTCAGCACCACGTAAAACTAAAAACACATTGTATACAACTAAAGCAAATAAATAAATATTTAAAAAAAAACTGTTAAAAGACAAATCTATTGTGACAGAAAGTCGATCAGTGGTTGCCTAAACCCATGTGAAGACACTGATTGAAAAGGGGCACATATCTTGAATGTGGCAGTGACTCTACAGGTATATATGTTTATCAACAACCATTGAACTGCCAGGCGCAGTGGCGCACGCCTGTGATCCCAGCACATGGGAGGCTGAGGCAGGAGGATCGAGAGTTCAAAGCCAGCCTCAGCAATGGCCAGGCACTTAGCAATCAGTGAGACCCTGTCTCTAATAAAATACAAAAAAGGGCTGGGGACGTGGCCCAGTGGTCAAGTGCCCCTGAGTTCAATCGCCGGTACCAATATAAAAAATAAAAACCATCGAACTGTATACTTAAAAAGGATGTACTTAGGTAGAGCATGACAGCATGTCTGAAATCCCAGACACTCAAAATACTAAGACTGGGTGATGGCAAATTCAAGGCCAGTCTGGGCAATCTAGTAAGACCCTGTTTCAAAATAAAAAATATAATTTTTCTTTTTCTTACAGTGCTAGGGATTGAACTCAGGGCCTTGCTCATGCTAGGCAAGTGCTCTACCACTGACCTACATCCCTAGCTCAGTAAAGATCATTTTTAAGAGATTCAATCAACTTTAAATTTTAAAAAAAGAAGTTTTACAGAGAGATATGTAGGAAATGTTAAAAAATGCTTGCTTGTAGGGGCTCGGGTTGTGGCTCAGAGGTAGGGCACTTGCTTGGCACATGCGAGGCACTGGGTTCGATCCTCAACACCACATAAAAATAAATAAAGGTATCGTGTCCAACTACAACTAAAAAAAATATTTTAAAAAAATGCTTGCTTGCTCTGGAAAGAATGGCATTAGTTCTTCTTTACTATTTGAATTTTTATGAGTACTTTACAATTTTAAAAACTACTTCATTCAAGGGCTGGGGTTGTGGCTCAGCAGTAGAGTGCTCGCCTAGCATATGCGCGGCCCAGGTTCGAAACTCAGCACCACGTAAAAACGCACTGTGTACAACTAAAAGCAAATAAATAAATATTAAAAAAAAAAAAAAAAAACTACTTCACTCAAAACAAAAATTAAGCCAGGTGGAGTGGCACACTCCTGTAATACCAGCAATTAGGGAGGCTGAGGCAGAATCGCAAATTTGAGGCCAGCCTTAGCAATTTATCAAGGCCTTGTCTCCAAAAAAAGGGGATGGGGGTGGGGTGCAGCTCAGTGGTAAAGTGCCACTGGATTTAATCCCTAATACCACAATACATACACACACATAAATACATATACACACACCCACACACACAAACACAGATTTGGAGGCTTGCTTACCTTTTCTAAACCTCCAGAGGTGAGATTATAGAACTCATTATTTTTAAAGTTCCCCAATGGTCACTCAAAAGTGGAAAATCTATTTCATTTGCAATGACAGTGATTAGATGAAGTGGGGAGGGGACTAGGACTCAAATCACAACTGTCAATTAAGGTTCCTTCTCAAACTTCTGCTTTTCCTAAAATCTTATAAAGTCAACTCTTGAGTCCAGACCATTTCCTCTTTCCAAAATGAAAAGCAGGAGTCTTACTTAAAAATCCAGGAGTGGTCCTATGGCCCTGTTACTCAAACAAAGGAACAATATCTAACTTAAGCCCAGTTCTTTACCAATAGATGGGTTTGAGACCTCACACTGCATGAGGCCACTCCACTCCAAAGTCTTCTGTTACTGTCCAGCCCTAGACCTTATGCTATAATTCACCCTGTCCTTTTTACAAATAATCATCTTTTGCATATCAAATTAGTATGGCAGCAATCACAATTATACAATCAGGAGATGCTAAAAAACTACTGGTACTAAGCTCTTATGACTTTTGGAAGCAGATTTCTTCCAAATTTAGATTTTCTTGGAATACCTTTGAAATGAATGGGAATTTCCTGAAAACACACAAGCTTATTACAGGATGAGCTGACATGACAAACGCCTGGAGTCAAAGAGAAGCTTTGACCCAGCTTGGGTCTAACATTTGCATGGTGTCTGACAATCATAGTGTTGTAATACCCATGTTTATATTACATTTACTTTATTAGTTTAATGGAGAATGATATACTTAAGAAGGAAATTGCCAAGATCGTAGGAGACAGAGCAGCACATTTTGAAAGTGTGACTCATATGTGTCAAAATTACCTTTGTAAAAAGGATTTTGTGATATACTACCAGAAAAAAATTTTTTTGATCGGAGGTAGTTATTATAAAGTTCAAGGTTATATGAACAGACCAATGGTGTAGGCACATGGGCAAAGGGGGAGAAGTACAGACAGATATCTCCAAATGTAACTGCTACAATATGAATCTGAATAGCCAGCTGAGTAAGTCACAGTTTCACAGGACTTAAAACACAGTGAGCTGGATATGGTGGTGTATGCCTGTAATCCCAGCGACTTAAAGGACTGAGGCAGGAAGATCACAAGTTGGAGAGCAGCCTCAGTAACTTAGCAAGGCACTAAACAACTTGCTAAGACCATGTCTCAAAAAAAAAAAAGGCTGGTTTGTAGCTCAGTGATTAAGTGTCCATGGGTACCCCTCCCTTACAAAACAAAACACAAAGCAAGTGAAATTCTTACACTGAATTCTATTGGGGAAAAATATTCAAAACCAAAATCCAAAAGAAAATTTTGGAAGGAAGTCTACTGTGTAGCATGTAATGCAAATGGCAACAAAAACTTCCTTTTCTTTTTGGCTTGGCTGGGAGTTATTACTGGGGATTGAACCCAGGGGCCTTTTATCACTGAGAATCCCCCAGACCTTTTTTTTTTTTTTTTGAGACAGGGTTTCACTAAGTTAATGATGGTCTTTTTTTTTTTTTTTTTTTTTTTTTTTTTAGTTGTAGTAGGTGGACACAATACCTTTATTTTATTTATGTGGTGCTGAGTATTGAACCTAGGGCCTCATACATGCGAGACGAGCGCTCTACTGCTTAGCCATAGATAGCCCCAGCCCCTAATGAGGGTCTTGCTAAATTGCTGAGGCTGAGGCTGGCCTCATACTTGCAATTCTTCTTGCTTCAACCTCAAAAGTCTAGGATTTTACAAGCATGTGCCACCATACCTGATAAAAAAGATTTCTAGAGGACCTATGTTGGAGCTGGAAGGCACCTCAGAGTCATGTTCCAATCCAATCTGGTATTTTTGCAGTTAAAGACAAAGAGAAGCCGGGCGCGGTGGTGCACGCCTGTAATCCCAGCACTTTGGGAGGCTGAGGCAGGAGGATCGCGAGTTCAAAGCCAGCCTCAGCAATGGCGAGGCACTTAGTAACTCAGTGAGACCCTGCTTCTAATAAAATACAAAAAAAAAAAAAAGGGCTGGGGATGTGGCCCAGTGGTCAAGTGCCCCTGAGTTCAATCCCCGGTACAAAAAAAAAAAAAAAAAAGACAAAGAGAACCAGACAGCAAGTGACATGTTCAATTTCACATAGCTACAAAGGAGACTGACTAGGACTTGGCATCAGGATTCTGACACTCTGTCGCTATTTAACTGGATTCAGTGGAGCTGGAACAACAATATGAAATGGGTCAAGAGAAGATCCAAATGCACTATTCCTTTTCAAATACCAGAAAGCTTCAATTTTTACCCACTCTTTTGTCTATGCTATTGGGACCTATTACTAGTTTTTTGATATTTCAGATTTTTCTTTTGTTAAATTAAGGGATGAGGAGAAGGCAATTTTTTTTTTTGGTGGGGTGGGGGAGTACTGGGAATTGAACTCAGGGGCATTTCAACCACTGAGCCACATCCCCAGGCCTATTTTTATTTTTATTTAGAGATAGGGTTTCATTGAGTTGCTTAGTGCCTTGCTTTTGCTGAGGCTGGCTTTGAACTCACGATCCTCCTACCTCAGTCTCCCAAGCCACTGGGATTACAGGCATGCGCCACTGCACCTGGCAAGAAGGCAATTTTTAAACTTACACCTTTATGCTGAATTTCAATATTAGAGGATCTGCTCTGAGTCAGGCATTATCATAAGCCACATGAAGCACAGATGAATAAGACAGTTCATTATACAGGACACAAGGTTCAACAACAGTGCAGATTATTCCTGTTGTGTGGGTATGATTGGTAGAGAGCATTCTGAGCAATAATAATAATGGAATTTGATTATTTTAGTCTGGTTTCTAAAAACTAATCCACATCATAAAAGTCCACCCTCCTCAGACCAAGAAGTGCAAAAACAGTAGAATAGTCAGGATGTCATCACAAATGTAAAGCATAAACACTGAAGATTTCAACCGCAGAAATTTTTTTTTTTTTTTTTTTTTTTTTTTTGGTACTGGGGATTGAACTCAGGGGCACTCAACCACTAGGTCACATCCCCAACCCTTTTTTGTATTTTATTTAGAGACAAGGTCTCATTGAGTTGCTTAGTGCCTCGCCATTGCTGAGGCTGGCTTTGAACTCAAGATTCTCCTTCCTCAGCCTCCTGAGCCACTGGGATTACAGGTATGTGCCACCGTACCCAGCAAAACAGCAAAAAATTTCTACTTGGCCCTTGAAGACAGCAGGAGCAAGGCAGAAACAAAAGAGAAATCAGACATGACACCAAAGGTATGACTCCTATATCTGTCCAAAACCCACTGGAGACATGAACTCCAAGAAAGCAAATTTGATTTGTTCAAATATTTCAACTTTGCGGCAATTTAGAAAGCAACAGACAGCTGTGCTGGATGAGACCTGTAGGTGGTCCCACCTTATTCCTACCTCCCAGTTACCAGCAAGTTTGGGTGGAATCTCCAGTCCCAGCTTCTCCAGCTCTCGCTCCCTATACTTCTCATACTGCCGGTACCCTACATAACCGCCACCTGTTGTTAACAGAATAGGCAAGGGGCGCAGCCGGAATAAGGTTCGGGCAGTGGCAGTGTGAACTTTTCTGGCATCTGTAACAGAAAAAAAAAAAAAAAAAAAAAAAAACAGGAAAAAAATTTTGAGACTGGGAAACAGGAATAGGGAAAAGTCATGCAAACACAGAGCACACCAGAGAACCAGGAAAAGTCAATGCATTTCAGAAGGCCTCACACAGTAAAGCTGACTGAACCCATAAGATATGTGACAGGCAGGTGCAACCCTGCATCAATATTGAGAATCTTCTGTCTCTAAAGTAGATCAGTTAGTAAAAGACAGGCATTATTCCTGTGGAACAAAAATGCACCTTCACTCCCACTAGAGTCACAGAATTTAAGATGAAAACACTGAATCTCAAAGAGATCCAGAAACTAATCAAGGTTGCTGAGCTGGCTACCAGTAGGTCCAGGACTGTTACCCAGGGCTCTCTGATCTTGCTTTTACAACCTAGGCCCAACTCTGATCAGGTACTGGTATGCTGAAATACAAAATCTCATAAATTCTTAAAATTCAACAATAAAAAAATGAATAACCTGGGGATGGGGAAGTAACCCAGTGTAAAGTACTTGCCTAGCATGTGGGAGGTCCTGGATTCAATCCCCAGCACATACAAAAAACATACATACAAAAAACAAAACCCAGTTTAAAAATGCATACAGGATTTAAACAGACATTTCACCCAAGATTTATGAATGGTCAATAAGCACAAGAAAATATGTTCAACATCTGTTTATGGTTGAATTGTGACTCGCCAAAATTTATATGCTAAAGTCCTTATCTCCTAGTACTTCAGAATGTAATCCTACTTGGATACAGGTATTCACAGAGGTTATGAGGTTAAAAGTAAGGTTGTCAGGATAGGTCTGAATCCAGTAGTAGGAAGGTATCCTCATACAGTGGGGAAATTTGGAAACCGACATGTACACAGGGAGAATAAAGATGAGGGAAGAGATCAGAGTGATCTACAAGCAAGGAACGTTGGAAACAGTCAGCAAATCATAAGTTAGGCAAAATGCAGGGAACAGATTCTCCCTCATAGCCCTCAAGGAAGCAAACCTGTTGACATTTAATCTTAGACTTTTAGCTTATAGAACTGCAAGACAATACATTTCTACTGTTTGCAGCACTTTGCTACAGCAGCCCTAGCCAAACAAGGTAACATCATTAGCAGTCAGGGAAATACAAATAAAAAACACAAGATACACTTCACACCAAGATACCTATGACAAAAAAGATAAGTATTGGAAAAGATGTGGAGAAACTAGAACACTCAAACACTGCTGGTGTGAATGTAAAAAGGGACAGCCTCTTTGAAAACCAGTTTAGCAGTTCTCAAAATGCTAAACAAAGTTTCCAGTTCAATCCTCAGCACATCAAAAAGAAAACAAACAAACAACAACAACAAAAACCCGTTACCATATGGTCCAGCAAGTCCACTCTTTTTTTTTTTTTTTTTTTTTTTTTTTGGTACCAGGGATTGAACTCAGGGCACTTGACCACTGGGCCACATCCCCAGCCCTTTTTTTTTTTGTATTTTATTTAGAGACAGGGTCTCACTGAGTTGCTAAGTGCCTCGCCATTGCTGAGGCTGGCTTTGAACTCACGATCCTCCTGCCTCAGCCTCCCAAAGTGCTGGGATTACAGGCGTGCGCCACCGCGCCCGGCTGCAAGTCCACTCTTAGATCTATGCCTAACAATACTGAAAACACATTCATATAAAAATTTGTACATAAATGTTCATTTAGCAGAGCTATTCATGATAGCAACGTGAAAAAAAATGCCCATCAACTGATGAAAAGAGAGATAAAATGTGGCATGGCCATACAATGAAATATAATTTACAAATAAAAATGAATGAAGTAATGACACAGCTAGGGCATAAACCTTAAAAACATGTGAAAGAAACCAGCCATACAGGCTGTGTACTAAGTTGAGCACAATCCCAACAACTTGGGAGGCTGATGCAGGAGGATCCAAGTTTTAGCCTGGCATGGTGGCACATGCCTCTAATCCCAGCAACTCAGGAGGCTGAGGCAAGAGGATTGCAAGTTTGAGGCCAGCCTGAGTAACATAGCAAGACCCTGTCTCAAAATTAAAAAATAAGAGTTGGGGATGTAGCTCAATAACTGAGCACCCCTGGGCATAACAGGGCATAATAATAATAATAATAATAGGGCACCCAAGAGCATCCCCAGTGCCGTGAAACAAAATGGCCACATACTGTATGATTCTCTTTAAGCGAAATGTCCAGAATAGGCAAATTTGTAGACATAAAGTAGGCTAGTGCTTACCAAAGTCTGGGAGTAGGGAGAAATGGGGCATGGCAGCTTAATAGGTAAAGGGCTTTTATGGGTGTAGTGGGTATCGGCAACTAGTGATGTTTGTGTAAGTCTGAAAATACCACTAAATTGTACATTTAAAAGGGCATATAGTATATGAATCATGTCAACAGAGCTTTTTTTTCAATACACAATGGAATATGATTTTGTCTTAAAAAAAAAAAAAGGAAGCTGGGCGCAGTGGTGCATGCCTATAATCCCAGTGGCTTGGGAGACTAAGGCAGGGGGATTGTAAGTTCAAAGCTGGCCTCAGCAACTTACAGAGGCCCTAAGCAACTTAGCATGACCCTGTCTAAAAATAAAAAATAATAAAAGCCGGGCACGGTGGTGCACGCCTCTAATCCCAGCATTTTGGGAGGCTGAGGCAGGAGGATCGCAAGTTCAAAGCCAGCCTCAGCAATGGCGAGGTACTTAGCAACTCAGTGAGACCCTGTCTCTAAATAAAATTAAAAAAAGGGCTGGGGATGTGACCCAGTGGTCAAGTGCCCCTGAGTCCAATCCCTGGTACCAAAAATAAATAAATAAATAACACTGAGGATGTGGCTAAGTGGTTAAGTGCCTCTAGGTTCAATCACTGGTCCAAAAATGAAAGAAAAAGGAGGAAAATCTGCTATTGTGATAAAATGGATAAACCTAGAGCACACTATGTTGAATGACACAAGCCAGACACAGAAAGAAAAAGACTACACAATCTTATATGTGGAATCTAAAAAGGTGGTTGGATCAGAAGGCCAAGGGTTTAGTTTTTCTCTTACATGCAGAAGCTGGAGAGGAAAAAGGAAAAGAAAGGTGGAGACAGATCTCATGAAAATCAAAGGGAGGGAGGGAGAATAGAAATAAAAAAAATAGAATGAATCAGACATAACTTTCCTATGTTCATATATGAACACACAACCAGTTTAACTCCACATCATGTACAACCACAAGAAGGGGAAGTTATACTCCATGCATGTATAATATGTCAAAATACATTTTTTTTTTTTTAAATATTTATTTATTTACTTTAGTTGTACACAATGCAATGCATTTATGTTTACGTGGTGCTGAGGATCGAACCCGGGCCGTGCACGTGCGAGGCAGCGCTCTGCCGCTGAGCCACAATCCCAGCCCCTCAAAATACATTTTAAATGGGGCTGGAGTTGTAGCTCAGTGGGAGAGTGCTTGCTTAGCATGTGGGTTTGATCCTCAGCACCACATAAAAATAAATAAATAAAATAAAAGTATTGTGTCCATCTACAACTAAAAAAGTATTTTAAAAAAATACATTCTTGCCGGGTGCGGTGGCGCACGCCTATAATCCCAGAACTTTGGGAGGCTGAGGCAGGAGGATCATGAGTTCAAAGCCAGCCTCAGCAATGGCGAGGCACTTAGCAACTCAGTGAGACCCTGTCTCTAAATAAATTCAAAAAAAGGGCTGGGGGGCTGGGGTTGTGGCTCAGCGGTAGAGCGCTCGCCTAGCACATGCACAGCCCGGGTTCGATCCTCAGCACCACATACAAATAAACGCATTGGTGGCAAATAAATAAATATTAAAAAAAAGAAAAAAAAAAGGGCTGGGGATGTGGCCCAGTGGTCCAGCGCGCTGAGTTCAATCCCTAGTACCACAAAAAAAAAAAAAAAAAAAAACATTCTGGGCTGGGGCTGCAGCTCAGTGGCAAAGCACTTGCCTAGCATGCATGAGCGCACTGGGTTCGATCCTCAGCACCACGTAAAAATAAACAAATAAAATGCATTGCATTACAACTACAAAAAAAATTTTAAAAAATACGTTCTACTCGTACAAATCTAACTTTGGGAGGCTAAATTGCGAGTAAAAAGCCAGCCTCAGCAATGGCGAAATATTCTCTAAAAAATTCAAAAAAAGGGCTGGGGGGCTGGGGTTGTGGCTCAGCGGTAGATAAACACGCCCGGGTTCGATCCTCAGCACCACATGTAAACGCATTGTGTGTACAACTAAAGCAAATAAATAAATATTAAAAAAAAGAAAAAAAAAAGGGCTGGGGATGTGGCCCAGTGGTCCAGCGCCGCTGAGTTCAATCCCTAGTACCACAAAAAAAAAAAAAAAAAAAAACATTCTGGGCTGGGGCTGCAGCTCAGTGGCAAAGCACTTGCCTAGCATGCATGAGGCACTGGGTTCAATCCTCAGCACCACATAAAAATAAACAAATAAAATAAAGGCATTCTGTCCATCTACAACTACAAAAAAAATTTTAAAAATACGTTCTACTCGCCGGGCGCGGTGGCGCACGCCTGTAATCCCAGCACTTTGGGAGGCTGAGGCAGGAGGATTGCGAGTTCAAAGCCAGCCTCAGCAATGGCGAGGCACTTAGCAACTCAGTGAGACCCTGTCTCTAAATAAAAATACAAAAAAGGGCTGGGGATGTGACCCAGTGGTCGAGTGCCCCTGAGTTCAATCCCCGGTACCACAAAAAAAAAAAAAAAAAATACGTTCTACTGTCATGTATATCTAAAAAGACCAAATTTTTAAAAAATCAAAGGGAGATCAGTAGTGGAAAGGGACTAAGAGGTAAGAGGTGAAGAGGAAGGGGGAGAAATGCTGGGGAGTGATATTAACCAAATTATATTGTTATACTGTGTGCATGTATAAATATATAACAACAACTCCTATCATTATGTACAACTGTAATGCACCAATAAAAAGTGTGGAAAATAAATTAATTAGTTAAAAAGTGGTTGAAGGGTAGGGGTATAGCCTAGTGGTAGAGAACTTGCCTGGTATGTGCAAGGTCCTGGGTTCAATCCCCAGGGCCACAAAAAATAAAAATTAAATAAATAAAAAAGGCATTTGGAGGAAGGGGTAGGAAGATGTACGTGAAAAAGTACAAAGTTGCAGATAAATAGGTAGAATAAGACTAGAGATCTAATGTACAACATGAGGACTATAGTTAATAATATTATATTGTATAACTGGTAATTTGCCAAGAGTAGATTTTAGATACTGAAGGAGAAAGGGAAGGAATGAACTACATGAGAGGATGGGTATATTGGTATGTTAATTTGCTTGACTGTAGTAATTTCTTCACTGTGTATATCAAGATAAGTATAATAATCATTTTGTATACCTTAAATATATACAATAGAAAAACCAAAGAACTCAAGAATTGAATCAACAACAACCTGTGTAAACCAAAGAGCAAACTCTTACTGCTTTTGACTTCCAGATTGAAGGAAATCACATTCAGTGGTTGGTATTGGTTTCTTTTTTAAAATAAGCAAGTATGGATATCACTAATCTCTTCCATTGTCTTAATTATTCCTAAGGAACCCCTACAAGCATAGCAACTAAATATTGTACCTCTGATCAAAAAAGACTTGTCAAAAAGCAAGAAAATAGGGGACCGGGGATATAGCTCAGTTGGTAGAGTATTTACCCAGCATTCACAAGGCCCTGGGTTCACTCCCTAGCACCACCCAAAAAAATAAATAAATAAATAGGGGCTGGGGTTGTAGCTCAGTAGTATACAGCTTGCCTGGCATATGTGAAGCACTGGGTTCAATCCTCAGCACCACATAAAAATAAATAAATAAAAAAGTATTGTGTTCATCTACAACTAAAAAAAGAAAAGGAAAAAATAAACAAATTAAATAAATAAAAAAAGCAGCCAGGCGTGGTGGCACACACCTGTAGTCCCAGCGCCTTGGGAGGCTGAAACAGGAGGATTGAGAGTTCAAAGTGAGCCTCAGCAATGGTGAGGCACTAAGCAACTCAGTGAGACATGCTCTAAATAAAATACAAAATAGGGCTGGGGATGTGGCTCAGTAGTGAGTGTCCCTAAGTTCAATCCCTGGTACCAAAAAAGAAAAAGAAAAAAAAAAAGGCAAGAAAATACCTTTTTTTCCCTCTTTCTGCCTTGCTGGGGACAAGAAAACTGTTGTACCCACCACACTGAGCCAGCAGCATTGATTGACTTGTTATACTCTACTGAATGCTTTCTGCTGGGTGCCATTGCTTGCTTTTAAGTGTGAACTGGGAACAATAAAACCCTCTCTGAAGAACAACTGGCCTAAATACCAAAATGTAAAATACACAAACCTCTTCACCGAGCAATTTGACCTCTAGAAATTTATCCTGAAGATATACAAAGATATGTTACTGTAGGATTATCTGTGGTAGAAAAAGACTAGAAACAAATATCCAACAACAAATTGTATTATGCAGTCAATAACTATAATGAAGTTAAGAGTAGCCAATGCTTCGGTGATGACTCAGGTCCAGGCATGCTACATAATTCACAGACTATTTAATGCTAACAACAACCCTATATTTATTCCAATTTGAGCACACTGAGACACAGAGAAGACTGGCACAATCTCCAAATGTTCCTTACCTGTTTTAAAGGCTCGAAGGGGTAACTTCCATAAGGACTGTAGGTAATGGCTCAGGGAAGTGTTTCCACAGTGACAGAGGCTATAATCAAATGAAAATGAACCATTAAATATTTTTCTTAAAATTAAAACTAGCCAAGCACTGTGGCACACAACTGTAACCCCAGCTACTAAGGAGGCTGAGACAGGAGAATCACAAGGTCACAGCTAGCCTCCACAACTTACAAGACCCAATTTCAAAATAAAAAATAAAAAGGACTGCAGTGATGGGCACAGCAGCGCATGGCTGTAATCCTGGTGGCTTAGGAGACCGAGGCAGGAGGATTGCAAATTCAAAGCCAGCCTCAGCAACTTAGGGGGGCCATAAGAAACTCAGTGAGGGGGCTGGGGCTGTAGCTCAGTGGTAGAGCACCTACCTCTCATGTGTGAGGCACTGGGTTCAATCCTCAGCACACATAAAAATAAAGAACGAAAGAAACTCACTGAGACCCCGTCTCTAAATAAAATACAAAAGAAGGGCTGGAAATGTGCCTCATTGGTTAAGCACCCTGGATTCAACTGCCAGTACCAAAGAAAAGGACTAGAGATGTATCCCATATAAGAGTGTCCCTGGGCTCAATCCCCACTACCAAAAAATTAATCAATCAAAAATAAAATTAGCTGGGCGCGGTGGCGCACGCCTATAATCCCAGCACTTTGGGAGGCTGAGGCAGGAGGATCACGAGTTCAAAGCCAGCCTCAGCAATGGTGAGGCACTTAGCAACTCAGTGAGATCCTGTCTCTAATAAAATACAAAAAAGGGCTGGGGATGTGGCCCAGTGGTCGAGTGCCGCTGAGTTCAATCCCCGGTACCAAAAAATAAAACAAAATGAAATAAAATAAAATAAAATTAGTGGCAACATCAACTGGCAACATTTGAATACAGTTTACAGACCTAATAACAGTATTGTACCAGTTAATTTCTTGGTTTTTGACAAATGCACTATAATTACATAAAAGAACACCCTTGTAAGAAGAAAGCTAACATATTTATAAGTAAAGAGTTGTCAAGTCTGCCAGGCACAGTGGGGCACGCCTGTAATCCTAGCAGCTAGAAAGGCTGAGGCAGGAGGATCATAAGTTCAAAGCGAGCCTCAGCAAGTTCGAGGTGCTAAGCAACTTGGTTAGACCCTGTCTCTAAATAAAATACAAAATAGGACTGGGGATGTGGCTCAGTGATTGAGTGCCCTTCAGTTCAATCCTCAGTACCACCACCTCCCAAAATAAATAAAATAAAATATAAAAAGGGTTGGGGATGTTGCTCAGTGGTTAAAGTACCCCTGGGTTCAATCGCCGGTACCAGAAAAAAAAAAAAAAAAAGTTGTGCAAGTCTGCAAGGTGCTATTCAAGTGTTTAAGAAAAAAATAAATAAAGGCTACAACTATAAATATTTAAAAAAAAAAAAAAAAAAAAAAAAAAAAAATAAATACACATACAAGAAATGAAAAAATAAAACAAATATGGCCAACACTTGCAGAATTTGAATAAAGGATATTTGTAATTTCTATGTATTATTTTTATAACTTTCTGTAATCTGAAACTGTTTCACAATAAAAAAATATTTTTCCCCATTAATTAATCATAAGATCATAATAAGTAGGAATACCAGCATTCTTACACAAAGCCATGTGTTTCTGTATGACATAAAAAGAGCTGTACATAGATCTATAAACACCTGAACGCTTAATCTCTAAGAATCTAATATTTCTGGTGGCTGAATTTTTTTTTTTTTTTTTTTTTTTTGGTACCAGGGATTGAACTCAGGGGCACTTGACCACTGGGCCACATCCACAGCCCTTTTTTGTATTTTATTAGAAACAGGGTCTCACTGAGTTGCTAAGTGCCTCACCATTGCTGAGGCTGGCTTTGAACTCGTGATCCTCCTGCCTCAGCCTCCCAAGTGCTGGAATTACAGGTGTGCGCCACCGCGCCCGGCCTGAATTTTTTTTAATTGTAGATGGACACAACACTTTATTTTTATGTGGTGCTGAGGATTAAACCCAGTGCCTAACATGTGCTAAGCAAGCACTCTACCACTGAGCCACAACCCCAGCCCATGAAATATTAACATTTTAAATGTTTGTACTGGAGAAAAAAAGAGTGGCAAAAAGAAAACCACATTGAACTAATCTAATCTACTTCAAGTCTGGCTGGTTCAACCAGCTTAGAATTTTTTGAATTGTCTTTTGTGGCTGCTTTGCCAAAAGAGTTTTACTGACAGAGTAAATCAATTTCAAGAATACTGAGAAAAAAATTATCAATTATTTTCACAGCTTTAAGATTGAAGAAAATTTATTTTTATTCAGTTGTTTACTCTTCTTTGTTCCATAAACATCCCCTCTCTTTCTTTCTCCTTCTCTTTCTTTTGTAGTACTAGGAAGTGAACCCAGGTTTTCACCCATGCTAGACAAGCTGATTATATCCCCAATATTTTCATCTATCTATCTATCTATCTATCTATCTGCTTATTTATTTTTGCCACACTAGAAACCCAGGGGTGCTCTACCACTGACCTACAACCCAAGCCTTTTTTTTTATTTTTGAGACAGGGTCTCACAAAGATGTGAAGGCTGGCCTTGAATTTGTGATCCTCCTGCCTCATCCTGAGGAGTAGTCTGGGATCAGAGGTTGTGTGCCACCATACAAGGCTAAATTCCACTCTCAATTCAGGTAATACTTTGGTTTCCTAAATACCGACCTGAAATGTAAAGTAAGTAAACTATATTCTCCTTCTTTTTTTTTTAAATATTTATGTTTTAGTTGTAGTTGGACACAATACCTTTATTCCATTCATTTTTATATGGTGCTGAGGATCGAACCCAGGGCCCTGCACATGCTAGGCAAGAGTTATACTGCTAAGCCACAACCCCAGCCCGTAAGCTATATTCTTTTTTTTTTTTAAAAATATTTATTTATTTACTTTAGTTGTACACAATGCAATGCATTTATGTTTACATGGTGCTGAGGATCGAACCCGGGCCACGCACGTGCGAGGCGAGCGCTCTGCCGCTGAGCCACAACCCCAGCCCGTAAACTATATTCTTGTTAGTAAATGTTTCTTTTTCTTTTTTCCTTGGAGCCTCTGTGATAGAAGTAATAATTCAGTCCATTATAAATATCTAAATTGAAATTTGTGAAAAATAGAACTACATTTATACTATACAATTATACTATAATATTTATATTCATGGATATTTAGTTATGTCATATAGGTATCCTATAAACTGTACCAGATTTAGGTATTTTTTTTGCGGGGGAGGTACTGGAGTTGAACTCAGAGGCACTTGACCACTAAGCCACATCCGCAGCCCTATTTTGTAATTTATTTAGAGACAGGGTCTCAGATGAGTTGCTTAGCACCTCGCTTTTGCTGAGGCTGGCTTTGAACTCTTGCCTCAGCCTCCCAAGCCACTGGGATTACAGGCGTGCACCACCATGCCCAGCAAAACCCTAAGGTTTTTTTGTTGTTGTTGTTTTAAGTATTTATTTATTTAGTTGTACACAATGCCTTTATTCATTTTTACGTTGTACTGAGGATCGAACCCGGGCCATACACGTGCTAGGTGAGTGCTCTACCGCTGAGCCACAACCCCAGTCCCCTAACGTTTTTATTTTATCTTATTTTATTTTTTGGTTCTGGGGAATCAAACCCAGAACCTAATGTATACTAGGCAAGTCTCTACCATTGAGTTATACCCCCAGTCTCTAAGACATGTTTTTAAGTTCTTTCTCACCATCCACATTGAATCCACTAGCAAAGTATGAAAACTACCCTCTAAACATCTCTTAATCTGCCTATTTTTCATCTCCACCACCTCTCTCACTCTAGCCCAAGCCACTTCATCTCTCACTTAGATGACTGCAATACCAGATCTCTCTGCTTCTACTCTTGGCCCTCCATATCCTATTTTGCCACAAAATAGCCAGAGTGATCTTTTCTAAAGAGAAGATAAGACTAAGACTACATCTTCCACCTTTTTTTTTTTCTTTTCGGTACTGAGAATTGAACTCAGGGACACTTGACCACTGAACCATATCCTAAGCCCTATTTAGAGTCAGGGTCTCACTGAGTTGCTTAGCACCTCACATTTGCTGAGGTTGGTTTTAAACTCATGATCTTCTTGTCTCAGCCTCCCTAGCCACTGGGATTACAGGCGTGCACCACTGTGCCGGCTACATTCTCTATCTTGCTGGCCTTTCAGATATTCTGGGTCTTCTCTCCTCCTTCTCATTCATTCTTTTTGTTTTTTGCAGTACTAGGAATTGAACCCAGGAGTGCTGTACCACTGAGCTATATCCCCAGCCCTTTTCTTTTTTTCTTTCCTTCTCTTTCTTTCTTTCTTTCTTTCTTTCTTTCTTCCCCTTCCTTCCTTTCCCTCCCTCCCTCCCTTCCTTCCTTCTTCCTTCCTTTTTTAATTTTAGCTGACGGTCTTGCTAAACTGCTGAGACTAGCCTCATACTTGTGATCCTCCTTGCCACAGCCTCCAGAGTCCCTGGGATTACAGGCATACACTCTTGCTACTCTTCATATACACCACACATGTGCTCCGTTGTGTACCTTTGCACTTGCTGTTTGCTCAACTGGGCACACACCTCTCCTATGTGGCTTACTCTTCCTTATCAATCTGTTCTCTGCTTAAACACTTCCTCCTTCTTTTCCTGACCACAGTACACCCAAGACTTGCCCCTCTTGAGCACTCTCTAACCCCTTAATTACCTTGCTTTATTTCTTATAGTCTTTTTCACTACATGAAAAGAATGGATTCTGTATGTACTCACTTATTTGTTTAGTGTCTGTATCCCTTGACAAAAGCAGGTGTTTGTTTTCTCACTGGACTTCACAGCAATGAGATTAAGCCCAAGAGAAGTGAATGTATAGGTTTAATTTAATCCTTCTTCTATATGGTAAACTCATGAGGGCATCTTGCAAGCAGGTGATTAAACTCCATGATTAGGTACTCAATTCTGACTGTGGCTCAAATCCTAGCACTGCCACTAATTTTCTGTGTAGCCTTAGGAAATTTCTTAACTAGTTTAATTCTAAGCCTCAATTTCTCTACCTATAAAAATAGTATCCATCTCAGCCGGGCCCAGTGGCGCATGCCTGTAATCCCTGTACTTGGGAAGCTGAGGCAGGAGGATTGCGAGTTCAAAGCCAGCCTCAGCAATGGCAAGGCATTTAGCAACTCAGTGAGACCCTGTCTCTAAATAAAATACAAAAAAGGGCTGGGGACGTGGCCCAGTGGTCGAGTGCCCCTGAGTTCAATCCCCAGTACCCAAAAAACATTTAAAAAATTAAAAAAAAATAAAAGAGTTTATAGTGAGCTAGCACACACTGGAATGCCCATTTCAATTATTTATGACCAGGGTCCACCCTGACTGGTCTCTCCATCATGTCATCATTGTAAAACATTTTTAATATTCCCTTCCTGGTGGTAACATTTTAACCACAGTCCTTACATCTATCTCCCCTGCTTTCAAAAGCTGTGAAAGTTCTAATAAAACTGAACTAGCAGGCCTTTTGAAGGCTTTATCCACATATATCTTCAATTAGAATATCTGGTAAAGTGTTCCTCTCTTCTACTAAATTGCAAAGTTCTTTGAACCGAAGGCTTTTTTTTTTTCTTTTTTTTTTTTTTTTTGGTACCGGGGATTGAACTCAGGGGCATTTCTTTTTCTTTTTTTTTATACTGGGGATTGAACTCAGGGGCACTTGACCACTGAGCCACATCCCCGGCTCAATTTTGTATTTATTTTTTTTAATATTTATTTATTTACTTTTGTTGTACACAATGTAATGCATTTATGTTTACGTGGTGCTGAGGATCGAACCCGGGCCGCACACGAGCAAGGCGAGCGCTCTGCCGCTGAGCCACAACCCCAGCCCCTCAATTTTGTATTTTATTTAGAGACAGGGTCTCACTGAGTTGCTTAGTGCCTCACTAAAATTGCTGAGGCTGGCTTTGAACTTGCGATCCACCTGCCTTAGCCTCCTGAGCCGCTGGGATTACAGGTGTGCGCCACCACGCATGCCTAAGGCCTATTTAAAAAAAAAAAAAAAAAAATTTAAGTTGTAGATGGACACAATGCCTTTATTTTATTTATTTATTTTTATGTGGTGCTGAGGATCGAACCCAGTGCTTCACACGTGCTAGGCAAGAGCTCTACCACTGAGCCACAAATCCAGCCCCTAAAGCCTATTTTAAACATATTTTGTAATTCTTCATTCCCCCACTTCCCCCTCCCTGTCCCATGGTTGCTCGCACTGTGGTTTGTAGTGGCAGGGATGCCATAAATATTTGTGAATGGAAGTCATGCATAACAAACCACTCCTTAGGTACTATCTTCCAGACTTGCTTGAACATAAGAATTACCTGGGATACTTGTAAAAACTATAGTTGCCAGCACTGCAACCTACTGAATATGAAACTGGTTAGTAAGACAGCAACATATTTGTGAAACTATTTCTTTTTTTTTTTTTTTTTTTTTTTTTTTTTTTGTGGTACCAGGGATTGAACTCAGGGGCACTTGACCACTGGGCCACATCCCCAGCCCTTTTTTTTGTGTGTGTTTTTATTAGAGACAGGGTCTCACTGAGTTGCTAAGTGCCTCGCCATTGCTGAGGCTGGCTTTGAACTCACGATCCTCCTGCCTCAGCCTCCCAAAGTGCTGGGATTACAGGCGTGCGCCACCGCGCCCGGCTTGTGAAACTATTTCTAATAAACATCCCAATCCATTCTTTTTTGGTTTTTGGTACTGGGGATTGAAGTCAGGGGCACTCGACCACTGGGCCACATCCACAGCCCTTTTTTGTATTTTATTAGAGACGGGGTCTCACTGAGCTGCTAAGTGCCTCGCCATTGCTGAGGGTGGCTTTGAACTTGCAATCCTCCTGCCCCAGCCTCCCAAGCTGGGGATTACAGGCATGTGCCACCATGCCCGGCTTCCCAACCCATTCTTTTATCAAATGAGTTTGGGAAACATTGCCCTAAATTATCACCCAAGATGTTGCTTTCTCTGTTTTATCATACAACATCCATTTACTGAAAACTTTCTTCCACTATGAGGATTTCATCTGTGTTTCTCACAAGCAGATACTTATCACTTTACTGAAAACTCATGGAAATAGCTGGGCATAGTGGCACATACCTGTAATCCCAGCAATTTAGGAGGCTGAGGTGGGAGGATCGTGAGTTTAAGGCCAGCCTCAGCAACTTAGCAAGACCCTGTCTCAAAATAAAAAGGGCTGGAAACATGGCTCAGTGGTAAACTACTCTGGGTTTAAGCCCCACTACCAAAAAAAAAAAAACTCAAGGAAGTGTTCTTTTAGGGTTTTGTGTATGTGTGTCAATGTAGTTTCTAACTTGATATATAAAATCTTTGAAAATTAATTAAGAGTTCTTATTGTAGGCAAATCCTTATCCCTCCTACTCACTGCACCTAAATCAGTCTTATCTACCTATACTGGTACTAAGTATGGCTTTTCCCCCCTCTTTCCCTTTTCTTTTTTTAATTTTAGTGCTTAATGAACCTTTATTTTATTTATTTATATGTGGTGCTGAGAATCAAACCCAGTGCCTCAAACATGCAAGGCAACTGCTCCACCACTGAGCCACAACTCCAGCCCCTCTTTCCCTTTCTTAATGAGGTTGAATGAGGCACATCCTGCCCACCATCACTTTCTTTTTAAATTTAGGAGTGTCATTTTTAAAAATATTTCTAATTCCTGTCATACTTTAGATAAAATGAGGGCTGACTCATAAAACAGCACACCTGGTGATATCATTGAAAACCTACAGAACTTCCTGTACAAATCTTAACAGTTACCACCACTGTTGCAGAGCCTCCTCCTGAGAAAACTACACCATTTCTGAATTAGTGGTGGGATAGAAAAACTTGTATAGCAAGGCCAGTTGTGGTTTCTGTTCCCTCTCAATTCAAATCCAGTATACATTTATTCTCCCAAACAACAGTGATAAGTCACCTCCTGTCACTTTGGTTAACACTAACAAAATTAACGTTGCTGGAAACTCAAAAGTATAGTCTGTCTCTCAAACCTTGACCAGTGGACTCCTAAGCCACAGTTACCAACATTTCAATCCATTTTCTGAGAGTTCAGATACTCCCAAGCTATTTCTATACAATAAATGCCCTCTCCATGGGCAGCCTAAGGAAAATGTTGAGAAACAGGTACCTGGGTCGGAGTCCTGGATCTGCTACTAACTGGCCGGGTGAACTCGAGCAAATCATTCCTTTTCTCAGGACCTCAATCTCGTCAATTCCCAAAAGAACTAGCAGGATTCATAGAACCTTTCAGGTCTCTTCGAGCTCTAAGAACCTTATAGCTAGGGGTCGCCAGGATAATCAAGACCACAATATCGTAAGACTACTTTGAGATGACCAAATTTAACTCTCTGGCTTCAGAGACGAAGAATCCGAAGTGAAGGTCGCCTCCCAGTTCAGTGCTTGTCCCACATCGCACCGCGCCTGCCAGGAACGTGAACATCTAAGGAAAAGCCATAGGCGCTGTCTCCATTCTGAAGACGTGCAGGCAACCTATTCCACCTATTTTGTTGCCCCTTATACACTTCCACCTAGCTGGAAAGGGCAAAGCGAGGGCGTTTAGGCCAGATCCTAACTAAATCCTGACCGCTCTATGCCGTGGTAATTTCTTCTGCCCCCAGCTCTAGATGAAGGTGGCTCCGTCTCCACTCGAACCCATCTCAAGGAAAACCCACGGTAAAGAAACGACTACTCTCTCCCGACCCTCGCTGGGCCCATGTCTGCCTCCGCCCCAAAGAACTCTCCCTGCGCTGCTGTACCTGCTCCGCCACGACGGGACTCCTCTCAGCAACCGTAGACACCGATGCCCCACGGCCGCCGCCATCTTTTCTCCTCCTTCGCAGGAAACCACGCCCCCTTATGCTCCGGGCGCACTCGTGTGACGTCACGAACCTCTAGTTCCGAGGACCGACGAGAAACGTGAATCAACTAAACCCTGCCCTGTGCCTACTGCCCCACCTCCCCCAACCACCCCAGTTCCGGAACTTCCAGAGGCTGGTGGGGCGAGCGTGGGCGATAGATGTGACCGGTGCGCTTAATCTGGTCCTGGGCGTAGTGTTATCAAACCTCCTTTCTCCCTCCGTCGTGCCTTTCCGCTTGTTCCTGGAAATCAGAGGCACGGAGGTCCGAGAAAGTTGTATAAACTGATGTAACTCACTCCTTTACACACAGGGAAACCGGGCATCCACGATTCAGCTAGCATTAAGCGCCAGGTTCTGTTGGGAGCATTTTGGGTGCATTCGGTCACGTCTTTCTTACCTCCCACCGCTTGTGTTGCCAGGGAGATTTAGACGCAAGCGGTATTGGATCACCCAAAAATGCAACTAGTCGTCCAACTAGGTACTTGATGTGATGGTGTTTGTTCTTGCTCTTTTTCAGTTGTGGTGTTTTGTTGTTGTTGTTTGGGGTTTTTTGTTTGTTTGGTACCGAGGATTGAACTCAGGGGCACTCGACCACTGGGCCACATTCCCAGCCCTTTTTTGAATTTCATTAGAGACAGGGTCTCCCTGAGTTGCGAAAGTGCCTTGCCATTGCTGAGGGTGGCTTTGAACTCGCGATCCTCCTGCCTCAGCCTCCAAATGCTGGGATTACAGGCGTGCGCCACCGCGCCCGGCTCACACTTTTTCAGTTTTAAGGGGACAAATTTTAATTGTACCTGCCACTTTATACTAAGCAGCGATTTAGAGACCTGCAGCATATCCCTTAGGCAGTATCCCCATTATAAAATGAAGTACCTGAGGCCCCGGGAGGTTAAGCAACATACTTAAGGGCACAAAACCGGCACGTGCTCAGAGGCTATTAAGTAAAAAAAAGCCAAGTTTGAATGTGTCTCTGATTCCAAAACCCGTGATCTAAATATTCTTCCTATTGAGCCCTTTGCCTAGAATCTGGTCAGTTGGGATCGCAAACTGGGGGACTGCAGCCCTGAATTTCCCTCTGCTAAGCTACTAATCACAGTTATCTTCACCAGACGTTTTTTTTGTACCGGGGATTGAACCCAGGGGTGCTTTGCCACTGAATTACATCCTTATTATTATTATTATTTGAGACAGGATCTCTTGCTAAGTTGCTTAGGGCCTCGTTAAGTTGTGAGGCTGGCCTCCAACCTGCAATCCTCCTGCCTCAGACTCCCAAATTGCTGAGATTACAGGTGTGCAACTCCTTCACCAAACATTTGACACTGGAGAAGGGTGATAACTACCTGATGCTTGCAGTTATTTTTGTATAGTTATTTAAGTTCAACTAGCTCATAACCAGTCATAACAAGGAACCTAGCAGGCTGTTGGTTTGGTATTAGAGGAGACACTTCCCTCTGTTTTTTTTTGTTTTTTTTTTTTTTTTTTTATAAGTCTGAAAAGAAGAAAAAAAAGAAAAAAAACTACAGACGTGGTTTACTGTCCAATTGAGAGCAGTAACTCAAAAGGTGGGAGAGGGCTGGGGTTGTGGCTCAGCGGTAGAGTGCTCACCTAGCACGTGCGCGGGCCCGGGTTCGATCCTCAGCACCACGTAATACATTCCATTGTGTATAACTAGAGGAAATAAATAAATTTTTTAAAAAAAAGGTGTGAGAAGTTATTTCAAAATGAAATGCTTGGGGGCTGGGATTGTGGCTCAGCAGTAGAGCGCTTGCCTAGCACGTGCGCGGCCCCCGGTTTCGATCCTCAGCACCATGTATAAACAAACGCATTGTGTACAACTAAAGCAAATAAATAAATATTTTTTTTTAAATGAAATGCTTGGGGCTGATGTTATGACTCAGTGGTAGAGTGCTTGCCCAGAATGTGTGAAGCCTTGGGTTCGTTTCTCAGCACCGCATATAAATAAATAAAATAAAGGTCCATTGACAACTAAAAAATTTAAAAAATGAAATGATTTTGGGAAAGCTGGATATCCACATGCAAAAGTGTGAAGTGGACCCTTACCTCACAGGATATGCTAAAATTAATTCAAATTCAATAAAAGACCTAAGCTTAAGACAAAAACATAGAAAACTCTTAGAAGAAAACATACTGGAAATCTTCATGACTCTGTATTTGGCAGTGATTTCTTGGACATGACACAAAAAACACAGGCAATAACAACAAAAAGATAAATTGAACTTTTAAAAATTTATGCAGCCATATGTAATGGCTCATGTCTGTAATCTCAGTGATTTGTGAGGCTGAGGCAGGAGAATTGCAAGTTTGAGGCCAGTCTCAGCAATTTAGTGGGGCCCTAAGCAATTCAGTGAGACCCTATCACCAAATAAAAATAAAAAGTGTTCAATCTCCAATACCAAAATTAAAAAAAAAAAAAAAAAACTGTACATCAAAAGTCACTATCCAGGGCTGGGGTTGTGGCTCAGCGGCAGAGTGCTCGCCTCGCACGTGTGCGGCCTGGGTTCGATCCTCAGCACCACGTAAATATAAATGCATTGGATTGTGTACAACTAAAGTAAATAAATATATATTTTTTAAAAGTCAATATCCAGCACCTAATAGAAGAAAAAATAGGCCCAAGTCTTCACCACATCAGCCTGGGATATGACTTCCTTAACAAGACTCCTAAAGTGCAAGAAGTAAAAGCAAGAATCAATAAATGGGATGGATTCAAATTAAAAGCTTCTTCTCAGCAAAGGAAACAATAATGTGAGGAGAGAGCCTGAAGATTGGCAGAAAATCTTTACCACGTGTACCTCTGATAAAGCATTAATCTCTAGGATATATAAAGATCTCAATAAAACTTAACACCAAATAACCCAGTCAATAGATGGGCTAAGGAACTGAACAGACACTTCACAGAAGAAGAAATACAATTGATCAACAAATATATGAAAAAGTGTTCAACATCTCTAGCAATTAGAGAAATGCAAATCGAAACTTTTCTTGATGATTGCCACTCTTGTCAGAATGGCAATCATCAAGAAAACAGGCAACAGGGGCTGGGGATATAGCTCAGTTGGTAGAGTGCTTGTCTTGCATGCACAAGCCCTGGGTTCAATCCCCAGCACCACCAAAATAAATAAATAAAAATACAGGCAACAATAAATGTTGGTGAGGATGTGGGAGGAAAGGTACACTCATACATTGCTGGTGGCACTGCAAATTGGTGCAACCACTATGGAAAGCAGTATGGAGATTCCTCTGAAAACTGGGAATGGAACCATCATTTGATCCAGCTATCCCACTCCTTGGTTTATAACCAAAGGACTTAAAATCAGCATACTATAGTGATGCAGCCACATTAATGTTTATAGCAGCTCAATTCACAATAGTTAAGACTATGGAACCTGGGCTGGGATTGTGGCTCAGTGGTAGAGCGTTCACCTAGCACGTGCACGGCCTGGGTTCGATCCTCAGCTCCACGTAAACATAAATGCATTGCATTGTGTACAACTAAAGCAAATAAATAAATATTTAAAAAAAGACTATGGAACCAACCTAGATGTCCCTCAATAGATAAATGGATAAAGAAAATGTGGTACATATACTCAATGGAATATTACTCAGCTTTAAAGAAGAGTGAAATTATGGCATTTGCCAGTAAGTGGTTGGAGTTGGAGAATATCACGCTAAGTGAAATAAGCCAATCCCACAAAACCCAAGGTCAAATGTTTTCTCTAATATGCGGATGCTAATTCACAATAAGGTGGGGGGCACTAGGGAAGAATAGAGTTACCTTAGATTAGGTAGAGGGAAGTGATGGGAAGGGAGGGGAGGGGATTGGGGATAGAAAAGATAGTAGAATGAAACAGACATTATTACTGTATGTATATATGTGACTACATGACCAATATGATTCTGCAACATGTACACTCAGAAAAATGAGAAATTATATCCCATCTATGTATGATATATCACAGTGCATAAATGCATTCTACTGTCAGTATAACTAATCAAAACAAATTTTAAAAAAATTTTAAAATCACTATCCAGAGAGTGAGAATATTTTCAGATCATGTATCTAGTAAGGGTATAATATCCAGAATATATGAACAATTACCAAAACAACAACAAAAACCAAACAACCCAATTTAAATATGGGTGATGACTTGTATATTTCTCTAAAGATATTCAAATGGTCAATAAGCACACACACACACAAAAATACTCAACATCACTAGTCATTCAGCATCACTAGTCATTAGGGAAATGCAAAGCAAAAGCAAAATCACAATAAGATACTCCTTACACCCTTAGGATGGGATATTTTTAAATGGAAAATAACAGACATTGGCAAGAATATGGAAAAAATTAAAACCCTGTGTATTGCTGGTAGGAATGTAAAATGATCCAGTTACTGTGGAAAACAGTTTGGTGGTTCCTCAGAATCTACCATATGATCTGGCAGTTTCACTCCTATTATGCACAAAAGAATTAGAAGAAGGAAATGAAGTGGATACTTGTACACAGTAACCAAAAAGTGAATAAATAGATGAACAGCTTGTGGTATATCAGAGCAAGGCTCAACAGTGAACTCCAGTAGTCCAGCTACTTGAGAGGTTGAGGTGGGAGGATTACTTGATCCCAGAGAGTTCTAGACAAACTGGGACAACAATGAAACCCTGCCTCAAATACCCCTGAAAAACAAAAATATGATATATTCAATTAATGAAATATCATTTGGCTATAAAAAGGAAGGAAGTGCTAGATACATGCTACAACACAAGCAAAATTGAAAAACATTATACTAACCAGGTGTCGTGATGTGCACCTATAATTCTAGCAACTTGGGAGGCTGAGGCAAAAGGATTACAAATTCAAGGCCAGCCTTGGCAATTTATTGTGACTTTGTCTCAAAATAAAAAGGACTGGGGATATAGCTCAGTGATAGAGTGTTAGCATGCCTGAGGCCCTGGGCTCAATCCCTAGTACCAAAAAGAAAAAAGAAAATGTTAAAATGGCAAATTTATGATATGTACATATTACCACAATTATAACAGATTGATAACAAGTATTGGCAAGGATGTGAAGAAATCAGAATCTTCATGTATTGCTGATGGAAATGTAAAATGGTACAGCCACTTTGGAAAATAATCTGGCAGTTCCTTAAATGGTTAGATACAGAGTCTGTATGTACGGCCTAGCAATTCCATTCCTAGATATGTGCCAGAAAGAAATAAAAACATTCAACTAAACAAAAACATGTACACAGATATTTGTAGCAGCATTATTCATGAAAGCCAAAAGCTGGAAACCAGCCAAATGTCCATCAACTGATAAAGGGAATAACAAAATGTGGTACATCCATACTGTGAAATATTATTGGGCTAGCAAAAGAAATGAAGTATTTAACATATTGTAACATTGATGAACCTTGAAGACATTATGCTGAGTGAAAGAAGCCACTTACATAAGACCACATACTGCAATATTCCATGTGTATGAAATATCCATAATAAGGAAATCTACAGAGACAAAAGTAGATTAGTTAATTGATTAAGTTAGAGATGGGGAATAGAGGATAGGGTTGATAGCTAAAGGGTATGGGATTTCTTTGGGTGAGGTGATAAAAAAATGTTCTAATATTGTGGTGATGGTTGCATAAGTCTATGAGTATACTGTAAAAATCCTTTAAAACAAGTGAGTTATATAATATGTAAACTCAGTAAATCTGTTTAAATTTTTTATTGTTTCTATTCATTTGTTTCTGGAATATAGAAATATACTTGATATTTGTATTTGAGCTTGTATCTAATATGCTCTTTGGTACAGATGTTTATAGAAGATTCTCTCTTTCTGATTAAAAAATTTCCTCCTGTTCCTATAATGCATAAAGTTTCTTTCATTCATTCTTTCTTTTCTTGCATAAGGTTTCTATCATGAGTGTTTATCAAATGTATTTTTGGCATCAATTAAGCATATGTTATTGTTTTTTTATTTTAATTCTGCTAATGTGGTAAGAGCTTTATTGAGATATCATTCACATACCATACAATTCAATCATGTTAAGTGTAAATTCAAGAGTTTTTCATTTATACAAAGATATGTGCAGCTGGTGCGGTGGTGCATGCCTGTAATCCCAGCACTTGGGAGGCTGAGACAGGAGGATCACGAGTTCAAAGCCAGCCTCAGCAGCGGCGAGGTACTTAGCAACTGAGTGAGACCCTGTCTCTAATAAAATACAAAAAAGGGCTGGGGATGTTGCCCAGTGGTCAAGTGCCCCTGAGTTCAATCCCCAGTACCAAAAAAAAAAAAAAAAAAAAAAAAGATATGTGCAACTATCAACACAGTCTTAGACATTTTTTAGTTGTTGATATACCTTTATTTTTTATGTATTAATATGTGGTGCTGAGGATTGAACCCAGTGGTTCACACATGCTAGGCAAGCGCTCTGCCACTGAACCACAACCGCAGCCCCAGTCTTACACATTTTTATCACCCAAAAAATAAAACCGGGAGCGGTGGCGCATGCCTGTAATCCCAGCACTTGGGAGATTGAGGCAGGAGGATCACGAGTTCAAAGCCAACCTCAGCAAAGGTGAGGCACTTACCAACTCAGTGAGACCCTGTCTCTAAATAAAATACAAAAAAGGGCTGGGGATGTGGCCCAGTGGCCGAGTGCCCCTGAGTTCAATCCCTGGTACCAAAAACCAAACAAACAAAAAAACCCATATTGGAGACTGAACCTGGGTACTTTACTACAAAGCTACATTCCCCAGACATTTTTGTTTTTATTTGTGTATTTATTTTTGTGGTACTAAGGATTGAACCCAGGGGCACTCTACCACTGAGCCACATCTCCAGTCCTTTTTATTCCCATCTCCCAAGCCCTAAACAATCACTTATCTACTTTCTGTCTCTATGGGTTTCCATATTCTAAATTTTCGTTTAAAAAATATTTATTTTTTAGTTGTAATTGAACACAATACCTTTTTATTTTATTTATGTACCTTTATGTGGTGCTGAGGATCAAACTCAGGCCTCGCATGTGCTAGGCGAGCACTCTATCACTGAGACATAACCCAAGCCCCTCTAAATTTCCTTTTGTTAATACTTTTAGTTGTAGATGGACACAATACCTTTATTTTGTTTAAACAACAATACCTTTGTATTGTTTACTTTGTTTATTTTTTGTATGGTGCTGGGGATCTAACCAAGTGCCTCATGTGTGCTAGGCAAATGCTCTACCACTGAGCCACAACCCTAGCCCCTAAATTTTCATATGAATGAAATCACATAATATGTGGACTCTTGTAACTGGTTTATCACCTAGTGAAATCTTCTCAAGATTTATCCATGTTACATCATGTATTAGTATTTCATTCCTTTTTATAGTCAAATAATTTTCCATTATGTGGACACTTTGTTTGTTCATTCATCAGTTAATGGTTTTGGCTTGTTTCTGTCTTTTAACAATTATGATTATAGCTGCTGTAAACATTCATACACAAGTTTTTGATGAACATATGTTTTCATTTCTCTCAAGTACCTAGGAATGGAATTGCTGGATTGTATAAGGGTGACTGTACATTTAATTGTTTGAGGAACTGCCAGATTGTTTTCCAAAGTGGCTTCATCATTTTACATTCCTATCAGCAATACACAGAGTTTCCATTTTTACCGTGTCCTTACCAACATTTGTTATTTTCTTTTTTTTTTTTTTTTTAATTTTTTTTAGTTGTCAATGGACCTTTTTATTTATTTGTCTGTGGTGCTGAGAATTGAACCCAGTGCCTCACACATACTAGGCAAGCTCTCTACCACCGAGCTGTGACCCCAGCCCAACATTTGTTATTTTCTGGGTTTTAAAAAAGTAATTTTCAGCTGGGAGTGGTGGTGCATGCTTATAATCACAGTGGCTCAGGAGTCTGAGGCAGGATGATTGTGAGTTCAAAGCCAGCCTCATCAATTTAGCAAGGCCCTAAGCAACTTAATGAGACCCTGCTTTAAGATTAAAATATATATATATGTATATATATGGGGCTGGGGATGTGGCTCAGTGCTTAAGTGCCCCTGGGTTCAATCCCTGGTACAAAAAAAAAAAAGAAAGAAAGAAAAAGAAATATCCAGCTGGGCATGGTTGACACATACCTATAACCCTAAACCCGAGCCACCTGGGTAGGTCAGGTAGGAGGATTGAAAGTTCAAGGTCAGCCTTGGCAATTTAAAGAAACCCTTTCTCAAAATAATAAAGAAGCTAAAGTTGTAGCTCACTGATAAAGTTCTCCTGAGTTCGATTCCCAGTATCAGTAAAAAAGAAAGAAACAGTAATATTTATTCTTATGAGTGTGAAGTAGTATTGTTTTAGTCAGCGTTTTTGCTGCTGTGACTAAAGGACCTGACTAGCACAACTGTAGAAGATGAAGAGTTTATTTGAGGGCTCACAGTTTTCAGAGGTCTGTCCATAGAAGGACAGCTCCATTTTTCAGGGCTTGAGGTGAGGCAGAACATAATGATGGTGAATTAGGACAGAGACCTCCACTCAGAAGACCCTTACCATAATTAAGTAGAAACCCCCACCATATTTGTGTCATGTAAGTTCCTCTTAGCCTGTCAGAAAGCATTTTATCAGTAATAACTTCTGCGGAAGGGCATTGTAGTTGGTAGTTTCCTCTTTTTGTAAATGCCAGGTTTGCAGGAAAAAAAAAAAACTCTGTCTAGTCTTTAAAAAAAGGAACAAAAAGCACTTGTCATGTAAACCTTCAAGCCCCCCCCCTTTTTTTAAATATTTATTTATTTGCTTTAGTTGTATACAATGAGTTTAGTTTTTTGTGATGCTGAGGATCGAACCTGGGCCACACTCAGCCTAGGCGAGCGCTCTACCGCCGCTGAGCTACAACCCCAGCCACAAGCCCCACCTCTTACTGGGTATAAAGTTCAAAGAATTTCCAAAATCTTGGTCCAGAGAATGTTTTAGGCAAAAGCCCTCTCTGGACCGACTTAAGTCAATAAACCTGCTTCCTGAAAATTCCTCGGGTGTCCAGCCTCTTCTGTTCTACTTCATCAGAAGAATGTGGCAGAGGGAAACAGCTCATGTGATGATCAGAAAGTAGAGAAAGAGGTCTCCAATTGCCAGATACAAATATGTACCCCAAAGCCATGCCTCCAATTCCTAACTCCTGCCACATCCTACCACTTCAGTTACTGATCAATTAATCCTTTTCTTTTAAAATATTTATTTATTTACTTTAGTTGTACACAAAGCAATGCATTTATGTTTATGTGGTGCTGAGGATCAAACCCAGGCCACACATGTGTGAGGCAAGCACTCTGCCGCTGAGCCACAACCCCAGCCCCCGATCAATTAATCCTTATCAAGGGATTAATCACTGCCGAAGGCCAGCTTCAGCAGGGATGTCAAGGTCAGCCCGACCAATGCTGGAGGGGAACATTGATGAAATGAAGTAATCCACACATGAGACAGGTTGTAGAAATCCTTCTACTCTTCTGATTTTACTTTTTTTCAGCATGGCTTTTTATACATCCCAGCAAGCGCTGTAATTTACATTTTTTCTTTAGGAGGTTACATAAAAGAATTTCAGTAAAGAAGATTACAATAAAGGATTACATTAAAGGATTCCAGGAATTAACTATACAATAAAGATTTCCAGTAATTAACTATAAGGGGTTACAATAGGTTTCCAGTAATTAACTACAAAAGGTTACAATAAAGAATTTCCAGTAATTAACTATAAAAGGGTTACAATAAGGAATTTCAGGAATTAACTATAAAAGGTTATAATAAAGAATTTCCAGTAATTAACTATAAAAGGTTACAATAAGGAATTTCAGGAATTTCCAAGGAAAAATCAAATATTATCCTAAGTACATACTACTGATTAATATTATCTATAGGCAGGGGAAAGTATTCTAAAAATCTTAAAGCTAATGTTAAAAATTCCTCAACTCTAGGTATGCCTGCTCATAAAGTTATATTGCCCTAGTATCTTCTTTAAACTTCAACTGGGCTTATCTTGCTGGTTTCGTTAGTTCCTGGCTTAGATTCCACAGGGCCATTGAACTGGTTTTATTTTTGATAATTAAATGTATTAGAACCTGGTGGTCATACAGCAGAAAATACATCAAAAGCACAGACAAAAGCACAGACAAAGTTAATTCCTAATGGTCGCATAAAAGTGGCATCTCATCAGCAAAGAGGAGCCACGCTCAGACTTCCAGGATTGGAAGGAGCTCGGGCTCAAACTCATTTGCATGACCAAGGAGAACTCAAATTATTGGGCTCAATCCCTGGTTAGGGAGATCTCAGACTCACAGCCCCGAATTAACGGGTTGGAGGTTGAGCTCAAATCCCCGGATGAGAAATACTGCAAATCAATGATTGGATTAAGACTCTCAGAAACCCAATAATTTCTCCTCTGAACCTTCTTGCACTGTCTCATATGTGAGCTTTTGGAGGGCATGTCACATCTAAACCATAACAGGTATCTGTTGATCCAAGACGCAAAGAAAAGACCACCAACTCCAATTTTAGATTAAAGCAAGCTTATATTGTATACATATAAAGAGAGCTGGCCAGGGCTGCCCCTCCCAAACACTGGGCTTGGGGTCAGCCCAGCTCTCCGGGAAGACAAGGTTTTTATAGTTCAAAGAGTTACAGAAAATCTTGGGAACTTACAGCTAACAAGGTCAGACATGTGTAATTCAAAGCAAGTAGCAAACTAATATCTACATGGCATTGCATTCCAAGAAAAAAGGGGAGTAATAGTCAAACCCCACATCAAAAGTTTATGAGGCACCGTTAGTTTGAGAGAGAGAGAGTTGTTATCTGGTCAAGGAAAGCCAGGCCTGAGCGAGCTCAAGGCCTGGGAATGAATGCCAGACAATAAGCTCAAGCCAAATAAGAATCCTAACATTTCATAGAAAACTGAAGTGGGCTTTTCATAACTTTTTGACAAGATGGCTCCCAGTCTTAAGATGGAATTAGGCTGGTTTATCATATCTAATTGTGATTTTGTTTGCATTTTTCTGATGACTAATAATGTTGAGCTGGGGCTGGGATTGTGGCTCAGCGGTAGAGCGCTCGCCTCGCATGTGTGCGGCCCGGGTTCGATCCTCAGCACCACATAAACATAAATGCATCGCATTGTGTACAACTAAAGCAAATAAATAAATATTTTAAAAAAAAATAATGTTGAGCATCTTTTCATGTGCTTGTTGGTCATTTGCATACCTTCCTCAGAGAAATGTCTAGCCAAATCCTTTGTCAATTTTTCAATTGGTTTGTTGTTTTTTTTTCTGTTGAGTTTTCCCTTATAAGATAAAAATTTGCAAATGTTTTCTTCTGTGGTATGTCTTTTCATCTTCATGATGGTGTCCTTTGAAGCACAGAAGTGTTTAATTTTGATAAAGTTCCTTGCACCTATTTTTTCTTTTGTTGCTTGTGCTTTTGATGTCATATATAAGAATCATTTACCAAACCCAAGTTCATGAATATTTACATCTATGTTTTCTTTTAAGAGTTTTATAGTGGGCTGGGGTTGTAGCTCAGCGGTAGAGCGCTCACCTAGCATGTGCACGGCCCGGGTTCGATCCTCAGCACCACGTAAACACATTGTGTACAACTAAAGCAAATAAATAAATATTAAAAAAAAAAAGAGTTTTATAGTTTTAGTTCTTTTTAAAAAAAAATATTATTTACTTTTTAGTTGTAGTTGGACACAATACCTTTATTTTATTTATTTATTTTTACTCGAACCCAGGGCCATGCACATACTAGGTGAGCGCTCACTGCTGAGCCACAGCTCCAGCCTCTATAGTTTTAGTTCTTATATGCAAGTCTTTGATCCATTCTGACTTGTGTATATGGTATGAAGTGAGGATCCAGTTTAATTTTTTTTTTTGGCCTGTGGCTATCTAGTGTACATTGCTCAATTTTTATTTGTTAAATCAATCTTTCACGGCTCATCAAAGTGTATTATCTTTTTTATATATTACTAGATTCAGTTTGCTAATTTTTTTATATTCTTTTTTTAATATTTATTTATTTGCTTTAGTTGTACACAATGGGTTTTTTATTTGTACATGGTGCTGAGGATCGAACCCGGGCCGCGCACGCGCTAGGCGAGCACTCTGCCGCTGAGCCACAACCCCAGCCCCAGTTTGCTAATTTTTATTTAGAATTTTTGCATCTACTTTGTGAGATTGTATTATTGTTTGTTGTTGTTTTGTCATGCCCTTATCTGGTTTTTGTCATTATAAATGAATTGGGTCCATGCCCAGGGGCACACACCTGTAATCCCAGTGACTCAGGAGACTAAAGCAGGAGGATCATAAACAAGTTCGAGCCTCAGCAACTTAGTGAGGACCTAAGCAAGACCCTGTCTCAAAATAAAAAAAGGGCTGCTGGGCGCAGTGGGCTGTGAGGCTGGGCAGGAGGATCCTGAGTTTAAAGCCAGCCTCAGCAACTTAGTGAGGCCCTATACAACTTAATGAGACTCTGTCTCTAAATAAAATATAAAAAAGGGCTGGGGATGTGCCTCAGTGGTTAAGTGCCTCTGAGTTCAATCACTGGTACCAAAAATACATAAATAAATAAAAATTAAAAGTACTAGGGAGGGGATGTAGCTCAGTGATTCAATCTCCAGTACTGTAAAAAAAAGTTTTTTTATAGGAATTTGTCCATTTTATCAAAAATTTCAACTAACTGGCACAAGCTTGTTCATAACATTCTCTCTCTCTCTTTTTTTTTAAGTTGGCAGGATATTTAGTAATGTATTCATATTCTTTCTCAACATTGGTGAATTTTTTGTAGTCTTTCCCCCCATTAATTCTTCCTAGAGATTTATTAATTTTGTCATTTTAACAGAAGCATTTTAAGATTGATTACTTTCTCTATTGCATTTTTTTAAAAATCATTAATATCACCTGGAATCCCAGCTACTTGGGAGGCTGAGCAGAAAGATGAAAAGTTTGAGGCCAGCTTGAGCAACTTAGAGAAAACTTGTTTCAAAGTAAAATACAAGAAGGGCTGGGTGTGTCACTCAGTAGTGGTGTGCCCCTGGGCTCAATCCCCATACTATATAAAAAATAATCAATTATGGGCTGGGGTTGTGGCTCAGCAGTAGCACACTCGCCTAGCACGAGCGTGGCCAGGGTTCGATCCTCAGCACCACGTAAAAATAAATGCATTGTGTACAACTAAAGCAAATAAATAAATATTTTTTAAAAATAATCAATTAATAAATAAAAGCAAAAGGATTATAATTTTTTTTTTTTTTTTTTTGGTACCAGGGATTGAACTCAGGGGCACTCAACCACTGGGCCACATCCCCAGCCCTGTTTGTATTTTATTAGAGACATGGTCTCACTGAGTTGCTAAGTGCCTCACCGTTGCTGAGGCTGGCTTTGAACTCACAATCCTCCTGCCTCAGCCTCCCAAGTGCTGGGATTACAGGCATGTGCCCCCGCGCCCAGTGGTTATAATGTTTTATATATGTGCAAACACATATATATCATGCATATGTATATGTGCATAAATATATATGCATGTATGCAGTATATATATTCTAAACTTCTTAAAAGAATACACACATATATGTATGTCTCTATTTAAGAGTGTGTATGTGTATGTGTGTGTGTGTGTGTGTGTGTGTGTGTGTGTGTGTGTTTAAGGCCTTCCTCCAGCTATACAATTTGGTGAATTTAAGGAAATATGTGCCTGATTTGGGGATCTTCCATCAAGTTGTCAAACAATAAATTCGAGACTGTATTCACTTAATGGGGAGAAGGGAGAAGGACTAGAGAAAGAGCAGAGGGAGGGGAAGAAGCAGGGAGAAAAAGTAAATACAGTGATAGAAACAGTCATGCCCATAGTAAGTTGCATTTACGTTCACCAAGTATGTTTGCTGGACCTCACCTCCAGCTCCTGGCCTCTTAGAGAAGGTTGTGCAAATTTTTTCAAAGCTGCAGACCTAAATTCGATGCATGATCTATGAGCAGATAAACCTGTAGTCAGTAGGTCAGAGTTCATCCCAGCATTTTTTTGTTTTTGCCTATCTGCATCTTTAAATATTTTTACATTAAAATGTATTTTGACTGATAAATAAAACCATGAAAATTGTACACATTTATGGGGTACCATGTGATATTTTGATACATATATACATCATGTAGTGTTTAAATCATGTTACCCATAATTATTTCCTTAAACATTTATCATTTCTTTTTTTTTTAAATATTTATTTATTTACTTTAGTTGTACACAATGGAATGCATTTATGTTTACGTGGTGCTGAGGATCGAACCCGGGCCGCGCACGTGCAAGGCGAGCGCTCTGCCGCTGAGCCACAACTCCAGCCCAACATTTATCATTTCTTTTAAAATTTAATTGTAGATAGACATCTTTATTTTATTTATTTTTAAGTAGTGATAAGGATTGAACTCGGTGCCTCACACATGTTAAGCATGCACTCTACCACTGAGATACCACCACAGCACCCATTAATCATTTCTTTATGGTGAAAACACTCAAACTCCTTTCTTTTTTTTTTCAAATTTATTTTTATTCTAAGTTGTTAGAAATGACAGCAGAATGTATTACATTTCATATTACACTTGTAGAGCACATTTTTACATATCTCTGGTTATATGCAAAGTATATTCACATCATTCGTGACTTCATACATGCACTTAGGGTAATGATATCCATCTCATTCTACCATCTTTTTTTTTTCTTCACCCTTTTGCCCCCTCCCATCCCCTCCCTCCCCATTGGCCATTCTAGTGTTCCTCTAATCCTCCTATGCTCCCCATCTCAACCCCACTATGAATCAGCCTCCTTATATCAGAAAAAAAATTTGGCATTTGGCTTTTTGGGATTGGCTAGCTTCATTTAGCATTATATTCTCCAATTTCATCCATTTACCTGCGAATGTCATGATTTTATTCTCTCTTATTGCTGAGTAATACTCCATTGTGTGTATATACCACATTTTCCTTATCCATTCATCTACTGAAGGGCATCTAGGTTGGTTCCACAGTTTAGCTATTGTGAATTGTGCTGCTATAAACATTGATGTGGCTGTGTCCCTGTAGTATGCTGTTTTTAAGTCCTTTGGGTATAGACTGAGGAGTGGGATAGCTGGCAAACTCCTTTCTTTTAGCTTTCTGAAATACATAGTACATTATCATTATATATTGTTACCCTACTGTAGTGCAACAGCATACCAGAACTTCTTAGTACTAACTATAACTTAGTTCCCATCGAGCAATCTCTCTTCCAATCTCCTTAGCTCTGGTAACCACCATTCTACTCTCAACTTCTACCAGATCAACTTTTTTTTTTTTTTTTTTTTTTTTTTTGGTACTGGGGATTGAACTCAGGGGCAATCAACCACTGGGCCACATCCCCAGCCCTTTTTTGTATTTTACTTAGAGACAGGGTCTCATTGAGTTGCTAAGTGCCTCGCCATTGCTGAGGCTGGCTTTGAACTAGTGTTCCTCCTTCCTCAGCCTCCCAAAGTGCTGGGATTACAGGCGTGCGCCACCGCGCCCGGCAAGATCAACTATTTTTATATTCTGCATATGTGTGAGATTATGGATACTGTTGGGACATTCCGGACGCTGTCTGTCGAGGGGATGGAGAAACTCTGACTCTGGTTGCTTACCACGCCCTGTGGAGGACCGGGGCTAAGCAGGGGGCATGGCTATGACATATCGTGAGAATCGGAACCGCCCTGCTGGTCACTGATTGGTTATTTTTGGGCCTTTATAAGTACATACCACCTTTTAATAAATGAGTCTTTGACACCGCTTCCGACCAAAACTCCCCAGGTGTGGCCTTGTGTCTGTCTGAGGGGCCGGGGAGAAGGCATCGGCCAACTTTTGCCCTCTGGGCCTGTCTTCGCCAGGTAGGCTAACCCTGTCCCTCTCTGCCGGTCAGAAAGGGATTTCTTCTGGGCCCTGAAGGGGGTTGGTTAAAGACCTTGGCTCCTTTAATATAAGTAACGCAGCAGGATACTTGCTTTTTATGTCTGGCTTATTTCACTTAATGGTCTCCAATTTTAACCATGTTTTGGCAAATAGCAAATGACAGGATTTCATTCTGTTCAGAGGAAGTTCTATGGATCAAACCCAGGGAGGCCCTTGTGCCTGCTAAGCCCTGCTGTACCACTGAACTACAGCTACATCTCCAGCATTATTTCATTCTTTTCTTGTGCTGCTAAGGATTGAACTACACACAAAAAAATTGCTAACAAGGCCGGGCGCGGTGGCGCACTTTGGGAGGCTGAGGCAGGAGGATTGCGAGTTCAAAGCCAGCCTCAGCAATGGTGAGGCACTTAGCAACTCAGTGAGACCCTGTCTCTAATAAAATACAAAAAAGGGCTGGGGATGTGGCCCAGTGGTCGAGTGCCCCTGAGTTCAATCCCCGGTACCAAAAAAAAAAAAAAAAAAAAAAAAAAAAAAAAATTGCTAACAAGCACTCTGCCAACTAAGCTATATCCCCAGCCCATTTATTCCTTCTTATGGCTATACAGTATTCCAGGATCTTAATTGGCCATATTCATTCACTCAGGAAAAGCTGTCTTTATGGCACAGGAGCAGAGGAACAGCTGATAAACCTAGTTCATTCATCAGAAATACATATGCACACTTTGCATGATGCAGCCAAAGTGAAAAATTACACCAAAGGCAGCTCCTGGAGGACTACTGCACAACAAGAAACAAATTTGAAGCCGGGCTGGGCGCGGTGGCGTACGCCTGTAATCCCAGCACATGGGAGGCTGAGGCGGGAGGATCGTGAGTTCAAAACCAGCCTCAGCAATGGTGAGGCACTTAGCAACTCAGTGAGACCCTGTCTCTAATAAGATACAAAAAAGGGCTGGGGATGTGGCCCAGTGGTCGAGTGCCCCTGAGTTTAATCCCCGGCAACAACAACCACCAAAAAAAAAAAAATAAATATATTGAAGTCGGGCATGGTGGCGCACGCCTGTGATCCCAGCACTTGGGAGGCTGAGGCAGGAGGATCACGAGTTCAAAGCCAGCCTCAGCAATGGTGAGGCACTTAGCAACTCAGTGAGACCCTGTCTCTAATAAAATACAAAAAAGGGTTGTGATGTGGCCCAGTGGTTGAGTGCCCCTGAGTTCAATCCCCAGTACCAAACAACAACAACAACAACAAACAAATAAACCCTACAAATTAGAGTCCTTCCACTGTCATTGGTAACACCTCCAAGCATCACCAACTGTGCTGGTTACTTCATGTGGTTGGGTGGAAGAAAGACTGTTTTCCCAAGCTTATAGGAAAAGAAATGGCTAACTGAAGAGTTTGTTGTAGTTGTTGTTTTGGCACTGGGGGTTGAACATGGAAGGGGTGCTTTACCACTGAGTTACATCCCCAACCTTTTATTTTTTTCAGACAGGGTTGCTATCTCACTAAGTTGCTGAGAGTCTTGCTAAATATCTGACGGACCTTAAACTTGCAGTCCTTCTGCTTTGGCCTCCCCAGTAGTTGGAATTACAGGTGTTCACCTCTATGTCCAAGTGGGCAAGGAAATCAATGCCTTTTTAAAAAAATATTTATTTATTTACTTTAGTTGTACACAATGCAATGCATTTATGTTTACGTGGTGCTGAGGATCGAACCCGGGCCGCGCATGTGCGAGGTGAGCATTCTGCCGCTGAGCCAAAACCCCAGCCCAATGCCTTTTTTTTTTTCTGTGTTGGTCATCATTCCCAGGGCTCCTGCATGTTAGGCAAGTATTCTAGCGTTGAGCCACAACCCCAGCCCCTACTGCCTTTCTTTCAGGGAGGCTGATGGTGTCGCCGCCTGAAGTGATGGCCGCTTGGAGCAGCAAAGCCGTGGGAATAAGTTCAGAGGCAGACTGGAAACAAACAGGATCTTTATTCTGTCAGTTTCTCTCTCTGGCTTTAACAACTCTAACACGTACCACACACCAGCAAACAACCAACAACCAAAATGGCCCCAACCCGCTCCACGCTCTGCCCAAGTCTCTCGAGGTCCCGGGACAAGTCTCCTGAGACTATGGAAGGCGGCAATGTCCAAAACTCCATGGCCCGAAGTCAACCGCAATCAATAGCCATCTCCCCAAACAGGGCTCCTGCATGATGTATATGTGTGCAGTGAGCAGAAGATCATCAATAGCAGGACACACCTTTATAACAAAGCTGTTCATATATTTCATACACCCTTAATATTTGAAAATTTAATATGATAGATTATTTTACGTGATCCCAAAGAGCTATGAATGGAGCACCAAAATCAAATACTTTCTCTACATGGAAAATGTAGCCTCCTTAAAAGAATATGATAATTTAAGTGAAACTTAGAAACAATAACCACCACAGTCTAAACACTATTTCTGGCTCTAATAAAATTTCAAACAGACTGGGTAAGGTGGTTCATGCCTGTATTCCCACCTACTTGGCAGGTTAAGCCCAGAGGATCACAAGTTTGAGGCCAGCCTGGGCAACTTAATGAGCCCTTATCTCAAAATAAAAATTAGGGCTGGGGTTGTGGCTTAGTGGTGGAGAGCTTGCCTAGCACGTTCATGGCCCAGGTTTGATCCTCAGCACCACGTAAAAATAAAGGCATTGTGTACAACTAAAACAAATAAATAAATATTAAAAAAATAATAAAATAAAAATTAAAAAGAGTTGGGATTGTAGCTGAGTGGCAAAGCACCTAAGGGCTCAATCCTCACTACTGCCCCAAATTTAAAAATGCACATAGCATGAAGTTGCTGCTGACTACTCAAACTCTTCAAAAGTTCTGCTTTGGGGCTGGGGTTGTGGCTCAGCGGCAGAGTGCTCGCCTCGCACGTGCGCGGCCCGGGTTCGATCCTCAGCACCACGTAAACATAAAATGCATTACATTGTGTACAACTAAAGTAAATAAATAAATATTAAAAAAAAAGTTCTGCTTTGTCTAAAAGGAAAAATCTGGAGGAGCATTGTTATGATTCTCACCCTTCTGAGCCTCCAGTCTCAAAGATGTAAAGTCCAGGTAAACAGGATTCCCTAGGTGTCACTCAGTTTTGTGTTATCATGACAAAATACCTGAGATAATAAGCTACAAAGAAAGGTTTATTTTGGATCTGTTTTGGAGGTTTCAGTCCATGGCTGGTTGGCCTGTTTTTGAGCCTGTGGGGAAACAGCACATCATGGCAGGACTGCATGGCAGAAGAGGCTTATTCATGGTTGCCAGGAAACAAAAAAGTGAGGAAGAGGGCTGGGTGAGGTGGCACATGCCTGTCATCCCAGCAGTCTGGGAGGCTGAGACAGGAGGATCACAAGTTCAGAGCCAGCCTCAGCAACCGTGAGGAGCTAAGCAACCCAGTGAGACTCTGAATGTAAATAAAGTATAAAATAGGGCTGGGGATGTGGCTCAGTGGTTGAGTGCCCCTGAGTTCAATCCCTGGTCCAAAAAAAAAAAAAAAAAAAAGTGAGGAAGAGGAAAGGTTGGGGAGCGTCCCAATATTCACTTCAAGGGACTTCTCCTCCACTAAGCTAACTTCCTTCTAATAGTCCCCACCTCTTGATGATTCTGCCATGTCTCAATAATGCCTTTGGCTGGGGATCAATACTATTAATACATAGGTCTTTGGGGGTCATTTCAGATCCAAACCATAATAACTTTTGCATCCCAGCCCAGGGCTTGAAACCAGCTCTCTACTAACTAGTTATGTGACCCTGGTTAAATGACTTACCTACTCTGATTCCCCCATGACTTATCTTTACATTCAGACTTCACTTACCTCATGGAATTGTGAAGATGAAATGATGAAGCATAATTTCAAAGGTGAATTATAATGGCTACTAGGCATTAACTTCTTCTGAGATTTCTCTATTGTCACTAGGGGGCAGAATTGTCCTAGGATTTAAGATGCAGCGTGGGATGGAACCTGTGACTGAACTTTGAATTTTCAAAGCAATTTTGCAAACCTGTGGTGGTGATGACAGAGCTGCATTATGGTTTGGGGGGAAAAAAAAAGTGGCACCAGCAGAAATGGAAAAGACTGTGAATTCTGCAGCATGAATGAAGCCTTGAGACCAGCATGCTGGGCCTTTATCTTGAGAGAGAGGCTGCTCCCAGTGCTTTCTGTAGCTGAGTTGGAGAAAACTGATTTCTTTGCCGTAAACTGGGAGCAAATGTGTTTCTCTGTGTAGAAAGTTTAACAATCCAACCAGCTGCTTTCAGTTTTTGATAATGGATTATGGTGTTGAAGGGCCTGCAACTCACTTTGAAACTCATGCATGTCAAACTCACTCCTGCATTTTTGCCTATTTTTTGGGCTCCTGCCTCTATAGAAGTATTAAAAATTATATTTTACAACTGTGTTGTTATAAAGACTATTGCTTTTATAACTTGAATTTGTATTCTTTTTTTTTTTTTTCTCTACCAGGGATTAAACTCAGGGGCATTTGACCACTGGGCCACATCCCTAGCCCTTTTTTGTATTTTATTTAGAGACAGGGTCTCACTGAGTTGCTTAAGTGCCTCAGCATTGCTGAAGCTGGCTTTGAACTCATGATCCTCCTGCCTCAGCCTCCCAAGTGCTGGGATTACAGGCGTGCGCCACCGTGCCCTGCTGAATTTGTATTCTTAAACCCAGGTCAAACTAATTATTTTCATAATTATTATTTTTCTTAAGAAACTAAGTGGGGCTGGGTCTATGGCTCAGCAGTAGAGCGCTCGTCTCTCATGTGTGAGGCTGTGGGTTCAATCCTCAGACCACATAAATAAAATAAAGGTATTATGTCCACCTACAACTAAAGAAAACATTTTTTAAAAATAAATGCATTGTAAGCCGGGCTGGGTGGCGCACGCCTGTAATCCCAGCACTTTGGGAGGCTGAGGCAGGAGGATCGCGAGTTCAAAGCCAGCCTCAGCAATGGCGAGGCACTTAGCAACTCAGTGAGACCCTGTCTCTAAATAAAATACAAAAAAGGGCTGGGGATGTGGCCCAGTGGTCAAGTGCCCCTGAGTTCAATCTCCGGTACCACAAAAAAATAAAAATAAAAAATAAAAAAATAAATGCATTGTGTACAACTAAAGCAAATAAATAAATATTTAAAAAGAAAAGAAAGTAAGCATTGTTGTGGGCCTTTAGATATACCATAGCCCCTAGCACTTTTCTTTCTGTGCCTGTTGGTTAAGTTGGCCCTGAGTGAGAGGAATTATACATCACTCATGATGCAATGGGATGAGAGAAGCCTGAGTTTTGAAAGTGTCTGAGTCTTGGCCAGGCCTTTCATAAGTGTATGGCATAACAAAATACACAGACTGGGCTGCTAAACAACAGAATCCTATATTCTTGAAGTTCTGGACGCTAAGAGGCTAAGTCAAAGTGTAGGCAAGATTGGTTTCTCCTGAGGCCTCTCTACCTGACTTGCAGATGGCCAACTTCTTGCTGCATTCATACATGATCTTTATATATATATATATATATATATATATATATATATATATATATATATATACACACAGTCCTTAAAAGGAATGTAATGCTGCAATTAGGATGAAACTTGCAGACATGCTAGGTGAAATAAACCAGACACAAAGAACAAATACTGTATGATTCCACTAATATCAAGTACTATTATCAAACCCCACTAATAGCAAATACATAGAGACCGAAAATAGAACGGTGGCTTTCAAGGGCTGGAGGAATGGTGGAATGGAAGTTATTGCTTATTGGTTGTAAAGTTTTTCTTTGGATTGATGAAAACATTTTGGAAATAGTGGTGAGGGTTGCATGACATGCAAATGTACTTAATACTACTAAATTGTATACTTAAAAATATTTAAGTAGTGGGGCTGGGATTGTGGCTCAGCGGTAGAGCACTCGCCTAGTACCTGCGCGGCCCGGGTTCGATCCTCAGCACCATGTACAAATAAACACATTGTGTACAACTAAAGCAAGTAAATAAATATTTTAAAAAAATATTTAAGTAGTAAATATTATATTTTACCAAAATAAAATGTTTTAAATAGAGTGAAATAAAAAAGTTTTAATTCTTTCAGAAAATGGTGAATTTTCTGTTATGTAAATTCCACTGCCTGTTTTTTTTTTTTTCTGAGGATTGAACCCGGGGATGCTTAACCACTTAGCTACATCTGCAGCCCTTTTTAGATTTTATTTTGAAACAGGGTCTCACTAAATTGCTTAGGGTCTTGTTAAGTTGCTGAGGCTGGCTTTAAACTCATTATCCTCCTGCCTCAGCCTCCCAAGCCACTGGGATTACAGGCATACACCACTATGCCTGGCTACATTCCCACACTATTGCGGTACTATTCACAATTGCCAAAACAAGGAATCAACCAAAGTGTTCATCAGTATATGAATGGATAAAGAAAATGTGTTGTAGGTTGAGGCAGGAGGATCACAAGCTCAAAGCCAGCCTCAGCAATGGCGAGGCACTTAGCAACACAGTGAGACCCTGTCTCTAATAAAATACAAAAAAGGGCTGGGGATGTGGCCTAGTGGTCAAGTGCCCCTGAGTTCAATCCCTGGTACAAAAATAAATAAATAAGGGGCTGGGGTTGTGGCTCAGAGGTAGAGCGCTCGCCTAGCACGTGCGCGGCCTGGGTTCGATCCTCAGCACCACGTAAAGAATAAATACATTGTGTACAACTAAAAAGAACAAATAAATAAATATCTAAAATAAATAAATAAATAAATAAATAAAATGTGTTGTGTATACACAATGGAATACTATTCAGACATAAAAAGAATGAAGTCCTATAATTTGCAGCAACATGGATAGAAGTGGAGAATATTATATTAAGTGAAATAAGCCAGGCACAGAAAGATAAAATACCACAGGTTCTCATTTATGGGTGGGACTAAAATGTTGCTTTCATAGAAGAATAGAGTGGAACAGTGATCATTACAGACTGGAAAGGGTAGGGGTTAGGGAGGATGAAAAGAGATTAGATAGGGGGCATTAAAACGGAGTTATGCCCAGCATGGTGGCACATGCCGATAATCCCAGTGGCTCGGGAGGCTGGGGCAGGAGGATCCTGAGTTCAAAACAAGCCTCAGCAGTTTAGCAAGGCCCTAAGCCACTCAGTGAGACCCTGTCTCTAAATAAAATAGCAAAAAAGAAGCCGGGCACCGTGGCGCACTCCTGTAATCCCAGCACTTGGGAGGCTGAGGCAGGAGGATCATGAGTTCAAAGCCAGCCTCACCAACGGCAAGGCACTTAGCAACTCAGAGAGACCCTGTCTCTAATAAAATACAAAAAAGGGCTGAGGATGTGGCCTAGTGGTGGAGGGCCCCTGAGTTCAATCCCCGGTAAGCAAAAAAAAAAAAAAAAAAGCAAAAAGGACTGGTGATGTGGCTGCTCAGTGGTTAAGCACCCTGAGTTCAATGCCTGGTACAAAAAAAAAAAAAAAAGAGTTATATAGAAGGAATTAAATTTTTTTTAGTTGTCAATGGACTTTCATTTTATTTTATTTATATATGGTACTGAGAATCAAACCCAGTGCCTCACACATGCTAGGCGAGTGCTCTGCCACTGAGCTATGACTCCAGTTCATTTTTTTTTTTTTTTTTTTACCAGGGATTGAACTCAGGGGCACTCAACCACTGGGACACATCCCCAGTTTTTTTGTATTATAGACAGGGTCTCACTGAGTTCCTAAGTGCCTTGCCATTGCTGAGGCTGGCTTTGAACTTGTGATCCTCCTGCCTCAGCCTCCCAAGTGCTGGGATCACAGGCGTGCGCCACCATGCCCAGCTTCCAGTTCATTTTTTTCTTAATTTGTTTTGGTGTTAGGGACCAAACTCAGGGTTTAGAGTAGCAAGCACTCTACCACAGAGCTACACCTTCAGCCCTTTAGTTCTGGTTTTCTATAGCATAGTAACTATTATCTACAACAATCTATATTTTAAAATAATTAGAAGAACTTGGGGTGTAGCTTAGTGGCAGAATACTGGCCTACTACGTGCAAGACCACAAGTTTAATCTTTAGCATCAAAACAAACAAAATCAAAATTTAGAAAAGTTTCCCAACACATGGAAATGATTAGTGTCAGAGCTGGGCGCGGTGGTGCACGTCTATAATCCCAGTGGTTCAGGAGGCAGAAACAGAAGGATTGTGAGTTCAAAGACAGTTTCAGCAACAGTGAGGTGCTAAGCAAATCAGTGAGACTCTGTCTCTAAATAAAATATGGAATAGGGCTGGGGATGTGGCTCAGTGGAGAGTCCCTGAGTTCAATCACAGGTATGCCCCCCAAAAAAAAATTTAAAAAGAAAGAAATTATTAGTATTTGAGTGGGGAAAGTTAATTATTAATTTGATCATTATACATTGTATGTACATATATTGAATTATCACTCTGTACCACATAAATACATACAATTAGTATGTCAATAAAAAGAAAAAATTAGCAGTTGGATACTTCAAACACCCATATTCCTAGTGAGTAGGACAATGTTCTTGGAGCTTGAGGGACTCTCTAGGAAATTATGCTGAGTAAAAAAGCCAGTCCAGCTGGGTGCAGTGGTGCACGCCTGTAATCCCAGCACTTGGGAGGCTGAGGCAGGAGGATCCCGAGTTCAAAGCCAGCTTCAGCAATGGTGAGGCACTTAGCAACTCAGTGAGACCCTGTCTCTAATAAAATACAAAAGAGGGCTGGGGGTGAGGCCCAGTGGTCAAGTGCCCCTGAGTTCAATCCCCTGTACAAAAAAAAAAAAAAAAAAAGCCAGTCCATAAAGGTTATATGTTACATGAACTGTACAACATTCTTTCTTTTTTAAAAAAATTTTTTTAGATGTTTATGGGCCTTTATTTTATTCATTTATTTATATGTGGTGCTGAAATTTGAACCCAAGGCTTCACACATGCTAGGCAAATGCTCTTATCACTGAGCCACAACTCCACACCCTGTACAACATTCTTTCAATGACAAAATTATAGTAGAAATAGAGAATAGATTAGTGGTTGCCAGAGTTTAAGGAGAGGGTGGGAGAGGGAGGTTGGTGGGGCTATTAAGGGACTATGTGAGGAGTCCTTTTAGATCCTGGTGATAGAAATGTACTTGATACAGTATCTTGATATAGTATCGTGGTTGTGATAATGCATAGTTTTGCAAGATCCTCCCACTGGGTAAGAAACTGGGTAAATGGTACATAAGGATCTCTTTGTAATATGTCTTACAACTGCATGGGAATTTACAATTATCTCCCAAAAAAAGTTCAATAAAAATATCATTTTGGGGACTGGGGCTGTAGCCCAGTGGTAGAGTGCTTGCCTTGCACATGTTCTGGGTTCGATCCTCAGCACCACATGAAAATAAAAAAATAAAGGTATTGTGTTCATCTACAACCAAAGAAATTTTTGAAATATATAATTTTGGCACTGGAGATGTAGTTCAGTGGTAAATCAGTTGCCAACTATCCATAAAGCCCTGAGTTCCATCTCTGCTTCTAGGGGAAAAAAAATTCTGTTTCAGCCGGGCGCGGTGGCGCACGCCTGTAATCCCAGCACTTTGGGAGGCTGAGGCAGGAGGATCGCGAGTTCAAAGCCAGCCTCAGCAATGGCCAGGCACTTAGTAACTCAGTGAGACCCTGCTTCTAATAAAATACAAAAAAGGGCTGGGGATGTGGCCCAGTGGTCAAGTGCCCATGAGTTCAATCCCCAGTACCAAAAAAAAAAAATTCTGTTTCCTGTGTAGAGTTTGTTTGGTGCCAAGCAAGATGGATGTGGGTAGACTATAGATTCCTCTTTTCCAAGCCTCCATTTTAAGATGAGGAGAGTTTGCATGACTTTTTTTTTGTGTGTGTGTGGTACCAGGGATTGAACTCAGGGGCACTCGACCACTGGGCCACATCCCCAGCCCTTTTTTTTTGTATTTTATTTAGAGACAGGGTCTCACTGAATTTCTAAGTGCCTCGCCATTGATGAGGCTGGCATTGAACTAGTGATCCTCCTGCCTCAGCCTCCCAAAGTGCTGGGATTACAGGCGTGCACCACCACGCCTGGCTTTGCATGACTTTTTGAAGTTCACAGTTTCTGTATATGAAATGGCTAGACTTATACTGGATACTGCAATCTCATTCCCAGGATTCTCTTACACTCAAGTTACCCAAAGTTTTCTAGGCTAACTTTTTATGACTCTAATGCCTTCCTAGGAATACTGGAACAATGGGAGTATTAAAGTGTGTGTAGAAAAAACGAACTCAAGTTTGGTTTCTCCTACTATAGGCTCACAGCACAAACCACTTCTGATACCAGATTGTGTGCGGGTTTTCCCACATACACCAAGTCATCGATTCTGTAGCAGCAGACACCAGCCGGGTATCCTCTAATTCAATTCTGACACTATTTTCCTGGAGGTAGCATCAGATTCCACATATTGAGGATTCAATTCCCAGGACTGCCCCCACGTCAAATCCAGTAGTAAGTCTGGGCCTCCAAAACATCCAACCAACTGACCACAAATTGGAGTTCCCAGCTGAGTAGTCTCAGCTACTCAGGAGGCTAAGACAGGAGGATCACTTGAGCCCAGGAGTTTGGGGGCCTGCCTGGGGAACATGGCAAGACTCTGTCTCAAAACAAGCGGAAAAACAAATTGGGGTTCCCACGATCCCCTCCTCAGGTTTAGTTTATTAGACCAGCCCATATAACTCAATAAAATATTATACTTACATTAACTGGTTTATTTAAAATGATATTTTAATGGATATGAATAGTCAGCCAGATGAAGAGATACATGAGATAAAGTTTGGAAGCATTCTGAGCACAGAAGTTCTGTCCCCATGAAGTTGAGGTATACCACCCTCCTGGCACAGGGATGAGTCCTTGCTCACCTTTCTGAAAGCTTCTATATGTTCATATATCTAGAAATTATGTCCAAAACCTGTCTTTGTTGTGGCGCTCGTGATTGAATAGAGGCCCTCCTTTGGGTTTTTATGGAGACTTCATTGCAGAGACATGATTACAATCATGTCCAATCAAAATGTGATTGGACAAAAAGGGTATGATCTAGTGCTAATAGATTGAGTAGAGACACCTAGCAAGGCCTATCGAGATCTTTCAGCATTCCTTCTTCCCAGGTAGGTGCAGGACCCCCTTCTAAAACAGGGTTATTATCATCTATTATTAGAAAAGGTAGATCAGAGCTAGCTAGGTACAGTAATGCAAGCCTGTAATCCTGGCTATTGGGGAGGTGGTGGCAGGGGGATTGCAAGTTTGAGACCAGCTTCAGCAATTTAGTAAGACCCTGTCTTAAAAGATAAAAAGGTGGGGCTGGGGTTGTGGCTCAGCGGTGGAGCACTTGCCTAGCACGTGCGCGGCCCAGGTTCGATCCTCAGCACCACGTAAAAATAAACGCATTGTGTACAACTAAAACAAATAAAAAATATATATATATAAAAAAAGGTCCGGAGATATAGCTCAGTGGTATGGCACTATTGGGTTCAATTCCGAGAAAGAAAAAGGTAGATCCCTTTCTGTGGTACCAGGAATTGAACCCAGGGGCACTTTTATTTACCACTGAACCACATCCCCAGCACCCCTCACCCTGCCCCTTAATTTTTTTTTTTTTTAGTTGTAGATGGACAAAATACCTTTGTTTGTTTGTTTTTTATATTTATTTATTTGCTTTAGTTGTACACAATGCAATGCATTTATGTTTACGTGGTGCTGAGGATCGAACCCGGGCCGCGTACGTGCTAAGCGAGGGCTCTACCACTGAGCCACAACCCCAGCCCTGTTTGTTTGTTTATTTACTTATTTATATGTGGTGTTGAGGATCGAACCCAGTGCCTCATATATGCTAGGTGGGCACTCTACCACTGAGCCACAACCCCAGCCCCAGCAGAGCAGATTTTTAAAAGGATTTCCTAAGTCTTGAGCTGTTCCTAAGATTACATGTCAGGTAGAGCAGGTTTTTGGCTACTTCTGTCTTTTCATTAATTGTGTTTTTAAATGTATACTTTGTGGTAGATTGAATTATTGTCACTTGTCCCAATTCTTAATGTCCTACCTGTATTAAATCCTTGTTCTTCGCCATGTAGGTTTGCAGTTCCTCCACGATGGGTAGAATAGTTTCCCTGCCTTATTAATAGTTAGCTTGGCCATGTGACTTGCTTGGGTCAATGTAGCATTTAGGAATGAGGGGAGGCCTTAAATGAGTTTGGGTGTTGTGACTTGGCTCTCCTGTTCTGGGAAACTGTTGGTGTAAGGAAGATGAGACACTTGAAGCAACCCTTAGTCAATCTACAGATCCATGAGCAAGAGAATAAATGCTCATTGTCGTCTTCCACTGAACTTGGGATGATTTGTTATGCAATGATGTTGCAACAGTCGCTCACTGGTACATAAAGAATGTACTTCTAGTTAAGATTTGTGCACATGATGTAAGAAAAAAAATCAAGGTTTATATTTTTATGGTTTTTTAAAAATATTTATTTGCTTTAGTCGTACACAATGCGTTTTATTTTTATGTGGTGCTGAGGATCAAACCCGGGCCACGCACATGCTAGGCGAATGCTCTACTGCTGATCCACAATCCCAACCCCATGGTTTTTCTTTTCTTTTTTTTTTTTTTTTTTTTTTGTGGTACCAGGGATTGAACTCAGGGGCACTCGACCACTGGGCCACATCCCCAGCCCTTTTTTTTTGGTATTTTATTTAGAGACAGGGTCTCACTGAGTTGCTAAGTGCCTCGCCATTGCTGAGGCTGGCTTTGAACTGGTGATCCTCCTGCCTCAGCCTCCCAAAGTGCTGGGATTACAGGCGTGCGCCACCGCGCCCGGCTGTCAAGAATCTTTTTTGGGGGATGGAGTACCAGGGATGGAACTCAGGAGCACTCGACCACTGAGCCACACCCCCAGGCCTATTTATTTATTTATTTATTTATTTATTTATTTATTTATTTAGTTGTAGATGGAGACAATATCTTTATCTATTTCTATGTGGTGATGAGGATCAAAAGCAGGGCCTCAGACCTGCAAGGCAAGTGCTCTGCCACTGATCCATAGTCACAGCTACCCCTCAGGCCTATGTTGTATTTTATTTAGAGACATGGTCTGAATGAGTTGCTTAGTGCCTTGCCATTGCTGAGGCTGGCTTTGAACTTGGAATCCTCCTGCCTCAGCCTCCCTAACTGCTAGGATTACAGGTGTGCGCCACCAAGCCCCACGTCTGCCACTGCACCACAACCCCAGCCCCATCAAGAATCTTATTAACACTTCGTAGCCGGTTGCAGTGGCGCATGCCTGTAATCCATGCGCTTGGGAGGCTGAGGCAGGAGGATCGCGAATTCAAAGCCAGCCTCAGCAATGGCGAGGCACTTAGCAACTCAGTGAGACCCTGTCTCTAATAAAATACAAAAAAAAAAGGGCTGGGGATGTGGCCCAGTGGTCAAGTGCCCCTGAGTTCAATCCCAAATACCAAAAAGGAATCTTATTAACACTTTGTGATGGCCAGTTCTTGGAAAGAACGTTTTCTCCTTTGATTTTGATTGCTTTCTCTTTTTTTTCCTTCCTTTTCTTTCTTTTCTTTTTTTTTTTTTTGGGGGGGGTATACTGGGAATTGAACCCAGGGGTACTTGCAGGGGTACTTGTCACCAAGCCACATCCTCAGCCCTCTTTTTAATATTTATTTTTTACTTATAGATGGAAACAATGTCTTTATTTTATTTTTATGTGGTGCTGAGGATCGAACCCAGTGCCTTATGCATAGTAGGCAAGTGCTCTACCACTGAGCCACAACCCCAGCCCTGTTTATTATTTAGAGACAGGGGCTCGCTGAGTTGCTTAGGGCTTCACTAAGTTGCTGAGGCTGGCTTTGAACTCAGGATCCTCCTGCCTCAGTCTCCTTCCCATAAACTGCACCATGATTTTGAACCCCTGTCAGTGAAGAAATTCTTAAATCATACTTCTAGAATGGTCTACTTTACAGTGTTGAAAAGAGGAACTGGACTGATGTATATTAACCTGGGTAAATCTCAAAAATAGAATTGACAGGGTGCAGTGGCACTGTCCCGTAATCCCAATTCAGAAGGCTGAAGCAGGAAGATAGCAAATTCAAGGCCAGCTTGGGCCATTTAGTGAGACCCTGTTTTAAAGGGCTGGGAAAGTAACTTAGTGGTAAAGCACCCCTGGGTTCAATCCCTGGTACTACAAATAAAAAATCTGACAACTGTTAATCAGCTTATCATCACTGTGATAAAACATCTGAGATAATCAATTTATCAAGGGAAAAGGCTTTCAGTCCATGGTCATATAATTCTGTTACTTTGAGCCTGTGACAACATAGTTCATCAGGGTAGGCACATGTTAGAGTGGGTCTGTTCACCTCATGGTGGCCAGGAAGTGCATGTGCTGGAGAGAGGAGGGGCCAGGGTTTCAATATCCCCTTCAAGGACATGCCCCCAATTATCTAATTTACTAGCACTAGGCCCCACTTTCTAAAGGTTCCTCCACCTCCCATGGAGGTGGGGAACAAGGCTTCAAAGCATGGATGGGCCTTGGTCCATTTAAGATCGAAAATGTCACCATAAGCAAGAGGCTAGAACGTTGTTTATGGAATGAGAGTCAGAGGGCAGATAGGGCATGGAGGGGCAATCAGAGGCTGAACTTAAGGAGCAAGAAGCAACCCTATAGGGGTTGATAGTTTATTGGGACTTTGGTGATAATCTGATTTATTTTAAACGTGACTAGAATCAAATGAAAAATGTCTCCCTTGTTAATTCTAGGTGGTGGATGAGTGCTTGTTATTCATTCTTTGCTCTTTTCTGCAACTTTTGCATTCTTCAAAAAAGTCTTTCACCTATCACCCTAGCACTTCTCCCTGTATCATAAAAATTGTGTCTTTGTTCCATCAGCCCTTGACCCATGTGTCTCCCCAACATGACCATGACTTTCCAAGGAACTGGCCTGAGAGGTGCCCAGGTAACCTGTTCAATAATGATTGGGAATCTATGTGCCATGGCTATGCAAGTGGCAGAGATGAGACTACAGAGACTTTGGCCTCTCAAAGCTCACAGGTTAGTAAGGTATCCTGACAAGTGAGCAGGCAGTTCATTGAGTGGGGAGTTCATGGACTGAGGAAACACATAAGAGAGGTGTCTAACAGCAAAGGGAGTGGTTTGGAGTTCACAAGAAAGAGACTAGAGAAATATAACACAGATCTTAAGTTGGAGAAATGAAGGTATGGGAGAAAAAACATTTCCAGCTAAGTGGGCAGACAGCTTTTGTGTAAGAACTTCAAGCAAAAAGACAGCATGGAGGATTTAAGGAACTAAAAGAAATTTGGGGTGATGGAGAGTAGAAGAGAGGTGGGGTTTGGAGAGAAGGGTGGGCTGATACACTAACTTCTAACTCCTTCATGACTAATACAGGCTCTGGTCCCACTATTTAACTACATAGGTGTTGCCGCCTGAAGCGCTTGGAGCAACGGAGCCGCGGGAAAAACTTCAGAAGCAAACTGGAGACAAACTGCTTTTTATTCTGATAACTTTTCTCTCTCGTTCTAATAATGACTAACACACGCCAAAAACACACCCTAAAATGGCGCTGACCCGATCAGCAATCTCGGCCAAGTCACTCGAGATCCCGCAACAAATCCCGTGAGACTACGGGTGGCGACAATGGCCAAATCTCCACGGCTCATAGTCAACTGCAATTAAAGTCAATCCCCAAACAGGGCTCCTGCACATAGGTATCTTACTGAATCTCTCATAAAGCCTGTTTCCACATCTACAGAATGGGACAAAACAACCACCCACAGCATAGATTTTTGTGAAGATTCAAGGAGATAATAAACAAAATGTTTGGCATTTGATCAGGGCTCAATAAATGCTACTCTTTGTCAAGTGGCTAGGGGGACACCATTGAGGGATCTAAGGGGTAGTTGGGACAAGTGTGAAATTGTGTTTTACAATCAGTACAGGAAGGACACAACAGGTGCCAAGTCTGTGAGATGCTACAATACTTTGGGATTTCCCCCCTATAAAACATTTCACCATCTTCAATAATCTGAGATTAAAAATGAAAAAGAATGGGAGATAAATTCCTAAAAGGACTACTACCAATGCAAGCCTCTACCCTCACCATCCTCACATATACCTGAGGTAGATGACTACAACTTGATGCCTCCTCCAAAGAGCTACAGCCAATCAGATGGTGGGAAGCCAGCAATGGGTGTGTGCCCCTGGAGCTGCATGGAACCAGATACCAAAAAGTGCTCAGTTCAATAGTCAGAGGCTGGGCAGCCGCCAACAGCTAGGTCCCTTGAAGAATAATTGAAAGGTGGAGTCGAATTAAGTGGTCTTCAAATATTCAAAGAGCTGGTGGGGCAAGAAGAACTTGGGCAGGTCTGTGCAGCAACCACATATGAGAGAACCATTCAATGACTCAGAATTGCTTACGGAACTGCTACCATATACAATCATGCATTGGTTACTGACAGAGACACATTAGAGAAATGTCATCAGGTGATTTCTTTGTTGTGTGAGCATCACAGTGTACTTAGATAAACCCTTTATGGTACAGATCAAGTCAATCACTAAAGTGGACTCTCAATGAACCAAATATGGGATGGATGAGGTTACTGCTGTGTTAACACAGCATACATTCTACAATATGCTTTCTTTTTAGTATGCTTTAGTAATAGCATAAAGCAAATGAACTAGTGACAATATAGTCATTTATTATCAAACTTGTCCTGTACATTACTGTACATGCTGTTATATGACTGGCAGCACAGGTTTGTTTGTACCAGCAATAACACAAACCCATGAGTAAGGTGTTGTGCTTCATTACAGTAGCTATGATCCTACCAGGCGATACAAATTTTTCAGCTCTGTTATAATCTTACAAGACCACCATTATGTAAGTTGTTCAGTGTTGACCAAAATATTATTTATGTGACAAATGGCTGCATGTCAAGCACTGTTCTAGGTGCTTGAAGGGCCAGGAGGGATCAGAACAAATGAAAACACGTCCCTAACTTCAAGGACCTTACATTACAGTAATTAACATAGGTGAGGAGGTAGTGGCAAGTACTATAAAAAGCAAGGGGAGATATGGGATGGGAGGGGGCATACTTCAAGCAGAGTGATAAAAAAGGCAAAGATCCATCTATAGTGAAAGAAGAAATATGAGGGAAAAGCATCCATGCACAAGGTAAGGTACAGCAGTTGCACATATCATGAGAGTATGCCTAGTCTGTTCAAATTGCTTCTACAACTGCAGAGAAATCTTAAGTAAAGCTATCAGCTGTCAGTGAGAAAGAAGACAGCACAGGAGGCTTGAGAAGGATGTTATGAAAAATTCACCTATGACCCTGGAGAGTTGGAAATTTTCTAGAATACTTAATAGAGAAGTCCCAGAATGAACTGCGGAAATGAGTTCTTCATCACTGGAAGAGGGCAGGAAGAAGATTCTTAAATCAGTTTGGAACACCCCTCTTACTTAGACCATCTCATAAATGTTAAGATTCTGTGATGGGAGATGTTATAGTAATACTACTGCATTAGTGGGTAATTAGTTTCTCTTCTCAAAAAAGATGGGACAACACTCCCCCAATTGTGAAACTTAATGAACAGAAGCACAGGATGCTTTCCAAATGGCAAAGATGACCTGGATAGGATTTCACATTGCCCAAGTCCTGAGGACTAAAGAGTTCTTGAAGGAAAACTGGGCATTCCTTTTGTTTTTTAAACATTAAAAAAATTTTTTTTTAGTTGTAGATGGACACAATACCTTTATTTTATTTATTTATATAGTTCTGAGGATCAAACCCAGTGCCTCACGCATGTGAGATAAGTGCTCTACCACTGAGTCACAACCCAGCCCTGGTACTCCTCTTGCTCTGGACAGAGGAAGAATCGTGTTTCTTTCTTTTTTTTTTTTTTTAAATATTTATTTATTTGCTTTTAGTTGTACACATGCGTTTTTACATGGTGCTGAGGATCGAACCCGGGCCACACACGGGCTAGGCGAGCGCTCTACCACTGAGCCACAACCCCAGCCCAAGAATCATGTTTCTTTCTAGAACATGTGGGTATGTTGTGAGAGTGTCATCTTTCACAGTCATTCTTTCTTTCAAATAGGAAGGACAGATGATTAAAAAGCGAGATCTTAATTAGAATAAGATATTTCATGCATGTATGATTTTATCAAAATGGACTCTACTGTCATGTATAACTAAAAAAATAAAAAAGTGACTCCTTTTTAAAAGTAAATACATGGGGGCTGGGGTTGTGGCTCAGCGGTAGAGCGCTAGCCTAGCAAGTGCTCAGCCCAGGTTCGATCCTCAGCACCACGTAAACATAAATGCATTGCATTGTGTACAACTAAAGCAAATAAATAAATATTTTTTTAAAAAATAAATAAAAGTAAATACATGGATCCCACTCTATTTATATCCCCCCAAGTAGTGTTCTCAGCAAACTAGAATCTTACTCCAAATATGTGAAACATAGTTTTACCTTAACGTATAATTGCCATGTGGGAAAAGTCAGTGACACTATTTCAAAAGCACACCTAAAATACTAAGCCAGTAAAATAAATACATACATAGTTGGTCAATTACCCAACTTAGTTAAGGTATTACTCAGCTCAAAAGGACTACTATTTCAAAATACCATATTCCCTCATTAAAAAAAAAAAAAAAAAAAAAGATGATTTGCCACTTGCCACTGCTGAGTATGTTCAAAATGTTACACAGCAGGTTCTGGAGGTCACCTTTGAGGTGGAATTCTATACATGTTCTGAGCACAGAACAGTTTTCAGAAAACATTCTGGAAAGTCTATTAAAAAACAAAACACATAATAAAACAATACCACATGGCATTACAGGTATAGTTTCAACCTAGTACCTAGTACTAGGCCACAAGAATAAAATTAACAGCCCTGAGAATTATTTGAAAGGTTTCAAAAAAATTTTTATTCTCATAAATTAACACACATAACAGTGGGCATTTTAGAGTCACAAACTACCAAACAGAAAAGGAACTGCAGGGGCATCATGTATGCCAATGTTACCAAAAATGTACAAATTTCACTGAACTATTGACCATGATAATATAGAAACAGTTCAGGCAGCTACTTACTGGCCCAGACCTTGGCTCAAGGAGATGCAGCCTCTCATGGAGAATTCAAATCCAATTCAGCACCAAGAGGGGCTTGTGAAGACAGTTAACAAGCATCAAATCTGAGCGTGCTGTGCTGGATGGCAGGCTACATGGGGACCCCCACTTCATAATCAAAGTTCCTGCTGTTCAACATGTGGCTAGATGGTAATATTAAGCTGATTTTAGTGAACTTAAGCCTTTACCCCTAGCCAGCTTTATACAGTTCAGTTCAGGCAAGGAGTACTCTCCTGGCATGAATCCAGGCAAGACACTCCATACCTCTGGCCAATTATTTTATACTTTGGATATAGCCACCCACAATGTGGTTATTTAAGAGGTCCTTTCCATGATACCAGGGGAAAAGTTTACAGAAACAAAACAAGGATATTAAAGAAAGCACCAACTGCACACTTCTCTTCCCACCCCAGGCAATGGGGGGAAAGTATCACTGCCCAAAAGTTGGTCTTTCGCGGATCTTAAATGTACATGGTACTGATGAGATGGAATCCCAGCTTGGAGACGGGAGTGGTGGCTCTCTGTCCATTAGGCTGCACTGTAGCCTTGGACCTGCTGCCACAGTCCTGTACACTTGCTGTTGGTCTTCACCTCAAGGAGATGGGTGGGCTGGGGATGAGCCACTGGGAGTCAATGCCCAGAGATTGGAATCTGGAATGGACCTTGGGTTGGCTCTGGTGCCCACGCAAAAGACCCTTTCAGGCAAAATTGTGACAAAGTGTCATGATTTTCACAGCTCTTGGAGGAGCACTGAGTTTTGGGATTCACAGCATGAGTTTCTGAGCTCTTCAGGCTCCGAGTAAGGCAAACGCTACATGTCTTTTCACTGTACCTCCCTCAGCTATAGCTCTGAAGAATAAGGTTGGTAAGAAAAAGTGGACAATCTGCTTTAAAAAGTTATGAGGTGGGCTGGGGTTGTGGCTCAGCGGCAGAGCACTTGCCTCGCACGTGCGCGGACCGGGTTCGATCCTCAGCACCACGTAAACATGAACTCATTGTATTGTGCACAACTAAAGTAAATAAATAAATATTAAAAAAAAAAGTTATGAGGTATGTTCAAACTAATGAAGATATGAAGTTGGAAAGGAGACCAAGGGGGGAAAAATAGAAAAGAGGAGGGGAGGTAAGGAGAGGCCAGTATAGCTAGAAACTCAAAAGATGGAAAAGGAGATGGGCAGAAGCTTAATTGGACCTGAGATTTCTCCTCTTTTTTTTTTTTTTTTATATTTATTTATTTGCTTTAGTTGTACACAATGCCTTTATTTTTATGTGGTGCTGAGGATTGAACCCGAGCTGCACACATGCTAGGCGGGCACTGTACCACTGAGCCACAACCCTAGCCCCTCTCCTCCTTATTCCTACATGAAAACGCTAAAACTTCTGGAGGCATTATAGTTGAATAAACTGTAATTAATGGCAGCTCAGAAATCAACTTCTAGCACATGATAGACCTCCTGTAGCCCTGTCAGGTGATATGCCAGAAGCTGACTAATGTCTCCCACTGTGGTCAGTGACCATAGGTTCTGAGGACCACTGACAGCCCTGAGGCTGGCTAGATAAATGGCAAAACTGGATGTTAAGACAGGTGTGGCTGAACTCTGCTAGAACCTGATGTATCAACTTCAGTTAATTTCAAGTTTGCAATGGGGATTCCTTTTTTGGAGCAGGGATAGGGCCCTCTGGTGAGGGTAGGCCAAGAATTCCAAGGACAGGCAGGGATGGCTTCAGAGCAGTTTCTTCCCTACATTCAAGGATAAGGAAGGAGCCAGGTTCCCCTAGTCCTCCATTTCCAGATGCCAATGTTTCAAGGACCTTTCAAGGAACGTTCAAGCGCCATGCCTATAATTGGCAAACTTGAAATTTGTGTCTGTTATGTTGGTGATACTACATCTGTGCTACCTCATCTTTCATCTGCTGGGTGACATGACTGCCACAGTACTACTTTAGCTATGGTAAGCAATGGAGTCCCTACATGTTTGTACAAGGGAAAAATGTATTACTCATTGTACTTTCTCTAGCAAAATGACAGAGGCACTGAGTGCCTAAAAACCTTGTCCAAGAAAGGGAGAGGTATTGAAGTGAAACACAGGTCATGTCCACATGGTCTGGATAAAGTGGATATAGAATGGCAGAATCTGGCCAGCATCATTCAGAGGCAGTATGGAACCCTGGTGCTCTTCTAATCCTATTGGGCCATGGCCTGGGAAGCTTCTGTGGATGTCCAGCTATATATGTCACTTGTTTAAATGCTATGCCTGAGGCAGCGGGCCTGGATGATAGACGTGGCACTTTTTTTTTTTTTTTTTTTTCCTGTTCTTGTCAGTTTTTCTGCTCCAGCATGGCACAAACTTAACCTGCAAAGGAAAGGCACATAGAGACCTCCCACCCCCCCCCCCTACCCAAACAAATGGGGAAACAGAAAATCCTAAGAGAGTAATCCAACATTCCAGAAGGGCACCATTTGCTCCTGACTGGGAAATGTCCCTGGAGCTATGACAGGTCTATCAGTGATTGCTTTGTGGCAGTGGCTCCTAGGAAGATTGAGTGAGGTGACCAGTGTTCCAAGGCTGGCTTGAGCATCTCACTGGCCAAGGAAAGTTGACTCTCTGAACTCTTATTTTAAATGAGAGAAATAAAATAAATTTAAAAGAAAAAAGAAAGAAAGAAACTATAAGGGAAGGAGCGGGGAAAGGAATGAGACTTCTCAGCCTGCTGCCCAGACTCCTGGCATGTATAAACCCAGACACTCAGCTACTTCAGGCATTTGACAGCATTTCCAGTGGGTCTGACCAGGTATTCTCAGAGGATTGGCCATGGAATTTCAGAATCCCAACATGAGAAGGCATCACTGGGTCTGAACTACTACCCTGACTCTCTCCCTACTCCTGGAGCAGACTGCTTGGATAGCTGCAAACACTCTGGGTTGGTCTCTTATCACCACTCAAGTTGCTATACTCAACTTGGTTACATACCAATATTTGAGAAAAAACCATGCTTGACCTTAGCAGTTTTTAAATGTTTGGAAGAGAAATCTGGTTTTACTTATATCACTAAAAAAAAAAATGTGTGTGTTTAGTGGGCAGGAATGAGAACCCAGAAGAAAAAGTGCTCCTTCAAATGAGCTACTCTAGAAGTTACAGATGGGGAGGGATTACTTAAAACACACGAATGGGAAAATGTTTCCTCCATGTACTGATCATCTGAGTCATATGCCTGACATGTATTCTCCTAAGACATATACTGTCTTTCTCTTTAATGTCTTTAAAAAAAAAAAAAAAAAAATCACATTTAAAGGCCCCAAACATGCAGCAATTAAAAAGAAAGAAAGAAACTGAAAATAATCAACACCACAACATTAAAAGTGCAACTTACTTTGGGGCCTGGACGGGCTACTCTGGCACTAGTGACCCATAGTCACAGCAGGGAAAAAATGATGGGAAAAGGCCCCCCACACACGCATACACTCATATACACTCATACCTCAAGGTTCTGGACAGATAGACTCAAAGGATTAGGAAACACAATAGCTCATCTTTTCTTGACCATCTAAACGAGCCAGTGAGACCACATAGGGCAGGACACCAGGTCCTCCTCCCTAGGCCATGTTTCTAAGTAATCTTGGTCTAGCACCACCGTAAACAAAGCAGAACTTTCATTTGGACGTGCAAATGCTGTGAGTCCTTGGAATCCTAGTGTTGCTTAAGATATGTGGCTTCTTCCTCCTGTGGATAGCAGAGATTGGGAGGAGGTGGCCAGATGTCATTCAGGACCATTTCCAGGAGAAAAGAGCATTCCTGAGGTTCTATACTCAGCAGTAGAAGTAGAGGACCCTCCTTTACCAGTTCCTAAAAAGGCTGCACCTTGAAATAGGTAAATATTCATGGACTGGGCATCTTCAGTGGTTTGGGCCCTATGGGCAAAATTAAGTGACCTCTTCCAGGGAGGTCTGAAAACATACAAAATTGACACCCTTATATGAATTTGTCTCAACAGCCTGATGACTGCTCCTGTTCCTCTTCCTTAGCAAAGAAGGTCTCTAGTTCCATCAGTTTCTGTAGCAAAAGAGCATCCAGTTCTTGACTCTGCAGAGCTGCCTTCTGGGCCCTGGTAAAGCTGCCTGTCAACTTGACTTTACCTCGTGCTCTCCTCTTTCGTGGTACTGTAAAATCCTGAAATTCTAGAACTCGCTTCCTCTTCTGTTGGCTTACTGAGATTAGTGTACCATTTCGTTCCTTGGGTTCCTCAAAGATGGTCTCTAAACACCTGAGGACAGGGTACAAAACAAAATCAGTGACAGACTGACTCACATGGCTCATTAACACTTCTAGTTAATAGAACCTATTAGCTACTTGTACTAACAACTCTCTCTCTTTCTTTTTTAAATATTTATTTATTTACTTTAGTTGTACACAATCAATGCATTTATGTTTACATGGTGCTGAGGATCAAACCCGGGCCGCGCACGTGCAAGGCGAGCGCTCTGCCGCTGAGCCACGACCCCAGCCCCCCTAACAACTCTTTACTCAACTGTTTTCTCTAGTTAGCATCTATCTATATGTATGAAAAACACACATATAGGTATTTATTAATATGTATATGTATACATAGAGAAAAAGTCCAAACTGGATGATACAGAATAAAAGTGAAATTAATCATCCCCACCATAGACAATAATAAAATTTTTTTGTGTGTAATTTCCCAAAAGCCATTCAAAGTATAGACAAACATAAATAACATATTAGGGACTGGCCCTTTTCTATAAAGGTCAGGTAGTACTAACATTTTAAACTTTGTGAGCCATATAGGTTGCTATTACAATTTTTTTGTTTTCCTCTTCCTTCTTTTTTTTTTGGGTGGGGGGGAGGTGGCGGGCAGGGGATTGAGCCCAGGGCCTTGTGCACGCAAGGCAAGCACTCTACCAACCAAGCTATATCCCCAGCCCTCTTCTTCTTCTTTTTCTTAATAAAAAAAAATATATACATATATAAATATATACACATATATATATATTTAGTTGTTGGACCTTTATTTTATTCGTTTATTTATACGTGGTGCTGAGAATCGAACCCAGTGACTCACGGATGCTAGGCAAATGCTCCACCACTGAGCTACAACCCCAGCCCTTCCCTTCCTCCTTTCAACAACAACAAAAATGTCAAAACCATTATTATAGGTCATTTAAAGAAAAAAAGAAAGAAAGAAAAAAGAAAGCTGGGCATTGTGGGATGCACCTTGTAGTCCCAGCACTAAGGAGGCCAGAATGGGAGAATACTTTGAGCCTAGGAGTTACAAACCAGAGAAACCTATCTCATTAAAAAGAAAAGAAAAAAAAAAAAAAAAAAAAGCCACTGGCTGGAATTTGGCCTATAGTTTATCCATGGCATATAGCCCAGACAATAGCAAACTGTAACTATATATACTGTCCTATACAATGTGTTGACCTATAGATACCCTTTAAACTTGTTCCAATTTATTACAACAACAACAAAAATCAGATTTTTTTTTTTTTGGTGATAGGGGGAGGGTACTGGGGATTGAACGTAGGGTGCTATACCACTGAACTACATCCCCAACCTTTTTTAAAATTTTGAGACAGGGTACCACTAAATAGTTAAGGCTGGCCGGGCGCGGTGGCGCACACCTGTAATCCCAGCACTTTGGGAGGCTGAGGCAGGAGGATCAAGAGTTCAAAGCCAGCCTCAGCAATGGCGAGGCACTTAGCAACTCAGTGAGACCCTGTCTCTAAATAAAAATACAAAAAAGGGCTGGGGATGTGACCCTGTGGTTGAGTGCCCCTGAGTTCAATCTCTAGTACCACACACACACACACACACAAAAAAAAAAAAAAAAAAAAAAAAAAGTTAAGGCTGCCCAGGAACTTAAATCCTCTTGCCTCGGCCTCGAGAGCTACTGGCATTATAGGTATCTGCCACTGTATTGAGCCAGATTAATTTTTTAAGGTTATACAGCATAGTCCATTATAAGGATGGACCAAATTCGAGCAAAGGATTTTTTGGATTGTTTCAAATCCTGTCCTATCATTCAATGAATAGTCTTGTACAAATGTCTTAAGAGCACATGGATGAAATCCTACAACTCTTGGGCTATATCCTAGACAAAATAAATGTCATAGACTTGAACTCAATTCAGATCCAAATGTGGTCAAGAGAAACTTTATGTACTTGGTGTTTGAATCACATCTCAGGACCAGTGATGTATCAGTCCAAAAGAAGTTGACCAGTAAGTGTGTGTATATATATATATATATATATATATATATAACATATATATATATATATATATTTTATTTATTTATTTATTTATTTTTAAATATCCATCCATTTGCTTTAGTTGTACACAATGCGTTTTATCTACGTGGTGCTGAGGATCGAACCCAGGCCGCGCACGTGCTAGGTGAGCACTCTACCGCTGAGCCACAACCCCAGCCCCTTTATTATTATTATTTTTGATACCGGGGATTGAACTCAGGGACACTCGACCCCTGGGCCATATCCCCAGCCCCTTTTTGTATTTTATTAGAGACAGGGTCTCACTGAGTTGCTAAGTGCCATGCCATTGCTGAGGCTGGCTTTGAACTCATGATCCTCCTACCTCAGCCTCCCAAGTGCTGGGATTACAGGCGTGCGCCACCGCGCCTGGCCAGTAAGTATACTGGGTAAAAACACAAATATAAACTACAAAGGAACTACATTTTATATGTCTACCTAACCCATGCATATTTCTTCCCTACTCTACTACTGACCACAATGCAAGCACAGGGAGCAAAAAATATCAAATTCTAGTTATTCGTAAGTACCAATATTGGTAGAGCTGAAACCCTTCTGAAGTACTAAATATTTATATCAATCATTTCAGAATTCTCCCCCTCCCCTTTTTAAAAATTTCCCAGCCAAATGTACCTACCTGTTTGCAGGAGGAGACTTATAATTCTTGTTGGTATATATTTCTTCTAAACTAAACTCCTTCTTCTTTAACCTTAAGAGAGAAGAAAATAAAATCTTTATGCGTTCTATAGAATATATATTAGTTTCACAAATCTACCTCCCCTTCCATTCTTTTATTTCAATCTTGTTATAATAAGTTAGAGATATGTCTTATGTGAGCGATACTTACTAGGTTTTCTCTCGCTGGCTGCCAATCTTCAAGTTTATGAAATTTAGTCCATTTATGGAATTAGGAATGATATATTTGGATTTATTCTACTATTTCATTTTACAATTTCTCTCCTCTCATGGTTCTGGAGATGGAACCCAAGGACCCATGTCTATCAGACAAGCAGTCTACCACTGAGGTATATCCCCAGCATGTCTGTCTTTATAAACTTTCTCCTGGCTTGGAAATTATACACTCTTTCTTGTAAAGGTTGGCAATAATTTTTATTTTTGGTACCAGGGATTGAACTCAGGGGCACTCGACCACTGGGCCACATCCCCAGCTCTTTTTTGTATTTTATTAGAGACAGGGTCTCACTGAGTTGCTAAGTGACTCACCATTGCTGAGGCTGGCTTTGAACTCATGATCCTCCTGCCTCAGCCTCCCAAGTGCTGGGATTACAGGCGTGCACCACCACACCTGGCTGGTTGGCAATAATTTTAACCAGCACATTAAACTTATAAACTGAAGTGAATCAGTACTCTCACTCTTCTCTCAAACAAAAAAGGTCCCTGGAATTTTTTTTTTTTTTTTTGTATCAGAAATTGAACTCAGGGGCACACAACCAGTGAGCCACAACCCCAGATGAGTTGCTTAGGGCCTTGCTAAGTTTTTGAATCTGGCTTTAAACTTACAATCTTCCTGCCTCAACCTCCCAAACCACACCACCATGCTCTGCTGGGCATGGGCTTTCTATTCTCTTCTCTTTTCTCATTTTAAGACAGGTGTCTTGCTATGTTGTCTGGCTTCAAACGCCTGGACTCAAGTAATCCTTCTGCCTCAGCTTCCTGAGTAGCGGGGAGTACAGGTATGCATTATTGCACTTGGCTATTTCTTTTTCTTTTTCTTGTTTTGATACCAGGGATTGAACTCAGAGGCACCGGAACACTTGGCCACATCCATAGCCCTTTTTTGTATTTTATTAGAGACAGGGTCTCAATGAGTTGCTAAGTGCCTCGCCATTGCTGAGGCTGGCTTTGAACTCGCAATCCTCCTGCCTCAGCCTCCCAAGTGCTAGGATTACAGACTTACACCACTGTGCCCAGTGGCTATTTTTTAAAAAAAATATTTGAAGCCGGGCGTGGTGGCGCACGCCTGTAATCCCAGCAATTGGGAGGTTGAGGCAGGAGGATTGAGAGTTTAAAGCCAGCCTCAGCAATGGCAAGGCACTTAGCAACTCAGTGAGACCCTGTCTCTAATAAAATACAAAAAAGGGCTGGGGATGTGGCTCAGTGGTCGAGTGCCCCTGAGTTCAATCCCCGGTACCAAAAAAAAAAAAAAAAAAAATTGAGTTGTACTTGGTATAATATCTTTATTTACTTATTTTTATGTGGTGCTGAGAATCAAACCCAGTACCTCACACATGCAAGGCAAGCGCTCTACAACCAAGCTCCAGCTCCAGCCCCTTGACTATTATTATTATTTTTTTTTGGTACCCGGCTCGGCTATTATTTTTTTAACTTTTAAATTATTATGATTATTTACATTGTAGGGCCTTGAGCATGAGAGCCAAGTGCTCTTATACTCTCATCACCATTGATTTTTTTTTTTTTTTTTTAAAGTACCATTATGAAGTCGGGCGCGGTGGCGAACGCCTGTAATCCCAGCACTTTGGGAGGCTGAGGCAGGAGGATCGCGAGTTCAAAGTCAGCCTCAGCAATGGCAAGGCACTTAGCAACTCAGTGAGACCCTGTCTCTAAATAAAATACAAAAAAGGGCTGGGGATGTGGCCCAGAGGTCGAGTGCCCCTGAGTTCAATCCCCGGTACCACAAAAAAAAAAAGTACCATTATGAGGGCTGGGATTGTGGCTCAGTGGTAGAGCACTTGCCTCAGCACCACATATAAATAAATAAAGGTCCACTGACAACTAAAAAAAAAAAAAGTACCATTATTAAATGTTGATATGCTTCAATCTCCTACTTGCTCCTTTGGATGCGTAGCCTGTCTTATTGGTAGGAGACTCTTGAAGTCCTGTGACATGACCCTAGTAGTCTTTTTTTTTAAAGAAATTCTTGCCAGGCTCACTGCTGCACAACTGTAATCTCAGCGGCTTGGGAGGCTGATGCAGTAGGGTTTCGAGTTCAAAGCAAGCATCAGCAATTTAGCAAGGTGCTAAGAAATTCAGCAAGAACCCGTCTCTAAATAAAATATATAAAAAGGATGTGGATGTGGTTCAGTGGTTAAGTGCCTCTGGGTTCAATCCCTGGTGTACACACACACACACACACACACACACACACACAAACACAAATCTTTCCACTGAGTTACAACCCCAGCCCCATACCTAGTAGTCTTCGTACATTTTTTGCTGTAGACCTGTCTCATTCTCCAAGGAGCTATGTGTGGTTCGCATACCATAAAATTCACCATTTAACATGTATAATTCAGTGGTTTCTTAGGGTACTCACAAGCCTATTCATAAATCATCTCTACCCTACAATAAGTTCATAACCTTGAAAAGAAACCCTGTACCTGTTAGTAGTTACTCTGACTCACTCTACACCCAGCACCTGGTAACCACTAATCTATTTTCTGCCTCTAAGGTCTTACATATTCTAGACATTTCACATAAATGGAGTCATACATCATGTGCCCTTCTGCATCTGGTTTCCTTTCCTTTAGCATATTGTTTCCATGGTTAATCCATGTTGTAGCAGTATGAGTAATTCATTCATTTCCATGGCTGAATAATATTCCATTCTATGGATATGTCACCTTTTCTTTATCCTTTGTCAGCTGATGAACATTTCAGTTGTTCCCTCTTCTTAACTATTATAAATAGCATTGTTAAGAGTGTTTGTGGGGGGGCTGGGGCTGTAGCTCAGTGGTAAAGTGCTTGCCTCGCATGTGTGAGGCACTGGGTTCGAGCCCCGGCACCACATAAAAACAAATAAAGATACCGTGTGTTCATCTACATCTAAATAAATGTGTTTAAAAAAAGAAAAAAAAAAGAGTGTTTGTGGGGGCTGGGGTTGTGGCTCAGTGGTAGAGCACTCACCTAGGATGTGCGCAGCCCGGGTTCAATTCTCAGTACCACATAAAAATAAAAACGCATTGTGTATAACTAAAGCAAATAAATAAATATTAAAAAAAAAAGAGTGTTTGTGGTAAAAAAAGAAAGTTTCTGTGTGAAGCCAGGCACAGTGGCGTATGCCTGTAATCCCAGCACTTGGGGGGGCTGAGGCAGGAGGATCAAAGCGAGCTTCAGGAATGGCGAGGCACTTTGCAACTCAGTGAGGGATCAAAGCCAGCTTCAGCAATGGCGAGGCACTTTGCAACTCAGTGAGACGCTGTCTCTAATAGAATACCAAAAAGGTCTGAGGATGTGGCTCAGTGCTCGAGTGCCCCTGAGTTCAATCCCTGGTACCAAAAAAAAAAAAAAAAAGTTTCTGTGTGAATGTTTTTTGATTCTCTTGGGAATATTCCTGGAACTGCTGGTTCAAATGCTAACTCTAATTTTTTGATAAAATTCCAAACAGTTTTCCACATTAGCTATTCCATTTATATTCCCATGAGCAATGTTAGCTAATGAACATTTCAGTTGTTCCCTCTTTTTAACTATTATAAATAACATTGTTAAGAGTGTTTGTGGGGGCTGGGGTTGTGGCCCAATAAGGGTTCCAACTTCTCCACACCTTATTATTTATTTTCTGGCTTACAAATAATAATTGCTTGATTTATAGGTAGCCTAGTGGGTGGGCACCTAACTGGGTCGTTGTTTTCTTTTCCAGTACTGTGGATGGAACACAGGCATGCTTTAGCACTGAGCTATAAGTCCAGTCCTTTTATTTTGTATTTTGAAATAGGGTCTTGTGTTAAGTTGCCGATGCTGGCCTTGAACTTGTGGTCCTCCTGCCTCTCAGCCTCCTAAACTGCTGAGATTATAGGCATGAGCCACCCTGTCCTCCCTGTGGTTTTTATTTGTAGTTCTCTAATGGCTACTGATGTTGAACATCTTTTCAAATGCTTGTTGACTATTTGTTGGAGAAGTAGCTTTTAAAATTCTTTGCCTCCACCCCTTTTTTTTGGTGTTGAGGATCAAGTCCAGGGCCTTTAAAGCCTGCTAAGCAAGTCCTCTACCAGTGAGCTACACCCCCAGCCCTCTTGGCCCGTTTAAAAAAAAAAAAAAAAAAGGCCTTTTGTTGTAAGAATTCTTTTTATTTTGTGGGTACCAAACCCTTCTTATATATGGTTTACAAATTTCTCCAAAGTTCACACTGGAGTTCACCCTGGGTGTCAAACATTCTGTGTGTGTGTGTGTTTAATATTTATTTATTTATTTGCTTTAGTTGTACACAATGCATTTATTTTTATGTGGTGCTGAGGCTCGAACCCGGGCCGCGCATGTGCTAGGTGAGCGCTCTACCACTGAGCCACAATCCCAGCCCCATTCTATGTGTTTTGAGAAACACCCCCACCACCTCACCACCTTTCTTTCCCTTTTTCCCCTCTAATTTCCACATATGAGAGAAAACATACAACCATTGACCTTCTATGTCACGCTTATTTTGCTTAACATAATGGTCTCTACAGGTAGTATGCTGTGAGACACAGGACTGTGAATCTTCCACTTTGTTCTTTTTTCAAGATTGATTTAGCTGTTCTGGGTCACTTATTTTCACATTAATTTTAGGATCCATTTGTCAGTTTCCTCGAAAAAAAAAAGGTAACAGGCATTTTGAGGGTTTGCAATGAATCTGTAGACTGTTCTGGATAAGAATGTTATCCTGAGAATATCAATTCACTCCTAGTGCACAATCTAGTATTATTATTTTGTATATTGATCTTATATCCTGCATCCTTGCTGATTCATTATTTCTAATAGTGTAGATTCCACACAGTTTTTCATACGTATTTTCATTTGTGACTAAAGATAGTTTTACTTAGCCGGGCACGGTGGCGCACGCCTGTAATCCCAGCACTTTGGGAGGCTGAGGCAGGAGGATCACGAGTTCAAAGCCAGCCTCAGCAATGGCAAGGCACTTAGTAACTCAGTGAGACCCTGTCTCTAATAAAATGCAAAAAAGGGCTGGGGATGTGGCCCAGTGGTCCAGTGCCTCTGAGTTCAATCCCCGGTACCAAAAAAAAAAAAAAGATAGTTTTACTTCCTTTACAATATGAATGCTGTTTATGTTTTTTTTTTGTTAATATTTATTTATTTACTTTAGTTGTACACAATGCAATGCATTTATGTTTATGTGGTGCTGAGGATCGAACCTGGGCCACACACGTTCGAGGCGAGTGCTCTGCCGCTGAGCCACAACCCCAGCCCCTGTTTGTTTTATTTATGTATTTATTACTATTAGCATTTTGTAGTGCTGGGTATTGAACCCAGGACCTTCTACATGCTAGGCAAATGCTCTACTACTGAGCTATACCCTGAGCTCAGCATTTTATTTTCATGATTAATTGCCCTGGCTAAAAACTCTAGTAGAATGTTAAACAGAAATGGTGAGAGGGCTGGGGATATGGCTCAGTTGGTAGAGTGCTTGTCTTTCATGCACAATGTCCTGGGTTCTATCTCCAGCACCAAAAAAAGAAAAGAAATGGTGAGAGAAGATAAACGTGGCTTGTTTCTCATTAATTTGAGGATGTTTCCATCTATTCCAAGTTTCCAGAATGTTTCTTATCATGAAAGGGGGTTGGATTTTTTCACATAGTTTTTCTGCATCTATTAAGATGATCACGTGAGGGAGGGGAAGGGAAGGGACAAAAAGGTGAAAGAAAAAAAAAAAAAGATGGTAGAATGAGATTGAGATCATTACCCTAAGTGAATATGAAGTCACGAATGGTGTGAATATACTTTGTATACAACCAGGAAAAAAAAAAAAAAAGATGATCATGTGGTTATATCCCCCTCTATACTATTATTATATTACATTGTTTTCCCATGTTCAATCAATCTTGTCTTCCTAGGATAAACGCTACTTGGGTTTTTATATGCTGTTGGATTCAGTTTGCTAGTATTTTTTCCCCTGAATTTTTTATTAGTTCTTATTATAAATATACATAATATCGGGCTTCATTTTGGGGGGGAGGTACCAGGGATTGAACTCAAGGGCACTCAATCACTGAGCCACATCCCCAGCACTATTTTGTATTTTTTTAAAAAATATTTATTTATTTGCCTTAGTTGTACATAATGCAATGCATTTATGTTTACTTGGTGCTGAGGATCAAACCCGGGCTGCACACGTGCAAGGCGAATGCTCTACAGCTAAGCCACAACCCCAGCCCCACTATTTTTTGTATTTTATTTAGAGACAGGGTCTCACTGAGTTGCTTAGTGCCTCGTGTTGCTGAGGCTGGCATTGAACTAGCCATCCTCTTGTCTTAGCCTCCTGAGCTGCTGGGATTACAGGCATGTGCCACTGTGCCCAGCCCAGTCCCACGTATTTAATATCTCTTTGGACTAGTATTTTTTGTGTCACTCCTTTTCTGAATTTCCCTGCCTATTCTTACTTCTTCATAGGAATTTTATGTTAAAACAAATACTGTTCCATTTACTCAAATCTCTTTTTAAAAGGGCAGTTTCAGGAGAAGTGAATGTTTACAGTCTACTGGTGACTGCAATCTCCCAATTATCAAATTATTGCTTCTCAAAATCTGAGCTTCAATATCTACTCTGTGATAAGGGAATCTTGGGTCCTTTAAGCATTTCTCCTGCACACTGAATATGATGCTCTGTTTGCTCAGAAGAAGGTGATGAAGGGTTAGCGATGTAGCTCAGTAGTTAAGAGTGCTTGTCTAGCATGCGCAAGGTACTGGGTTCATTGCCCAGGACCATCAAAACTAAAAGAACAACAACAACAACAACAAAAAAATAAAGAAGGTAGTGCTGGAGGAATAATGCAGGACAAAGGGAGCTTCTCTTCTGGGCTCCGCTGAGCTTTTCTCCCTACCACTATCATGTGGTCCATAATTGATACATATATGTGGGGGGTATCTGGAGTGTATCTGAACTCACTCTGTCTTAGCCAGAGCATGTAGTCTCTCAGTGACTTTGCAATCCTATCCTGCTGACCACCTTGCTGCAGGCTTCTACACAAAAGGCATTCCAGGCTTATATCCTCAGCAACACCCTGACTTCCTGAGTGTTATTTTCCTTGGCCCTTGTGCAACAAACACCATGTGCTTCAGGCTTTGTATTGCAGCAGCACCCCAATTTCTTCTGCATGTGTTCCTGCCAGCATTAGCCTGTGTGTGCCCCCAAAGGTTGCTTTCTTGCTTGATCAGCTCTGGCCTCTGCAAACCAGCCATCTGATAGGCTGTAGCCACCACACCTTCTCCAACAAAGTCTCAACTCCAAGTTTGGGGAGGTGGTGCCTGTTCCAAGTTTGTCCTTCCTTGGGTACTCAGTCTTAAGAGTACCCTTCAGAATTGTCTTTACATCTATGGTATGCTCCCATCATAGTCTGATACTCAATATTAAGCTTCCTCTGTTTAGATGTTCCACAGAGGATACAAGAACCCAGCTTTAGGCAAAATAATCTCTCAATCTTTAGTTTCTATAATTGAAATATCTGAGAAGTGTTTTATAACTGAAAAATCTGAAAAATGTCAAGTTTCCCAAATCCCACAAATTCTTTTCTTTTGGTACCGAGGATTGAACTCAGGGGCACTGGACCACTGGGCCATTTCCTCAGCCCTTTTTTGTATTTTATTAGAGACAGGGTCTCACTGAGTTGCTAAGTGCCTCGCCATTGCTGAGGTTGGCTTTGAACTCTCGATCCTCCTGCCTCAGCCTCCCAAGTGCTGGGATTACAGGCATGCGCCACCACGCCTGGCTAAATCCCACAAATTCTTTCAGAATAGCCTCTATCTATCTTGAATTCTACTTTTGTATATGAACCAAATTATTTGATTTTGCTAAGCCCAATTTAGTGATTAATGAAGTCACTATAAATGTATCTCGAACTTATTTTTACCTATGTTATACACAGTTTCCTTAAGAAAGAATAGTTTAAAGAAAAAAAAAAAAAAAAGAGCTGGGTGCGGTGGCACACACCTGTAATCCTAGTGGTTTGGGAGGCTGAGGCTCTAAGCCACTCAGTGAGACCCTGTCTCTACATAAAATGCAAACTAGTGCTGGGGATGTGGCTCAGTGTTCAAGTGCTCCTGAATTCAATTCCCAGTACCCCCCAACCAAAAAAAAAGAAGAAGAAGAAGAAGAAGAAGAAGAAGAAGAAGAAGAAGAAGAAGAAGGAGAAGAAGAAGAAGAAAGCTTAAAGCATTAGAAAACTTATTTCAAAACATACTACAAGGGGGCTGGGATTGTGGCTCAGCGGTAGAGCGCTCGCCTAGAAAGCGCGCGGCCTGGGTTCGATCCTCTGCACCACGTAAAAATTAACGCATTGTGTACAACTAAAGCAAATAAATAAATATTTAAAAAAAAATACTACAGGGCTGGGGTTGTGGTTCAGCGGTAGAGCACTCACCTAGCACGTGCGCGGCCCCGGGTTCGATCCTCAGCACCACGTAAACATAAATGCATTGCATTGTGTACAACAAAAGCAAATAAATAAATATTTTTAAAAAAAAAATACTACAAAGCTACAGTAATCAAAACATAGTATCGGCATAAAAAGAGGCAGACAGACAAATGGAACAGAACAGATAGCCCAGAAATAAATCCATATATCTAAAGTCAACTGACTTTCAACAAGGGAGGCCATCTGAAGTTCAAGGCCAGCCTGAACAACTTAAGGAGACTCTTGTCTCAAAATTTATAAAGGGGGAGCTGGGCGCGGTAGCACACGCCTGTAATCCCAGCACTTTGGGAGGCTGAGGCACTTAGCAAACTCAGTGAGACCCTGTCTCTTAATAAAAATATAAAAAAGGGCTGGGGATGTGACCCAGTGGTCGAGTGCCACTGAGTTCAATCCCCGGTACCAAAAAAAAAAAAAAAAAAGAAAGAAAAGAAAAAAAATTTAAAAAGGGGGAGAGGAGGTAGCTTAGTAACCCCAGGTTTAATCCCCCAGTATAAAACAATACCCAGTACTACAAACAAAAATCCAAAAACATAGCTGGGCGCGGTGGCGCACGCCTGTAATCCCAGCACTTTGGGAGGCTGAGACAGGAGGATCGCGAGTTAAAAGCCAGCCTCAGCAATGGCGAGGCACTTAGCAACTCAGTGAGACCCTGTCTCTAAATAAAATACAAAAAAGGGCTGGGGATGTGGCCCAGTGGTCGAGTGCCACAGGGCTGGGGTTGTGGCTCAGCGGTAGAGCACTCACCTAGCACGTGCGCGGCCCGGGTTCGATCCTCAGCACCACGTAAACATAAAATGCATTGCATTGTGTACAACAAAAGCAAATAAATAAATATTTAAAAAAAAAAACTACAAAGCTACAGTAATCAAAACATAGTATCGGCATAAAAAGAGGCAGACAGACAAATGGAACAGAACAGATAGCCCAGAAATAAATCCATATATCTAAAGTCAACTGACTTTCAACAAGGGAGGCCATCTGAAGTTCAAGGCCAGTCCTGAACAACTTAAGGAGACTCTTGTCTCAAAATTTATAAAGGGGGAGCTGGGCGCGGTAGCACACGCCTGTAATCCCAGCACTTTGGGAGGCTGAGGCACTTAGCAACTCAGTGAGACCCTGTCTCTTAATAAAAATATAAAAAAAGGGCTGGGGATGTGACCCAGTGGTCGAGTGCCACTGAGTTCAATCCCCGGTACCAAAAAAAAAAAAAAAAAAAAGAAAAGAAAAGAAAAAAAATTTAAAAAGGGGGGGAGGAGGTAGCTTAGTAACCCCAGGTTTAATCCCCCAGTATAAAACAATACCCAGTACTACAAACAAAAATCCAAAAACATAGCTGGGCGCGGTGGCGCACGCCTGTAATCCCAGCACTTTGGGAGGCTGAGACAGGAGGATCGCGAGTTAAAAGCCAGCCTCAGCAATGGCGAGGCACTTAGCAACTCAGTGAGACCCTGTCTCTAAATAAAATACAAAAAAGGGCTGGGGATGTGGCCCAGTGGTCGAGTGCCACTGAGTTCAATCCCCAGTACCAAAAAAAAAAAAAAAAAAAAAAAAAAAAAAAAAAAAAAATCCAAAAACAAAATAAAAACCAAACACAGCTAAATAATCCAATCAAGAAATGGGCAAAAGGGCTGGGGTTGTGGCTCAGCGGTAGAACGATCGCCTAGCGCATGCGCGGCCCAGGTTCAAGCCTCAGCACCACATAAAAGTAAAAGGCATTGTGTACAACTAAAACAGATAGATATTTAAAAAAAAAAAAATGGGCAAAAGATCAGATTAGATATTTCTCAAAAGAAAACATACAGGCTGGGTTGTAGCTGAGTGGTAGAGAGCTTGCCTAGTATGTGTGAGGCACTGACTGGGTTCAATCCTCACCACCACATAAAAATAAATAAATAAAATAGAGGTATTGCGTCCATCTACAACTTTAAAAAAAAAACAAAGAAAGAAAACATACAAATGTCCAATAGTTTAGATGATAAAATGCTCACCATCACCAATCAGGGAAATACAAATCAAACCACAATGAGATATTACCTCACTCTGATTAGAATGGGGCTATTACCAAAAAGACAAAAAGAAAACAAATAATGGTGATGACATGGAGTAAAAGACACCTTTACACACCACTGGTGGTAATGTAATTTCTATTAATAGCAGGAAAAAAGTCTGGAGGGTCCTTAAAAAAGTAAATGAAGATACAATATGACCCCAGCAATCCCACTAGTGAGTATGTGACCAAAGAAAATAAAATCTGTATTTGGAAGATATGTGCACACTCAAGTTTACTGTGGCACTATTGACAATAGCTAAAACGTGGAATGAACTCTAAGTACGCATCAACAGGTGAATGCTAAAGGAAAGGTTCTTTATATATGTAGCAAAAAAACTACTGAGCCATTAAAAAAAAAAAAAAGATGAAAACTTATCATCTGTGACAATACAGATGAACCTTGAAGACATTTGTTAAACAAAATTAGCCAGATACAAAAAGACAAATGCCACATGACATCACTCATATGGGCAATCTAACAAAGTCCATCTCACAGAAGTTGACAGTAATGTTGTAGTTACCAGATTCTAGGGAAGGTTAAGGTGAGAGGTTTAGGTGAGGTTGATGAATAGTTATTAAGTTATAGTTATTAGGAATAACTTCTTCTACTGCATAGTAGAATCATTACAGTTAACAATAATATGTTGTTGATATCAAAAAGGTTAGATTTCAACTCCTTAACAACAAAGAAATAATAAATGTTTGAGGAAATATACAATGATCTTGATCTGATCATTATACAATATATACAGCATATATAGATACATCACACTGAACCCCATATATTTGTACTAATTACTATGTGTCAAAGACAAAAATAAGACCAAAAAAGAGAGAACAGAGTCTTTAAAAATATGTACTTGGCCTCGAGATTGGATATTCTGGTTTCAGGTATCTTGTGGAGTTAAACTTTATTAGAGTCACTTTACCTTGTTCACTCTAATTATCAAATAATGTCTACTTAATAATAAGACCTAGTCAGGTGCATGGGCACACACTGACTCAGCTCCTTGGGGTGCTAAATCAGGAGGATCTGCAACTTCAAGGCCAAGCTGAGTAATTTTTTATTTTAAATATTTATTTATTTACTTTCAGTTGTACACAATGCATTTGTTTATACGTGGTGCTGAGGATCGAACCCGGGACGAACCTGGGCCACGCACGTGCCAGGCGAGCGCTGTACTGCAGAGCCACAACCCCAGCCCCCCAAGCTGAGTAATTTTTGAGACCCTGTCTCAAAATAAAAAGGGCTGAGGATATAGCTCAGTGATTGGGAAATGTCTAGCATATGTGGGGCCCTTCATGGGTTTATTACCCAGTACCAAATCTTATGATTTGGATGTGAGGTGTCCCCCCAAAAGCTCACATGTGAGACAATGCAAGAAGGTTCAGAGGAGAAACGATTGGGTTGTAAGAGTCTGAACCCAGGGCTGGGATTGTGGCTCAGTGGCAGAGCGCTCGCCTAGCACGTGCGCGGCCCGGGTTCGATCCTTAGCACCACGTACAAATAAACGCATTGTGTACAACTAAAGCAAATAAATAAAAAATTAAAAAAAAAAAAAAAAGAGTCTGAACCCAATCAGTGACTGAATCCCCTGATAGGGATTAACCAAATGGTAACTGAAATTGTAGGGTGTGGCTGGAAGAGGTAGGAATTAGGGTGTGGCTCTGGGGTATATATTTGTATCTGGAAAGTGGAGTCTCTCTCTGCTTTCAGATCAGCGTGATGTGAGCTGCTTCCCTCTGCCACCCTCTCCCACCATGATGTTCAGCCTCACCTCGAGCCCTGAGGAATGGAGCCAGGCTTCAATGAACTAAGACCTCTGAAACTGCGAGCCCTCAAATAAACTCTTCATCCTCTATAATTGTGATGGTCAGGTCCTTTAGTCACAGCAGCAAAAAAAACTGACTAAAACACCAATTAAAAAAAAAAAAAAAAAAAAAAAAAAGCCTGGAGCCAGGCGTGCTAGCACACGCCTATAATCCCAGCACTTGGGAGGTTGAGGCAGGAGGATCACAAGTTCAAAGCCAACCTCAGCAAAGGTGAGGCACTTACCAACTCAGTGAGACCCTGTCTCTAAATAAAATACAGAAAAGCCTGGAATATTTATTAGGGACTATCAAATAATTACTGGCTGGGTAAACAGTTCAGTTCACTTGTCTATTATGCACAAGTTCTTAGGTTCAATCCCTAGCCTGGCAAAAAATAAATAAATAAGGCTGGGGATGTGGCTCAGTGGTAGAGCGTTTTGTCTAGCATGCACAGAGCCCTGGCTTTGATCTACAATACTGCAAAAAATGAAATAAACAAATGAATAACTAAAAGAGATTTTTTTTTTTTTTTTTTTTTTTTTTTGTACTGGGGATTGAACTCAGGAGCACTCGGCCATTGAGCCACATTTCCATCCCTATTTTGTATTTTATTTAGAAACAGAGTCTCACTGAGTTGCTTAGTGCCTTGCTTTTGCTTAGGCTGGCTCTGAACTCATGATCCTCCTGTCTCAGCCTCCTGAGCGGCTGGGATTACAGGTGTGCACCACCGTGCCTAGCTAAAGTGATTTCTTTCAGATAAGTTATGAACTTTTATCAAGTCATACACTGAAATATTTAATTCAATTAATCCTCATTTCACCTTACAATTTCTATTATTACTGAAACTAAAAATTATACTATGAATTGCCATGTAGAAACATTTGACTTAATGCCTTTTTTTCTACATTAAATATAGAAGCAATCGTGATTTACATAAATTAATGGATCTCTGATTTTTTACAGGATTCTTAACTGGTCCTAAAAATCTGTTAATAGCTTGATTTACTGAAGCAATATGCTCTCTATCATACATGTTTTCATAATTTATAGACCATCTACATATTATGTTGCTTTATTATAAATTCAGTCATGAGAAAAGCATTATAATGTTGTTGTTGTTTTTTTGTAGTTGTAGATGCCTTTATTTTATTTGCTTATTTTTGTATGTGGTGCTAAGGATTGAACCCAGTGTCTTACCCATGCTAGGCAAGCACTCTGCCACTGAGCCCGAGCCCGAGCTCCAGCCCCAGCTATATATTTTAGTTGTAGTTGGACACAATACCTTTATTTATTTATTTATTTATTTTTTAAATATTTATTTATTTGCTTTAGTTGTACACAATGCGTTTTTACGTGGTGCTGAGGATCGAACCCGGGCCGCGCACGCACGTGCTAGGCGAGCGCTCTGCCGCTGAGCCATATCCCCAGCCCCACAATACCTTTATTTTATTTATTTATTTATTTATTTATTTATTTATTTATTTTATTTTATTTTATTTTTTGGTACCAGGGATTGAACTCAGGGGCACTCGTCCACTGGGTCACATCCCCAGCCCTTTTTTGTATTTTTTTTTTTTTTGTGTGTGGTACAGGGGATTGAACTCAGGGGCACTCGACCACTGGATCACATCCCCAGCCCCTTTTTTGTATTTTATTTAGAGACAGGGTCTCACTGAGTTGCTAAGTGCCTCGCCATTGCTGAGGCTGGCTTTGAACTCGCGATCCTCCTGCCTCAGCCTCCCAAAGTGCTGGGATTACAGGCGTGCGCCACCGCGCCCAGCTCCTTATTTGTATTTTATTAGAGACAGGGTCTCACTGAGTTGCTAAGTGCCTCGCCATTGCTGAGGCTGGCTTTGAACTCGCGATCCTCCTGCCTCAGCCTCCCAAAGTGCTGGGATTACAGGCGTGTGCCACCGCGCCCGGCTTATTTATTTATTTTTTATGTGGTGCCAAGGATTGAACCCAGCAGCTCACTAGGTGAGCGTTCTACCACTGACCAACAACTCTGGCCTCTATAATGTTGTTTTAATAAAGTATTCTTTTTTCTTTTCAAATTTATTTTTTATTCTAAGTTGTTAGAAATGACAGCAGAATGTATTGCATTTCATATATTTTTAAAAATATTTATTTTATTTGCTTTAGGTTGTACAGTGCGTTTATTTACGTGTACTGAGAATCGGATCGAACCCGGGCCGCGCACGTGCTAGGCGAGCACTCTACTGCTGAGCCACAACCCCGGCCCCATACATTTCATATTATAGAGCACATTTTTACATATCTCTGGTTGTATACAAAGTATATTCACACCATTCGTGACTTCATACATGCACTTAGGCTAGTGATATCCATTTCATTCTACCATCTTTTTTTTTCTTCTTCTTCTTCACCCTTTTGCCCGCTCCCTTCCCCTCCCTCCCCACTGGCCATTCTAATCCTCCTATGCTCCCCATCCCAACCCCACTGTGAATCGGCCTCCTAATATCAGAGAAAATATTTGGCATTTGGCTTTTTGGGATTGGCTAACTTCACTTAGCATTATATTCTCTAACTTCATCCATTTACTTGCGAATGCCATGATTTTATTCTCTCTTATTGCTGAGTAATACTCCATTGTGTATATATACCACATTTTCTTTATCCATTATTATATGACTTTCATTTTGACTTATGGTTTTTTTAAAAAAAATCAACCCCTTATGTTCCACAATCTCTTTCTTTCTTATAAGAAAATGAACCCAAGGCTTTCCAATTGCTACTAGACAAGGATTCTACCCCTGAGCTTCATCCCCATGTTTTTCTTTTGGATTTTGAGATGGCCCAGGCTGGCCTTGAACTTGTCATCTTCCTGACTTAGTTGCGAGAAGCTGGGATTATGGGCTTGGGCTACTGTGCCTGGCTCAATAATCTAATTTCAGTGTTCTGTATTTTTTTACTTAAAAAGTGCATTTAACACATTTATTTGAATTGCAAAACAGAAGTTAGGAAGAATGATTTTGCTGATGGGTTTGAATAATAAATTCAGCCGGGCATGGTGGCGCACACCTGTAATCCCAGCACTTGGGAGGCTGAGGCAGGAGGATCGCGAGTTCAAAGTCAGCCTCAGCAATGGCGAGGCACTTAGCAACTCAGTGAGACCCTGTCTCTAATAAAATACAAAAAAGGGCTGGGGATATGGCTCAGTGGTTGAGTGCCCCTGAGTTCAATTCCTGTACTCCCCCCCCCACCAAAAAAAAAGATAAAAAAATCTTTAGGTGGGGCTGGGGTTGTGGCTCAGCGGCAGAGCGCTCGCCTCGCACGTGCACGGCCCGAGTTCGATCCTCAGCACCACGTAAACATAAATGCATTGTATTGTGTACAACTGAAGTAAATAAATAAATATTAAAAAAAAAATCCTTAGGTAAATTTTGTTAAAAATTCTCTCTTTTCCAACTCCCTTTCTGTATACTGTATTAAATAAAATACCTCTAAGCAGTAATATACAAATTTCTGGGGCATTTGACAGTTACTGGATCTATTGATATCCTTTTCAGACACTGAGACAGTAAAAAATGCCCTCTATGCCTGGGTAATAGAATCTTTATGATTTAGTGCTTTTCAATTCTTAGCATTTTGGTGCTTTCATTAAATATAATGATGACAGGTCACTGTGATCTTTGACCATGTAACTTGCAAAAACTTAAAGTAATTGAATGACTTGACTTTATTAAAACTCTTTTCAATTCCACACTTATTTATATAAGCAAGGTTTTCCAGACATACAAAAGTAAGATGGAATACAATTGATGCTAATATCATATGAGGCAGAATAGCTATTATCAAAAATACAAATAATAAAAAATGGTGAAGAAGATATGGAGAAAAAGGAACATTTTTACACTGTTGGTGGGACTATAAATTAGTAGAACCACTAAGAAAATCAGCAAGAAGGTTCCTCAAAAGAGTAGGCATGGAACCACCATATGACCCAACTATACCACTCCTTGGTATAGCTTTCGAAGAATTAAAGTCATCATACTACAGTGATACATGCATACCCATGTTTAGAGCAGCACAATCACAACAGCCAAACTATGGAAGCACCCAGGGTGTCCATCAACAGAGAAATGGATAAAGAAAATGTGGTGTATATGTACACAAAGGGGTTTTATTCAGCCATAAGGAAAAATGAAATTATGTCATTTGCAGGAAAATGGGATGGAACTAGAGACCACTGTGTTAAGTGAAATAAGTCAAACTCAAAAGGTTTGAAAAGAAAGGTGGGGGCAGATCTCATGAAAACAAAGGGAGATCAGTAGAAGAAAGGGACCAATGCATGGGAGGTGGTAAAGAAGGAGGGAAGTGCTGGGAATATTACTGGCCAAATTACATTGTTATATTGTGTATGTGTGCATGCAAGATATGTAACAACAAATTCTTTCATTATGTACAATTATAATGCACAAATTAAAAAAATGTGGAAAAAAAAAGGATATAACTGATGCTGAATCCACATCATTCTAGAAATAAATATTATTCAATATATGATATTAGAAATACTTTAAATTTTCTCATGAAAAATATATCATAGGATGATCGATAAAAGAATTGTAAGAGCTTAGGTATAACTTATTGGTAAAGCAAATGCTTTTGCCTGTGATGCAAGGCCCTGGTTTCAATCCCCAGAACCAAAACAAAGGTAAGATAAAAATATATAAAATCCTGCTGGGCAAAGCAGCTAAGCATCCCTGGGTTCAATTCCCTGTACCAAAAACAAAAACAAACAAAATAACCAACCCCCGCCCCCCCCCAAAAAAAACCCAGCAAAACAAAAACAAAAGCCCACACACACACATTAAAGATCTAAGCATGGGCTGGGGATGTGGCTCAGCGGTAGAGTGCGCGTCTAGCACGTGCGTGGCCCGGGTTCGATCCTCAGCACCACGTAAAAATAAAGGCATTGTGTACAACTAAAACAAATACATAAATATTAAAAAAAAATAAGAACACAATTAAAAAAAAAAATAGCCAGGCGTGGTGGCGCATGCCTGTAATCCCAGTACTTGGGAGGCTAAGGCAGGAGAATCACAAGTTCAAAGCCAGCCTCAGCAATGGTGAGGCACTTAGCAACTCAGTGAGACCCTGTCTCTAAATAAAGTACAAAGAAGGGCTAGGGCTGAGGTTGTGGCTCAGCGGTAAAGCACTCGCCTAGCACGTGCATGGCCCAGGTTCAATTCTCAGCACCACATAAAAATAAACACATTGTGTACAACAAAAGCAAATTAAAAAAAAAAAAAAAAAAAAAAAATCTGAGCATGGTGGTATATGTCTAGCAATCTCAGCAACTTGCAAGGCTGAGGCAGAAGGAATGCAAGTGTGAGGCTAGCTAGCCTCAGCAATGTAGCAGGGCCCTGAGTAACTCAGTGAGACCCTGTGTCAAAATAAAAAGGATGTGGGCTGGGATTGTGGCTCAGCGGTAGAGCACTCGCCTAGCATGTGCGCGGCCCGGGTTCGATTCTCAGCACCACGTCAAACTACAACCACATTGTATACAACTAAAGCAAATAAATAAATATTTTAAAAAATAAATAAATAAATAAATAAATAAATAGGATGTGCTCAGTTATAAAGCAGTCCTGAGTTCAATCCCCAGTAAAAGACAAAAACAAACAAGCAAAAAATAACATGTTAAGAGCTGGGCATGACAACTATATATATATATATATATATATATATATATATTTTTTTTTTTTTTTTTTTTTTTTTTTTTTGTTCCAGGGATTGAACTCAGGGGCACTTGACCACTGGGCCACATCCCCAGCCCTTTTTTGTATTTTATTAGAGACAGGGTCTCACTGAGTTGCTAAGTGCCTCGCCATTGCTGGGGCTGGCTGTGAACTCGCGATCCTCTTGCCTCAGCCTCCCAAGTGCTGGGATTACAGGCGTGCGCCACCATGCCAGGCGACAACTATATTTTTGAAAAGATTTTCAAAAAAAGTGAACCCAGGGGACTAGTGATATAGCTCAGTAGTAAAGCAGTTTGCCTGGCATGCTTGAGGCCCTGGGTTCAATCACCAACAACACACACACACACACACACACACACACACACACAAGAAAACTCAATTTGTATTAAAAGAGGAGCTCACCTTTTAGGTCGAGGAAGGCCCATCGGGGTAAGATTAGGATCTGGTTTGGGAATGGTTTTCCGAATGCGAATCTGTGAGACTTTCTTTAGTCTCTTCTCTGGCTCAGCCTGTTTTTATGGATTAAGAAATAAAAAATGTTCAAGGTATAAAACATTTTAAAGAAAGTCCCTTTTCTTGACATGGTCCTCAGTACATATAAATAGCTCATGGCAAAACTCTCCCTCCTAATTTTAGCAACTACCCCTTTTACATAATTAAGGCAGAATTGTACATTCAGTTCAGACATTGAGATTATTAATTCATAAAATTTGCAACCAGTGAAGGCATCACATTTTACAAAACTGAACAACACTACTGGGTGTGGTGGCATGTACCAGTAATCCCAGCTACTTGGGAAGCTAAGGCAAGAAGATACCAAGTTCAAGATTAGCCCCAGCAATTTACTGAGACCCTGTCTCAAAATGAAAAATAAGCTGGCATGGTGGTGCATGCTTGTAATCCCAGTGGCTCAGGAAGCTTAGGCAGGAGGATCTCAAGTTCAAAGCCAGTCTCAGCAATTTAGTGAGACCCTGCATCCAAATAAAAACAATTAAAATAAAAAGGGTTGGGCATCCCCAACCCTTTTGGCTCATGGTTAAGTGTTCCTGGGTTTAATCCATGGTACAAAAATAAAAATAAAAATATCTGAGGAGGTAATGCAGAACATGTCCCTGAGTTCAACCCCCAGTACCACAAACAAACAAAAAAGATACCAAAAACAAACAAAAAAAGAATACTATAATTTCTCTAGCACAAGTGGCTCTTTGGGTCCAAGTTTCTATAAACACTGTTAAATGCTATCACCAAGAAAAAAGGATCTGGAAAACAATGCAAATTAAAAAATCCAAAATGAGCTTGGTGGTGCTTGTTTGTAGTCCCAGCTATTTGAAAAGCTCAGCCAGTAGGTTCATTTGTGCTCAGGAGTTAAGGTCATCCTGGGCAACAAAATGAAACCTGTCTGTAGAAGTAAACTAAGAAAAATAAATAAATAATAAGAAGAAATCCATTCCTTACTGGCCAAGCAGAAAAACTCATAGCTTAGTATTCTCTAACACTTAGCTAAAACTAAAGGTGGCTCAGTCTAGACTCTCAGGGGTCTCAGTCTGTACCTTACATGAGATATGAGTCAACAATGGAGACCCTAATGGCATCACTGTCTTACCCCACTGGCACTTCACATTTACCTCTTTCTGTTCCTGAGGGCTGCTCTGTGGTTGGGGGCAGGCTGCTGTCATACCATCCAGTTCATCAAACCCAGGAACTTGGAACTCAGAGCCTGAAAGCAGGAGTTTGCTGACAGCTGGTTCTGTTACCAAGCAAGACTTTGGTACCAAGGCAGTGACTGCAGGCTCTAGCCTAGCATCAGAGAGAGAGAGGGAGGGAGGGAGGAAGAGAGAGAGAGGGAGAGAGGGAGGGGGGGGGGCAGGGAGAGAGAGAAAGCCAGAGAAGAACCACATGAGAGGGGTTCACTTTCTACTTCCAGCACATTCACTTTCTTAACATCCAAACTAAAATTGAAGAACTCCCTACTTTGCAGGAAAGACATCTTCAATCAGCCTATTTTCTTATCACTTTGGGATATAGCCTAGTCTATATGTAAAACACAAGAATGTGGTCAATCTATTCCATTGTGTTGTAGCATTTTTAAGGAAAAATGTAAAAAGGAATGGACTTTTGGAGGAAGAACACATTTAGTGGACTGAACAAATAAACAGTACTAAGATCAATCTCATTCAGGGAATAAAGTTGGCTAAGTGACAAGTCCTGAATTGAGAGGGGACTTTTGACATGATAAGCTGGTTAGTAATTTTTGCTTTTTTAAAAACTAAAAGGTGTTGATTATACATCCCTAGTTGCTACTTAAAATATAGCACATTTGAATTTCAGAGACGGTTAGCTGTGAGAGGTAGACTGGATTTACCGAGACAAGAATCAACACCCCCCCACACACACACCCCTCCCCGACAACTAAAGCTTCGTGTGCCAGAGGCTTACCTCATCTGACTGCTGCTGGTGTTATACATAACTTCCATGCCTGGAAGAGGCACATATGGTAACATGGTGTGGCTGAAGTGAATCACAAATAGAAAAGCAGCAGGTTAGAGGAGTAAGACAACAGGAAAGGTTTCTGAGCTATTGTGGGTATTAGCAATTATATAAAGTCCCAAGAAAGATGAAAACCTTCTAATTCATGAGAAATAAACTTAGATGCAGGTTGACAAGAAGATTATTATTTCACTTAAATAGAAAGAAGGTAGAGAGAAAAACAGAGAGAGGGCAGTAAGAGAAAGGAGGGAAACAAGAGTAAATTTGGGCCTTATACCTTTTCATCAAGTTGTTGAATATGTACATTAAAGACTAAAGATAGCTGGGCTGGTGGCTCATGCCTATAATCACAGTGACATGGAATGCTGAGACAGGAGAATCTCAAATTCAAGGTCAGCCTTAGGGATTTAGCAAGGCCCTCAGCAACTTAGCAAGACTATGTCAAACCAACTAACTAAATAAATAAAAAGGACTGGGGGTACAGCTTAGTGGTAAAGTGCCTCTGGTTCAATCCCCAGTACAAAAATAAAATAAAAGTTAAAAATATCTTCTACTACTTAGCTCAGTATTAATTGTTAAAATTTACCATTTTGTATAATCTTACAAAATAGTATAGAGAAACTGGGCTGGGGTTGTGGCTCAGCAGTAGAGCACTCGCCTAGCACATGCGCAAGCCGGGTTCGATCCTTAGCACCACATAAAAAAGGCATTGTATACAACTAAAACAAATAAATAAATATTTTTTTAAAAAATAGTATAGAGAAACAGTTTCTTTAAAGCCAAGTGGCACATAAAACATGGCTATGTACAAGAAAATTTCTAAGTTTGTTCCTTTATAATTGTGATTTATATATTTATAGATGAAACAACAACAGCATTATCACTTACAGAAGCATTCATAGGCTGGGTGTGGTAGTGCATGCCTGTAATCCCAGCAACTCACGAGGTTGAGGCAGAAGGATCACAAGTTCAAGACCAGTCTCAGCAACTTACTGAGACCCTGTCTCAAAATAAAAAAAAAGGGCTGGGAATGTAGCTTAGTGATAAAGCATCCCTGGGTTCAATCCCTAGCACAATCAATCAATACACACTTGGTACACACTTTATTAACAAGGTGTTTGTATGATGACCATACAACCCATTTCCCCTTAGAAACAGGAAGAATGAAGCTAGGCATGGTGGCAAACACCTGTAATCCCAGCTACTTGGGAAGTTGAGGCAGGAAGATTGCAAGACTGAGGACAGCCTGGGCAATTCAGAGAAACCCTGACTCAAAATTAAAGGACTGGGGGGACAGAGCTCAGTGGTAGACTCCTGTCTAATATGCATGAGGCCTGGGTTTAATCTCCAGTGCCACAAAAGAAAGAAGAAGAAAAAAAAAAAAAAAAAAAAGAAGAAGAAGAAGAAATAAGAAGAATGTGCCTAGTAGCTAGGAAAAACAGATAATTCCATTTTCTTCAATAAATACTGACAAAAGGAAACAAAGAAAGGTAGGGTGAAATACTAGAAAAAGACCTGATTAATGAGGAATCGGCAGATCTTGGTCCTAGTTCTAGTTCAGTGAAAACCCTAATCAGCTGGGCGTGGTGGCACACGCCTGTAATCCCAGCACTTGGGAGGCTGAGGTAGGAGGATCACGAGTTCAAAGCCAGCCTCAGCAATGGCGAGGCACTTAGCAACTCAGTGAGACCCTGTCTCTAATAAAATTCAAAAAAGGGCTGGGAATGTGGTCCAGTGGTCGAGTACCCCTGAGTTCAATCCCTGGTACAAAAAAAAAAAAAAAAAAAAAAGGCTGAGCATGGTGGTGCACTCCTGTAATCCAGCAACCTGGGAGGCCGAGGCAGAAGAACTGTAAATTTAAAGCCAGCCTAAGAAATTTAGCAAGGCCCTAACAATTTAGTGAGACTCTTGTCTCAAAATTAAAAAATAAAGGGGTGTGCTGGGGATATAGCTCATTGGTAAAGTACTCTGGGTTCAATCCCAGTACCAAAAAAAAAAAAAAAGTGGTGGTGGTGAGGCAGGTAGACATGCTTGATGCTTGTCCAACCTGTCCAACCTGTACTACACAGTACAGAGTGCTAGAAAATAAGGTTCAAAGGAAAATGTCCTACAAAAACATAAATTAATTTAATCAACTGTTAAGTCTTGTTTTCTGGGGCTATACATTTTATGTTGCTGGAAAACACTTCTAAGTGTCTTTAGAAAAACAGCAAACAACAGAGCCAATGAGTAAGAAAAGCCCCTATCAATACCTCCTCTCCACCTTCTTCTTGAATTTAAATTAAATTAAAAGCTAGATATAGGGGCTGGGGTTGTGGCTCAGCGGTAGAGCGTTCACCTAGGATGGACGAGGCCCTGGGTTCGATCCTCAGCACCACATATAAATAAATAAAATAAAGGTATTGTCCAACTACAGCTAAAAAAAAAAAAAAAAAAAAAAAAAAAAAAAAAAAAAGCTAGATATAAGAAGTAAAGCCGGGGGGCTGGGATTGTGGCTCAGCGGTGGAGCACCCGCCTAGCGTGTGCGCAGCCCGGGTTCGATCCTCAGCACCACATAAATAAACACATTGTGTACAACTAAACAAATAAATAAATATTAAAAAATAAATAAATAAATAAAAAGAAGTAAGGCCGGGTGCAGTGGCACACGCCTGTAATCTGGAGGCTCAGGAGGCTGAGGCAGAAGGATCACAAGTTTGAGGTCATCCTCAGCAACTCAGGCCCTAAACAACTTGGCGAGACCCTGTCTCAAAATAAAAATAAAAATAAGTGCTGGGGATATGGCTCAGTGGTTATGGACTGCTGGGCTGAACCTGAAGTAACCCTTGTCCCCCCAAAGTGAATATTTTTCTTTTACCTATAGGACAAGTGCTCATAATTCGTAATTAATCTTTCAATTTTAACGAACAATGTTTAGGGTTCCGTAGTATTTTTCCGAAACCCTTTTATTTATTTAGCTGTCTGCTAAAATGTGTAAAGAAATGTAAAGGTGGGGCTGGAGTTGTGGCTCAGAGGTAGAGCACTCGCCTAGCATGTGTGCAGTCCAGGCTCAATACTCAGCACCACTTAAAAATAAAAACTCAGCCGGGCGCGGTGGCGCACGCCTGTAATCCCAGCACTTTGGGAGGCTGAGTCAGGAGGATCGCGAGTTCAAAGCCAGCCTCAGCAATGGCGAGGCACTTAGCAACTCAGTGAGACCCTGTCTCTAATAAAAATACAAAAAAGGGCTGGGGATGTGGCCCAGTGGTCTAGTGCCACTGAGTTCAATCCCCGGTACCAAAAAAAATAAAAATAAAATAAAAATAAAAATAAAAATAAAAACTCATGTACAACTAAAGCAAATAAACAAATATTAAAAAAAAAAAAAAAAAAAAAAAGGAAATGCAAAGGTTCACAAACTAGATTTGGTGACACTTACATAATGTATTCCTTCACTAAAACAGTACTTATTCTGAAGCCCGGAGTGGTGGTGCATGCCTGTAATCCCAGCACTTGGGAGGCTGAAGCAGGAGGATCACGAGTTCAAAGCCAGCCTCAGCAATGGCGAGGCACTTAGCAACTCAGTGAGACCCTGTATCCAAATAAAATACAAAATAGGGCTGGGGATGTGGCTCAGTGGTTGAGTACCCTTGAGTTCAATTCCTGGTACAAAAAGAAAAAAAAGTACTTATTCTGTATTCTTTACTTGCCAAAAACTGAGTTTGATGCTGGATATAATGCTTTGTGACAAAGATACAGTTACAAGCCATTGTAAGTATTTATAGGCTTTCACTTGTAATGATCATTTTGTCTTTACAAAGTGGGGGCATGATGATAAAAAAGAAGAGATTCAAAAGTCTGATGTTTTGAAGAATAAAATGAACAGAAAACCGAATGACCAGAATACAGGAACAGATTCTATACAACAATTATGGGTATCTACACCTAAGAAGTACTGTTGGATTTTTCTCATCAGAGATCTGGCAAGATAAAACCTTCAGTACAGATACAGAGATGACTGAAAATGGCCTTGCAAAAAGTGTTCCTTTTCTCTCCCCAGCGGGAGGAATCAAACATGGGACATTTACAAAGAACAAGGGACAGATTTTACCTGCTTGTGGTGCCCAGACTTGGTGGCCGCTTGGAATGGAGAGTAGAGATTTCGAATGAGCAGGAGGAAGGCCCATGCTGGCTCCAAATGGATAATACCCTACCCACAGAGTAGGGCAGAGAACAGAAGATCTTGTCTGCTATGGAGGCTGGAGACTTTAACCCTTTCAAACCCTGTGTAAACTGGGTCATGAAGAGCCTCTGCATGGTAGGCAGGTGACTAGAAAAGCTCCGTTTTTTTGTCCAGATTCGGTAACATCCCGGGGAACAAAGTGCAAGAAGTGTGTGAAGGCCAAGGACAGAGCAGTCTGCTCTGGTCTGGACTATGGCAGTGCCTCCATAGTCTTGGAGAGGAGCTGGAGTCTGTGGAGAAGCCTGAGTGTGTGCCTGACTATGGAGGCCAGTATCTTCCCTGAATGTGGCCATCCCAGGGCAACTGTGGGACAAGAAACAAGAAAAAGTCCACTTGGGAGGTTGAGATGGGCACTGGGGGGCCTCTCCTAAGGCAAGCCTTGCTGGAGCACAGTGCTCAGGAAAAGTCTGTGAGGATTCAGTCATGTAATCACAGGCTAGTTTCACATGAAAAGAAACTGGGAGGATTTCAGAACCAAACAGCAATGATGGCATCTTGTTGCTCAAATCTATGAAGCTCCTTTTCATGGCTTCGAGAGAATAAAGTTCCAAGGGCTTACTGTTGGGCCTCTTGTCCCATCCACTAGCTGCCAAATGTGGATTCAGCTGCATCGCATTATATGAAAATCCATCCAGGAGCCTTTTGTATCGGAGGTGTTTGTAGCTTTTAGCCCCTGGAAGAAGTGCAGAGGAACATCGCCGGTATTTAAGTTTCTGGGTTTTTATGGCTGGGGCTAGTTTGGAGGCAAGGATGGACAGCTTGTTTAGTAAGGCTGATTCTTTGGTAGGCTTCCTAAAATTCAGGCTCTTCAAGGGATGGAATGGAGCAGTCCTCTGCTTTGGTATGTGGCTAAGCAAGCTCTTGGTAGGTACTGTTTTGGGTTCCAATTGTGCAGAAGCAGATGCAGCACAAGAGCTGAGAAGTCTGTGTGCTTTTGTGGGGATGGAATCAGAGGAACTCTTTCCAAAGGCAGAACTTCTGACTTTACTTATTTTCCTCCTCATGCTGACTGGCTCCTGACAGGGGATTCTCTTACACGTTCTATGTGGCTGCTTCTTTAAGGGAAGCATTCCTTTCTGACAGGAAATGTTCACAAAGGCACCATGTATTTGATCATACCCAGCAGACCTGGGGTCTTGTGCTTTCTGAGGGGCATCATCAAAGCAAGGACCTGTATACAACTGAATGTCCTTCTTTAATGGATGACATAAGCTTTCCTCCTTTGAGTCTTCCAACCTCTGAAACTGTCTGGCAATGTTGCCCTTGGTTGGCTTTGATAGGGTGACTTTTTTAATCATGGTGGACTTATCTTTGTTAGCCTTAGGTTGGTTCTTATTTTTCACCTCAGCCAACATATTAGATGATGCGCATTGTTCCAATATCATATGTGTTCCTTTTTGCTGTACTTGTATACCTTCCTTTGACAAAATATAGTCCAAAACCCTTTGGCTTTGTTGTTTTTTAGCATCAGCATGCATGCCCTGGCATTTCAAGTGAGTCTTGCTCAAATTATCTCTATTACTACCTTTTATGGTAATCATCTCTTTAGATTCCTCCCCAACAGGTAAGTGACCCAATGTTTCTCTCAAAGGATCTTCAGTTTCCTCTCTATTCACTTTAGTTGCTGTTTCTGCTGTCAAAGGTGAATGTCTATCAGTGGAATTCTCCTGAGAGTGATAATCTTTGCAAATATTATTATTCACACTGATCTGCATACTGTCTCTTTCACTAGGATTACTCATATCCCTCAGAGCTCCCTCTTTCATCTCAGGCAGGACTGTGCAGTCTTCTATAGTTTCACACAGCATTTCACCATCATTTGGTTTGAAGAGATTTTTCAGGTCAATTTCTTTACTCTTAGTATCAGTTTCTGAATTTTTTTGAGCAGACAGACACAAAGACATTATCTCAATGGATTTCACGCTCCCTGGGGGCACACAGGTCTCATCTCCGCATCTAGAAGACATCAAGTCTTTTGAGGAAATTTCAAAAGGTGTTTTCTTGCCTAATACAGAATTTAATTCTAGTCCTGATCCTTCAGTTATTCCTTGTATTTCTTTCAGAAATGTTCCTTTACCCTGGTGTTCATGACAAATATTATTTGAAGACATGTTTACTCTATCCAGTATTTTTATATTTGGTTCATGATCTTCAACTGACTCCATATCCTGAGCACAAAAGTCTGGACACTCTTCCATTTCACAGTCTTTTAAAGATCTGCATACCTTCTCCTCACATGATTTTTTCATTTCAAGAGATTCCACTGGAGAAGCAGCAGCATTTGGAAGATATGAGTCCTGTTTAATTGTTCCTATAAATGTGGCATTCAATTCTCCTCTCTGAGAGGAGGTATTCCTTGAGGTTTCATGGGATGCCAGTCTATCTTGCCTTACACCACTACCGAGTGTACTGGATGCTTTCATATCCACCATGCCTTCCATAGGTTTTTCAGCATTGACCATGTTTATGATATCATCTGTGAACTCTGCAGAGCCAGAAAAGACTCCTTTTGAATCACCTTCTTTTGGACTATCATAAGACAGTGAGTTATTACTGCTTGAACTAGCTATCAGGTCTTTTTTGTTGTGGTTTACCTCTCTATTAGAATCTATGTTGGCCTCTCTCTGGCTACTACCTCGTGCCTGCTCAGCTGATTTGTTTTCATTTCTGTACTCATTTGGTCTGTTTTGGTTACTATGGCAGTCAAGGACTTTGCTTACCTTCTGATCAGGAGTTTTAACTGCTTGGTTCATGTTCTTAAAACTGAAGAACATAACAGTAGAAGCCTGGTCCAACAATGTTTCAGGACTTGGAATGTTTGCAGATTGATTTAGTTCTTGTGTAGCACAATCAGAGATGTTATATTTATAAAACACTGTCTCTTTGGGTCTATCTGTTTCTTTTCCATCTAGTCCTTTCTCATTGGGTTTGATGTGACTGATGGTGTGAATGGTTGTGTTTGAAGCTCCACTATCTGATACTTCTGCTGTCACTTCATTTCTGATCTCAATTCCCAGAAGACTGCCTTTAGTTTCTCTCCTATCAAGTTCACTCTCTTCTGATGTACAACTTACTTTACAGGTGCTATTTACCATGGAGTCTTCTATTCCTTGGAAGTGGTGATAATTATGCAGAAACCCATCTTCACATTTTGTAACAGAAGAGTTATCAACTTTCAGGATGATTTTGTTGGGTTCAGAAGAAGTACAAAAAAAACACATGTTCTCTTCTGATTCATTGTTTCTTACACAATGACAGCTGAGGATATCCTGAGATTGAACATTTTGAGATTCTGTGACAGAAACCTCTTGAGGAAAGCCAGATGATACTTTTGTACTTGGGAGGAATCTGGGATGTAGATCTTCTGTTCCTGAGTCAGTCATTTCTTTTTTTCTTTCTGGGCTTCCTGGGTTGATGTTTATGGTAGGACTGTTTGAAGAGGCACCCCAGGGTTTTTCACCTAATGAAGAGATGTCTTTAATTTTTGTTGTAATGGGAATGATTTGAGCATCAGCAATAACACATCCTCCATTCTCTAATGAAGGATGTTGGCTCTGTTGGGCATCTTTGCTTGTGGCCACAGGCATCTCTCTGTTTATATTTAGTAGGGAGTTGGTTGGCAATGTCACATGGTCTTGAGAATTAAGGGACACTTGATTTAAAACACATTCATTTTCTACTTTGTTTACAACCAATTTGTTGGTATCAGAAGATTCACTCATCTCATGGGCAATGCTCTGTTCATCTAAATGTGAACTATTGTTATGGGAAGTCTGTAAGGCTTTTTCTGACTCAGATCTATAATCCAATTCTAGAGATGGTGGTAACTGAACAATATTTTTCTTGGGTTTTGATACTTCATTACATATAGAACTTATCTCATCTTTTGGCATTAAAGTCATAAGACATTCTCTTTTGGACAGAAAATCAGTACATGATGCTTCATTTAACTGGGTGTCACCTTCCAGATTTCTCTGGATGCTGTCTAAGGTGTCAGAGTCTTTACTATAAACCTTTTCACTTAACAAATAGGATTCCTCAGTGGTTGTCTGTTCTGGCTTTTCAATCTGCACCAAGGAAGAAAAACTGCTTTCCTCAGAGTGTCTACCTGGATGCTTCATATTAGTAACAGTTTCTCTATGGTCCTCAGGGTTTGTCAAGCTACCCTGAATATCTGAAGTGATTTTCATATCATTTTTTTTAAACATTATTTCTGTGGCTTCAGTAAAAGCCTTGGGCATTAAAGAACTAGAGCTGTCTGTATGGGTTCTGCCTTGAATGCAACAGTTATTGTGGATATTTTCTTTTGGGGAATCAACAGTCTCTTTTTCATCAGAACAATAATTACTGGCATCCTTTTCTGGTTGCCTCGAATTAATAAGAAAGAGTTCCTCTCTTTCACTCCTGGGATTTAAAAGCTGTTCTTCACTTTCTTCTCTGGAAGCCAAGTTCTTGCTTTGATCGTCCTCATAAAAATAGGAACTGTCTGTATTTTCAGCAAATCTCTTCAGCAAACCATAGCTTTCAAAACCACATTTTTCTAAGGATGTTGTTCTGGATTCTGGATCAGACAAACTTGGTGTGAAATGTGAAATTTCATAATTTTCTTCCAAGGGTTTTACAGCATCTACATTTCCCATAGTTGTGGAACTATCATATGCAGAGCTGCAGTTTTCATTATGGTGGCCAAGACTCTGTTGGTGATTGTCATCTGCTTCACAGACAAGGCTTAATTTACAGAATTCTTCTTTCCCACTGTCCACTTTGGAAATGGCACTGTTCCCTGGTAATAATGACAACCAAGAAGGACAAGTTTTTAATTCTCCACATTCTTTTTCTTTAGGAGTTGCTTCTGTTAATCCAGGGTCCACAAAGGTTAAAGACTCTAAGGAAACTATGGTTCTGGTTTCTGAAACCTCACCACTGGTCATGATTTTGTCTACTTCTGGGTATTCGCTGCACCCAGCTGAGAGACCTTTACTCACATGGCCATTCTTGTGTCCTTCATTATTATTCATCTTAGTCCCATTGACCTTCATACCTTGTGCATCTTTAATGGATTTCAGTGGAGTTTCAGTTGTAATCCGTACATTTCCTTCTGCACAAGATAAACAAATCCAAAACAGTATGCAATCATAAAAAACTTGCTTTACCTTAATGAATCATGCAACGATGGCAATAACACCCAATTCAAAGAAAGTGAGTCACAAAATTAGTGTACCATACCATCAAAATGATTTTCTCTAAATGTTACTTAGCATTCAGTGATTAGTGCTGGACAACTAAATACAACATGAAGACACATGCTTAATTCAGAATCTTAAGAAATTTCCATTTTAAAACACTAATAGAGGGCTGGGGTTGTGGCTCAGCGGTAGAGTGCTCGCCTTGCACGCGCGTGGCCCGGGTTCAATCCTCTGCACCACGTAAAAATAAAAGGCACTGTGTACAACTAAAACAAATAAATAAAATATTAAAAAAAATTAACACTAATAGAAGCCGGGCGTGGTGGCGCATGCCTGTAATCCCAGTACTGGGGAGGCTGAGGCAGGAGGATCGCGAGTTCAAAGCCAGCCTCAGCAATGGCGAGGCACTTAGCAACTCAGTGAGACCCTGTCTCTAATAAAATTCAAAAAAGGGCTGGGGATGTGGCCCAGTGGTCGAGTGTCCCTGAGTTCAATCCCTGGTACCAAAAAAACAAAACAAAACAAAAACAAACAAACAAAAAAAAAAACCACTAATAGAATGCTTATATCATTAGATGACTATCTTATTACTTGAACTTAGATGCATTATAGATAAAATTACTCTTTGAAAAAAAAAGTTATGCATAAACAACATACTAGAGTGTGGTGGCGCACACCTATAATCCCAGCTATTTGCAATTTTTAGACAGGAGGATCCCAAGGTTGAGGCTAGCCTTAGCATCTTAGTGAGACCCTGTCTCAAAATAAAAAATAAAAAGGGCTGCAGATATAGCTAAGTGGTAGGGCACCCCTGGATTCAACCCCTAGTACCGCAAAAACAAAACAAAGCAAAAACTATATAAAATATGTATAAAATTGAATAATTTTAAACCCAATTACCTGCAATAACTGCCTCTGTATATAATGAAGATGATAATTACTGGAGTGACAGGCACATGGGAATTCAGTATACACTTTCTACTTAAGAATAAGTTTGAAATTTTCTATTACGAAACATTTAAGACAGAAAAATATTTCTTAGCAGAATGTCAGTATAATTCATAAAGAACTTTCAATATGCAGAGTTTCTCTGAAATCCTAGGTATAGGATGCAGTACAATGTAGTTCCTCAAATTTATTATTAATCTACATATATAATATATACATTTTCATCTCTCTTCCCATTTTAGAAAACAAGTCCAAAGTTATACACATACACACACACACATAGATGTATGTATATGCATCAGGCGTGCACAAGGCCTTGGATTCAATTCCCAGCACCACAAAAACAAACAAAAAACAACTCTATTAGGATAAAGATCATATTGGGTTTGTTCTCTCCTCTTCCTTGTTGGCCAGCATAATGCCTGATATATAACAACACTCAATGAATATTTGTAGAATTAATGAATGTATAGAGTTCACGGTGAGTTTCTAGGGCTTCCTATTCATTTCTCAATGAGCACCAAGAACAGCAAGTACTAAGAAGAAAAAGCTATGAGTGACTTTTGAAGCCCCTTGACTCTATGAAAACTTACCTCTCTGAGTCTCAAGTTTCTCCTTTGTAAAAAGCATTGTTAGTACACTTACCTCATTGCTATATGCAGGACTGAAGTAAATAATACATGTAAAACACCACCTGGTACAGTGCCTGCCATATAAAGGAAAGATGCCTTTTCTTTTTGATTCTTTATTTTACTGTACCTAAGAATAGTCAAAATGATAACAACTAGGCTTGGAACAGTACTTATATATTTGGAATCTGGGCTAGGGGTGAACTTCTGGGTGCGAGTCCTGGCACCACTTAAAAAAAAAAGTTTTTGCAGTGTTGGGGATCAAACCTAGAACTTTGAGCATGTTAGGCAAGCACTGTAACACTCAACTATATCTCCAGTCCCCCAAAATATTAGGAGTAAGCAAATACTAGATGGATATATACTAATTCCACAAGCTTGCAGATACCAGTAATCAACAAAAGACAGCTTTAAAATCCTAATTTCGGGGCTGGGATTGTGGCTCAGCGGCAGAGCGCTCGCCTCGCACGTGTGTGGCCCGGGTTCGATCCTCAGCACCACGTAAACATAAATGCATTGCATTGTGTACAACTAAAGTAAATAAATATTTAAAAAAAAAAATCCTAATTTCCCACACAATATTTATCACCATGAAACTAGTCTGCTCTTTCTATCATAGCAGAAAATGCCACTCTACTCATGAATTTCTTAACATGAATACTCCAAGTGGTTTTATTTTATTCTTCTACTGTATGCTATACCATTCACTAAACCATCTGTTCCAGCACTATCCTAGCTGTACCTTTATCTGCTCAGGAACATTGTAAAACTCTATCCATCCCCAAAATGTTTACTGTTGATTTACTTTGTGCAAAGCACTTCAGGTAAGACTCTCCCTCAGAGCCACTACCCGCTGAAGAATACCCATTTTCAACTTAAGAGTCTTAGGGAGGAGCCAGAGGAGCACCACTTCCCAGGCAGTGTAGCAGAAGGCTAGATGGGAAAGAAGGATTGTATACAGCTGCAAAGCAAAATTATACTATTCCCATTCTTTTGACTTATTTTCAATCATATATTTTGAAATTTCAGAGAATGTTGAAGGAGAGTTTAAGGTAATTTTATTTTTATTGCAAAGTTTTCAAAAGGCTAGGGAACACTGACCTGATCTCTGTAATACATGGATAGACTCACATACTGTATAGAATTATTATGAAGATTACAGAATTAATATATGTAAAACTCTCAGCCGGGCGCGGTGGCGCACGCCTGTAATCCCAGCACTTGGGAGGCTGAGGCAGGAGGATCGCGAGTTCAAAGCCAGCCTCAGCAATGGCAAGGCACTTAGCAACTCAGTGAGACCCTGTCTCTAAACAAAATACAAAAAAAAGGGCTGGGGATGTGACCCAGTGGTCGAGTGCCCCTGAGTTCAATTCCTGGTACCACAAAAAAAAAAAAAAAAAAAAAAAGAATATATGTAAAACTCTCAAAAGTTTCAGAGAGCCCATGTTCAGTTAATGCTAGCCATTTTTATTATTGCTTGTGGCTCCTACTCCCTTGCTCTATCAAGACCTCTGTATGGGCTGGGGTTACAGCTCAGTGGATAGTGTTTGCCTAGCATGTGTGCGTCACTGGGTTTGATTCTCAGCGCTACATACAAATAAAATAAAGGTCCACCAACAATGGGAAAAAAATTAAAAAACAAAAACAAAAAAAACTCTGTAATACTATTTCTCAATTTTTTTTTTTTTTTTTTTTTTTTTTGGTACCAGGGATTGAACTCAGGGGCACTAGACCACTGGGCCACATCCCCAGCCCTTTTTTGTATTTTATTAGAAGCAGGGTCTCACTGAGTTACTAAGTGCCTCGCCATTGCTGAGGCTGGCTTTGAACTCGCGATCCTCCTGCCTCAGCCTCCCAAAGTGCTGGGATTACAGGCATGCGCCACCGCGCCCGGCTTCAATTATTTTTAATACACCACTTCTGGGGTGGGGTTGTGGCTCAGTGGTAGAGTGCTCGCCTAGCACATGCACGGCCTGGGTTCGATCCTCAGCACCACGTAAAAATAAAGCCATTGTGTACAACTAAAACAAATAAATAAATATTTTTAAAAATACCACTTCTACTAGGCACAGTGGCACAGAATTACAGTCCCAGCTACTTGAGAGACTGAGGCAGAAAGATCACTTGAGACCAGAAGTTGAAGACTAGCCTGGGTAACACAGTAAAACCTTATTACAGAAGTAAATAAATAATAAAAAATAAAGAAAAAAATATCACTTCCATGAAACTGGAAGGATAGAAATGGAATCTTGATGATTGCTGTGGGTTTAGTACATGACACTGACCTCGGGACATAGAAGATACAAACACACACACAGGCTGAAGGAAGAATTAAAAGATCAGGGAAGCTATCACAAGTATCAGGAACAAGCAGCCAGGAATGGTGGCGCACGCCTATAATCCCAGTGACTTGGGAAGCTGAAGCAGGAGGATGGCAAGTTTGAGGCCAGCTTCTGGAACTCAGCAAGATTGTCAGCAACTTAGTGAGACCCGGTCTTAAAATAAAAAAGTAAAAAGGGCTGGGGATGTGGCTCAGTGTACAGTGTCCCTGGGTTCAATCCTCAGTACAAAAAAAAAAATTAGGAACAATGGAGGATGAAATTATATTCTGTGAGTTATGAGACTCACACAAGCAAAAGATTTTTATGACCTCAGCTTGAGCTGATCATGGACTTCTAGCTCTACATCAAAAAAATATTCACATTTGCAGGAATTGGCAAACTAATTCTAAAATTCATATGAAAATTCAAGTAGCATATGACACCCAAAACAATCTTTAAAAAGAACAAGGTTAGTAGACTTAGACTTACTGATTTTTCAAAACTTACTGTATTGCTATATTCTCAAGATAATAACACAGGTTAGACATGAGAAGTTCTATAGTTTGAATCTTAAATATTCTCCAAAGACCTATGTGTTAAAAAGCTTGGTCCCCAGCTTGTGTCACTACTGGCAAGTGGTAGAACATTTAAGAAAAGAAAAGTGAGATTATCAGGGGCATGCCCTGAAAGGTTACTGTAGAAGTTGGGTGGGGGTGGCACACACCTTTAATCCCAGCTACTTGGGAGGCTTAGGCAGGAGGATCACAAGTTCAAGACCAGCCTGGGCAATCAGCAAGACTCTGTCTCAAAATAAGATATATAGGGCTGGGATTGTGGCTCAGCGGTAGAGCGCTCATCTCGCCTAGCACGTGCGCGGCCCGGGTTCGATCCTCAGCACCACGTACAAATAAAGGCATTGTGTACAACTAAAAGCAAATAAATAAATATTTTAAAAAAATAAGATATATAGTGCTGGAGATATAGTTAAAAAAAAAAATCTCTGGCTGGGGGTATAGATCAATGGTAGAGCAGGTGCTTAGCACACTCAAGGCCCTGGCTTCAATCCCTAGTACCCCCCTTGCCCACCCCCCCAAATAAAAATAAAAAAACGGAAGGAAAGAAAGAAAGAAAAGAGAGAACCAACCTGAGCTGAGCAAAAATTTTGGTGACAGGGCCCCTGGAGAAAGAATACAAGAAGTAGATTTCTAAGAAGCATCATTTAATTTTCAATTTAATAGTAAATGATGAGGCAGCAGATGCATGACCTCGACCATGAAAAAGCAAGCTGAAATGCTGATCACACCATCAAAGATAATGTACATCTGGTTAAGTAAAATCCATGGTGGTTGTATATATTTCTTGTACCCTCCAGACTTGAGGTATTCACAAATTTGCCTTCATAGAACCTTCCTCTCTGCCTTGTTATGACAGTCTGTGACTTTGGGTAGCTAAGCTTGCTTCTTTGTGTGTATTACAGGAATACCTTGGAAGGTTCCTGGGAGACTGAATTAATATATATTATAGTGAGGCTACTAAAGATTCCAGTAGAATTGCTGATTTTAAGCTCCCCCATATCAAACAAAAAACCTTACAAATGACTTCAGGGTGAGCTGAGGAAACCAAATGACTGATTTTGCCAGTTTAAGTCATTAAAAGAATGGTGGGTGGGCTGGGATTGTGGCTCAGAGGTAGAGTATTTGCCTAGCAGGTGTGCAGACCTGGGTTCGATCCTCAGCACCATGCAAAAATAAATAAAATAAAGGAATTGTGTCCAACTTAAAAAAAAAAAAAAATGGTGGGTGCTCAGTTGGTAGAGTGCTTGCCTCTCATGCACAAGGCTCTGGGTTCAATCCCTAGCACCTCAAGGTCGGTCACACACACACACACACACACACACACACACACACACACACAAAAGAATGGTTTAGCCAGGCGTGGTGGCGCACGCCTGTAATCCCAGCACTTTGGGAGGCTGAGGCAGGAGGATCGCGAGTTCAAAGCCAGCCTCAGCAATGGCGTGGCACTTAGTAACTCAGTGAGACCCTGTCTCTAAATAAAATACAAAAAGGGCCGGGAATGTGGCCCAGTGGTTGAGTGCCCCTGAGTTCAATCCCTGGTACCACAAAAAAAAAAAAAAAAAAGAATGGTGGGCTGAGCATGGTGGCACACACCTGTAATCTCAGTGATTTGGGAGACTGAAGCAGAGGGACTACAAGTTCAAGGCCAGCCTCAACAAATTAGTGAGAGCCTGCCTCCAAGAATAAAAAAGGACTAGGGCCGGGCACGGTGGAGCACGCCTGTAATCCCAGCACTTTGGGAGGCTGAGGCAGGAGGATCGCGAGTTCAAAGCCAGCCTCAGCAATGGCGAGGCACTTAGCAACTCAGTGAGACCCTGTCTCTAAATAAAATACAAAAAAGGGCTGGGGATGTGGCCCAGTGGTTGAGTGCCCCTGAGTTCAATCCCGGTACCCACAAAAAAAAAAAAAAAAAAAAAAAAAAGGACTAGGAATACAGCTCAGTGGTAAAGTTTCCCTGGGTTCAATCCCCAGTACTACTAGTACTACTACTGCTACTAGTACTAGTACTATAAAAAAGAATAGTGGGGGCTGGGATTGTGGCTCAGCGGTAGAACACTCACCTAGCACGTGCGCGGCCCGGGTTCGATCCTCAGTACCACGTACAAATAAACGCATTGTGTACAACTAAAGCAAATAAATAAATATTGGAAAAAAAAAAAAAAAAAGAATAGTGGTCTGGGGATATAACTCAGTGGTAGAATGTTCACCTAGCATGCACTAAACTCTGGGTTAAATTCCCAGTACTGGGGTGGGTGGGTGGCGGGGTAGCAGTAAAATAGGAAGAAAAATGCCATTGGGAAGAACTTGGTGTGGTGGAGCACACATGTAATCCCAGGCTGAGGCAGCAGGATAGCAAGTTCAAGGCCAGACTCAGTAATTTAGCAAAGCCCTAAACAACTTAGCAAGACTTCCTGCAAAATCAAAAATAAAAAGGGATGGGGATATAGCTCAGTCATAAAGTGCTCCTGGGTTCAATCCCCAGTACCAAAAAAGGAGAAAAGTATCACTGTGGACACGTCTATGTATGTCCTGTGTCAATCAACTTTTTTTTTTTTTTTTTTTTTTTTTTTTTTTTTTTTTGTGGTACCAGGGATTGAACTCAGGGGCACTCGACCACTGGGTCACATCCCCAGCCCTTTTTTGTATTTTATTTAGAGACAGGGTCTCACTGAGTTGCTAAGTGCCTCGCCATTGCTGAGGCTGGCTTTGAACTCGCGATCCTCCTGCCTCAGCCTCCCAAAGTGCTGGGATTACAGGCGTGCGCCACCGCGCCCGGCTGTCAATCAACTTTTTAGCTTTTTGGTGGAGAGCAGCCAGGTAAGTCTGAAAAAATAGTTTTTTTTTTTTTTTTTTTCTTCTTTTTGCGTAATGGAGGGATTGAACCCAAGGGCACTACCACTGAGCTACACCCCCAGTACTTTTTATTTTTTATTTTGAGAAAGGGTCTAAGTTGCTCACACTGGCCTCAAACCTGAAATCTTACAGCCTCATCCTCCCAAATAGCTGGGATTACAGGTGTGCACTACTGGAAATTTTTTTTTTTTTTTTGATGTGTGGTACTGGGGATTGACCCAAGACATTGTATATGTTAAATAAGTGTTCCACCACTGAGGTATAGCCTCAGCCCTTAAAGGATACAACTCAGGGGCTGGGGTTGTGACTCAGCAGTAGAGTGCTTGCCTAGCACATGTGAGGCCCTGGGTTCGATCCTTAGCACCACATAAAAATAAATAAAATAAAGATAAAATGGATACAACTCAGTTTTTTCTAAAAGGTCATTTAGTGGTTAAATGAAAGTGTAGTTCAACACAAACACCATAAATCTTATGGTAAGATGTGGATGAAAAAAATGCCAAAGACTTAAGTCATAATGGAACCCACATAAAAAGATCTTAGGGGGCTGGGGTTGTGGTTCAGTGGCAGAGCGCTCGCCTCGCACGTGCGCGGCCCGGGTTCGATCCTCAGCACCACGTAAACATAAATTCATTCATTGTGTACAACTAAAGTAAATAAATAAATATTAAAAAAAAAAAAAAAAAAGATCTTAGGGATGAGTGGGAGGCTACTAATCTGAATCCCCAGTAAGGCCCTAAAGACACTGTGAGACTTATATACAGAATAGCATTTCTCTCTCTAGAGCAGTGTCCTTTAATACATACTGGACAGTCAAGTCTTTGCGCCACAGAGAAAATCTGTAGCAGCAGCAAGCAGGGTGATAAACCAGGACAAATGCTTCTTCTTCTTCTTCTTTTTTTTGGGGGGGTAAAGACTACCAAGAAGTTGAGAGTCAAATCTGACATTATATCACAGTAGCAAAATGTTTATATTCTTTAACATACTTATCGCTCCACCCTTTTTGGGGGGGTTCTGGTTATTCTATTTTATTAATCTTAAATATGATAGTCTTCTCTAAAATAACTTAAGACTACTTTTGGCCTGTGGGTGGGGAGAGGAGGAGAATCTCAGATACTCTCTGTTGGATCTCAGCTTCCTTCTTAATCAACCACCCCTCAATGTAGAAGTAATCCTTCAGATGCCTAAACTCAGCCACTGTTTTTTTGTTTTTTGTTTTTTTTTTGGTACCGGGGATTGAACTCAGCGCACTCGACCACGGGGTCACATCCCCAGCCCTTTTTAGTATTTTATTAGAGACAGGGTCTCACTGAGTTGCTAAGTGCCTCGCCATTGCTGAGGCTGGCTTTGAACTCGCGATCCTCCTGCCTCAGCCTCCCAAAGTGCTGGGATTACAGGCGTGCGCCATCGCGCCCGGCTGTCTTTGCGCCACAGAGAAAATCTGTAGCAGCAGCAAGCAGGGTGATAAACCAGGACAAATGCTTCTTCTTCTTCTTCTTTTTTTTGGGGGGGTAAAGACTACCAAGAAGTTGAGAGTCAAATCTGACATTATATCACAGTAGCAAAATGTTTATATTCTTTAACATACTTATCGCTCCACCCTTTTTGGGGGGTTCTGGTTATTCTATTTCATTAATCTTAAATATGATAGTCTTCTCTAAAATAACTTAAGACTACTTTTGGCCTGTGGGTGGGGAGAGGAGGAGAATCTCAGATACTCTCTGTTGGATCTCAGCTTCCTTCTTAATCAACCACCCCTCAATGTAGAAGTAATCCTTCAGAATGCCTAAACTCAGCCACTGTTTTTTTTGTTTTTTGTTTTTTTTTTTGGTACCGGGGATTGAACTCAGCGGCACTCGACCACGGGGTCACATCCCCAGCCCTTTTTAGTATTTTATTAGAGACAGGGTCTCACTGAGTTGCTAAGTGCCTCGCCATTGCTGAGGCTGGCTTTGAACTCGCGATCCTCCTGCCTCAGCCTCCCAAAGTGCTGGGATTACAGGCGTGCGCCATCGCGCCCGGCTAGCCACTGTTTTGAGAAGCAAAAATAGAACTGCCTTGAAAACTCTCAAGGTGACCCAAGTGAATGTTTCCTCTCATACCTGCCCCAGAGAACTGCCATGTGCTGAACAATACAGGATGAATTTCTCCCCTGTCCCAGTTCGCCCTTCTAAACAGGGATATGTATTATATTGATTATATAAAATTAAATAAAAGACTTCAAAAAAGGTTCAACACACTTAATAAGAAAAGATTCATGCTGGAAAAATGAAAAGGAATCAAACTTTCATAAAAAGTAAGGCATTGCCTGATAATAGGTGTGTTTTCAGTCAGGTACATTGATGGGCAATATTTCTATAGCTAGCTTGTCCTGCAACTAGCAGGAACCTATAACCCTTATGTTCTGAATACAAAATGGGAAATGTGAACTAAAACAGTATGTGTAGTAAGTGGGAAAAGGAAAAGATTTAAAGAAATAAATACCTTTACTCCTTAGAAAACCTTCAGGGAGGTCTGCATGTACAAGTTCTTTGCTGTTCTGCATCAGGAGGTCCTCCTACAGTAAGAAAATCCAGGAGTCAGGGAGGATTCAGATACATGAAATAATGAATATTATTCTTTGAGAAACTTTTTTTTTTGTGGTCCTGCGGATTGACTCAGGTGCTTGCACAAGTTAGGCAAGCACAGGCCCAGCCCACGCCCTCTTTTTTTTTAAACTTTATTTTGAGATACAGACTTGCTAAATTGCCTGGGCTGGCCTTGAACTTGTGATCCTCCTACCTCAGCCTCCCAAGTAGCTAGCTGAGATTACAGGCATGCACTCCTCCACTACTCCACCTGGCTGAGACTTCTGTATGACTTCCGGAAATATACTAGTAGTCACAAAGATTAGGAACTAAAGGAAACCTCAAATTTAAATAAAATCAATGAAAACTTTTACTTCTCTAGAATTCAAACTTAAAAATCAGTCAAGTTTTTCAAGTTTGAATAATAATAGGTAAAAATGATCAACCTATATATGCAAACAAAACCCTACAAGTGCCTTCTGAATTAAAAAAACAAATTCTTGCAATGTAGTTTTGATTTTATTTCAGGGGAAAATATCAGAAAATTGGATGTATTTCAATCTCTAACCATTCTAGATAGCATAAATAAAATTACTCTCAAACATCTCAGAAAGTTTTGTTTTATTTTTATAAATCTTCCTCATCACAGAAGGGAAGAGAAGAGGGATCATCACCAATGACAGTTTGGGATTAAAGGTATGAACCAATCATGCCTGGCTAAGATACTTCTGTACAACTTCAAGAAATTTGCTAATAGTCACAAGGTGTAGAAATTGAAGGGACTCTCAAATTTAAGTATAATCAATAAAAACTTTCTGCATCTAAAAGCAGAAGAAATTTAAAAAATGGGACAGGACAATGGCAGAATGTACATACTCTAACAAATGCCTTGGTGCTGCATGAGGTGGGCCTGTACATGTTGAGTATCCTTTATCAGAAATGCTTGGAAACAATTTCAGGTTTTTATTAGATTTTGAAATATTTGCATATTATAATGTTATATCTCAGGGATGGGAGCCAAGGCTAAAAAACAAAATTCATTACATTTTACATATACCTTAACACAAACTGAATATAATTTTATACAATTATTTTTAGTGTTCCTGCATTTTGAGTATGACCTGTCATATAAGATCAGGTGTGGAATTTCCCACTGGAGACATCATTATATATATATATAAATATGTAATATATATATATATATATTTTATTATTATTTTTTTTGGTACCAGGGATTGAACTCAAGGACACTCGACCACTGGGCCACATCCCCAGCCCTTTTTTGTATTTTATTAGAGACAGGGTCTCACTGGTCTCACTGAGTTGCTAAGTGCCTCGCCATTGCTGAGGCTGGCTTTGAACTCGTGATCCTCCTGTCTCAGCCTCCCAAGTGCTGGGATTACAGGTGTGTGCCACCGCACCCGGCTGATTCATTTGTGTTTTTGGTTTAAAAGTATAAGTGTTTTGGGCCCCAAAAGTTGCATTTCTTTATAGGACTTTGGTGGTAAAAAGGGTGCTAGAGCCAGGTGTAGTGGTGCACGCCTGTAATCCCAGCAGCTTGAGAGGCCGAGGCAGGAGGATTGCAGGTTTGAAGCCAGCCTCAGCAATTTAGTGAGGCTGTAAGCAACATAGAGAGATCCTATTTCAAAATAAAAAATAAGAAGGCTGGGGATGTGATATAGTGGCTAAGTGCCCTTGGGTTCAATTCCTGGTACCAAAAAAAAAAAAAAAAAAAAAAAAATGCTATAGACCCCTCATTCCATTGCCACTGAAGGGTGCGTTTCTTAGCTCTTGCTCTTCAAATGTGCTAAAAGGAATCCCTAGATCTAAACACCAGACACAAAGCTAATTTTCAAGTATAAGGAAGCAACCCATCACAACCTGTACTTTAGCTTACTGTAGTAAGAAATCAGAAATTAGAAATAAAATTGTTCTGGGTCTGGGTCTATGGCTCAGTGGTAGAATGCTTGTCTTGCATGTGTGAGGCCCTCAGTTAGATCCTCAGCACCACATAAATAAAATAAAGGTATTGTGTCCACCTACAACTAAAAAAAATTAAAGAAACAAGTTGTTCTTTAGTGTCAGTTTGGCAGTAAGTAACAATGTTTTATTAACTCTCAACCTCTGTATTTTCAGTGTTTCTTGAACATGCAAAATGTCATTTATCTAAATCGGAAAAATACCTTTTCTGTGAGGTTTCCAGATACACAATTCTGAAATGGTCTTGCAAACTTCTTTAGACTAAAAAGCATATAATCTAGTTAGCCAACTAACTGACTAGTGCAGCTCTCCACTTGGGATTCCCTTTAGGTCTCAGATGCACCATTTAACACTTAACTCATCATCTTCCCCATCCTCCCTTAAAGAAAAAAATCTATATGCTTCTATTGCATGCCCTGCGATGCTCAATAGTGCCATGGCCCAAATAAGGAAGAAACTCAAAAGACTTTGGCTTTCCATTTTCACATGTCTAATCAGTAGTCAAGTGTATGATTTTTATTCACAAAATATTTCTCAAAGCCGGGCGCGGCAGCACACACCGGCAATCCCAGCACTTGGGAGGCTGAGGCAGGAGGATTGTGAGTTCAAAGCCAGCCTCAGCAATGGCGAGGCACTTAGCAACTCAATGAGACCCTGTCTCTAATAAAAAATAACAAAAGAGAACTGGGGATGTGCCCAGTGGTCAAATGTCCCTGAGTTCAATCACTGTACAAAATAAATAAATAAATAAATAAATATAAATATCAATCAATCAATCAATCTCAAAAAGGTCCTCTGCTCTCCATCCTCTCTACCTCTGACATGGTTTTTATATTCTTCTCATCATTTCTCACTGAGACTACAGCAACAGCCTCCTAAGTTTGTCTGCATTAAGCCCTAGCTTTCCTCCAGTGCAGTTTCCAGTCTACGTTTGGGTGAGCCTAACAACAAGAAAATACATGTCCATGTTAGTCCTCTTCTTAAAATCCTCCAGTGTTTTCTGTAATAAAATCTAAACTCCTCAGTTGGGTATCCACACCTATTATGATCTGACTCATCTACTTTTCTAGCTCCTGCCTCCACCATGTATTCTGGCATTTTTTAATCTTGTCTCAGTATGCCCCTTCCCTTTGTCCTCTTCATTAGGCAAAAATCCTGCTAATTCCTTAAGCCAAATAAATAAATAAAAGTACAAAATGACACTATCCTCTGCTTTTCCAGTTCTCAGGCTAGGTGTATGATTTCAGAGATCATAAAATACCTTATGGAAAAGACAGAATGCAGTGGCAAGTTATAGGATGAATAGTCAGAGCTCTGTTCTAACCCCAGGACTCTCATCACTAGGTGGTACTGAGAAGAACCTTACACTTGATTTTAAGAAAAAAATGGGTATCATATAAAATACCTAAGAGGATTCTGTGTTAGGACAGATTGCTCCTATGGAGGAGTTTCTACCAATTCTTTTTTTTTTTTTTTTAATATTTATTTATTTGTTTTAGTTGTACACAATGCCTTTATTCTTATGTGGTGCTGAGGATCAAACCCGGGCCACGCAAGGGCTAGGCGAGCGCTCTAACCACTGAGCCACAACCCCAGCCCCTCTACCAATTCTTGAGACCATAAATACTTGTTAGTCCTTTCTGTGAGAAAAAGTCAACAAGACTGTCACAATGAATTCTGGTAATGTTGCCTAGAATGACTACCAAGTTTTTTCTGGGGCTAAATGCAGAGAATAACATAAAGCCTCCTTTGGATTCTAAATATCTCTTGTAGCCTTGTATGGTCAACCCCTGAAGGGGCTGCTGAGATTTTAGAGTTGCCCTCACCTACTGCTTTCCAGAGATCTTTCTAGCTGGAGGCCCCAAAATACCCTGGTTCAAACCCACTACTTCAGTTATGTTCCTTTCTCCTTGGTTCTGATTTGTAACCAGGAAAGGGAGAAAAAGAAGCTAATCGAAGTCATTCCACTTGCCTCCTGCCATGCTGAGTTCTCTTAAAATGTTCTGAGTTAAGATCCAGGTGTGAGAGACGGGTGTGGTGGAACACGCCTGTAACCCCAGCACTTGGGAGACTGGGGCAGGAGGATCGTGAGTTCAAAGCCAGCCTCAGCGGGCTGGGGTTGTGGCTCAGTGGCAGAGCGCTCGCCTCGCACGTGCGCAGCTCGGGTTTGATCCTCAGCACCACATAAACATAAATGCATTGCATTGTGTACAACTAAAGTAAATAAATAAATATTAAAAAAAAAAAAAAAAAAAAAAGCCAGCCTCAGCAATGGCGAGGCACTTAGCCACTCAGTGAGACCCTGTCCCTAATAAAATAAAAAAAAAAGGGCTGGGAATGTGGCCCAGTGGTCAAGTGCCCCTGAGTTCAATCCTGGTACCAAAAAAAAAAAAAAAGATCCAGGTGTGGTGGTGCATGCCTGCAATCTTAGCATCCTGGGAGGCTAAGGCAAGAAGATTACAAATTCAAAGCCAGTCTCAGCAACTTAGCAAGGTCCTAAGCAACTTAACAATATCCTCCCTCAAAATAAAACCATAAAAAGGGTCTGGGGGATGGGGGATATGGTTAAATGGCCCTGGGTTTAATTCCCAGTACTAAAAAAAGTTCTGAGTTATCCCTCACAAGAAAACTGGAGACTATAAGGTTTGAAGTCTCAAATATGATCAGAAACTAAAAAGACTGAAAAGGAAATATAATGTAGAGGCTGAGGTCAGATGTGGGGGATCCCCTTATGATGGTGGATGTCCTCCTTATCGGGTGGGAGCTCTGCCAGTTGGGTCTCTGGGTGTGGATAAGAGGAACAGAAACAGCCTACTTGCATGCAGTGGACATGTATCATAGCAGTTTTCTTTCTTTTTTTTTTTTTTTTGTGGTACCAGGATTGAACTCAGGAACACTCGACCACTGGGTCACATCCCCAGACCTTTTTTGTATTTTATTTAGAGACAAGGTCTCACTGAGTTGCTAAGTGCCTCGCCATTGCTGAGGCTGGCTTTGAACTCGTGATCCTCCTGCCTCAGCCTCCCAAAGTGCTGGGATTACAGGCATGCGCCACTGCGCCCGGCAGCAGTTCTTTCTAATCATCCCAACTCCACTTGAAGGCAGCCAATCACATAATGAATATGTGCAGAAATTTATCAGACCCAATTTCCTTTTCCTACAATATTCTATTAACTAAACATTTTAACTTTCAGTATTCCTAGATGAAAGAATCCTAAATGTTTTACTGCACTGTACAGATTTAGTTGTTGACACATCTTTATTTTATGTATTTATATGCAGTGCGGAGAATCGAACCCAGTGCCTTATATATCCTAAACAAGCACTCCACTACTAAGTCACAACCCCAGTCCAGATTTAGTTAAAACCACAACTGAAAAAAAAAAAAAAAAAAAAAAAAACCCCACAACTGATCATCAATGTATTGTTTCCTGCAACATCAAATGAGATAATTGCTATAGTATAAAGGTTTTGTAAGCTATAAAAGAAATACCAGATAACAGTGCGATTTGCTTTTTGAACGGACAACAAACTCTGCTTTGCATATTAAATGTCACCAACCTGCCCACTGTTTTGAAAATAAAATCAATTTGTGGGGCTTCTCCAAAGTTTAGGCAGATTATAGGAGGGTCTTGTAACTCAGAGGTAGACTGCTTGCTGAGCATATGTAAGGCCCTGGGTTTGATCCCCAGTATGACAGACAAATAAACAAACAAAAACAAAACAATGTCTGGGAAAGGGAATTCTCTAATTCATTCCTGTAGGATGAGTTTATAGCAGGAAATTACACAAATCCCTGGAGGGAAATGAATATACATTGGGCTCTTCAGCTTTTATAAATAGCATAATTTTAAGCTCCTCAGGACTTGATGAATCTCTGAGCCTTAAGCTCTGTTTATAACCAGACCCCTCTGGGCTCCTCCAAACCTTTGCTTTCCTAATTAGAGGCAGAAGCAGATCAAGGAAAGAACAGTGATGACTCCATGTATAGTAGGCATTGCCTATACACTGAATTATCCCAAGTACAGGGCCAAAGGAATATTTTCTATTTCCTGACATTTGTGGAAAAAGCCATGATTACTCTCACAGCTAACATACTTCGAAGTGAAAGAAATGTTTACATCTATAGATGGATCTTTCAGTTTTCTATATGTGCATATTTAGAAAGGATTAAAATGTGAAACAGTAACTTTAAGTCATTCTGGCATAGCTTTAAAAGGAACTTTCCCTACATATCTCAATTCAGAGAAACAGCTTGTGACTTTAAATAAGTCATCAATCATGTTAGCTGGGTAGGGGTTAATGACATCCCCCCATGCAATAAATTATCTAAGAGAATTGTGAAATAATCAAGAGAAAGCTCTATCTTAAGTCTTAGTAATGTGCTTTGGATATTTTTGTCACATGGCAAATCATCCTGTAGAGAAAACAGTGCACTACAGATGCAGAGAACAGCTTATGAACACCAGCTTTACTACTGAGCCATGAAATTCAGAATTTTCACATTTAAATTACTGAAAACTAAACTCTTTTCAACAATAGTTCCATTTAGGCAAAGAGCAAAATTCCTTTACACTGCTGCAAATTTCTCACAGGTTCAAAGACTCTCAGGGTTGAATTACACAGTAAACTTAGTGGGCATTTAGTATAACTACCTTTCATTTAAGTAAATCCACACAAACTGCCAAAGATTGGGTCTCTTATGAACACACCATTAAAAAACGGGCTTCTCGGGCTGGGGTTGTGGCTCAGTGGCAGAGCGCTCGCCTCGCACGTGCACGGCCCGGGTTCGATCCTCAGCACCACGTAAACATAAATGCATTGCATTGTGTACAACTAAAGTAAATAAATAAATATTAAAAAAAACAAAAACAAAAAAAACAGGCTTCTCTAAAGGCAGGCATGGTGGCACCCTGCGTTAGATCCCAGCCACTCAGCAGGCTGAGGTGGGAGGATTGTGAGTTCCAGGCTAGCATGAGCAATTTAGCAAGACCCCATCTCAAAACAAAACTTAAAAAAACAGTTTCTCCAACAATATAACATACTTCAAATAATCAACAGCCTTTTTGTTTCCCTACTTAATGCCCCCTTTCCACATACCTTCAAATACAATTGCCTATCCTGAAAATGTATACTATGCCATCTTATGTTACAGCCAAAACACAATTCCATCACCTTTTTGTGTCTGTGTTGAGCACACGTATTGTATTCTACAACCAAAGCTTTTGTAATATATTTAATTCAATCCAGGCAGATCTGCCATTATGGGGAAGGAAAACAACAACAAAAAAAGCAAAATATAGCCGGGCGCTTGGGAGGCTGAGGCACTTAGTAACTCAGTGAGACCCTGTCTCTAATAACTTAAAAAAAAAAAAAAAAAAAAAAAAAAGGGCTAAGGATGTGGCCCAATGGTCGAGTGCCCCTGAGTTCAATACCCGGTACCAAAAAAAAAAAAAAAAAAAAAAAAAAGCAAGATATAGAAAAACTTTAACACTTTACAGCTCATTATAAGAGAGAGACAAAACAAATGAAAAACACAAGCATGATATAAAGAATCTTCAATGCTAGATTGTCTGTGTAAGATGTCACATGATTATTTCTTTACATCACTGGCATACACTTGTTTAATAAGACTTTTTTTTTTTAGTTGTTGATGGACCTTCATTTTATTAATTAATCATCATCATCATTATTATTTTTGGTACTGGGGATTCAACTTATGAGCACTCAACCACTCAGCCACATCCCCAGCACTATTTTGTACTTTTTATTAGAGACAGGGTCTCACCGAGTTGCTTAGCATCTCACTTTTTGCTGAGGCTGGCTTTGAACTCTTGATCCTCCTGCCTCAGATTCCCCAGCTGTTGGGATTACAGGCGTGTGCCACCGCGCCAGGCTTGAACCTTTATTTTATTCATTTATTTGTTTGCAGTGCTGAGACTTGAACCCAGTGGATAACACATGCAAGGCAAGTGCTCTACCACTGAGTAACTACCCCATCCCTCAGTAAGACCATTTTTGAGGCGGGGTGTGTTTTGAGGATTGAGCCCAGGGAAACTTTACTACTGAGCTTATCTCCATCCCCAGGCCTTTTAATTTATTGAGACAGGGTCTCACTAAGTTGCTTAGAGCCCTGCTAAATTACTAAAGCTGCCTTTGAACTTAATATCCTCCAGTCCCTGCCTCCCAGTAGCTGGGTTTACAGGCAGGAGCCCACGCCTGGCTAAGACCAATCTTTTCCACATACTGGCTAGTAACTTTGCATGCACCATAGTTTTTGGTGTTTCTCCTACAGGAATGTAGTTCAGAACTGAAGATGTTCTTTCACAATTCAGTTTGGTTTTTGCAGCTATCCCTTCCACTGCATCTGTTCTCAGATACCTTTTTTTTTTTTAATCCCTTTCTTCTCCTCTCCCCAATAAGGGAATGTTCCTGACCAAAGAATAAAATTATTGAAGTTTTTATACCTTTCTCACAGTAAAGAACATTTCTCTTTTTTTTTGGTCCCGGGGATTAAACCCAGGGTTTCACACATGCTAGGCAAGTGTTGTACTACTAAGTTACATTCCCAGCACTCCCTCCTTTTTTTTTTTTGGTACCAGGGATTGAAGTCAGGGGCACTGGACCACTGAGCCCCATTCCCAGCCCTATTTTGTATTTTATTTAGAGACAGGGTCTCACTGAGTTGCTTAGTGCCTCACCATTGCTGAGGATGGCTTTGAACTTGCAATTCTCCTGTCTCAGTGTCCTGAGCCGCTGGGATTACAGGTGTGTGCCACAGCACCTGGCTATTCCCAGCTCTTTTTAATTTGTATTTTGAGACAGGGTCTCACCAAACTGCCCAGGCTGACTTGAACTTCACTATCCTCCTGCCTCAGTCTGAACTGGAAAATCCAAACAGACTTGACTTTGTTAAATTCATTCAATTTGTGCAATAAATAAGTTGGAAGCCTAGGTGACTATCTTTCAAACTCAGAGGATGTACTAGAGTTGAACTTCCTTGAAGTTGCTGCCTTGACTGATTTTAAGTCTAGAGGGAAGGAGAAGGGTGAAATAAGTAGTAATCTATGAGTACTTGTCCCCCAAACTAAGCCAATGCCTGACTGTGGATGGGTTTATGAAAGAAATATCTGAAGGAAAGTAACTTTGTGGAATGTTGCTAAGACAAATAAAATATCTTTCCAGTAGAAAAACACAGAAATTTCAGATAGAAAATACCACAGAAAGCTGGGCGCAGTGGCACACGCCTGTAATCCCAGCACTTGGGAGGCTGAAGCAGGAGGATCTCAAGTTCAAAGCCAGCCTCAGCAATAGTGAGGCACTTAACAACTCAGTGAGACCCTGTCTCTAAATAAAATACAAAAAAAGGGCTGGGGATGTGGCCCAGTGGTTGAGTGTCCCTGAGTTCAATCTCTGGTACAAAAAAAAAAAAAAAAAAGAAAATAAAATACCACTGAAGCCGGGCACAGTGGCCCATGCTTGTAATCCCAGCAGCTATGGAGGCTGACACAGGAGGATCGTGAGTTCAAAGCCAGCCTCAGCAATGGTAAGGAACTAACCAACTCAGTGAGACCCTGTCTCTAACTAAAATACAAAATAGGGCTGGGGATGTGGCTTGGTGGTTGAGTACCCCCGAGTTCAATCCCCAGTACTTAAAAAGAAAAGGAAAGAAAGCTGGGCGCTGTGGCCCATGCCTGTGATCCCAATAGCTTGGGAGGCTGAGGCAGGAAGATTGCAAGTTCAAAACCAGACTCAGCAACAGTGAGGTGCTAAGGAACTCAGTGAGACCCTGTCTCTAAATAAAATACAAAATGTGGGCTTGAAGCCGGGCGTGGTGGCGCACGCCTGTAATCCCAGCACTTGGGAGGTTGAGGCAGGAGGATTGCGAGTTCAAAGCCAGCCTCAGCAATGGCGAGGCACTTAGCAACTCAGTGAGACCCTGTCTCTAATAAAATACAAAAAAAGGGCTGGGGATGTGGCCCAGTGGTTGAGAGCCCCTGAGTTCAATCCCCAGTACCAAAAAAAAAAAAAAAAAAAAAAAAAGTGGGCTTGGGATGTGACTCAGCATTCAAGTGTCCCTAAATTCAAACCCTGGTACCAAAAAAAGAAAAAAAAGTAAAGAAAATACCACTGAAATTGCTTGTCCAAACCAGAATCCTCACTGTTATATCACTGAAAAAGAGTCACTCAGCTTCTTCATAATCACAACTTTCCAAGCAACCTAATTCATTTCTAGTCTTGCCTAACTGTCAAAAAGTACCACTCTTGCCAAGGACCTATAATTCTAGTGACTTGGGAGGCTGAGGCAGGAGGATCACAAGCTTAAGACCAGCTTCTGCAACTTAATTAATGAGGTCCTAAGCAACTTAGTGAGACCCTGTCTCAAAATGAGTTGCCAGGTGCAGTGATACAAGACCTGTAATCCCAGCAACTCGGGAGGCTGTCAGGAACACATCCTCAGTTCAAAGCCAACCTCAGCAACTTAGCAAGGACCTATGCAACTCAGAGAGACCCTGTCTCTAAATAAATATTATATAAGGGTTGGGGATGTGGCTCAGTGGTTAAGCTCCCTTGAGTTCAATCCCCAGTTCCCCACCCCCCAAAAGTACCTCCCTTATTAATTATGTATCCTCTAACAAAAATATTTTTTACTATTAAAACATTTTTTTAATTGTAGAACCCTTTTTTTAAAAATAAATTGTTCTTTTTAGGTATACATGATGCAAAGTGTATTTTGACATATTATACATACAAGGAATGAATATAACATTCTAATTAAAAACCCATTCTTGGGGCTGGGGTTGTGGCTCAGCGGTAGAGCGCTCGCCTAGCACGTGTGCAGCCCAGGTTCGATCCTCAGCACCACGTAAAAATAAAGGCATTATGCACAACAAATAAATAAATCTTTCAAATAAATAAATAAATAAGGCTGGAAATGTAGCCCAGAGGTAGAATACCCTTAAGTTCAATCCCAGTATGGGGCCCGGGGGGGGGGGGTTCTAGTGCATTTGGCATTTGTATTTCTTCAGGAATCTCAGTCCACCACATTCCATACCTCACTAACCATCACCTCATTTAACTAAACATTCTTACTCAAATTTCAACCTCACAGAAATGTGATTTCCTATGTAGGCTTCCTACAGGGAGAAGACATGTTGATCAGAGTATGACCATTCCTATCAGGAATGAAAAGTCAACTTTTCATTATGTATTAAATGAAGAATTGGCTTTCCAATGCCCTCCCCCTGAAAGAACAGGGATTGAATCCAGGGTGCTCAACCAGTGACCTACATCCCCAGCCCACTCCCTGCCCCACACCTTTAAATTTTGAAACAGGTCTTACTAAGTTGCCCAGGCTGGCCTCAAACTTGTGATCCTCCTACCTCAGCCTCCAAGTAGCTGAGATTACTAGTGTGTGCAACTGTGTCCAGCAACTATATATCATTTTTTAAACATCAGATGCAGAAATACCACAGGATTTTCAGGGACTCAACATTCCATATACAATGGCTGTGATATACAGTATACAATAGCTGCTTTACAGAAGTGACACTTTTTTTTTTTTTACTAGGTAGGTGTATCGTGACACAAATGTTTTACAAGATCATCACAAGAAAGTTAATATCAATTAACATTTTAGAAATGTTTCAAGGATAAGTCATAATCTACCTGTTGGCATCTGTATTTTATCACAAGAAATGGTACTCTTGCAATGCTGACATCCATAGCCAACTCATCTGATCAAGATGTCATTTCTTACCTGACTTGAGCTGATGTTTTCTTCAGCAGCTGTGGAATGTCTGCATAGGTCTTCCTTTGCTCCCTCACAGGGCTTTTTCATAATTTCCACTTGGTTCCCTTGATCTCTGAAGACCTTTAGCTCCATACTCTTGGTTTTCTCTTCCCTATGCAAGATCCCAGAAACCATAGAACCTCCTGCTTTGGGGTCTACCAGACCACACCACCCAAGCTCACCCCCATGATCCAAGATCTTACAGGTTTCTTGATAACTTTCTGCACGAGTCCTCTGGAGCTCCAAAGGCAATGTTCTACTCTGACTTATAAGAGAGCTAGAAGCTCCAAGTTTTACATCTGGATTCACACTTGGTTCAGGGTCTGCATGAAGCTCTTTGGAGACACTTACTGGGAGTTCAGAGTATAATTCCTGTACCACGGCAGACATGGAAGAATCAAGTGGAACTGGCTGAGTCTCTACTCCGGATGACAGCATTAGGGCAGATGTAGATTATGGAGTGAAGTCTTTTACATCAAACAGTTCACCCTGACGTAAATCAAAGGAAAGGATAGAAGTTTAAAACCTTGATAGGGTGGAAGCTGACTCAGTTCACATTAGCTAAAATAAGGAAAATAAATCCTACTGCATTATCTGGCATCAAATTTGTGGAAAAACACATACCTTAACTTTCAATAGGCACCTGTCTAATCCTAATTCAAATACTGACTTCTTTTTTTTTTTTTTTTAATATTTTTATTTATTTGCTTTAGTTGTACACAATGTGTTTTATTCAATTCATTTTATTTGTATGTGGTGCTGAGGATCGAACCCGGGTCGCCCACGTGCTAGGCAGGCGCTCCACCGCTGAGCCACAATCCCAGCCCTCAAATACTGACTTCTGAACAATTAACAGTTTAAATCTGAGGGCCCCATAAGTGGAGCTGAAAATAAGACATGTTTATGCATCTAAGAATAATGCTGATACAATTTACAAAATAAGGATTTTTTTTTTTCTTGACCATGCAGGGTGGCACTGCCTATAATCTCAGTTACTCGAGAGGCTGAAACATGAAAATCTCAAGGTCGAGGTCAGCCTGGGAAACTTAGTGAGATCCAGCCTCAAACAACAACAACAAAGAACTAAGAATGTTGCTCAAGGGTAGAAGAGCTTGCCTCTATAAAACAAAGAGAGTATTACTTGTTTACAAGGCATGAATCTCACCCATTTTGTTCACTGATATATTCCCACTGCCCAGAATAGAAGTTTGATACATTATAGGTACTCTTTGTATGTTATAGGTATTCTGAAGGACCCTGATTAATATGCAAGTCTTTTCCTTGAAAGAGGATACAGGGAAAATGGAACTGCTTTCCTTTACTGCTTGTTAAATACTTGAGCTGCATTTACTAGGCTCGCACAAGATACTCCTAACCCAGTCCCTTAGAATCCTAGGGGATTGAAACCAGGGCCTTGCATATGCTGGGCAAGTGCTCTACCACAGAGCTACACCCCCAGCTCTTTTCATAGTTTAATTTTGAGACAGAGTCTTGCTAAACTGCGAAGACCTCAAACTTGCCATTCTCCTGCCTTAGCCTCTATAGTAGCTGAGATCACAAGCATGTGCCACCACACCTAGGTCCTTCTTGGCTTTTATCATATTTTTTTGCTTTGGATGCTGGAAACATAGGTAATTTGCTGAAATAAGGTATAACTAAGTAATTCACAATACTGTGTTATACTGTATTACAAAAAGAGCCGCCCCCCCCCCCCCCCGACACACACATATAAAACACATTCAGGACCAGGATTTCACAGCCCATACATTTTCCATTTTACTCCAGTAATCATAAACAGCTTTTACAAAAAAAATCCACTTTGGGGGTGGCTGGGGATATAGTTCAATTGGTAGAGTGCTTGCCTTGCATGCACAAGGCCCCGGGTTCAAACCCCAGTAACCACCCCCCCACACACACACACAAAATCCACTTTGACTTGACTGAGGCAGAAATTAGTTCACCAAATAAGATACTTTGATTCTTTCTTTATTTATTTTTAATATTTATTTTTTAGTTGTAGTTGGTATTTTATTTATTTATTTTTATGTGGTGCTGAGGATCGACCCCAGGGCTGCATACATGCCAGGCGAGCTCTCTACCTCTGAGCCACAACCCCAGACACACTTTGATTCTTTAAAAAAAAAAAAAAAAAAAAAAAATTATTTATTTATTTATTTATTTATTTATTTATTTATTTATTTTAATTGTATACAATGCTTTTATTTATTTTTATGTGGTGCTGAGGATCGAACCCTGGCTGTATACGTGCTGGGCGAGCACTCTACCACTGAGCCACAATCCCAGCCCGCACACTTTGATTCTTGATGCTTTTCCTAACCCTAAACCAAAAGGAGAAGATAGGTGTTAAGGAGCCCTTCCCAAAGGTGAAATGATGCAAAGCTACATTACTAAATCAAACCCTAGAAATTCTAAAGAAATCAGATTGCCAGTCCATGAAACTTGGGTAATACAGAAGAGCTGATAAAAAAAAAAGATTTTTTTTTTTTTTTTGTACCAGGGATTGAACCCAGGGACACTCGACCACTGGCCACATCCCTAGCCCTTTTTTTTGTATTTTATTACAGACAGGGTCTCACTGAGTTGCTAAGTGCCTTGCCAATGCTGAAGCTGGCTTTGAACTTGTGATCCTCCTGTCTCAGCCTCCCAAGTGCTAGGATTACCAAGCATGTGCCACCGCACCCAGAAAAATTTTCCCCTTTTAATCTACCACCTGGATATTTCTAGGGGTACTTCAAATTTCAGATCATTTGTGTTGGGGTGAGGAGAATTAATAGAGATAAAATGGAACTGCTATATGATGTCAAAATAAGCAGAAAGTGCAGAAATTTAACTTGGTTCAGCTTCCCTTCCCCAACAATATACACAATCTAATTTTTGGATGTCAGACTACATACACGTTGGAAGAATAATTGCAGGAGAGGATATTGTGAAGCTCAAGCTTGTCAGCCGGGCATAATTATGGGCTCATGTCTGTAATCACACCCACTTGGGAGGCTGATGCAGGAGAATGACAAATTTCAGGCCACCCCAGACAATAATAGCCTATTCAAAAATAAATGAATAAATAAAAATTTTAAAAGGGCTGGGGTATACTCAGTGCTGGAGTGATACTGGGTTCAATCCCCAGTACCACAAAAATAAAACAAACAAAAAGCACATGCCCAAGCCAGGCGTGGTGGCACGCACGCCTGTAATCCCAGCACTTGGGAGGCTGAGGCAGGAGGATCGCGAGTTCAAAGCCAGCCTCAGCAATGGCGAGGCACTCAGCAACTCAGTGAGACCCTGTCTCTAATAAAATACAAAAAAGGGCTGGGGATCTGGCCCAGTGAGTTCAATCCCTAGTACCCCCACCCAAAAAAAGCGCAAATGGGTATGGTGGCACATGCCTATAATACCAGCTACTCCAGAGGCTGAGGCTATAGGAGCTCAAATTCAAGGCCAACCTTAGCAAATTAGAAAGACAGACCCTGTCTCAAAACAATCTCAAGCTGGGCGTGGTGGCACATGTCTATAATCCCAGCAGCTCAGAAGGCTGAGGCAGGAGGATCAGGAGTTCAAAGCCAGCCTGAGCAACTTAGTGAAGAGCTAAGCAACTCAGTGAGTCCCTGTCTCTAAATGAAATACAAAAAAAAAAGGCTGGGGATGTGGCTCAGTGGTTGAGTGCCCAAGTTCAATACCTGGTATAAATAAATAAATAAACAAACAAACAAATAAATAAGGGTGGGGAGTATAACTCAATGGTAAAGCACCCCTGGGTTCAATTCCCCTCAGTACTGCGGGTGGGGCTAGGGTTGCAGTATTAATTTAATTTAGTTTAGAACATGAATAAACCTTGAAAACACTATGATAAGTGAAATAAACACTAAGAACCACGTTATAGAATCCCATTTATATAAAATGTCAAGAATGGGAAAATGTAGAGCTGGGTAGGTTCAGTGGTAGAGTGCTTCTCTAGCATTAGGGAGGCCTTGAGTTGGATCTCCAGCACCACATGCACACATAAAAAAGGATATATACAATTTATAAAGACAAAATAGATTAACAGCTGCTTAGAGCTGGAAGTGTTAGAGAACTAGGGACTGACAGCTAATGGAAACTTTCTTTTTAAAGTAATAAAGATGTTCTAAAATTGATAAAGGTGACTATACTAAAAACCACTGATTTATATAATTTAAATTGGTAAATTCTATGGTATGTGAATTACTTTTTTTTTGGGGGGGGCACTGCTGGGGATTTAACCTGAGGCCTATGCAAGCTATACCCCCAGCTCATGAGACTTACATATGTATATATATTTTTGGATTACAGGCATGTGCCACCACACCTGGCTGTGAATTGTATTTTAATAAAACTGATTTTTAAAAGAACAGATGGGGATGCCAGGTGCAGTGGAACATGCCTGTAATCCCAGAGGCTAGGGAGGCTGACGCAGGAGGATCTCAAGTTCAAAGCCAACCTCAGCAATGGCAAGGCACTAAGCTACTCAATGAGACCCTGTCTCTAAATAAAATACAAATACGGCTGGGGATGTGGCTCAATGGTTGAGTGCCCGAGTTCAATCCATAGTACCAAATAAATAAATAAATAAAAGAAAAGAACAGATGGGGAGCAGGGTATGGTGGCACACACTTGTAATGCCAATCACTCAGGAGGCTGGGGCAGGAGGATTGCAAGTTCAAGTCCAGCCTTGGCTACTTTGTCTTAAAAATAAAATAAAAGTGTTTGGGATATAGTGTAATGGTAGAATGATTGCTTAGCATGCAGGAGACTCTGGTTCCATTTCCAGCACTGGGGGAAAAAATAAAAAGCCAGCATTATAATCTCAATAGTAGAGCACATGCCTAGCATGTAAGACCCTGTCTTAGATCTCTAAAACTGCAAGGAACAAAAAAAAAGATAAGCCGGGCGCGGTGGGCGCACGCCTGTAATCCCAGCACTTTGGGAGGCTGAGGCAGGAGGATCGCGAGTTCAAAGCCAGCCTCAGCAATGGCGAGGCACTTAGCAACTCAGTGAAACCCTGTCTCTAAATAAAATACAAAAAAGGGCTGGGGATGTGGCCCAGTGGTCGAGTGCCCCTGAGTTCAATCCCCAGTACCAAAAAAAAAAAAAAAAAAAAAAAAAATGATAAAGAAAATGCCCCATCCCCAATCTGTCAACTCTCAATTTCTGACCTATATTTCACTTACCAAGGATGGGATTCCCCCCCAACGTATGTCTAAGATAGAGCCCATTTAATCAAAAGAATAATTGAGTCTTTCTATATGCAAACAGCTGCAAGAAACAAAGATGAATAAGATGCCCTCAGTATATTACATGGTCTCTCTTTTCTTGTTTCCTCCCCCACCCTATTCAACCAAGGGCTTTGTTCATGCTAAGCAGGTGCTCCATCACTGGCCTACACACCAGCCCCTACAATTGCCTCTCAACATCAGTATCACTTTCCTAGAGCTCAGACTCAAATCCCCAGACATAATCACAACCAGCCTTCCATTTTGTTTGCATAGCACTTATAAATTATGGCTTCAATTCCTACAGTGTCTCTAATAAACTCTATGGCTTTCTTTCTTTTCTTTTTGGTACTGGGGATTGAATTCAGGGGCACTCGACCACTGAGCCACATCCCCAGCCCTTTTTTTCATTTTATTTAGAGACAGGGTCTCATTGAATTCCTTAGTGCCTCACTTTGGCTGAGGCTGGCTTTGAACTTGCGATCCTCCTGTCTTAGCTTCCTGAGCTGCTGGGATTACTGGCCACTCTGCCTGGCTAAACCCTACTGCTTTCTAATCCCCAAGTCCTACTTCAAGATTTTCTTCCAAAGGTCACTCCACATGAAGTCATGCACAACTACTTATTTACTAAACAGGCGCGTGTGTGTACACACACACACACATATATTTTATTTTTGTACAGAAATTTGAATCCAGGGATGCATAACCACCAAGCACATTCCCAGTCCTTTTTTTTTTTCACTTTGAGACAGGGTCTCACTAAGTTGCTTAGGGCCTTGCTAAACTGCTGAGGCTGGCCTTAAACTTGCAATCCTCCTGCCTCAGCCTCCAATGTCACTGGGATTACAGCTGTGTGCCAACATGGCCAGCTTTCTAGCAGATCCTTATCAGAAAGAATGAAGTAGCCGGGCGCGGTGGCGCACGCCTGTAATCCCAGCACTTTGGGAGGCTGAGGCAGGAGGATCGCGAGTTCAAAGCCAGCCTCGGCAATGGCAAGGCACTTAGCAACTCAGTGAGACCCTGTCTCTAATAAAATACAAAAAAGGGCTGGGGATGTGGCCCAGTGGTCGAGTGCCCCTGAGTTCAATCCCTGGTACCAAAAAAAAAAAAAAAAAAAAAAAAAAAAAAAAGAAAGAATGAATACTGTAATTACATAAAATGGTACAAAATGTCTTTACCTTTCTTATGCCTGCATCTACACTGTAAATGGACACTGGCTAAAACAGAACTTTAAAGCTTTGAATATAAACAAATACCATAAAACTGTCATCTCTTGATACCGTGTTTGTTGATAATCATTTGTACAGAATTTTAAGAATTTTCAACCTGTAAAACAACTAGGTATACTTGCTGTGGAAGTTGGGAGCCCAACTCTGGATCCTCAAAATTTTAAGCCATTCTCGGGGCTGGGGATATAGCTCACTTGGTAGAGTACTTGCCTTGTGTGCACAAGTCCCTGGGATCAATCCCCAGCACCTCCAAAACTGCCTGTTGACATAGCCCTAATCTTTAGCGGGGCGCGGTGGCGCATTCCTGTAATCCCAGCACTTGGGAGGCTGAAGCAGGAGGATCACGAGTTCAAAGCCAGCCTCAGCAATGGCAAGGCACTTAGCAACTCAGTGAGACCCTGTCTCTAATACAAAAATACAAAAAAAAAAAAAAAAAAAAAAAAGGGCTGGGGATGTGGCCCAGTGGTTGAGTGCCCTGAGTTCAATCCCCGGTACCCCGCCCCAACAACAAAAAAAAAATTTCTTTAAGCCAATCGGCATGGTGGCAAAAGTTTACAATCCCAGCAACTTGGCAGGTTGGGGAAGGAGGATCACAAGTTTGAGATCAGCTTCAGCAACTTAGCAAGGCCCTAAGCAATTTAGAGAGTCCCTGTCTCAAAATTAAAAAAAAAAAAAAAAAAAAAAAAATTAAAAACAAAACAACAAAATGAAGGTTGAGACAGGAAGATCACAAATTCAAGTAACTTAGTGACTCTGTCTCAAAAAATTTTTAAAAAGGCTATGGATGAACTCAGTAGTAAAGTTCCCTGGGGCAAATCTCCAGTATTTGCACACCCACAAAAAATTCTAAGCCAACTCTGCAGTTTAGTTACCAAAACATTATACTCTAACAGAACAGCTGGATCCCTCAGAGGGGAAGTGATAGTCAGATGCAAGCCTAAAGAAGCAGATTAAAATTATTGTTAGCTCTCTAGCTCACATCACCATCTATCAAAATACTGGCAGTACCACAAGACTGCAGTAACAGAACACTATTTTGAGAAAAGATGCAAATCCTTTAGAACTAAAATTCCTGAGGCTGAAGCAGGAGGATCATAAGTTTGAGGCCAGCCTGGGCAACTCAGTGAAACCTGTTTCAAATAAAAAATAAAAAAGGAGCCTGGCGCGGTGGCGCACGCCTGTAATCCTAGCACTTGGGAGGCTGAGGCAGGAGGATCGCGAGTTCAAAGCCAGCCTCAGCAATGGCGAGGCACTTAGCAACTCAGTGAGACCCTGTCTCTAATAAAATACAAAAAAGGACTGGGGATGTGGCCCAGTGGTCGAATGCCCCTGAGTTCAATCCCCGGTACAAAAAAAATAAATAAATAAAAAATAAAAAAGGGCTTGGGAGGTAGCTCAGTAGTAGAACACGTGAACCCAATACTACATGAGCACACAAAAAACTAAAATTTCTGAACTTAATGCAGCAATTAAAACTGATGATGTAGAAACATCTCTCTACATAGAAAACTGCCTGGAATACTTTTTTATTAAACTAAATAAACATCAGGACTCTCATTGGTAAAATATATATGCACATAGAAAAATATTTTTTAAAGAACACAAACCATTAATACTGTTAATTTGGGGGGAGAAAGAACCAATGCCTTATCTGAATGTTGTGCTTTTTAAAAAAACAGTTGAGAATAAATTGTTAATTTTCCACCATTATTTCCCAAGACCCAAATGCATAACAATAAACAACTAGTAATTGTATCAGCCCTTTATTTTATTGGGTATCTTCCCAACTGTCAGTTCTCTGCCTCAATAATCAAAGGTTTTACATTTAAGTGTTAAGTAAATTTGAAGTAAAAAAAAAAAAAAAAGAGTAACACACGCTTATAAAATGTATCAAAAGCGGGGCGCGGGCTGGGATTGTGGCTCAGCGGTAGAGCGCTCGCCTAGCACGTGCGCAGCCCGGGTTCGATCCTCAGCACCACGTACAAATAAAACGCATTGAATAAAATGCATTGTGTAAAACTAAAGCAAATAAATAAATATAAAAAAAAAAAAAAAGCGGGGCGCAGTGGCGCACCCCTGTAATCCCAGCACTTGGGAGGCTGAGATAGGATGATCCCGAGTTCAAAGTCAGCCTCAACAACTCAGTGAGACCCTGTCTCTAAATAAAATACAAAAAAGGGATGGGGATATGGCCCAGTGGTAGAATGCCCCCCCCCTTCAATCCCCGGTACCACAAAATAAATAAATAAATAAATAAATAAATAAAATGTAGGCAGGGATTTATTTACAGGTAATCCTTTCTAATGACTTAAAATCAACCTATTGGGTGGGGACACCAGATAATTATGTAGTCTGAGGTCTAAAAAAAATGAACTACCCATTTACCAATGACATTTGTCAGCTGCTACCATCTGGTCTTGTTATCTTTACCACAACACACACAAGAAAGCATTTGATTAGGAAATAAACTTATTTGTTGGGGGAAAACAAACAAACTAATGTTTACATGAAGCATGCTGTAAAATTCTTCTAAAAAAAATTCTTTTTGAGTTAAGAGCAATTACCTACTGATCTTTCTGTTCAAATAAAAAAGAACTGTGGTGAGCAGTCTAATTGCTGGTCTCCCAAATCAGGCAGCCAGGGTCCCTATTCCAACTCCATTCATCAGGTACACGGTGAATTATGTAAGTGAAAGTTAAGCGAACCTTCCCAGGCTTGTTTTTCAATGTAAAATTAACAAATTAAGCAAAATAATCAATCACAAAGGGTCCCACCACCCGTAAAAACCTCATGACTCTAAAAGATAACTTTTCTATTTCTCTTTGTTTTAGCAAAAACACCTACACACATAGACAATGGTGGTACAGAGCTCAGACTCATCCTCTCAACAGGTACTCAAGGGCATCTGAGATAATTTAAAAACATTTTACACACAGAAAAGATGGAAAACTTTTCTTTTCTTTCCTGTGCCTTCAGGTAATTCGGCAGTGTTAATTTTTACCCTACATTAAATAAAAAAACTTATCATTGAAAAATTAATGTTGCAGCTTTCATTAGATTATTTCATAATACTAAAAATTTGACAAAGTGGCAACTTTTACTTTAGTCATTCATCACTCCCCAAAACAAAAGTTCTGGTGACACAAAATTTATAGGAACAAAGCAAAAAATAGGGGGAGCAGAACAACAACAAAGAAAAGAGCCTAACAGAAAACTATGTGCCCCAACAATCCACAAGCTGAAGGTCTCCTCTCCCTTCAATTCCAATGCAAAAGGGCTGTTAACACCAGGGGATGCCATGCTTGTGTTAAGGAACAATACTCACAATAATGATCAGGCCCTCAGAAGTTCACAACACTCCTTTTCCCTTCAGAAAGAGGCTTTATTTTCCAAAAATTCAGACACTGTAGCCAATTCCTCCATGAATTCCAAGAAGGGGCCTCTTCTTAAGGGAGAGAGAAAGAATATCTTTTAACAAGATTTCAAGACAAATTGGAAGCAAGGCAAGGACACACATATACTAAATAGGGCCCAGCTCAACAGGGGATGTGCAGGAAATCTCAAAAGCATCAACCACTATTTCCTTTTTCCTTCCTTTATTAGCATGCAGAAAAAGAACCCCTCTGTCTCCACATGGGGAATCAAACAGTGAAAATGCTCCCGATTTCTACTGACAAAGACTCCCTGCATAAAAGATCTTCATCTATTTATCAAAGGGAGAGGAGAAAAGAAACCATTTATACCACACTAGATAGATAGGAGAAAAAAGAGTAGTCTCCTCAAAGGTATAGTCTTATTTTTCTTGGGAAAACACAAAAAAGAAAGAAATTAGAGGGGCTGAGACTATGGCTCAGTGGTAGAGTGTTTGTCTCGAATGTGTGAGGCCCTGGGTTCGATCCTCAGCACCACATAAATAAAATAAAGGTATTGTGTCCACCTACAACTAAAGAAAATTAAAAATAAAAAAAAAAAAGAAATTTGAATAATCCTCTTGGCAGATGTGTGGAAGGGAGGTTGTGTTAGAAAGAAGCTTTTTTTTTTTTTTTTTGGTCACTAGAGCAAATAAGGGGAGTGGAAAAAGACATCTCTAATCACTCAGGAAGAAGTGACAGACTACGTGCACAAAGGAAAGGGTGCCTTCTGGCATCAGTCTCCCTAAGTGGGTACTAAGCTGTTTCAAAAACTAAGTCTTTTTTCCTGATTATTTTCAGTGAGGCCTTCTTTGTTAATTTAGAGAGTAAAGTGTGGTAAGGATCTGAGAGGAGTGGAAGTATGTCTTTCCCCACCCTGGGGAGGGGAAAAAAGTCTTCCTCTCCAGTGGATAGGATTGAATACTTGTGATGGGTGGTGGTAGTGAGGTAGATGTATGCAAACACCTGCTTCTTTGGGCAAGATATCTATTTTCTTTTTTGGTGCTGGTGACTGAATCCAGGGCATTGTGCATGCTAGTCAAGCATTCTACCACTGGACTATGTCCCCAGTCCCAGTCTTCTTTCTTAACGAGTTAACAGTAACAATTTGCCAAAAACTTACTATGTACTAAGCATTAACACAAATTCATCCTTAGCTGTCATGTCAATATTAAAAAAAGGAGTAACTCAAATTTGAAATAGTCTGAGACTAAAAGAAGTTAAGGGATGAGTCAAGGTCACAAATATGTTAGATGGGAGAGGCTTTGCAACTATCACAATCTAAAAGCCATGATCTTAACTGTGCAAAGGAGAAAGAGCTCACTGCACACTAAGAGACTAACAGGGAAGAGGAAAAGCAAGGCTCCCTCTCTGGTCATGATTGGGGGTTGGGGAGAAAAAGCTTACTTCAGATACCATAAAGTTAACTCAGGGTCTTCCTCTCTGTATCTTGGGATAAAGGTTAAAAATGAAATAGAAAGGTAGACCCTCCCAATACTTTTGGGGAAGTGGAAAATTTCCCTTTTCACCTGACCGACACTGACAAAGTGGGGGGAACGTTCTCATTTGGAGGTTACCCCCCGTCCCTCCCCTCGCACCCTGGGAGTGGGTCCCCCACCGCTAACAAACCAGACCCAAGAAAGACTGTACGCCCACAAGGGGCGTAGTCCTCTCGAAGAGAAGTTGGGGGGGGGGGGTCCCCTGCCGATCTAGGTTGCAAAGCTCCGCTTCGGAGCCATGACTCGGAGAAGCCTTTTTCCCCTGGCGACGCGGGCCTTAGTCTCCTCCCTCTTTCTGGGTCGTTCGGCCGCCCGCGGCGTAGCCTCCGCTTGCTTCAGCGCCCCGAAAGGCGGGGGCCCGGGCTCCCCTTTTGCCAGCACCGCCCGAAGGAGGGTTCCCGCAGGGCGTTGTGGGGCGGAGCGGCTATGCCCGAAGCCTTCCGACCACGGGCCTCTTACCCTGAGGCCTGCTCCCTCGCAGATGCTTGCCCCGCCAGCTTGGCCTCTGCGGACACAACCCCGCTGCCGCCAAGTCTACAAGAGCCTACAGAGCAGAGAGCCAGTGGGCGCTCCGGCCGCTATCGCCTCTCCGTCTCTATGGTTTCCCCCCCCTTCCCCGCACTTCCTCATCCGGGACCTGAGCTAGCCATGCGGATTCGCCCAAGTCCCACCCCCGCATGGCGCGCGCGCACTCCGAAGGGCGCTCTTACCGCCTCGGAACTACCGCCCTCTGCTAGACCTACAGATCTTGAACCCCGCCCCTGCGGCGCAAACTCTTAAAGGGAAACATACCTTTTGGCTGAGCCCAGTGCTTTTCTCCACTACTGCCATTGAGATCTATATTACCTTTTGTCTGACGTGGACGTCTACAATTCTGGGGGCATCCCTGCTTCCATTCTGTTAGTTCAAGAAATTTTGTAATACTGGATCAGTGTTTTAGGTCACATGATTCCCCTGCTTCTAATCACATTACTAAATCTAAATGGAACCCTCTCTAATTAAATATAGCACTTTGTTTTCATTTCTTCATCGTTTTAACTCTAGCTAAAAGTATCTTGTTTTATCTCTTGACTTGGTTATTATAGTCTGTCCCCTCTAACCCTTCGCATTTCTTTTCATCACTATATTCACAGCACCTAAAGGTGGTGTCTGGCAGACATTAGAAGGAAGGAAAAGATGAACCATTAGCCTGACCCAGCGGTGCAGCCAGTAATCCCAGCCACTTGGGAGGGTGAGGCAGTAGGATGGATTCGAGGCCAGCTTCAGCAATTCAGCGACACCGTGTCTAAAAAATAAAAAAATAGAAAGAACTGGGGGTGTGTTTCAGTGGTAAAGTGCTCCTGGTTCAATTCCTAGTACAAAAACAAAAAACAAAACAAAACAAACAAAAAACCCTGAAGGGAATTGTGACTGTCCAGAAAATATAATTGACTTAACCCCCAAATCTCACAGCTATGTGTTAAAATAAAATGTTTCTTCTTAGAACTTATTGGCCTGACCAGAAATAGAGATTTGGAAGTTAAAGGACATTTTAAATCTCTCATCTCTAATCAAGATTGTTTTTTAAAGTACTTTTTTTTTTTCAGTTGTACACAATGTCTTTATTTATGTTTATTTATGTTTACGTGGTGCTGAGGATCCATCCAGGCCACGCACATGCTAGGCCAGCGCTCTACCACTGAGCCACAATCCCAGCCCTCAAGATATTCTTCTTCTTTTTTTTTTTTTTGGTACCAGGGATTGAACTCAGGGGCACTCGTCCACTGTATCACATCCCCAGCCCTTTTTTGTATTTTATTTAGAGAATGGGTCTCACTGAGTTGCTAAGTGCCCCACCATTGCTAAGGCTGGCTTTGAACTCGTGATCCTCCTGCCTCAGCCTCCCAAAGTGCTGGGATTACAGGCGTGCGCCACGGCGCCTGGCTCCTCAAGATATTCTTATCTGGGTGCTGTGGTGCAAGCCTACAGCTGGCTCAGGAGGCTGAAGCAGGAGGATGAGGAGTTCAAAGCCAGCCTCAGCAATTCAGAGAAGCCCTGTCTCAAAATAATAGTATAGCCGGGCGCGGTGGCACCCGCCTGTAATCCCAGCACTTTGGGAGGCTGAGGCAGGAGGATCGTGAGTTCAAAGCCAGCCTCAGCAATGGCGAGGCACTTAGCAACTCAGTGAGACCCTGTCTCTAAATAAAATACAAAAAAGGGCTGGGGATGTGACCCAGTGGTCTAGTGCCCCTGAGTTCAATCCCTGGTAACCACAAAAAAAAAAAAAAAAAAAAAAAAAAAAAAAAAAATTGTAAAAAGGGCTGGGGATGTGGCTCAGTGGTAAGCACCCCTGGGTTCAGTTCCCAGTACCAAGAAAAAAAATATATATATTTATATATAGTTACATATTGTATATGTATATATATGCTGTTTATATATATGTATATATATATATATATACACATAAATATATAGTTTATCTTGTTGAGGTTTCTTTCTTTTTGACACCCCTTAACAACATTTTGTACCCCAACACAACATGAGTGTCTCACCTAATCCTAATTCCAACTCTGCTTCTAGCTTCTAGTTCTGCACCAGGCACAGTTGGAGTCCAAAAGAAGCATCAGATATATTGTCTAAGCTCCTGAAAGTTGGAAGAGAGCCAATTTCCTGATGAATTGCATGCTTTTCTGCTTTTGGTTAGTTCATACTACTCTCCACATTAATGTGGCACTTTTGATATTTTGTTGTTTTTGTTTTGTTTTGCAGTGGTAGGAATAGAACCCAGAGCTTTGTGCATGCTAGACAAGCACTCTATCACTGAATTACCAATCCAATTCATTTAATTTTAAAGACCTAATGTAATATGTTCCTCACCTCATGTAGCCCTCAGACATCTTGTAAAGGAGGATGTGTATGTACTTTAGCCCTCAGACATCTTGTAAAGGAGGATGTGTATGTACTTTTTATTCTCATCTGACAGGGAGAAATTTGAATAAAGAAGTATCTTGTGCAAGGATACATAACAAAAAACAACAACAAAACAAAACAGCCAATGTTCAAATTGTTGTAGTTCAGTGATGATAGAACCAAGGCTGAAGGATCCCTCCTCTTTTTTTTTTTTTTTTTTTTGGTACTGGGGATTGAACCCAGGGCACTCAACCACAAACTTCAACGCTTTCAAGTTTTTTTTTTTTTTTTTTAAAGAATTGCCACTTTTTTTTTTCTTTTCTTTTCTTCCTTTTTATTTACTTATTTGCTCTAGTTGTATACAATGCATGTATTTTTACGTGGTGCTGAGGATTGAACCCGGGTCGCACACGTGCTAGGTGAGCGCCCTACCACTGAGCCAAGTCCCAGCCCTACCACTTTCAAAAGTGAAATTTTTGGCAGGGCGCGGTGGTAATCCCAGCACTTTGGGAGGCTGAGGCAGGAGGATCACAAGTTCAAAGCCAGCCTCAGCAATGGTGAGGCACTTAGCAACTCAGTGAGACCCTGTCTCTAAATAAAATACAAAAAGGGCCAGGGATGTGGCCCAGTGGACCAGTGGTCGAGTGCCCCTGAGTTCAATCCCTGGTACCACAAAAAAAAAAAAAAAAAAAAAAGATAATTTTTTTTCATTTCTGAGATATGACACCAGGGCCTGTGGCTGTGGCTTAGTGGTAGTGTACTTGCCTGGAATGCGTGGGGCACTGGATTCGATTCTCAGCACTGCGTATAAATAAATGAAAATAAAGATCTATCAACAACTAAAAAGAAAAAGAAAAAGATATGACACCAACTAGGGACATCTCTCAGGAGAAGAAATCTCATTTTCTGGAAGGCCAAGAAGAGAGAATTGAATTAGTTTTCTCTGACAAGGAGGACTTTTCATCAACTACTTGCTAAGACAGAAAATAGCGTGGGAGATGGCTCTGGGTGGGACCTGTGAACATTTAAACATGTAAACATTTCTGTTACATGTAACTTTTTTTTTTTTTTGTATTAGAAATTGAACTTTGCCATTGAGCTACATCTCCAGCTCTTTTTAGTTTTTTATTTTGAGACAGGGTCTAGCTAAATTTCTGAGGCTGATCTCAAACTTGAGATCCTTCTGCTTCAGCCTCCCAAGTAACTGGGATTATAGGCATGAGCCACCAGATTTGCCTGTATATAACATTTTATCCTTGAAATTTTGTGTAACTGTTGCCCTGTACATGATTATGTATGGTTTTTCTTTTATTTCTCTTTGAGTAGCTGGGTGTGTAACCCAAGGCCTCAACCATGTTAGGCAAATGCTCTATTACTGAGCTACATACTCAGCACCATTTTTCTTTTCTTTTCTAAGATTTTTCCCCCCACAATACCTTTATTCTATTTATTTATTTATTTTTTATGTCGTGCTGAGGATCAAACCCAGGGCCTCACATGTTCTAGGCAAGCACTCTACTACTGAGCTATAGCCCCAGACCCCTGTTTTTTTTTTTTTTTTTTTTTTTAATATTTATTTATTTGCTTTAGTTGTACACAATGCATTTATTTGTACGTGGTGCTGAGGATCGAACCCGGGCCGCGCACGTGCTAGGCGAGCGCTCTGCCGCTGAGCCACAATCCCAGCCCCCCTGTTTTTTTTTTTTTTTTTTTTTTTTTTTTTGTGGTACCAGGGATTGAACTCAGGGGCACTCGACCTCTGGGCCACATCCCCAGCCCTTTTTTTGTATTTTATTTAGAGACAGGGTCTCACTGAGTTGCTAAGTGCCTCGCCATTGCTGAGGCTGGCTTTGAACTCGCGATCCTCCTGCCTCAGCCTCCCAAAGTGCTGGGATTACAGGCGTGCGCCACCGCGCCCGGCTCCCCCTGTTTTTAATATAAGGTTTTCACAAGACTGGCATGGTGGCTTGCACCTATAGCCTCAGTAACTGGAGAGGCTGAGGCAGAAGGATCGCTTGAGCCTGGGAGTTCGAGGCTAGCCTTATCAACACAGTGAGACTGTGTCTCAGAGTAAAGGACAAGCAGGAAAAAAGTTTTTGTGATTACTTAATAGTTAAATTATTCAACTTATACTGAATTTTTAGAATATTTTTACTTTAGTAAAAATTTAAGGAAGTTCTTGCTTGTCTTGCTTTAGGGGCCCTCTTGGCCTATTCCTAAGCTCCCACTGGTATATCACACTTTTTTTTCCTTCAACATTCATACATTTTCTGGAAATCATAGAAAACTGGTAGAGCTTGTATTAAAGCTGTGAGGAAATAAAATTGGAATGCTGTAATTGGAAGCAGGAATGCTATTTAGATTTAGTGGTCAGTGTGATTAGAAACAGGGGGATGATGTGACCTAAAACCACAATCCAGTTATTAAGAGATCTGTCCAGCTATTAGAATGGAAGTAGTCAGGCCCCTATAGTTGCAGATGTCTAGTTTAGAGAAATAGTGAACCAAGGGCTGGAGGTGTAGCTCAGTGGTAGAGTGCTTGCCTAGCTATAAGCTCTGAGTTCAATCCCTAGCACTGTAAAGTTAAAAAAAAAAAAAAAAAAAAAAAAAAAAGAGTAGATCAGCAGGTATACTGGCAGCAGGCAGTGTTTGCAACTTGTCAGGAGCCCTGAGGACCCAGCCCACCCAGCTCTGTTTTTCTTTCTTCTTCTTCTCCTTCTTTTTGGTACTGGTAATTGAAACCACAGGTGCTTACCACTGAGCCACATCCCTTTGTATTTTTTATTTTCAGACAGGGTCTCATTAAGTTATACAAGGCCTCACTAAATTGCTGAGGCTAGCCTCGAAATTGCAATCCTCCTGAGCTGCTAGGATTACCTGGTTTTTTGGTGTGCTCTCTCGTTGTTACAGGGCTTCAGTGTTCTGGGAAACTGAGGCAGTGCAAAGGCCACCTTCAAACATCCATTTTTTTTTTTTTTTTTTAATACTGGGGATTGAACCCTGGGGCACTCAACCACTGAGCCACATCCCCAGCCCCCCCCCTTTTTTTTCCTACTTTATTTGGAGATAGGGTCTCACTGAGTTGCTAAGGGCCTTGCTAAGTTGCTGAAGCTGGCTTTGAACTTGAAACCCTCCTGCCTCAGCCTCCTGAGCTGCACCTAGACACCAGCTTCAAACACCCATTCTTCAGATCAAGTCAGAAAAATTTCAGATATATTGCCTAGAGTAACAGGCATGAATTTATTGAAGGGATAGGAAAAGAGAAAGGGGACATTCTCAAGGGAGAGTGTGGGTCATCTTAGAGAGAGACAGCATGTATGTCCTGCACTCCAGCTTTATTGGGGATCCCAGAGAATTTTCCAGAGGGTCCCGCCCAGGTCTACCTCTTGAGTTTTGACTGACAACAGGATGATATCAGACTTTCACATTCCCACTGTCATGACAACTTTAGGTCATTTTGGCCTATGCTGACCTGCTCTAATTGGATTTATTTTTACTATCTTTATTTTTTATTTATTTTTATGTGGTACAGAGAATGGAACCCAGTGGCTCATGTGTGTGAGGCAAGTGCTCTACCCCTGAACTACAACCCCAGCCCATCTAATTGGATTCTTCTTTTTTTAAATACATATATTTTTTTTAGTTGTAGATGGACAGAATACCTGTATTTTATTTATTTTTATGTGGTGCCAGGGATCGAACCCAGTGCCTCATGCAGCTAGGCAAGTGCTCTACCACTAAGCCATAACCCTGGCCCCTGTAATTGGATTTTTGATTTTTTTTTTTTTTTTTTGTGGTGCTGGAGATTGATTGAACCCAGGGCCTTGTGCATGTGAGGCAATCGCTCTACCAACTGAGCTAGATACCCAGCCCTCTAATTGGATTCCTCCTTCTTCTTTTTTTTTTTTTTTTTTAAAGCATATGCATTGATCTTTAATTCACTTATTGCCTAATGTTCCTAATTATTTAGTAAGCACATGCAAATGTGGTAGGATAGCACTTATTAGGACTATATTGTGGGGTTACAGATATTGTAGTTTTTTTTTTTTCTTGTGTGTGTGTGTGTGTGTGTGTGCGCGCGCGCAATAGAACTCAAGGCTTTGTACATACAAAGCAAGCCCTCTACCAACTGAGCTATATCCCCCCAGCCCTCTAATTGGATTCTTTTTTTGGTACCAGGGATGGACCTCAGGGGCACTTGACCACTGGGCTACATCCCCAGCCCTTTTTTGATTTTGTTAGAGACAGGATCTCACTGAGTTGCTAAGTGCCTCACCATTGCTGAGGCTGGCTTTGAACATGTGATCCTCCTGTCTCAACCTCCCCGCTGAGATTACAGATGTGTGCCACTCTGCCAGGCTCTAATCACATTCGTAACCATAAATTCTTACAGATTTTATGGTTAGGAGGAATTTTCTCTATTTACCTGAGTTTCCGGATCTGGTCTGTGTAAAGGGTCATAAAAGTTTCCTCTTTCAGGGTCACTTGGGTTCCTCTTATCAACATTATTTTGGGCCTGCATTTTTCCTGCAGATAAAGGGTAGTTTGCTGAGGAATGTGACATATCCTGTCCACTTAATCCAGGCAGGGCTGCACATAAACTGCTTCTTAGAAAAAGAAAGCACGTGGGGGTCACCGCAGAAGGCCTCTTTTATAGAATTATTCCCTTAACTTCTTGTTCCCACCTTTCACTTCTGTCTTGTATCATCTTGAGGGAATATCAATGTTCAAATCAGATCGGAATTGGGACAGAGCTATGGGTGTTGATGTGTCATATTGGACTATGTGGTTTCTGGATCCATCCTTCCTTGCTTCTGAGGAGTTTGTCTTTCAGGCTCAGTCTGTGAAACACAACAGTATCTACCACCTTATAGGCATACAACTACATGAGGATACTAAGTTATGGGTTGCCACTATTTTTTTTTTTTTTTTTTTTTTTTTTTGTGGTACCAGGGAGTGAACTCAGGGGAACTCCACCACTGGGTCACATCCCCGGTCCTTTTCTGTATTTTATTAGAGACAGGGTCTCGCGGAGTTGCTAAGTGCCTCGCCATTGCTGAGGCTGGCTTTGAACTCTCGATCCTCCTGCCTCAGCCTCCCAAAGTGCTGGGATTACAGGTGTGCGCCACCGCGCCCGGCTGCCACTATTTTTTTTTTTTTGGTGGTACCAGGGATTGAACTCAGGGGCACTCGTCCACTGGGTCACATCCCCAGCCCTTTTTTGTATTTTATTTAGAGACAGGATCTCACTGAGTTGCTAAGTGCCTTGCCATTGCTGAGGCTGTCTTTGAACTCACGATCCTCCTGCCTCAGCCTCCCAAAGTGCTGGGATTACAATCGTGCGCCACCGCGCCCGGCTGGCTTCACTATTTTTAATGTTATTAATAGCCAGAGGAGTACAGAAAGTCTTGGGGTGTTTGTAAACACCCTCAAAATGGATACTTGCTAGCAGGAGCCATTACACCAAGTCTTATACACTGGGCTCTTGTATTTTCCAAAGTTTCTCCCAGAAATTTCCTTTTGCACCGCGCAGAAGCCCGGGTGTGTGTGGGGGGGAACAGGAGAGAGTAATTAGCCTCGTTTCTACACAAGAAAGCACAGCTCGAGGACACTCGTCCTGTTTTCCCTGCTGCAGGATCACTAAGTCTAAAACGAAGCTCCTGGATACTAATCCATTTCCGCATTTCCTTCTCAAGGCAAGCAAAACATTGGCTTGTGACCAGGAAACGGCGAGCGGTGGTCTGAGGGAGAGGCCACAGGAGACGCCCCACCCCCGGCGCGAGCCCCGGATGAGGAAGTGGCGCGGTCACAGAGACGAGGAGGAGGCCTGGCGAGAGCGGCCCGGGACGCGGGGGCGGGAAGGGGGCGGTGCCCCTGGGCGGAGCCACGAGAGCGGCGCGGGTTCTCAGGTGAGCCCTCGGTGGCTCGGTAGGGCCTGCTGGTTCCTAGAACTTAGGGGTGGAAACCCTGAGGGCTGTAGGGCTTAAGTGGGGTGTTCGGAAGAGGCGCGGGTACTTATTGAAGGTCCGGCCCTTGGGGCTCCGGCATGAGGTAGGAAGGGGCTCCGGAGCTGCAGGTGAGTGAAGCTGCCCACTCTGAGCTGGGGCGTGGGGGGCCTCCGAGGTAGCGGGCCTTGGCCCTGGTTCGAGTCTCGACTCGGTCACCAACCTTTTTTGTCACCTTGGACAAGTCTTTCTCTCTCTCTGATCCTCAGCGGCCTCAGCGGAAGGGTCCGCTGAGAGTTCATACTGATGGAACCCCCTGCTTTCCTCTTATTCGTACTTGCCTTGCCCAGGACTTTGTCGGGGGAACGCGAATTGTGGGAGTGCTCCTAAGTGTCTGAGTGACCTTGGGCAAGTCCCTTGTGTTTGCTCTTACTTTTCTCTTCTACAAATGGAGTAGGTTAACCTCTTTTAAGATCAATGCATTGGGCTGGGGTTGTGGCTCAGTGGTAGAGTGCTTGCCTGGCACATGTGAGGCCCTGGGTTCTATCCTCAGCGCCACATTGCAAATAAATAAATAAATAAAATAAAGGTATTGTGTTCATCTGCAACTAAGAAAAAAAAAATCTCTGTATTAGTTGGGTATTTTTGGTATAGATGGAGACAAGATAATGAATGTCCCATTCACTGCAAGTGTCCTATTTAGGGATGCTACAGATAGAATATCTTTTTGGAGGTTTGACCAGACCCGAACCCAAATTCCCCTTAGTTCCTAGATTCTGTGATTGTTCTCCCTTTCTCCTTGTGATTGGCAGAGTGATTTCATCCAGTGTTTGGCGCTTCCTCTCAACTGAGTAACACCGAAATAAAAAAAGGAGTAAGGAAAAGTCTGACATTCCAGCCTTCTTGTTTGTGTTTCAATGGCAGGGAGGCAAGATGACTTCTCTGCCCCAAAATTGGAACAGCTAAAGGAAACCAAAGGACAAGATGAGAACAACAAAGGTCTACAAACTGGTCATCCACAAGAAGGGCTTTGGGGGCAGTGGTCAGTATTGATTGGTCTTTGGGGGTTGTGCAAGTTGTCTGAAGTTCTAATGTGTCCAGTGACTGGAAAATTACGCGTCAACTCATGTGACAGTTGAGGCTAGACAGGCAACTTTACTGAGTGAAGCAGCAATTGTGATACAGCAATAAGAAGAATGATAGGACTTTATAAACCACAGGCCCTTTCTAAAAGTATTTGCATTTAGGCTTTTAAAGAACATTGTGAATCTTGCCAGTTTATACCATTCATTTGTTTAGTTTGTTGCTTATTACAAATTTACTGTATATTTAAAATTCCAGCCTACACTTGTTTGGCAGATAAGAGAAACTAAAATGGTATTTCAGTTTTTGGAGTCAGTGTGACCTTGCATAGATGTGTATAGAACAGGTGTGATCAAAGCATGAAAGTTTGCCTGGCTCCTAGGCATAAGAAGGGACAGGATGCAGCATGTTACCTTGCACTAAAGCATAATCTGTGTGTAATAGCTCTGCCTCTGACTTTCCATATCCATCTCAGGTAAGCCTCTAGTTTACCTTATCTTCAAGTTCAAGGGCTTTCTTTCTTTCTTTTTTTGTTTTTTGGTACTGGGGATTGAACTCCGGGGTATTCGACCACTGGGCCACATTTCCAGCCCTTTTTTGTATTTTATTAGAGACAGGGTCTCAATGAGTTGCGAAAGTGCCTCGCCATTGCTGAGGCTGGCTTTGTTTTGTTTTGTTTTTTGGTACGGGGGATTGAACTCAGGGGTACTCGACCACTGGGCCACATCCCCAGCCCTTTTTTTTGTATTTTATTTAGAGACAGGGTCTCACTGAGTTGCTAAGTGCCTCGCCATTGCTGAGGCTGGCTTTGAACTCGCAATCCTCCTGCCTCAGCCTCCCAAGTGCTGGGGGATTACAGGCCACCGTGCCCGGCTGGCTTTCTTTCTTTCTTTTCTTTTCTTTTCTTTTCTTTCTTTCTTTCTTTTAATTATAGATGAACACAATATCTTTATTTTACTTATTTATGTTTATGTGGTGCTGAAGATCGAACCCAGTGTCTCACACATGCTAGGCAAGTGCTCTACCACTGAGCTATAGTCCCAGGCCTCAAGGGCTTTCTTTCTTTCTTTCTTTTTTTTTTTTTTTTAATATTTATTTATTTTAATGTGGTGCTGAGGATCAAACCCAGTGCCTCACATGTGTGAGGCAGGCGTTCTACCAGTGAGCCACAACCCAGTGCCCCCTTAGCACCTTGACTTCATAAATCTGCAGAAAAATAGGGCGGTTTGTGGTATGATTTTCTGTTTCTTTTGTAAAGGAATTATTTTCCCCTCTATCTTAACAACCTTAGTTACTTCAGAATTTGCAATTTTAGTTTTATTCCCCCCTTTTCTTTCTTTCTTTTCTTTTTTTTTTTTTTTTGGTACCGGGATTGAACTCGGGCACTCAACCACTGGGCCACATTCCCAGCCCTCTTTTGTATTTTATTAGAGACAGGGTCTCACTGAGTTGCTAAGTGCCTTGCCATTGCTGAGGCTGGCTTTGAACTCCTGATCCTCCTGCCTCAGCCTCCCAAGTGCTGGGATTACAGGTGTGTGCCACCGCGCCCAGCTCTCCCCCTTTTTCTGTTCTGAGGATTGAATACAGGTGCTTCCACATGCTAGGCAGGTGCTCTACCACTAAACTATATCCCCAGCTCTTTTTCATTTTTATTTTGAGACAGGGTCTCACTAAGTTGTTGAGACTAACCTTGAATTTGCAATCCTCCTGCCTCAGCCTTTCTGAGTAGCTGAGAATATACAAATGAGCCATAGCACTTGGATGTATTTTAAGTTTTATATATATATATATATTTTTTTTGTGGTGGTGGATCAAAACCAGGGCCTCACGCATGCTAGCAAGTACTCTACCACTGAGCTATACCTCCAAGCCCTTAATATATTTATTTAAAAATATTTTTTTTAGATGTTTATGGACCTTTGTTTTATTCATTTATTTATATGCGGTGCTGAGAATTGAGCCCAGTGCTTCACACATGCTAAGCAAGCACTCTATCACTGAGCCACAACTCCAGCCCCTAATCTATATTTTAGTATGCATTTATTTCTGTATTAAATATGTATAAGCTATTAGAGGGCAGGGACTGCCAAAAAGGGAAAATAGTAGTTTTTTTATATCAGGGAATATTTTGAGTCTTCAGTTAAATGATAGTAATGGACCAGACATAGGCATGACTATATTCAAAATCAATTTATGCTAAAATGCTCAGACTATTGTTAATACTATACTTTGTATACTGTTGTTGCCTGAACATTTGTGGAATAGATAGATACAAAATAGACAACAGAAATAATTTTGGCATAGGGAATAACATAAGGATATAACATATACAATGTATGTAAATTTACCTTTTTATGTACACAAGACATGTAGGTAGGTAATGTACCCAGAATTATAAATGTACAACCAATATATATTTATTAGACGTATACTTATACCAAACATAAAGATTATGAGTATGACAAGGTCCCTTTTAGTTTAATGAGAAACATACAAAAAGGAAACTAAACAAAATATGTGCTCATGAAATTTAATTCAGACCGTGGAAGTTAGGAGGAGGCTTCACAGGGATTTGGCACAAAACTGTTAATGGAAACATTTTATCAAATAAATTTGGGATTAACTCAATGCTTCGCTTTATTAGACTGAATCTCCCCCACCTGCCACCTTACTGGGACTGGAACCCAGGGATTCCAAGTGCTGGGCAAATGTTGCAGTTCCACTGAGCTACATCCCCAGCTAGGCTGAATTTTTTTTTTTTATATTTATTTATTTACTTTAGTTGTACACAATACAATGCATTTATGTTTACGTGGTGCTGAGGATCGAACCTGGGCCGCGCTCGTTCGAGGCGAGTCCTCTGCCGCTGAGCCACAACCCCAGCCCTAGGCTGAATTTTATTGAGTAAGGTTATACTTGAAATGTGAATGTACTTTTTAGAAATATTAGTATAAATAAAGGTGATTATCTTCCTAAATTAAAACTGTTGGGTGGGACTGCAAATTAGTACAACCATTCTAGAAAGCAGTATGGAGATTCCTCAAAAAACTAGGAATGGAACCACAATATAACCCAGCTATCCCATTCCTTGGTATATATTCAGAACATCTAAAATCAGAATACTGGAGCTGGGGTTGTGGCTCAGTGGTAGAGTGCTTGCGAGGGGCTGGGTTTGATCCTCAGCACCACAATAAAAAACAAATAAATAAAATAAAGGTATTGTGTCCAACTACAACTAAACAAATTATTTGAAATCAGCATACTTTAGGTATGCAGGCACATCAGTTCTTATAAGCAGCATAATTTATAATAGCCAAGCTATGGAACCAACCTGTGTGCCTATCAACAGATGAATGGATAAAGAAAACATGGTATATATACAAAATGGAGTTTTACTCAGCTATAAAGAATAATGAGGGGCTGGGGTTGTGGCTCAGCGGCAGAGCGCCCGCCTCGCACATGCGCGGCCCGGGTTCGACCCTCAGCATCACGTAAATATAAATACATTGCATTGTGTACAACTAAAGTAAATAAATAAATATTAAAAAAAAAGAATAATGAAATTATGGTATTTGCTGGTACATGGATGAAACTGGAGAATGTTATGTTAAGTGAAATAAGTGAGACTCAGAAAGGAGTCAAATATTTTCTCTGATATGTGGAAGCTAGATCAAAATAAGGACAAAAAAAGGTGGGGTGGGGGTGTGATTCCATGAAAATAAATCAGTGGAGTAGAGGAAGGGGAGTGAGGGAGAGGGAGGAGGAAGGAGGGAGGAGCAAAGGGATGAATCTGACTAAACTTTCCTACTTACATATATGAATATACCACAGTAAATTCACCTTTATGTATCTCCATAAGGCAATAATTTTAAAAAACTATAAATAAATAGAAGAAATATCACTAGAGGAAAGGAAATGGGGAAGGAGGAGGGGAGGGAAAGGGGAAGTACTGGGGATAAATCGGAACAAATTATATTCTGTGTTTGTATAATTATGTCAAAATGAACCATAATATTATGTATAACTAAAACGAACTAATAAAAGTTATTTTAAATAGCTAGGCATGATGGTGTATGACTGTAATCTCAGTGGCTCAGGAGGCTGAGGCAGGAGGATGACAAGTTCACAGCCAGTCTCTGCAATTTAGGCCCCAAGCAACTTAATGAGACCCTGCCTCAAAGTGGAAAATTAAAAGGGAGCCGGGCATAGTGGCGCACGCCTGTAATCCCAGCACTTGGGAGGCTGAGGCAGGAGGATCGCGAGTTCAAAGCCAGCCTCAGCAATGGCGAGGCACTTAGCAACTCAGTGAGACCCTGTCTCTAATAAAATACAAAAAACGGCTGGGGATGTGGCCTAGTGGTTGAGTGCCCCTGAGTTCAATCCCCGGCACCAAAAAAAAAAAAAAAAAAAAGAAAATTAAAAGGGCTGGAGCCGGGTGCGGTGGCGCACGCCTGTAATCCCAGCACTTTGGGAGGCTGAGGCAGGAGGATTGCGAGTTCAAAGCCAGCCTCAGCAATGGCGAGGCACTTAGCAACTCAGTGAGACCCTGTCTCCAAATAAAATACAAAAAAGGGCTGGGGATATGGCCCAGTGGTCGAGTGCCCCTGAGTTCAATCCCCGGTACCACAAAAAAAAAAAAAAAAAAAAAAAAAAAAAAAAAAGGGCTGGGGATGTGGCTCAGTGATTAAGTGTGCCTGGGTTTAATCCCTGGTAGGAAAAAAAAAAGATAATCTTAGTGTCTGAAGGTATAGCTCTGTGGTAGAGCTTTTGCCTAGTATGCATGAGGCCCTGGATTTAATACACAGTCCCACAAAAACAAAAAGCCCACAGTGTATAATGTCAGACTCCTGTAATTCCAGCTACTCAGGAAACTGAGGCAGAGGATCATGAGTTCAAGGCTAGCCTGGCAATTTAGTGAGACCCTGTCTCATAATAAAAAAGGGTTAGAGGGAGCTGGGGTTATGGCTCAGTGGCAGAGCACTTGCCTCACACATGTGAGGCACTGGGTTCGATAATAAATAAACAAAGATTGTATCCATGTACAACTAAAAAAAATTAAAAATAAAAAAAAAAATAAAAAAGGGCTAGAGATGTAGCTCAGTGGAAGAACACATGTCTTGCATGTGCAAGGCCCTGGGTTCAATCCCCAGTAGTGCAAAAAATAAAATAAGCTCCTAAAATGGGGAGGGAGAGGAAGGAAACTTATGAATCTTATGAGTGCATTTTCTACTTGTTATTTTTACTTTTTGGGGTGGGGTACTGGGATTTAATTCAGGGCTTTGTGACTGCTAAGCACGTGCTTTGCCTTAGAGCTACAGACCCAGCTCCTGTTTTCTATTTGAGATTGAATTATCTTTCAGATGATGAGCTAGTTGTGAACCCCAAAGTGTTTCCTCACATCAAGCTTGGAGATATTGTGGAGATTGCTCATCCCAATGACGAATACAGGTGAGCATCTTGCTAGGATCGAGCAAACCAGGAAGCCTGCTGCTTCCGATTGATATTTGCTTGAAGAGGCTAAAAGGGCAGGACAGCTCTTTGACTTTAAAAATGCTAATGTCCGGGCTGGGGTTGTGGCTCAGTGGTAGAGCGTTCGCCTAGCACATCTGTGGCCCAAGTTCGATCCTCAGCACCACGTAAAAATAAAGGCATTGTGTACAAATAAAAACAAATAAATACATATTAAAAAAATTAAAATGCTAATGTCCGTTGAGATTGGGTTAACCATTAGTGGTTTAAAATTTTTTTTTTTTAGATGTTTATGGACCTTTATTATATATTTATATGCAGTGCTGAGAATTGAACCCAGTGCCTCACACATGCTAGGCAAGTGCTCTACCACTGAGCCACAACTGCAGCCCCTGTGTTGTTGTTGTTGTTGTTGTTGTTTTTTTAAGTGGTCCATTCTTTCTGATTTTAAAGCTGAGATGACATCTCTGAAAAATTACATTGCACTTATCCATTTCTTTTCCTGCAAGTACAGTTTCTTTGTTTCTAACGGACTTCTCATTGTGCTACAATTTACATTATGTCCAAGAGTGATTTGTTTGCCTTTTGTGGGGGTTGAGGAAAGCTGGGGAATTACTGCTTAAGGTCTCTCACATCTTTGTTGTTTTCTTTATTAGCCCTCTGCTTTTGCAAGTCAAGTCACTTAAGGAGGATTTACAAAAAGGTAAACATTACAGCTCTCTTCTTTTTTTAAAAATTTAGTTGTCAGTTGACCTTTATTTTATTTTATTTGTTTTTATGTGGTTCTGAGGATTGAACCCAGTGCCTCACACATGCTAGGCAAGTGCTCTATCACTGAGCCACAACTCCAGTCCCTACAACTCTCTTCTTTGAGATTTTTATATTTACTATCTCATGTAGGAGCCCTAATTAAGGAGATAGCTAAGATTGTGGTTAGCTGTGAGCCATAAAGATGTTTAAGCATTACCACCTTCCTTGATCTCGCGAGACTTGGCCCAGGACATTGCGGATCGGGTCGGCGCCATTTTGGGGTGATTGGAGGAGTGTGGATTGCAGGTTGGAGTTGTTGTTGGAGCCGGAGAGAGAAGCTAGCAGAATAAAGAGCCTGTTCGTTTCCAGTCTGCCTCTGAACTTATTCCCAAGGCTTTGTTGCTACAGGCGGCTATAGCTGCAGTCAGCGACAATCTCAGAAACTAACAAACTTCTAATCTCAGGGTATGAGGGCAAGTACTTTTCTTCTTATCAAATTGTGTTCCCTTTTTAAATAGTTGTCACTTATCAAAACTGCCAATGAATCTCATCTGTCAGCAACTTGAGGGCACTGAAGAAACTATATTTAGAGTTAGGAAAAAAGTAAAAAAGTTAATCTGACTATGGGAAGTTCTATATTTAATCCCCCCCCCCCCCAAAAAAAAAAAGATGTTGGTAAAGCATAGTTTCCTAAATATCATATATATTTTTTTTTCCACAAAATATTTAAGTGCAACTCTGGGTGAGGTAGGGGCATGGAAAAAACACATATTGATGATCGTTGTAACACTTGTCCAAACCGTACAGAGAATGTGTGTGTGTGTGTGTGTGTGTGTGTGTGTGTGTGTGGTACTGGGGCTTGAACTGGAGGTTTCTGTCTCTGAGCTACATCCCTAGCCCTTTTTAAAAATACATTTTGATCCAGGGTCTTCCTAAGTTGCCTAGACAGGCCTCGAACTTGTGATTCTCCTGCTTCAGCCTCCCAGATAGTGGGGATTATAGATGTGCACCACCATGACCAACTACTTACTCACTCTGGATCCAAACCTTTCCCTTTTCCTCTAATGGCTATGCCATGCTGTCCAAGGAACCAATATGTTATTTGATAGGCGCTAGGGATTGAACCCAGGGCCTTGTGCATGTGAGGCAATAATTCTTTATATAGTACTTCAAGAAACAAACCAAAAGACCCTTGTGAATTCTCCTAAAGGACGTTGATATCAGCTGTTCATATTGAACCATTTAATATTTTAATTTCATGGGAAAAAATTCTGGGCTAGGGATGTAGGTTAGTGGTGGAATACTTACCTACTATAAACAAGGTCCTGAGTTTGACCCTTAGCATCGGAAAAAAAAAAAAAAAAAATCCTGGTGTGTGTTCTTAAGGCTTTCCTTCATACCGTTACCCACTCTCCTGCCACCTATTATATTTCTTGTTTATTGTGCTTTAGGGCTCATTGAAAAGTTTCTTCCTGAACTACATTGTTATCTTCATTTCAAACAAAAAGCTCTTTTTCTTATGAATTTTTATAGGTCTTTGAACTTTCTTATTTTGCTGTGTTGCTTTTTTTTTTTTGTGGTACCAGGGATTGAACTCAGGGGCATTCGACCACTGGGCCACATCCCTGGCCCTTTTTGTATTTTATTTAGAGACAGGGTCTCACTGAGTTGCTAAGTGCCTCGCCATTGCTGAGGCTGGCTTTGAACTCGCGATTCTCCTGCCTCAGCCTCCCAAAGTGCTGGGATTACAGGTGTGCGCCACCGCGCCCAGCCTCCCTGGCCCTTTTTGTATTTTATTTTATTTTATTTTATTATTATTATTATTTTTTTTGTGGTACCGGGGATTGAACTCAGGGGCACTCGACCACTGGGTCACATCCCCAGACCTTTTTTTGTATTTTATTTAGAGACAGGGTCTCACTGAGTTGCTAAGTGCCTTGCCATTGCTGAGGCTGGCTTTGAACTCGCGATCCTCCTGCCTCAGCCTCCCAAAGTGCTGGGATTACAGGCGTGCGCCACCGCGCCCGGCTTGTGTTACTGTTTTTGTGTGTGCTGGGGATTAAACTCAGGGGTTCAGTATGCTAAGACACGTTCTACCACTAAGTTACACCTCCAGCCTGATGTAGTTTTTTTTTTAAGTTCCTTGAAGGCAGAGAACATGTCTTGCCCAAGGCAGGTTATCAGTTGTGTTGCTTTTTTAATATCTTCATATTTATAGGTTAGAATATGTTTACCTGTTTTTTCAAAATGTGTTCTCTGATCCAGATTTTTTTTTTTCTGTTTCAGAAACTATCAGTGTGGACCAGACTGTGACTCAAGTGTTCCGGCTAAGACCTTATCAAGATGTATACGTGAATGTTGTAGACCCTAAAGTATGTCTGTGTTCTGGACTTGAATATCTTTTTTTTTTTTTTTTAATATTCCTGTAAATTTTTTTTAATATGTATTTATTTGCTTTAGTTGTACACAATGTGTTCATCTGTACGTGGTGCTGAGGATTGAACCCGGCCGGGCCGCCCACATGCTAGGCGAGCGCTCTACCGCTGAGCCACAATCCCAGCCCTTGAATATCTTTTTAGAATGATTAGCACCCTTCCTCCAAGTCTAAATCATTAAGGAAATAATCAGTTACTTAAGTATAGTGTTAGATAATTAAATATGTAATTGTATATAGGTCCTTTAGATTATAGGTAGTGGGCTGGGGATGTGGCTCAGTGGTAGAAAGCTTGTCTGTCATACTTGAGGCCCTGGGTTTGATCCCTAGTACCCCTCCCCACACCCCTCCCCAAGTAAATAAAGATTATAGGTGGTATCTAGATTTCATTTAAATTCCCCCTGTCGATTTTCAAAGTTTGTTCTAGTAAGATTCTGTGTGTGAAGCTGTATGTGTAATTCTATGTTAAATTACTAAAATTTCTTTATTTCTATTTTTTTTCTTGAAATGATATTATAATAAGTAAAAATCATTGTTGAAAGGTATTATTGACATTATGTAGGAAATGAAGTTCATAGTTCAATGTTATATTTGTATGGTAGAATTCAAGACTAAAACACAGACATGATGGTGTGCATCTATAGTTCTAGTTACTCAGGTGGCTAAGGTGGGAGGATCACTTGAGCCTGTGAGTTCAAGACCAGTTTGGGCAATATAGTGAGACCCTGTCTCAAAAAAACAAACCACAAGCAAACTAAAACAGCAAAATGACTAATACATAAACTTAGTACTTTGTTACTCTTCACTAAGTGTGATAAGTGCTATAGGATCTGTTGGAGACTTATTGTCTGTACTTAATCACCTTTGGTGTATAAAATTCTGTTTGTCAGGATTCCACTATTTAGAATGATCTTTCAATAGTTTTCTTTCTTGCAAAAGTTTTTTCTCATAGTGAGTGGGCATTATTTTATGATTATAAAGCATGGCAAATTAATGCAGAGAGGTATGTTTGATTATTCCTTTTAGGATGTGACCCTTGACCTAGTGGAATTAACTTTTAAGGATCAATACATTGGCCGAGGTGATATGTGGCGACTAAAGAAAAGTTTGGTAAGATATGATTTAAAAAAAAAGTCTCTTACTTTTTCCATAATATAAATCATTCTTCTTTATCATAGAGATTTATAAGATCTAGTAGGGAAAAGAATATATAATCATTTTTGCTTCTAGTGTCAGATAATTACCACAAACATCTTGTCATATCTTCTTCAGTTCTCTCTTAGTTTTTTTTAAATATTTATTTATTTGCTTTAGTTGTACACAATGCCTTTATTTTTATGTGGTGCTGAGGATCGAACCTGGGTCACGCACGTGCTAGGCGAGTGCTCTACTGCTGAGCCACAATCCCAGCCTGTCTCTGTAGTTGTTTTTGAGCTTTGTTTTTGTTTATTGTTACAGATGTTTACTTTACATTTTAGGCTTGAGTGGAAATTGTAGAACTAGGTCTTATGGCTTCAAGGTTCTACTAGTTTTTTTTTTTTTTTTTTTTTGTGGTGCTAGGGATTGAACCCAGGGCCTTGTGCATGTGAGGCAAGCACTCTAACAACTGAGCTACATCCCCTGTTCTGTACTGCCTTTTTTGTACTCTTCTTTCATTTTTCTTATTTACTTATTTTTGTGGTGCTGGGGATTGAACCCAGGACCTTGTGCATGGTAGGCAAGTTCTCTACCACTAAGCTACACCCATAGACCTACTTCTTTCTTTTTTTTTTTTTGTGGTACTGGGGATTGAACTCAGGGGCACTCGACCACTGGGCCACATCCCCAGCCCTTTTTTGTATTTTATTTAGAGACAGGGTCTCACTGAGTTGCTAAGTGCCTCGCTATTGCTGAGGCTGGCTTTGAACTCATGATCCTCCTGCTTCAGCCTCCCAAAGTGCTGGGATTACAGGCACGCACCACCGCGCCCGGCTCCTACTTCTTTCTTTTGATTGAATCCAGGGGTGCTTTACCACTGAGCTGCACCCATAGTCTATTTTCTCTTCCATTTTGAGACAGGATGTCAATAAATTGTTGAGGCTGGCCTTGAACTCATCCTCCTGCCTCTGCCTTCCTAGTAGTTGGGATTATAGGCCCGTACCACCACTCCAGGCCCTATTTATTTATTTATTTATTTTGGTATAAGGGATTGAACCCAGGGGTGCTTTACCAGTGAGCTGTATTTCCAGCCCATTTTATTTTTTAATTTTTTTTGGTACCGGGGATTGAACTCAGAGGCACTCGACCACTGGGCCACATCCCCAGCCCTTTTTTGTATTTTATTAGAGACAGGGTCTCACTGAGTTGCTAAGTGCCTCACCATTTTATTATGAGACAAGGTCTCACTAAGTTGCTTAAGGCCTTGCTAAGTTGCTGATTCCAGCCTGGAACTTGCAATCCTCTTGCCTTGGTGCCCTCCCTTGCTGGATTATAGGCATGTGCCACTGTGTCTGGCTCCTATTTATTTATTTAGTTCTGTGGTGCTGGGTATTGAAACCATGGCCTTACACAGGCTAGGCAAGCACTGTGCCACTGAGCTACACATCCCCGACCCCTATCTATCTATCTATCTATTTATTTATTTGGTTCTGGGAATTGAACCCATGGCCACTTAAGCACTGAGCCACATCCCAACAGCCCTTTTTGTATTTTATTTAGAGACAGGGTCTCGCTGAGTTGCTTAGAGCCTTGCTAAGTTGCTAAGGCTGGCTTTGGATTTGTGATCCCCCTGCCTCAGCCTCCTGAGCAGCTGGGATTACAGGTGTGCAATACTGTACCTGGCCAATTTAAAAAAAAATATTTTATTAGTTGTTGATTGACCTTTATTTATTTATATGTGGTGCTGAGAATTGAACCCAGTGTCTCACACATGCTAGGCAAGTGCTCTACCACTGAGCCACAGCCCTGGCCCCTACCTGGCCAATTTTTAAAAATATTTATTTGTTTGCTTTAGTTGTACACAATGCGTTTATTTTTACGTGGTGCTGAGGATTGAACCCAGGCTGCGCATGTGATAGGCGAGTGCTCTACCGCTGAGCCACAACCCCAGCCCCGCTGGCCAATTTTTTTTTTTTTTTTTTGTGGTACTGGGGATTGAATTTAGGGGCACTCGACCACTGGGCCATATCCCCAGCCCTTTTTTGCATTTTATTTGGAGACAGGGTCTCACTGAGTTGCTAAGTGCCTCACCATTGCTGAGGCTGGCTTTGAACTCGCGATCCTCCTGCCTCAGCCTCCCAAAGTGCTGGGATTACAGGCGTGCGCCACTGCGCCCGGCTCCCTGGCCAATTTTTAATGAACTTTTCCACTTAAAATGATCTGTTTATTAAAATTGTGGCTGGGTACTGGACACTCGCCTTATGGGTTTTTTTTTTTTTTTTTTTTTTGGTACCGGGGATTGAACTCAGGGGCACTTGACCACTGGGCCAGATCCCCAGCCCTTTTTTGTATTTTATTAGAGACAGGGTCTCACTGAGTTGCTAAATGCCTCGCCATTGCTGAGGCTGGTTTTGAACTCGAAATCCTCCTGCCTCAGCCTCCCAAAGTGTTGGGATTAGAGGCGTGTGCCACCACGCCCGGCCTTATGGTTTTTTTTTTTTTTTTTAATATTTTTATTTATTTTGCTTTTAGTTGTACACAATGCATTTTATTCATACGTGGTGCTGAGGATCGAACCTGGGTCGCCCACATGCTAGGCGAGTGCTCTACCGCTGAGCCACAATCCCAGCCCCCTTATGGGGTTTTTGTGTATTATGAAATGACAAATATTAAGTAGAATTTCCATGGAGTATGTGTTTTTTGGGAAGAAAAGTCTTTGCTTATATTTTTATTTGGTGAGGGAAGTTTCCATTTCCTAAAATGAAAGATAAAGTGAGAAATAGTGTTGGGGATGTGGCTCAGAGGTAGAGTGCTTGCCTTGCATGTGTGAGGCACTGGGTTTGATCCTCAGCACCACATAAAAATAAAGATATTGTGTTCATGGGGCTGGGATTGTGGCTCAGTGGTAGAGCGCTCGCCTAGCACGTGTGCGGCCCGGGTTCGATCCTTAGCACCATGTAAAAATAAATTAAGTCATTGTGTACAACTAAAATAAATAAATATTAAAAAAAAAAAGATATTGTGTCCACCTATTGCCAAAAAAAAAAAAAAAAAAAAAAAAATTATAAAAAAGAAAGCTGGGCGCGGTGGCGCACGCCTGTAATCCCAGCACTTTGGGAGGCTGAGACAGGAGGATCGCGAGTTCAAAGCCAGCCCCAGCAATGGCGAGGCACTTAGTAACTCAGTGAGACCCTGTCTCTAAATAAAATACAAAAAAGGGCTGGGGATGTGGCCCAGTGGTCGAGTGCCCCTGAGTTCAATCCCCGGTACCACAAAAAAAAAAAAAAAAAAAAAAAAAAAAAAGGGCTGCAGATGTGGCCCAATGGTTGAGTGCCCCTGAGTTCAATCCCTGGTACCAAAAAAAAAAAGAAAAAGAAAGGGGGGGACTGTGCTATATTTAATTACTTAGTTTGTGGTACTAGGGATTGAACCCTGGAGCGATGTGCCACTGAGCAACATCTCCAGTGCTTTTTTTTTTAAAAATGTTTATTTACTTTAGTTGTACACAATGCAATGCATTTATGTTTTCGTGGTGCTGAGGATTGAACCTGGGCCGCGCACGTGCGAGGCGAGCGCTCTGCCGCTGAGCCACAACCCCAGCCCATCTCCAGTGCTTTTTTTTTTTTTTTTTTTTTTTTTTTGTGGTGCCAGGGATTGAACTCAGGGGCACTCGACCACTGGGCCACATCCCTGGCCCTTTTTGTATTTTATTTAGAGACAGGGTCTCACTGAATTGCTAAGTGCCTCGCCATTGCTGAGGCTGGCTTTGAACTCGCGATCCTCCTGCCTCAGCCTCCCAAAGTGCTGGGATTACAGGCGTGCGCCACCGCGCCCGGCTCCAGTGCTTTTTATTTTGATTTTGAGACAGGGGTCTGGCTAATGTTGAGGTTGGCCTTGAGATTTTCCTGCCTCAGCCTCCTGAGTATCTGGGATTACAGGCATGTGTCATGGCATTTAGCATCTGTACTATATTTAAATGGAGGTGTTGTGCATGCCTGTAATCTTAATCTCACTAATTTGAGAGGCTGAGGCAGCAGCACCAAGTTCACTGCCAGCCTGGACAACTTAGCTGGAGCCTGTCTTGAATTAAAAATAAAATGTGCCAGATATGTAGCCCAGTGGTAGAGTATCTGTGGGCTCAAACCTCAGTACCTCAAAATAACAACAATAAAATTATTTAAATAGCCGGGCGTGGTGGCGCACGCTTGTAATCCCAGCACTTGGGAGGCTGAGGCAGGAGGATCGCAAGTTCAAAGCCAGCCTCAGCAATGGCGAGGCACTTAGCAACTCAGTGAGACCCTGTCTCTAATAAAATACAAAAAAGGGCTGGGGATGTAGCCCAGTGGTAGAGTGCCTCTGAGTTCAATCCCTGGTTCCAAAAAAAAAAAAAAAAAAGAAAGAAAAAAGAGTATCTTATCTGGGGCTGGGGTTGTGGCTCAGTGGTAGAGCGCTCGCCTAGCATTTGTGCGACCTGGGTTCGATCCTCAGCACCACATAAAAACCAATGCATTGTGTACAACTAAAGAAAATAAATAAATACTAAAAAAAAAAAATAAATAAAAAGAGTATTTTATCTGGATGTGGTGACACACCTGTAATCCCAGCTACTCAGGAGGCTGATGTGGGAGAATTGCAAGTTCGAGGTCAACCTTGGCAATTTACCAAGGCCCTATACAATTAGCAAGACCCTGTCTAAATGTGCCCCTGATTTCAACCCCAAGTGCCGCCAACAACAACAGAACATTTTGGGGATTAGGGATGTAGTTTAGTGGTACAGGTTTGCCTAGCATGCTTGAAGCCCTGGTTTCAATCTCCAGCACTACAAAAAATTAAAACTAAATAAATGAAACAAACAAATCCTGTCATTAACAGTCTAATTAAAAAAAAATTAAGAACATTTTACAAAATATATACTCTGATATGTAACTGAATTTATCCTATAATTAGACTTTTTTTAAAATATTTTTTTAGTTGTCAGTGGACCTTTATTTTATTTATTGATACATGGTGCTGAGAATCTAACCCAGTGCCTCACACATGCTAGGTGAGCACTCTGCCGCTGAGCTACAACCCAAGCCCCTATAAAGACTTTAAAGGGTATTAAAAAAAAAAGAAAGAGCTGGATTCAGTGGTGCATGCCTGTAATCCCAGTGACTGTGGAGGCTGAGACAGGAGGATCGCAAGTTCAAAACCAGCCTCTGCAATGGCGAGGCACTAAGCAACTCACTGAGACCCTGTCTCTAAATAAAATACAAAATACAGCTGTAGATATGGCTCAGTGGCTGAGTGCCCCTGAGTTTAATCCCTGGTGCCCCCCCCAAAAAAAAAAAGTTATTGTGCCGGGCATGGTGGCGCACGCCTGTAATCCCAGCACTTTCGGAGGCTGAGGCAGGAGGATCTCGAGTTCAAAGCTATCCTCAGCAATGGTGAGGCACTTAGCAACTCAGTGAGACCCTGTCTCTAAATAAAATACAAAAAAGGGCTGGGGATGTGACCCAGTGGTCCAGTGCCCCTGAGTTCAATCCCCGGTACCAAAAAAAAAAAAAAAAAAAAAAAAAAGTTATTGTGTTCATCTACAACTAAAAAAAAAAAAAGAAAGAAAGAACCCCAGCATACTTAACACTGAATAGCCTAGCAGAACAATGCTGGTGTATACTTGCCAAACTCTTTAGGAATCCTGTGGGGTAAATCTATTACTTCATGTTGATTACACTTTGAGTTGTTAGGAAAGATTAGAAAGCCAGGAGACCTTGTTTTCATGGCCTTGACAGGTTGAATCTCTTTCTCTCTCTTCCTTTAGGTCAGCACATGTGCCTATATCACCCAGAAGGTGGAATTTGCTGGCATCAGGTAGGTATTATATCACTCTTGACCTACCAGCAAGTAAACAGAAGTAGGATCTAGTGCAAGAACTGGGCTACATAAGGTACTTGAGGCATATGGATACCCATGTAATAAAATACAAAAGAGTTTAAAACATTGGATTGTAACACAAAAAATAAAAGGTATGATAGTAGTTTTAAGATTAGTGGAAGAAGCTGCTGAAGCTCTGGTATTCTGTAGCAAAGGAGTTTCAGATTCATATATATATTAGAGCTGGAAGAAACCTTAGTTCTGATCTATTTATCTATATTATTATTATTATTATTATGTGCTTGGGATTGAACCCAGGGATGCTTAACCCCTGAGCCACATCCCAGCCTTTTTATTTTTTTGGGTACCGGGGATTGAACTCAGGGGCACACGACCACTGGGCCACATCCCTGGTCCTTTTTATTGTATTTTATTTAGAGACAGGGTCTCACTGAGTTGCAAAGTGCCTCGCCATTGCTGAGGCGGGCTTTGAACTCGCAATCCTCCTGCCTCAGCCTTCCAAGTGCTGAGATAACAGGCGTGCACCACCGTGCCTGGCATCCCAGCCCTTTTTAATGTTTTGTTTAGAGACAGGTCTTGCTGAGTTGCTTAGGGCCTCACTAAATTGCTGAGACTGGCTTTGAACACATAGTTCTCCTGCCTCAGTCTCCCAAGCCACTGGGATTACGGGCATGTGCCACCATGCCCAGCCTTAGATGAATATATTTAATCAAACCTCATTTTACAGATTAGAAAACTGGTTTAGAGACATAATAGTGACTAGAACAGTAGTTCCTGATTTGTTGCCTTTTAAGTATATTGCTGTGCTCTAAATTTTTTTTTTTTTTGGTACTGGGGATTGAACTCAGGGGCACTCAACCACTGGGTCACATCCCCAGCCCTTTTTTGTATTTTATTTAGAGACAGGGTCTCACTGAGTTACTAAGTGCCTCGCTATTGCTGAGGCTGGCTTTGAACTCGTGATCCTCCTGCCTCAGCCTCCCAAAGTGCTAGGATTACAGGCGTGTGCCACCGCGCCCGGCCTGTGCTCTAAATTTTTAAAAATTATTTCTGCCGGGTGTGGTGGCGCACACCTGTAATCCCAGCACTTTGGGAGGCTGAGGCTGGAGGATCGCGAGTTCAAAGCCAGCCTCAGCAATGGTGAGGCACTTAGCAACTCAGTGAGACCCTGTCTCCAAATAAAATACAAAAAAGGTCTGGGGATATGGCCCAGTGAGTGCCCCTGAGTTCAATCCCTGGTACCACAAAAAAAAAAAAAAAAAATTATTTCTGTATTTCAAATTTTAACAAAAATAGAAAAAGATATTTTTGAAATTCTCCCTTTTTTTGTGGTTCTGGAGCTTGAACCCAGAGCCTCATACATGGTAGGCAAGTGCTTTGCCATGAGCTATACCTGCAGCCCTGAAATTCCTTTTAAATTAAGAAAGTGTGGGCTGGGGTTGTGGCTGTGTGGTAGAGTGCTTGCCTAGTACGTGTGAGGCACTGGATTCAATCCTTAGCACCCCATAAAAAAAGTAAACAAAATAAAGACATACTGTGCATCTACAACTACAAAGAACAAACAAACAACAACAAAAACAAATAGGATATGGGTTTTATTTGATCAGAGTGACTGGGGGCATACCTTAGTGGTAATGTACCTACTTAACATGCAATTAAGTCCTGGTTTCAATCCCCAAGTGCAAAAATAAAACAACCCTCTCAGATATCTTACACCTTTTTTTTCCCTTCTGTCTCTTTTTTTTTTGGAGGGGGGTGGGGTGGCGTATTAAAGCCAGGGCCTCATGCTTGCCAGGCAAGAGGTCTGTCACTGACCTATATCCCTAGGCCTTTTGATTTTTTGAATTTGCGATCTTCTTTTCTCAGCCTGTGGAGTTGCTGGGATAATAGTCATGTACCACCATGCCCAGCTACGTATACCATTTTGTGTTCTTTTGTCCACTTGAAATTGTATAAATATTTCTTATGAAATTAGAACTCCTTGCAAACATTATTGAAATGATTCCATGATATTTTGTTGTATGGTTATATTATAATTTATTATTAATATACCACTGTTGAACATTTAACTTCTTCAAAGGTATGTAAAGTAAATGACTATCCAATGACCATACTTTGTTATTTTAGCTTTTTGTTCCCAGAATGATGAAACTTGGTTGTAAAGGATAGTGGAGACCATTGATCCCAAACAGCTCATTGATAAAGAGAGGGAAGTGACTTGGCCAAGCTTGTGGAACTAATGCCCCCCAAGTTTCTTCATCCTGATCTAGGGCTTGGCAATGTGCCATTCTGCCTCTTTGTGGGAAGTCATCTGTGTTACTTGGTTGTGTCCAATGGGACATAGATTTTGGCTTGCATTTGCAAGTGGCACTTCTCTCTTGAACTGGTAGAAAAGAAAAGAGTACTGCCTCAGGGTTATTCTTGGCTTCAATTAGGTCAGGACAAATTAAGACCAAGAAATAAGGATCCACAATGTATCTTCTGTATGCAAACCTGTGTTAAAAAAGAATTATTTCCCTCTCGGCATGTTGGTGTATGCTTGTAATCCTAGGGAATTGGGAGTTAGAGTCAGGAGGGTCACAGTTTGAGGCTAGCGTGGGCAACTTAATGAGACCCTGTATCCAAATAAAAAATAAAAAGGAGCAGGGAACAGCTGGGGTTGTGGCTCAGTGGTCTAGTTGCCTGCCTCCCATGTATGAGGCACTGGGTTTGATCCTCAGCACCACGTAAAAATAAATAAACAAAATTAAGATCTTGTGTCCATGAATAATGAAAAAATATTTAATAAAAGGGGGGGGGGTGGGCAGGGAATGTAGCTCAGTAGTAGAACACCCTGGATTCAACCCCCACTACCTTCAAAAACAAACAAAAAACCCCCACAAATCACTATTTCCACAGGAATGATAATAACTTTGTAGTTTACCAGCTCCTCTCATTAATGGTATGCCATTTAATATTCCTGAGAGCTCTAGAAGAGGGAAGGGGCAAGATTCTAATTAACATTTGCTGATTTTGAAAAACCTAGACTCATAGCTGGGCATGGTAGCGCACGCCTGTAATTCCAGCACTTGGGAGGCTGAGGCAGGAGGATCACAAGTTCATAACCAGCCTCAGCAATGGCGAGGCACTTAGCAACTCAGTGAGATCCTGTCTCTAATAAAATACAAAAAAGGGCTGGGGATGTGGCCCAGTGGTTGAGTGCCCCTGAGTTCAATCCCCAGTACTAAAATAAATAAATAAATAAATAAATAAATAAATAAATAAATAAAAATAAAAACCTAGACTCAGAAAAGACTGTGGCTTGACCCCTAATAGGAAGTGAAAATGCAGGAATCTAAGCCTGAATTATTATTATTTCAATAAATTTTTTTTTAGTTGTAGTTGAACACAATACCTTTATTTTATTTATTTATTTTTATGTGGTGCTGAGGGATCAAACCTAGTGCCTTGCAAGTGCTAGGTGAGCACTCTACTGGTGAGCCACAACCCCAGCCCCTAAGCCTGAATTCTTTAACACTGCTTTGCATGTACATACTTGGAGAAGTTGTCAAGTTACTTCATTAACAATGAGCTTGTTTTAGAGACCCCACTGATGTGGTATTTGGCAGCTTGTATGTAGAGTGTTGTTTCTTGCTAATAAGACTCAATAGAATGTGGGAACATTGAAACTGTACAGGGTATCTCTTTTTGTGTGTTTGTGGTACTGGGGATTAAACACAGGGACACTTTACCACTAAGCTACATGCCCAGCCTTATTTATTATTCTGAAGCAGGATCTTACTAAGTTGCTGAGGGTCTCTCTACGTTGTTGAGGCTGACCTGAAGTTTGGGATTCTTTTGCCTCAGCCTCCCAAGACCTTAATATTACAGGCATCTGCTACCATATCTGTCCAGGTTGAGTGTCTCTCATCTGAAATGCTTAGCACTAGAAGTATTTCAGAAACTGGATTTTTTCAGTTTTGGAATATTTGCATATACATAATGATATCTTTTTTTTTTTTTTTGGTACTGGGGATTGAACTCAGGGGCACTCGACCACTGGGTCACATCCCCAGCCCTTTTTTGTATTTTATTAGAGACAGGGTTTCACTGAGTTGCTAAGTGCCTTGCTGTTGCTGAGGCTGGCTTTGAACTCATGATCCTCCTGCCTCAGCCTCCCAAGTTCTAGGATTACAGGTGTGCGCCACTGCACCCGGCATTGATATCTTGGAGCTGGGACCCCAGTGCCAACAGAATTCATTTGCCTTTCTTTCTTTCTTTCTTTCTTTCTTGTTACCAGGGATTGAATTTAGGGGCACTCGACCACTGGGCCACATCCCCAGCCCCTTTTTGTATTTTATTTTATTTTTTTTAAAAGTTTTTATTTAGCCGGGCGCGGTGGCGCACGCCTGTAATCCCAGCACTTTGGGAGGCTGAGGCAGGAGGATCGTGAGTTCAAAGCCAGCCTCAGCAATGGTGAGGCACTTAGCAACTCAGTGAGACCCTGTCTCTAATAAAATACAAAAAAAGGGCTGGGGATGTGGCCCAGTGGTCGAGTGCCGCTGAGTTCAATCCCCAGTACCAAAAAAAAAAAAAAAAAAAAAAAAAAAAAGTTTTTATTTATTTATTTATTTTTAAAAAATATTTATTTACTTGCTTTAGTTGTATACAACGTGTTTTTAGTTTTACGTGGTGCTGAGAATCGAACCCGGGCCGTGCACGTGCTAGGTGAGCGCTCTACTGCTGAGTCACAATCCCAGCCCCCCTTTTTGTATTTTATTAGAGACAGGGTTTCATTGAGTTGCTAAGTGCCTCACCATTGCTAAGGCTGGCTTTGAAATCGCAATCCTCCTGCCTCAGCCTCCCAAGTGCTGGGATTATAGGTGTGTGCCACCGCCCAGCTCATTTATGTTTCTTGTTTACCTTCTATACATAGCCTGAGGTAATTTTTTTTAAAATTTATTTTTTAGTTGTAGTTGGACACAATGCCTTTATTTTAAAGTGGTGCTGAGAATCAAACTCAGGGCCTCACACATGCTAGGTGAGCACTCTATCGCTGAGCCACAACCCCAGTCCCTAATTTTTTTAAAAATACTTTTTTAGTTGTAGGTGAACACAATATCTTTATTTATTTATTTATTATTTATTTATTTATTTATTTTTTATTTAAAACATTTATTTATTTGCTTTAGTTGTACACAATGCCTTTATTTTTTAGGTGGTGCTGGGGATCGAACCGGGCCACGCACATGCTAGGCTAGCGCTCTACCTCTGAGCCACCACCCCAGCCCCTCTTTATTTATTTTTATGTGGTGCTGAGAATAGAACCCAGTGCCTCACATGCGTGAGGCAAGTGTTCTACCACTGAGCTATAGCCCCAACCCCTAATTTAAAAAAAAAAAAAAATTATTTATTTACTTTAGTTGTACAAAATGCAATGCATTTATGTTTACTTGGTGCTGAGGTTTGAACCCGGGCTGCGCACGTGCTAGGCGAGTGCTCTGCCGCTGAGCCACAACCCCTCCCTAATTTTTTTAAATTTAATTTTGTTTTATATTTTTTTTGTGGTGCTGGAGATTGAAACCAGGTCCTTATGCATATTCTACCACTGGGTTATATCTGCAACCCTAATTTTATACGGTGCTTTTAGTGTCCTTGTCTTGATTCTGACCCATATCACAATGAGGAGGTCAACAGAATTTTCCACTGTCACATCATGTTGGCATTCAAAAACTTTTGGATTGGAGAATTTCATTTTTTGGATTTTTGGATTAGGGATGATCAACCTATAATATTAAAGAAATAGTAGCCCCTTGTCACGTCAGGCTTGTTGTACTTGAACATTCAGACATAATTGGGCAATAGCGTATTAAGAGACATATTTTTAGCCAGGCGCGGTGGCACACACCTTGTAATCCCAGCACTTTGGGAGGCTGAGGCAGGAGGATCGCGAGTTCAAAGCCAGCCTCAGCAATGGCGAGGCACTTAACAACTCAGTGAGACCCTGTCTCTAAATAAAATACAAAAAAAAAGGTCTGGGGATGTGACCCAGTGGTCGAGTACCCCTGAGTTCAATCCCCGGTACCACAAAAAAAAAAAAAAAAAAAAAGAGACTTATTTTTTAGGACCCTGAGAAGCATGCTTGTAAACCATAGGCTTGGTCCAACCTTCTTCATTTTACAAATAAATACAAGAGAGGCTCAGAGAGGTTGAAAGTGTCCACCATTTTCCTGGGTAGTCTCAGTTATGATAGTCTCTGTTATGACTCATGGCACACAGCATTTTCTTGGCTTTTATTTTATTTACATATATTAATGTATGTGTGTTGCACGTGTGTGTGTGCGCGCGCGCGCGCGTGTGCATGCATATGTATACATCTACATTTTTTTTTGTTGTTGTTTGGTTTGGGGATTGAATCATGACCTGGTATATGCTAAGAGCATGTTCTAATATTAAGCTACACCTCCAGGCCCATTTCTTCCTTTCTTATGAGGATTGATTTCTTAGACTGGGCAGGTGAGGACATTGGGAGAAAGAGTAAGATTGGTAGAAGAGAAGGGCTTGAGTAGTTGTTTGAGGGATGATTACCTGGTTCTCAGATATCTCTCCAAGTTAGCATTTTATGTAAATATTTGCTATTGTTGTAGTTCTTACTAATAAGAATAGCCCCTAGTGCTCTTTTTTTTTTAAAATTATTTATTTACTTATTCATAATGCACTCCCCTAGTGCTCTTAACTGAACACTTCTAACATTATTCTTAAGTTTCCCATATCATCTGGTTTAATTCTCATAACAGCTCATTTTATACAATAAAAACACTGATCCTCTCAGAGTTTCCCCATGGTCATTCAACTAGTAAATAAATGGCACTTAGGGCCGGGATTCCTTCCTTGATTAGTTTCTCCTCAGGTTGGGCAGATCTTTTTACTGTGTTATCCATTTCATGCCCTTAATTTTTTTTTTTTTTTTTTTTTTTTTTGTACCGAGGATTGAACTCGGGTACTTGACCACTGTGCCACATCCCCAGCCCTTTTTTGTATTTTATTAGAGACAGGGTCTCACTGAGTTGCTAAGTGCCTCGCCATTGCTGAGGCTGACTTTGAACTCATGATCCTCCTGCCTCGGCCTCCCAAGTGCTGGGATTATAGGCGTGTGCCACCATGCCCGGCTCTCATGCCCTTAATTTTGTAGATGGACATAACATCTTTATTTTATTAATTTATTTTTATGTGGTGCCTCATACAGACTAGGCAAGTGCTATACCACTGAGCTACAACTCCAGCCCTCATGCCCTTAATTTTTTTCAGAGGAAAAATGCTGGAAAAATGTAATACTAAGTTGTCATTAAAATTTTCAACAGAGCCAGACTGCCTGTGGTACTGAGAATTGAATCTGGGGTGTTCTACCACTAAGCTACATTTGCAGCCCCTTTAATTTATTTAATTTATTTATTTTGGGGTACTGGGGATTGAACTCAGAGGTACTAGACCACTAAGCCACATTTCTAGCCCAGTTTTGTATTTTATTTTATTTATTTATTTAAAAAATATTAATTTATTTGCTTTAGTTGTACACAATGCCTTTATTTTTACAAGGTGCTGAGAATTGAACCCGGGCCGCACATGTGCTAGGCGAGTACTCTACTGCTGAGCCACAACCCCAACCCCCAGTTTTGTATTTTATTTAGAGACAGGGACTCACTGAGTTGCTCAGCAGTTCCCCTTTGCTGAGGCTCGCTTTGAAATCACAACCTTCTTATCTCAGACTCCCGAGCCACTGGGATCATAGGCATGTGCCACTGTGACCAGCCCCTTTTATTTTTTGAGACAGGGTCTTGCTAAATTGTCAAGAGTGGCCTCAAATTTGTAATCCTCCTGTTTTAGCCTTCCAAGTAGATGGGATTACAGGTGTGCACTATCTTGCCAAGTACGCTGTGCTTAACTTTTTTTTTTTAAAAATATGTTTATTTATTTGCTTTAGCTGTACACAATGGGTTTATTTGTACGTGGTGCTGAGGATCGAACCCCGGCCACGCATGTTCCAGGGGAGTGCTCTACCGCTGAGCCACAACCCCAGCCCGCTTCTTAACTTTTTATGTGACATGGATCCTTTTGAGATTTGACCAAAAGTATTGATTCTCTACGCAGATAATCTTGCATTTCAGAGTTTTATGAATTTCCTGGAGCTCTCTCTTCCTTAGAACTATAAATTATCTATGAATTCCCAGATTACAAGCTCTTGTTTTCATGTATTCAATGCACTATGAAATTTAAAAAAATATATATTTATTTGCTTTTAGTTGTACACAGTGTGTTTATTTTTACGTGGTGCTGAGGTTCAAACCCGGCCCGCACATGTGCAAGGCGAGCACACTACCTCTGAGCCACAACCCCAAGCCCAATTATGAAATTTTTTTATGTTGAGTAATCTGTTCATGGAATTCTTTTGTAAGTGTGAAATTAATCAAGTCATTTGGGTATAACTATCAGAGTAGAGCTAGCTACACGAAATTCCTATTTCTTCTTCTTTTTTTTTTTTTTTTTTTTGTACCGGGGATTGAACTCAGGGGTACTCAACCACTGGGCCACATCCCCAGCCCTTTTTTGTATCTTATTAGAGACAGGGTCTCACTGAGTTACTAAGTGCCTCGCCATTGCTGAGGCTGGCTTTGAACTCACGATCCTCCTGCCTCAGCCTCCTAAAGTGCTGGGATTACAGGCGTGCGCCACCGTGCCCGGCTCTTCTTCTTCTTCTTTTTTTTTTTTTTTTAATATTTATTTACTTGCTTTAGTTGTACACAATGCCTTTATTTTTATGTGGTGCTGAGAATCGAACCTGGGCAGAACGCGTGCTAGGCGAGCACTCTACCACTGAGCTACAATCCCAGACCCTATTTCTTCTTGATTTAAGACTTGTAATAATTTATGTTTGTCTTTCCTTTCAGGGCACAGGCTGGTGAGCTGTGGGTCAAGAATGAGAAGGTCATGTGTGGTTATATCAGTGAAGATACCAGGGTAAGATTAATAAAGTGTTTTTTTTTTTTTTTTTGTTTTTTTTGTTTTCTTTCCTCATAGTATTATGACGTAGTCCTAAAATCAAAATAAAACAAAGAAAAAAAAATATCATCATTGCTGTTTGCTTTTATGGAATTATAATCAGAGTTGTCTGCAACTCTGATGTTTACAGTTGCATCTTTGCAGGTTGGGGTTGATCTTTGTTTTTTTTAATTCCAAATCAGTCTATTTAATATTCAACATAGAGATTTGGTGTCTAGTCTGCAGGATTCTCTGTCCACTGATACATAGAAAAAGTGAAACTCAGTGGAAGATCCCGTCACAAACATGAAGAGAGACCTTTGCCAAGGAATCCCCTTCTGGGTCTCTGCTCTGGTGGGAAGAGTCCAAATTGAACAGCTGTGAATATTACTCATGTTAGTCAAACTGTCTCAACTAGGGGTGATTTTGCTGCCTCAGGAGTCTTTTGGCAATGTCTGGATTTTTTTGATGTTATAACTGAGTTATTATGCTATTGGCATCCAGTGAGTCTGCTGCTAAGTATGTTACATATATTGGACATACCTCCAAACAAAGAATTACCTGGCCCAAATGTCAGTAATGTTGTGGGAATTTTCTTATGCATTTTGGTATGTTTAAACAGCATCCCTGGCTTCTGCTCATGAGATGCCAGTTTCATCCTCTGACCCCCACCCTATAAATCATGACACCCAGATATGTTTCCAGATATTACAAGATCCCCTGAGGGGCAAAATCACCCCTGGTTAAGAAACAGTGTCTTTAAAGGTAACTGCTATCTGAATTGCATTTTTATATTTTCCTGTCATTCACTTAGTGTTAATATGTATATATTTTACCTAAATAGTACATTATTTGTTTTGCTTATTTAAAAGTTTTTTTGGCTGGGTGCGGTGGCACACGCCTGTAATCCCAGAGGCTCTGGAGGCTGAGACAGGAAGCTTGTGAGTTCAAAGCCAGCCTCAGCAATGGTGAGGCACGTAGCAACTCAGTGAGACTCTGTCTCTAATAAAATACAAATAGAGCTGAGGATGTGGCTCAGTGGTAGATTGCCTCTGAGTTCTATTCCCGGTACCAAAAAAAAAAAAAAAAAAAAAATTAATGACCATAGTTACAAGTAACACTATGAACTAATTTTAGCAACATAATGTTAAGTGACACATTTCCAAAAAAGATTATACAGAACCAAATATTCTTTTTATAACATTAAAAATGCTAAATACTGCCGGGTGTGGTGGCGCACGCCTATAATCCCAGCACTTGGGAGGCTGAGGCAGGAGGATCACAAGTTCAAAGCCAGCCTCAGCAATGGCGAGGCACTTAGCAATTCAGTGAGACCCTGTCTCTAATAAAATACAAAAAAAGGGCTGGGGATGTGGCCCAGTGGTTCAGTGCCCCAAGTTCAATCCCCTGTACCAAAAAAAAAGCTACATACTTATTTTTTATTTGTTCTTTTTAGTTATACATGATAGTAGAATCTATTTTGATATATTTGAACAAGCATGGAATGTATCTTATTTTAATTTGGATCCCAGTCTTGTGGATGTTCAAGATGGAAAGATCACTGGTTTTTTTGGTTCTATTTTGTTGAACAAAAACCCCAAGGCAATAGTAGCTATAATGCTTAAAAGTCAGCTATTTTATTTTTCTTTTCATGCAGGAGAACTCTGTGGTTACATAATTCATGATGGGCATGACAGTGTCACACTTTATTGGTGATCTATTAAGGGCTCCATTTGTCTTCCTACTCTGTCATTTTCAAAACATGGCTAGGACTTCCATGATCCAGCTTGCACTACTGAAACCACATCCATATTCTAGGCAGAATACAGAGGGAGAGAAGACAAGAGATGGTTACTTTTCAACCAAGTGCACTTCTTTTAAGGATATAGTACTACCATTTACATCAGGGTTAGCATGCGTGAGGCCCTGGGTTCAATTTCCAACAACAAAATGAACAAAACACATCAAAACCCCATTTATACCTTACTGGCTAGAAGTAAGTTGAATGTAGTTGCTAAGACTAGGAAATTTTGTCTTTTGGTTTTGTCCCTTGCCTCCCCGAGTAGAATCTGCTTGGAAAAATGGATAGTTACTTAGTAGTCTCTTTAATGTCTAGTTGAATGAAATTTTATATTATTATTTTTTTGTAATGCGGATTGAACCCAGCGGTGCTTTACCACTGAGCCACATTCCCAACTCTTTCTAATTTTTTTTTGAGACAGGGTCTCCCTAAGTTGGTGAGATCACCCTCAAACTTTGTATCCTGCCTCAGTATTCTGAGTTGCTGGGATTATAAGCATACAGCATTATGTTTGGTTAGTACTGTAAATTTGCTTTTTTTGGCGGTGCTGGGATTGAACCTAGGGCCTTGTGCATGTGAGGCAAGTGCTCTACTAACTGAGCTATATTTCCTAGCCCAGCACAGTAAAATTTTAAGAAATGAATGTCACAATGCCCTCTTCCTTTACAGTGAATGATGTGTGTGTATGTGTGTGTGTGTGTGTGTGTGTGTGTGTGAGTATGTGTACATATGTGAGTATATGTACATATATGTATATATTTACTTATTTATTTATTTTGTACCTGGGGATTGAACTCAGGGGCACTTGATCACTGAGCCACATCCCCAGCCCTATTTTTTAAAAAAATATTTATTTATTTGTTTTAGTTGTACACAATGCATTTTTATTTTTACTTGGTGCTGAGGATCGAACCCGGGCTGCGCACGTGCTAGGTGAGCACTCTACCGCTGAACCACAATCCCAGCCCCTCAGTCCTTTTCTTTATTTTATTTTAAGACAGGGTCTTGCTGAGTTGTTGGCCTTAAACTTGGAATCCTGCTTCAGCCTCCTGAGTTGCTGTGATTACAGGCGTGGGCCACTGTGCCTGACTACATTATTATTTTCTAATGCAATTATTATTATTTTTTTTTTCCGTTTCAGGTGGTATTCCGTTCTACATCAGCTATGGTTTACATATTTATTCAGATGAGCTGTGAAATGTGGGATTTTGATATTTATGGTAATGTTCCCTAAGTGCTAATTGTAACTGTCACTAGGTAGAATTTTCTGGTTTTCTCTAAGCTGGTATCATTTTACAGTAAACACTTGACACTCTTTAAAGATGTGCCTTGATGCTAAGGTAGATAGATTAGATAGATGGACTTTATATAGAGCGATAAATTTTATGTATGTATGAAGTTGAGAAATAAATTATATATATATATACATATATATATATATATATAAAATATTTATGCATACATATGTGAAGTTGATATATAAAGGTTATATATGTTTGTATGCGTATATGTATACACACATTTATGTATATATATACAAACTTTTTTTTAATATTTATTTATTTTCTTTAGTTGTACACAATGCCTTTAGTTTTACGTGGTGCTGAGGATCAATCCCAGGCTGTGCACGTGCTAGGCGAGCGCTCTACAGCTGAGCCACAACCCCAGCCCTACATGCACATTTGTGTATGTATTTACATATAGAGAGAGAGAAAGAGAGAGAGGTAGAGAGAGAGAAAGAGAGAGAGACACAGAGATAAACAATGTGAATTCTAGGAAATGCTTCATTTCAGATCTTGATTCTTTAAGTATATAGTGAAAAGTTATAGAGTGATGCCAGGTGCAGTGGCTCACTCCTGTAATCCCAGTGGCTTGAGAGGCTGAGGCAGGAGAATTGCAAGTTCAAAGCCAGAATTGCAAGTTCAAGAAAACGAGGTGCTAAGCAACTCAGTGAGACCCTGTCTTTAAATAAAATACAAAATAGGGCTGGGGATGGGGCTCAGTGGTTGAGTGCCCCTGAGTTCAATCCCTGGTACCCTGTCCCCTTATTTGATATTTACATTTCTTTTTCTAGCACTTAATAATAAAATAACCAAGTTTATTTTATTATATAAGAATTATGACATCATGAGAATAATGAAAATGCTATGAAAGTCTCTAGATGCTATGTATAGATGCTATGTCCAACATACTAGTTTCATGGTACATGATATTCAAATTTGTGTTTTGCAAAATTACACATTGATGTTTGCTGTGAGTTGACAAGGTCACTTATGCATAGTAAGAATTACAGATGATAATTTGTGAATTCCCACCGTCTACCAATTCATTTTCTAATACACTTTAACTATCACTAAGAGCTAATCATATTTGGAGGTTAGATTGTTCTCATTCTGATATATACTGTATTTGTCAATCATCTAGGCATTTTTTTCAAGCTAACATTTTACTTTGAAGTCATGGCCTACAACTAAGGGAAACAAATATTAAATTTGGCTTGATACAAAGTCTGGGATGAAACTTCTTTGTACTTCTGGCTTTTATGATCTTGTTTTAAGGTCTAACAGAGTCTACCATTTTCTCTTTGGTCCCATTTCTTTTACTTTTTAGAGAAGAAATGAAATAAAAAAATAAAGTTAGTGCTCATGTTCTTATTGTTTCTTTTCAGGGGATCTGTATTTTGAGAAAGCTGTGAATGGTTTCCTTGCTGATCTGTTTACCAAGTGGAAGGTACATTTCTTCTTCCATACTAAATTGCATTGGATAAACATTGCTCAATGCAGATTTTTTTCTTTTTTTAAATTAGAGCATTACAATTATAGTACTTGGGTTCATTACATGCAAGGAATTTGATTTCAATCCCTATTCCCTGCCCCCTTTTTCCTCCTTTCCCTCCTCCCCCTATTCTTCCTCTGCTCTACTGGTCTTCCTTTTGCTCCTTTATTTATTTATTTATTTTTTAAAAAAAAATATTTATTTGCTTTAGTTGTACACACTGTGTTTTTATTTTTTAAAATTTTTACGTGGTGCCGAGGATCGAACCTGGGCCGCGCACGTGCTAGGTGAGCGCTCTACTGCTGAGACATGAGCCCAGCCCCCCACATGCATATTTTTACAACATTATTCATAGTAGATTTTTTTTTTTTTTTTGTACTGGGGATTGAACTCAGGGGCACTGGGCCACATCCCCAGCCCTTTTTTGTATTTTATTAGAGACAGGGTCTCACTGAGTTGCTAAGTGCCTCACCATTGCTGAGGCTGGCTTTGAACTCTCTATCTTCCTGTCTCAGCCTCCCAAGGGCTGGGATTACAGGTGTGCGCCACCACACCTGGCTTCTGTTCATAGTAGATAACAAGTGGAAACAACATAAATATCTGTAACCTAATGAGTGAATAAATAAAACCAGGAATATCCATACAATATAGTATTATTCACCTGCAAAAAGGAATGAAGTACTAATATATTCTGTGACATGGATGAATTTTTTTTTTTTTTTTTTGGTACCCAGGCGTGCTTAATCACTGATTCGTGTTCCCAGTTTTTAAAATATTTTATTTAGAGACAGGGTCTTCCTCAGTTTAGGGCCTTGCTAAGTTGCTGTGGCTGACCTTGAACTCACGAACCTCCTGCCTCAGTCTCTTGGGTTGCTTGGATTATAGGCATATGCCACCAACATGAGTCTTGAAAACATGCTAAATGGGAAAATCCAAACAAATGATCACAAAAATTTCATTTGTCTGAAATGTCCAGAATAAACAAATATATAGAGGTGAACGGTAGATTTGTGGTTGCCATGGTAGAGTGACTATGACAAGCTATTTCCTTTTGGGGTGATGAAAATGTTCTGGAACTAAATAATAGTGATGGTTGCACAACATTATAAATGTAGTAAATGACACTAATAGTACATTTTATGTTACATTTATTTTACCACAATTTTTAAAAAACCTACAAATTAGCTGACCTTCATTTCATATGGAAATACCATCCTGATCAAAAAAGTATTTCAGGTCATATTATGTATTAGAAAAGAACATAGAGTTTTAAATTATTTTGGGACAGGGTCTCACTGAGTTGCTTAGGACCTTACTAAATTGCTGAGGTTGGCCTCGAACTTGCGATCCTCCTGCCTCAACCTTCTGAGTTGCTGGAATTATAGGCATGTGCCACCAGCCTGATAAGCTTTTTATCTTGGAGAATTATTTAGTCTCTCTCAGCATCACTTTCCTTTTCTGCAAAATGGAAAGAAAAGTAATCTCTCTCTTCTCCATCACATGAGTCAAGAAATTCTTCTGCCCACTCTAGTGCACTGTGACCTATTTTCTGTGTATCTCTTATATCAAAATTAGATGAGGCCGGGAGCGGTGGCGCACGCCTATAATCCCAGCACTTTGGGAGGCTGAGACAGGAGGATCGCGAGTTCAAAGCCAGCCTCAGCAATGGCGAGGCACTTAGCAATTCAGTGAGATAGTCTCTAAATAAAATACAAAAAAGGTCTGGTGATGTGGCCCAGTGGTCGAGTGCCCCTGAATTCAATCCCTGGTACCAAAAAAAAAAAAAAAAAAAAAAAAAAAAAAAAAGATGAGGATGCTGACTTTGAAGCATTTGGAGTCCAGTAAATTAGTTGGTAGCTAATGAAGGTCTGTTCTTGGTACTGTGACTTGTATGTAGGAATTTCTGTACACTTGAGATATAGCCATGGAAGAACATATAGTGGCATATAGTGCATTAAGTTGTATACCTCTATGGTGAATGCTGAATTATGTGATTAGAAAGTATTGTTGGAATAGAGTTGGGGTTGGACCCAGGAAGAACTGAAACTGAGCTTGCTGACTTATTTCTACTAGCCACATTTCACATCCATCTGTAAACACCCTACTTCTAGGATGTTGATCTCCACACTCCATGGAAATGTTTATTCTTACTAGCCCTGCTCCCCATCTAAAAGATAATTCATGCCCTTGGCTTATACCTCCATTTCTCCAGCAGCCAGTATTCTTCATGTTACAATGGTGATGGATATGGGAGTATTTTTGATCTTGAATCCAATACATTGGGTGCTATTCTTTTTCCCTAGATTGAAGTCCTGAGGAAATTAAAAAAACAAAAAGCAAAAACAAAAAATACACCATTGTAAAACAAGTGCAAATATCATGAGCTTTAGATACTGGAATTATTAATTTCATGCTAAATTAAGAGCTGGAAGACAGGAACATGTACATAGTGGTGATTTGTGGTTTTCAAGCGCTTTGTATGTTCCTGGGGCTTTTGGGCTTTGGGCCCAAGGTCATGTGTGGTAAGTTTCAGAGCCAGGACTTGATCCATCTTCTGACTCCCAGTAGTGCTCTGTCCCCTATACTATGCTTTCTACAATTACATGACATTGTTATTCAATTCTGTGCATTATTGCTGAATCTCCTAAAACAGAATATTATGTACCTGCAGGCTGCTATATTGTGAAGTAAATGAAATAAACTTGAGCCCTCTTATTCTCTACTTATGCTTAGGAGAAGAACTGCAGTCATGAAGTGACAGTGGTTCTGTTTTCTAGAACTTTCTATGATGCAAAATCTATTGGTGAGTAATTTTTTTTTTCTTTTTTAGTTTTTGTTATTTATTTGAGTCTAAAATCTGTGTCACCCAACTCAAACTCCTAGGCTCAAGGGTTCCTTCTGTCTCAGCCTTCTGAGTAGTTACTGGGAATCCAGGTGCACACCACCTTGCTTGGTTATCCCCAGCTATTCTTTTCCTCTTCTTTGTATGAGAACAAAGTAAAATAGAAAATAGCACAGTATATCAGTGTATGTAAGAAGTCTGTGGGTTGTGATTCATCATAAGATCAACTTAATATATACACAATTATCTTTATATTTTTGTTATACGAATCTTCAACCCAGAAGAGGAAGCTGACAAAGCTATGAATTTCTGTTTTCAATATGATCTATATACTACATTGGCTCTTTTTCAGATGAATTTCCTGAAATAAATCAAGCCTCAATTCGACAGGATCACAAAGGGCGATTCTATGAAGACTTTTACAAGTATGTTCGGGTACTTCACTATGTTTGTATTGGTTGGTTGATTAATTGATTGATTCTTTTTTAACTTAAAATAATTAAATCAATTAACCTTTTTATTTTGAAATACTTTTACATTTATAGAGAGATTGTGGATAGTACACTATAGAGAGTTCCTTTATAATGTTAAAACTTCCTTCTGATGTTATCCAATTTTCATAACCAAGGTACATTTGCTAAAATTACGTGATTAGCATTGGGGGGCACTAGCATTTACTAAATTTCAGAATTTTCAGATTTCACAAGTTATACCACTCAGGTATTTTTTGTTGTTCTAGGATCTAATCCAGCATACTGTATTGTATTTAAACCTTCCATACTTTTTTTTCTAGTACTTTTATTGTTTGATAAATATTGATTTATGTATTTTTTTTTTTTTTAGCACCAGGGATTGAACTCTGGGACACTGGACCACTGGGCCACATCCCCAGCCCCTTTTTTTTTTGGTACCGGGGATTGAACTCAGGGGCACTCAACCACCGGGCCACATCCCCAGCCCTTTTTTGTATTTCATTAGAGACAGGGTCTCACTGAGTTGCTACGTGCCTCGCCATTTCTGAGGCTGGCTTTGAACTCTCGATCCTCCTGCCTCAGCCTCCCAAGTGCTGGGATTACAGGTGTGCGCCACCGCGCCCTGCTGGCACTTTTATTTTTATTTTTTTATTAATTTATCATACTGGAAATTGAACCCAGGAGCATTCTGCCTTGGAGCTAAAGCCCCAGCCCTTTTTAAAATTTATTTTGAGACAGGATCTTGCCAAGTTGCCGAAGCTGGCCTCAAACTTGTGATTCTTGGGCTGGGGCTGTGGCTCAGCGCCGGAGGGCTCGCCTCGCACGTGTGCGGCCCGGGTTCGATCCTCAGCACCACATAAACATAAATGCATTGCATTGTGTACAACTAAAGTAAATAAATATTAAAACAAAACAAAACAAAAAACTTGTGATCTCCCCTCATGAGTTTCTGAGATTATAGGCATGTATCACTGTGCCCAGCTATTTTCATTTTTTAAAATTAAATTTTTTAAAATCATAATTTATTTTATTTTATTTATTTATTTTATTTTTATTTTTTAAAAAAATTATTTATTTACTTTAGTTGTACACAATTTAATAGCATTTATGTTTACGTGGTGCTGAGGATCGAACCCGGGCCGCACACGTGCGAGGCGAGCGCTCTGCCGCTGAGCCACAACCCCAGCCCCATAATTTATTTTATTTTGCAGGGGGACTAGGAACTGATGCCAGGGGCACTTTACCATTGAGCTATATCTCCTGTTCTTTTTATTTTTATTTTGAGTCAGGGCATTGCTAAGTTGCCAAGGCTGGCCCCGAACTTGCTTTCCTCCTGCCTCAGTCTCCTGATTCACTGGAATTATAGACGAGCACCAACATGCCTAGCTTAAATTAAATTTACTTGTTTATTTTTATGTGTTTTTTTTTTTTTTTGTACTAGAGATTTAACCCAGCATTGCTTTACTACTGAGATACATCCCCAACCCTTTTTATATTTTATTTTGAGATAGGGTCTTGCTAAATTGCTGAGGCTGGCCTCAAACTTGGGATCCTGTTGCCTCAACCTTCCAAATCTTTGGTATTACAGGTGTGCACCACTATGCCTGGCTAAATTGAATTTATTTTTAATTGAGACATAATAACATACAAATTGTACATATTATTGGAGAACTGTGTCACATTGATACATGTATATATTGTGTGATGCTTAAATCAGGTTAAACATTTGTCTCTCATTTATCAAGGTAGAAGAAAGAATTTTGAATACTTACTGTAAAGAAATGATAAATGTTTGAGGGGACATTTTGTAAAATAATAGAAATACACCAGATGTAGTCAGACTAGGTTGCTTAATGGCATTGACACTAGGATCTTGATTTTTTCTTTTCTTTTCTTTTTTTGGTACTGGGAATTGGAACTGGCACCTACTTCACGCATGCTAGACAAAAGCTCTACCATGGAACTACACCTCTGCCCCAGACCTTGGCCTTTTAAATTCTTAGATGTCTGGAGCAATTTATTGTATTGATTTTTGGGACTTCAGTTGGAGGACAGAGTAGACATTAAAATGGACATTAGCCGGCCGGGGGCGCGGTGGCGCACGTCTGTAATCTCAGCACTTTGGGAGGCTGAGGTAGGAGGATCGTGAGTTCAAAGCCAGCCTCAGCAATGACGAGGCACTTAGCAACTCAGTGAGACCCTGTCTCTAATAAAAATACAAAAAAGGGCTGGGGATGTGGCCCAGTGGTCAAGTGCCCCTGAGTTCAATCCCCGGTACCAAAAAAAAAAAAAAAAAAAAAAAAAGGACATTAGCCATTTGCTTTTCAGAAGGTATTGGCTTGATTGTTTTATTATTGCTTAGGTTACAAAAATTTTATGTTAAAGTAAAAGCCAATCTGTGGTCATAGGACCATTTCATCACCTGACCAATGCGTATTAAAGCCCTTGGAGATACTTTTCTTTAACGTACTACCCTGTTGTTGGTTCTTTCCTGTTTCTTTAGATGATTTCTTCTTGTAAATGAGAGAAAGTATTCTTGTCATTTTCCCTTCTTATCTTTAACTTGGAAATAAATTGGTCTCTGTTTTTTTTTTTTTGTGGTACCGGGGATTGAACTCAGGGGCACTTGACCACTGGGCCACATCCCCAGCCCTTTTTTGTGTTTTTATTAGAGACAGGGTCTCCCTGAGTTGCTAAGTGCCTCGCCATTGCTGAGGCTGGCTTTGAATTCGCGATCCTCCTGCCTCAGCCTCCCAAAGTGCTGGGATTACAGGCGTGCGCCACCGCGCCCGGCTGGTCTCTGTTTTTAAGTAACAGCTTACTTTGTGGGTTTAGTTTTGGTTTCATAGCCAATCTTTCCCTCCTAGGGCCTTAAATATTTTTCTTTGTAGCTAATTCATTCCTAAAGCCAAAGTCAGCTCTAAATGCCAACTTGTATTTTTTTCCCCTTTCAACAGCATTCCTAATGAACAAATTCTTCTTCTTCTTCTTCTTCTTCTTCTTCTTTTTTGGCTTTATTTACTTTAGTTGTACACAATGCAATGCATTTATGTTTACGTGGTGCTGAGGATCGAACCTGGGCTGCGCATGTGTGAGGCAAGCGCTCTGCCGCTGAGCCACAACCCCAGCCCGCTAAAGAACAAAATTCTTTGCTGGGAATGGTGGCAGATGCCTGTAATCCCAGTGACTTGGGAGGCTGAGGCATGAGAATTGCAAGTTCAAGACCAGCTGCAGCAACTTAGCCAGGCCCTAAGCAACTTAGTGAGATCCTGTCTCAAAATGAAAAATAAAAAAGGTGTGGGGATGTGGTTCAGTGGTTAAGCTCCAGTGGGTTCAATCCCTAGTAACAAACAAACAAATAGACCTGGGATGTAGCTCAGTGGTAGAGAGCCCTGGGTTTAATCCTAGTACTGCAAAATAAAAAAGAATAAGTACTTTGTTAATTATAATTTCATTTTTAATTAGTATTGATAAGTTCTAAAGAATGACAGAAATTGTGGAAACTTCTTAGGCAATTTGTTTTTAATATTTATTTATTTGCTTTAGTTGTATACAATGTGGTTTTTTAGTTTTACGTGGTGCTGAGAATCAAACCCGGGCTGTGCTCGTGCTAGGCGAGCGCTCTACCACTGAGCCACAATCCCAGCCCATTCTTAGGCGATTTTTTTTTTTTTTTTGTACCGGGGATTGAACTCAGGGGCACTTGACCACTGGGCCACATCCCCAGCCTTTTTTTTTTTTTTTTTTTTTTGTGGTACCAGGGATTGAACTCAGGGGCACTCGACCACTGGGCCACATCCCTGGCCCTTTTTGTATTTTATTTAGAGACAGGGTCTCACTGAATTGCTAAGTGCCTCGCCATTGCTGAGGCTGGCTTTGAATTCGCGATCCTCCTGCCTCAGCCTCCCAAAGTGCTGGATTACAGGCGTGCGCCACTGCGCCCGGCTTCCCAGCCCTTTTTTGTATTTTATTAGAGACAGGGTCTCACTGAGTTGCTAAGTGCCTCACCGTTGCTGAGGCTGGCTTTGAACTCGCAATCCTCCTGTCTCAGCCTCCCAAGTTGTGGGATTACAGGCGTGCGCCACCATGCCCAGCTTCTTAGGCAATTTTTTTAAAAAAAAATATTTATTTATTTGCTTTTAGTTGTACACAATGTGTTCAATTTTACATGGTGCTGAGGATCGAATCCGGGCTGCACACGTGCTAGGCGAACACTCTACTGCTGAGCCACATCCCCAGCCCCCTTCTTAGGCAATTTTTAAAAAAAAATATTTATTTATTTACTTTAGTTGTACACAATGCAATGCATTTATGTTTACGTGGTGCTGAGGATCGAACCCGGGCCGCCCACGTGCGAGGTGAGCGTTCTGCCGCTGAGCCACAACCCCAGCCCTTCTTAGGCAATATTTAAAAAAAAAATATTTATTTATTTACTTTAGTTGTACACAATGCAATGCATTTTATGTTTTACATGGTGCTGAGGATCGAACCCGGGCTGCGCATGTGCGAGGCAAGCGCTCTGCTGCTGAGCCACAACCCCAGCCCTTCTTAGGCAATTTTTAAGATAACCTTTTCCCCTGTGGTACTGAGGATTGAATCCAGGGGCAGTCTGCCACTGAACTACTTCCCCAGCCCCATTTATCTATTTATTTAAAAAATTTTGAGACTTGTCTTGTTCAGTTGCCCAGGCTAGCCATGAACCTTTTCCTTCTAGCCTCAGCCTCCTGATTGCTGGGATTACAGGCATGAGTGATCGAGATCGGCCTTCTTAAAATTTTATTTTGAGACAGGATCTCACCAAGTTGTCCAAACTGACCTTGAATTTGTAATCCTCCTGCCTTTGTTAGCCTCCTGAATAGTTAAGGTTACAGCTATGTGCCACTATGCTTAACTTGAATTATCATTTTATGTAGTTTAACACAGGTAAAGGCTGGGGTTATGGCTCAACGGTAGAGCGCTTGCCTAGCACTGTGTGCGCGGCCCTGGGTTCGAACCTCAGCACCACGTACAAATAAACGCATTGTGTAGAACTAAAACAAATAAATAAATATTTAAAAAGAAATAACACAGGTTTGTCACAGAAAGTTTGAAAAATATAAAAATGGCACAAGGTAGAAAATATTAGCAGCTCCACTATCCTGTTAAGATGATAAGATGGCGCCGGGCGCGGTGGCGCACGCCTGTAATCCCAGCACTTTGGGAGGCTGAGACAGGAGGATCGCGAGTTCAAAGCCAGCCTCAGCAATGGTGAGGCACTTAGCAACTCAGTGAGACCCTGTCTCTAAATAAAATACAAAATTGGGCTGGGGATGTGGCCCAGTGGTCGAGTGCCCCTGAGTTCAATCCCTGGTACCACAAAAAAAAAAAAAAAAAAAAAAAAAAAAAAAAGATGATAAGATGGTAATTAAGCCAGGTGCAGTGGCACATGCCTGTAACCCCAGAGGCCTGGAAGACTGAGGCAGGTGGATTTAGAGTTCAAAGCCAGCCTCTGCAATTTATCAAGGCACTAAGCAACTCAGCGAGACCATGTCTCTAAATAAAATACAGAATAGGGCTGGGGATGTGGCTAAGTGATTGAGTGCCCCTGAGTTCATTCTCCATTACCCGCCCCCATCCCCCTCAAAAAAAGATGGTAATTACTGTTTATTGCAGACTTACCATGTATGGAATACTATTTTAAGCTCTTTATATGACTTGATTCACAACATCTTTATGAGATAGTAACTTTTGTCCCATTTTATGGTTGTAGAAGTTTGTACTCAGAGTTTAGGTAACTTGCCCAAAGACAGTGAAGTATTCTGGGCTTGATGCAGTCTAAATCAGAGTCTATGCTTTTTTAAAAAATATTTATTTATTTACTTTAGTTGTACACAATGCAATGCATTTATGTTTACGTGGTGCTGAGGATCGAACCCGGGCCGCGCATGTGTGAGGCGAGCGCTCTGCCGCTGAGCCACAACCCCAGCCCCAGAGTCTATGCTTTTTTAAGCACTGTATTCTTCAACCTTATACTGATTGTATTTTAAATTATTTGTTGGTCTTTTTATTTATTTATTTATTTTTAAAATATTTTATTTATTTGTTTTAGTTTGTACACAATGCCTTTTAATTTTACATGGTGCGGAGGATCGAACCCGGGCCGCGCACCTGCCGAGCGCTCCACCTCTGAGCCACAACCCCAGCCCCTATTTATTTTAAATTAACATTAATTTTATATCTTTCCGGCATATAGTGTGTTATTTCAGTACAGTAAGCCAGGCATAGAAAGACAAATGTCACATTATAGCACTTTATATTTGGGATCTAAAAAAACTGAGCTCATAGAAGTAGAGAACAGAGTAGTGGTTACCACAGGCTGGGGAAGACAGGGAAGTAGGGTATGTGGGGATGATTGCATACCGGTTACAAAGTGACAACCAGATAAGAAGAATAAGTTTTGGTGTTCTAATACATAAAATGAATACTATTAACAGTATTATTGAACTTTTTTTTGGGTGGTGTATTTATTTGAGAATTTTCTGAAAATGATGGGCCATCTTCCTCAACACCATCAGCCATCTCTCATACAGATAAAATGCTACATACCATTTCAGTGGGATCTTGGAGTTCTTTTTTTTTTTTTTTTTAATATTTATTTATTTATTTGCTTTAGTTGTACACAATGCGTTTATTTGTACGTGGTGCCGAGGATCGAACCCGGGCTGCGCGTGTGCTAGCCGAGTGCTCTACCACTGAGCCACAACCCTCAGGCAATTGGAGTTCTTTTGGCTTTAAAAAAAATCTACATAGGGGCTGGGGTTGTGGCTCAGCGGCAGAGTGCTCGCCTCGCACGTGCGCGGCCTGGGTTCGATCCTCAGCACCACGTAAACATAAATGCATTGCATTGTGTATAACTAAAGCAAATAAATAAATATTAAAAAAATCTACATGTACATATGAAATTATATCTATATGATGAATATTAATGCTTTTGAGTATAATTTGAATATATAAAATATAAATTAGGAATATGAATTATTAATGTAGACTAATGGTTTATGATTATTTATTATTAATATGTTAAAAATTTCATCATGTCATTAAAATGCCTGCCCATCAGTTTCCAGAGTGAATGAAATGATACAAAATCATTTTAGGGGGGCTGGGTTTGTGGCTCAGGGCTAGAGTGCTTGCCCAGCATGTATGAGGCACTGGGTTCGATCCTCAGCACCACATAAAAATAAAATAAAGATATTATCCACCTAAAACAAAAATATAATTAAAATAATGATCATTTTAGGAAAATCACAGTATAGTTAAGTAAAGAACAATTCAAAATACCTCAATTCTATCTCCTAGATACAGTCATCACCCGACTTAGTGAATCAATCCCTGTTCTATGTTTATAGACAAAAATTATTTTTAACAGAGTTGTGATCACACATTCCATTTGATTTTTTTAAAACCTACTGTTTTATATCTGCATTTTCCTACTTACTTTATCATCAATCCATGTCAAACACTCTACTTCTATAGTACCTTTTTTTATTGCTATTTAGACATTTCATTGGGTTACTATTGTTATATGTTTAGGTGATTTCCAACTTTTTAGTATTGTCATTACCAGTGAACAGTCTGTTTTTGTTTTGGATACTGGAGATTGAACTCAGAAGCACTTTACCCCTGAGCTACAGCCCTAGTCCTGTTTTTGAAATTTTTTTCAGTTTGTTCTTTCAAATTATACATCCTAGTCCTTTTTTTTTTTTTTTTTTTTTTTTTTTTGTGGTACCGGGGATTGAACTCAGGGGCACTCGACCTCTGGGCCACATCCCCAGCCCTTTTTTTGTATTTTATTTAGAGACAGGGTCTCACTGAGTTGCTAAGTGCCTCGCCATTGCTGAGGCTGGCTTTGAACTCGCGATCCTCCTGCCTCAGCCTCCCAAAGTGCTGGGATTACAGACATGCGCCACCGCGCCCGGCTCTAGTCCTTTTTATTTTCATTTTGAGACAGAGTATTGATAAGTTATTGAGGCTGGTCTTGAACTTGTAATCTTTGTGCCTCAGCCTATAGAGTTGTTGAGATTACAAGTGAGTGCCACTGTGCTGGCAATAAACAAATAAATTTAAAAAAATATATAAAAGGTGGGGATATAGCTCAGTGGTTGCCTAGCATGTGAAGCCCTGGGTTTAATTCTTAATATGTATGTGTGTGTGTGTATATATATATCTGGAATATATATATATATGTGTATATATATATATATGCACACACATTATTTCTTTCTCACACACACACAATGATTAAAGGGGAGTATATATGTTTTTTAAAATTTAATGTTATTATTTTTGGAATATGTTCATGTGGTTCTAATTTTTAAAAAATATTTATTTTTTACTTGTAGTTGTACACAATGCCTTTTTTAATGCATTTTATGTTTACGTGGTGCTGAGGATCGAACCCGGGCCGCGCATGTGTGAGGCGAGCGCTCTGCCGCTGAGCCACAACCCCAGCCCCAGAGTCTATGCTTTTTTAAGCACTGTATTCTTCAACCTTATACTGATTGTATTTTAAATTATTTGTTGGTCGTTTTTTTTATTTATTTATTTTTTTTAAAAATATTTTATTTATTTGTTTTAGTTTTACACAATGCCTTTTAATTTTTACATGGTGCGGAGGATCGAACCCGGGCCGCGCACCTGCCGAGCGCTCCACCTCTGAGCCACAACCCCAGCCCCTATTTATTTTAAATTAACATTAATTTTATATCTTTCCGGCATATAGTGTGTTATTTCAGTACAGTAAGCCAGGCATAGAAAGACAAATGTCACATTATAGCACTTATATTTGGGATCTAAAAAAACTGAGCTCATAGAAGTAGAGAACAGAGTAGTGGTTACCACAGGCTGGGGAAGACAGGGAAGTAGGGTATGTGGGGATGATTGCATACCGGTTACAAAGTGACAACCAGATAAGAAGAATAAGTTTTGGTGTTCTAATACATAAAATGAATACTATTAACAGTATTATTGAACTTTTTTTTGGGTGGTGTATTTATTTGAGAATTTTCTGAAAATGATGGGCCATCTTCCTCAACACCATCAGCCATCTCTCATACAGATAAATGCTACATACCATTTCAGTGGGATCTTGGAGTTCTTTTTTTTTTTTTTTTTTTTTTTATTTTATTTATTTGCTTTAGTTGTACACAATGCGTTTATTTGTACGTGGTGCCGAGGATCGAACCCGGGCTGCGCGTGTGCTAGCCGAGTGCTCTACCACTGAGCCACAACCCCAGGCAATTGGAGTTCTTTTGGCTTTAAAAAAAATCTACATAGGAGCCGGGCGTGGTGGCGCACGTCTGTAATAGGGGAGGCTGGGGTTGTGGGGAGGCACTTAGCTCAGCGGCAGGGCTGGGGAGTGCTCGCCTCGCACGTGCGCGGCACTGGGGTTCGATCCTCAGCACCACGTAAACATAAATGCATTGCATTGTGTATAACTAAAGCAAATAAATAAATATTAAAAAAATCTACATGTACATATGAAATTATATCTATATGATGAATATTAATGCTTTTGAGTATAATTTGAATATATAAAATATAAATTAGGAATATGAATTATTAATGTAGACTAATGGTTTATGATTATTTATTATTAATATGTTAAAAATTTCATCATGTCATTAAAATGCCTGCCCATCAGTTTCCAGAGTGAATGAAATGATACAAAATCATTTTAGGGGGGCTGGGTTTGTGGCTCAGGGCTAGAGTGCTTGCCCAGCATGTATGAGGCACTGGGTTCGATCCTCAGCACCACATAAAAATAAAATAAAGATATTATCCACCTAAAACAAAAATATAATTAAAATAATGATCATTTTAGGAAAATCACAGTATAGTTAAGTAAAGAACAATTCAAAATACCCTCAATTCTATCTCCTAGATACAGTCATCACCGACTTAGTGAATCAATCCCTGTTCTATGTTTATAGACAAAAATTATTTTTAACAGAGTTGTGATCACACATTCCATTTGATTTTTTTAAACCTACTGTTTTATATCTGCATTTTCCTACTTACTTTATCATCAATCCATGTCAAACACTCTACTTCTATAGTACCTTTTTTTATTGCTATTTAGACATTTCATTGGGTTACTATTGTTATATGTTTAGGTGATTTCCAACTTTTTAGTATTGTCATTACCAGTGAACAGTCTGTTTTTGTTTTGGATACTGGAGATTGAACTCAGAAGCACTTTACCCCTGAGCTACAGCCCTAGTCCTGTTTTTGAAATTTTTTTTCAGTTTGTTCTTTCAAATTATACATCCTAGTCCTTTTTTTTTTTTTTTTTTTTTTTTTTTTGTGGTACCGGGGATTGAACTCAGGGGCACTCGACCTCTGGGCCACATCCCCAGCCCTTTTTTTGTATTTTATTTAGAGACAGGGTCTCACTGAGTTGCTAAGTGCCTCGCCATTGCTGAGGCTGGCTTTGAACTCGCGATCCTCCTGCCTCAGCCTCCCAAAGTGCTGGGATTACAGACATGCGCCACCGCGCCCGGCTCCTAGTCCTTTTTATTTTCATTTTGAGACAGAGTATTGATAAGTTATTGAGGCTGGTCTTGAACTTGTAATCTTTGTGCCTCAGCCTATAGAGTTGTTGAGATTACAAGTGAGTGCCACTGTGCCTGGCAATAAACAAATAAATTTAAAAAAATATATAAAAAAGGTGGGGATATAGCTCAGTGGTTGCCTAGCATGTGAAGCCCTGGGTTTAATTCTTAATATGTATGTGTGTGTGTGTATATATATATCTGGAATATATATATATATGTGTATATATATATATATGCACACACATTATTTCTTTCTCACACACACACACAATGATTAAAGGGGAGTATATATGTTTTTTAAAATTTTAAGTTATTATTTTTGGAATATGTTCATGTGGTTCTAATTTTTAAAAAATATTTATTTTTTATTTGTATTTGAACACAATACCTTTTTTAAAATTTTATTTTTATGTGGTGCTGAGGATCGAACCCAGGGCCTTGCACATGCTAGGCGAGTGCTCTACCACTGAGCCACAACCCTAGCCCTATGGTTCTAATTTCTAAAGTACATAGAGTATATTGTAGACAGATTCCCAACCATCCCTTTGTTCTTTTTTTCTTTCTTTCTTTTTTAAAAATATTTATTTATTTTCTTTAGTTTTACACAATGTATTTATTTTTACATGGTGCTGAGGATCGAACCCCGGGTGGTGCATGTGCTAGGCTAGTGCTTTACCGCTGAGCCACAATCCCAGCCCCCATCCCTTTGTTCTTATCTAGCTTTCTGATCTGGGTGTATTTGTTGGATATATCTGGAATACACACACATATATATATATATATAGATGTTCCTTTTTTTTTTTTTTTTGGTGGTGCTAGGGATTGAACCCATGGCCTTGTGCATGTGAGACAAGCACTCTACCAACTAAGCTATATCCCCAGCCCACAGATGTGCCTTTTTAAGGTTTTTAATATATACCCCCTAGCTGCAATTCATCAAAGTTTACATTCCCTCAACAGTATGTATGGATCATAATATCACTGCCCAACTTTAGGCATTGACATAATATCAATGTGTTTTTTCCTTTTTTTTTTTTAAATACTGGGATTGAACCCCAGGGTGCTTTTACTGAGCTACATTTTCAGCTCCATTTAAATTTTTTAAAAAATTAAAAAAAATGTTTTTAGTTGTAGATGGACACAATACCTTTATTTTATTTATTTATTTATTTATTTATTTTTTGGATTTTTTAAAAAAAATATTTATTTATTTGTTTTTGTTGTACACAATGTGTTTTTACATGGTGCTGAGGTTCGAACCCGGGCCGCGCACATGCTAGGCGAGCGCTTTACCGCTGAGCCACAACCCCAGCCCATTTTATTTATTTATTTTTATGTAGTGCTGAGGATTGAACCCACTGCCTCATATGTGCTAGGCAAGTGCTCTACTACTGAGCTAAATCCCCAGCCCCCATATTTAAAATTTTCATTTTGAGACAGGTCTTACTAAAGTGCCAATGCTGGCCTTGAACTTGTGATCCTTCCACCTAAGCTCCTGAGTAACTGGTATTACAGCTGTGTGCCATTGCACTTGGCTTATTTTCATATATATATATATATTTTGTGGTACCGGGGATTGAACTCAGGGGCACTTGACAAGTGGGCCACATCCCTGGCCCTTTTATGTATTTTATTTAGAGACAGGGTCTTACTGAGTTGCTAAGTGCCTCGCCATTGCTGAGGCTGGCTTTGAACTCACAATCCTCCTGCCTCAGCCTCCCAAGTGCTGGGATTACAGGTGTGCGCCACCGCGCCTGGCTACTTTCATATATATATATATATTTTTTTTTTAAAAATATTTATTTATTTGCTTTAGTTGTACACAATGCGTTTTTATTTTTACGTGGTGCTGAGGATCGAACTTGGGCCACACACGTGCTAGGCGAGCGCTCTACCGCTGAGCCACAATCCCAGCCCAATATATTTTTAAAAATTTAGAATTTATAGGACTATTGACTGGGGCTGTAGCTTAGTGGTATGAACTTGCCTAGAATATGCAAGGCTCTAGATTCATTCTCTAGCACTACAAAATAACAAGCAAGCATAATTTATATGAATATTAATGTCATCACATTTCTTTATGCTTGTTGAATACAGTTGACTTTATTATTATGTAGTGAATTTCCCTGACTCTAGGAATCCTGTCTTCCTTTTTCTTTGAGTCCATGTAACAGACTTGATATTCTGTTAATAATTACTGCTTGATATCTTTTTAATGATAATACTTCTTTTAGAGTGGTGGTGCAGAATGAGAGAAGAGAAGAATGGACTTCACTTCTAGTGACCATTAAAAAGCTCTTCATCCAGTATCCAGTTTTGGTGCGACTGGAACAGGCAGGTACTGCATTTATATAATAGGAGGTAGGGTGGGGAGAGGAGGTGTAGGATGGAGGCTAGAGACTAAAAGAGGTTCATGCTTATTTCTCTTCCATTTGACATTTCTGCTTCTAGTTAGGTTTTTCTTTCTGATTGGATCCATTTGTTTATTATATATGCAGTTAAGTTGAACAGTGTCCCTAATACAGGGTGAGGGGGAAACCCTGTAGAACTAGATACCTTCCACTTTTTTTTTCTTCAATTTGTTCTTTTTAGTTATACATGACAGTAGAATGTTATTTTGACATGTTATATATACATGGAATATATATAACATGTACAACCCATTCTTGTGGTTGTACATGATGTGGAGTTGTAGTTTTCGTGTATTCACATACGAACATAGGAAAGTTATGTCAGATTCATTCTACTGTCTTTCCTCTTCTCATCCTCCATTTCCACTTCTCTTCATTCCCCTTTGTCTAATCCAGTGAACTTCTATCCCCCACCCTCCACTCCCATCCTTATTGTGTGTTAATATGTGCATATCAGAGAGAACATTTGGCCTTTCGTTTTTTGGGATGGCTTATTTCAATTAATATGATCCTTCCACTAATTTTTTAAGAATTCATCTTTCATAAGCCAGGCACAATTCTGTAATCCCAGTGATTTGGGAGGCTGAGGCAGGAGGATTGCAAATTCAAGGCCAGCCTAGGCAATTTAGGGAGACCCTGTCTCAAAATAAAAATTAAAAGGGTTGGGTATGTAGCTCAGTGGTAAAATACCTCTGGGTTCAATCCCCAGTAGAAAAAATTTTTTTCATCTTTCATGAGATGTTTTTCTTTCTCTTTTTGCTTCAGAGGGCTTTCCTCAAGGAGATAATTCTACCTCAGCACAAGGAAACTACCTAGAGGCCATCAATCTGTCATTCAATGGTGAGTGCAGACACCAGACACAGTCAGCAGCTTACTTGGTACATGGTTATAGACTGCTCTTTACTGATGCCTGGAGTCTCAGACCTAGTCAATGATGCCTCCATCCACCTACTCCCCAAATTAATTCAAAGTAGTAACTTTGATTAGATGGTCTTAATGACCAAGACTTACCTTTTGGGTCTTCCTGTTGGGAAATTAATTTGGTAGTCTCATAAAGAACTCGAGGGAATCTTCATTTTTTTTTTTTTTAATACTACAAACTGTATTCTTATTTTTCAACTGCTTCTGGCTGATTTTTAAAAAAACTACTTTAAGGGGCTGGGTTGTGGCTCAGTGGTAGAGTGCTCACCTAGCATGTGCGTGGCCCGGGTTTGATCCTCAGCACCACTTAAAAAATAAATGCATTGTGTACAACTAAAGCAAATAAATAAATGTTAAAAATAAACAAAACAAACAAACTGCTTTAAATAGCAAAGGAGCCAGGCACAGTGGTGCACGCCTGTAATCCCAGCGGCTCAGGAGGCTGAGGCAAGAAGATCGAGAGTTCAAAGCCAGCTTCAGCAAAATCGAGGTGCTAAGCAACTCTGTGAGACTCTGTCTCTAAATAAAAGACATAATAGGGCTGGGAATGTGGCTCAGTGGTTGAGTGCCCCTGAGTCCAATCCCCACAAAAAGCAAAGGAAAGACAGTGGAATGAATCTGACACAGTTTTCCCGTGTACACATATGAAAACAGTACATGAATCCCACCACCATGAATATCCATAAGAATGGGACTCTAACCTAGAATATGACATATTTCAAGCTTGTATAATTATATCACGTGGATTCTGCTGTTGTATATAAATAAAAAGAACCAGTAAAAAAAGAAAAACAAGGAAAAAATTAAAAGTCACTCCCCCATCAGTCCTTTTCAAGAGGAGCCAATTGTTAAGAAATGTGTGTGATTTTCTTCCTAAGGATCATTGTCCCTGTGTTTTTGTGGTAGCTGAGATACTATTATTTGTGAATAACATAAACCTACTGAGTTGGTTTAAACAGAAAGAAATTTATGTGAAGATGTAGGGGCTTCATGGGGTAGATTGAAAAGACATAAATTCATTGCTGGAGAAGGTGCAGATGTTGGTGTTTCAGAAATACAGCAGCAAGAATTTGTGGAGCCACATTCAGTCCCCAGCAATCTGTGTCTGCTTTCTGTTCAGAAATCCACTTTCTGGCAGAAAGAATCTGCCAGAAGTAGCTCCAGGGAAGCAGCTCCAGGTTGGTGTCAGCCTGGCACTGGACTGGGTGGAAGTGATGTGTTTTCATTTCACGGTGTATATTACCTTTCCAGTGTCTGTACCCAGATGCAGGGGAATTCTAGAGCATGGTGTTACTTATTTAAAAAAAAGAATACACACACACACACACATATTTGGTAATGGAAATTGAACCTGAGAGTGCTTTACCACTGAGCTACATCCCCAGCCCTTTTTATTTTTTATTTTGAGATAGGGATTTACTGAGTTGCTGAGTGTTTTGCTAAGCTGATGAGGCTGATTTTTCTCCTGCCTCAGCCTCTTGAGTACCTGTGATTATAGGCATGTGCCACCGTGCCCAGCAAGAGTTTGGTGTAATTTATTAGTAAATCTTTTTTTTTTTTTTTTTTTTTTTTGGTACCGGGGGTTGGACTCAGGGGCACTCGACCACTGGGCCACATCCCCAGCCCTTTTTTGTATTTTATTTAGAGACAGGGTCTCACTGAGTTGCTAAGTGCCTCGCCATTGCTGAGGCTGGCTTTGAACTCGCAATCCTCCTGCCTCAGCCTCCCAAAGTGCTGGGATTACAGGCGTGCATCACCGCGCCCGGCTAGTAAATCTTTTTGTCAAGTTTGAATTATCACTGATTTTCCATAGTAAGAATTTCAGAGGCTAGAAATAAAAATTGCCAAATTTACAAAGTTATCCCAAGCTTCTGGTTTACTATCTTAAATATTGTCTTAAGTTAATATTTGATTTTGGAAGTTTCAGTACAGACTCATTGATAGATTATTTAAATTTATGGCATGAAATTTGAGCATTTAGGCTGCACAAGGCAAGTATTGATAAGGGGGATTGACAAAAGTGACAGTAATATAGTTCTTTGTTGAGGGAGTTGTTAATGTAAAAGAGGAAAGACATATACATTCTAGCTAGAATTCAGGTCAGAGTGTGGCAATAGCTGTTATCAAAATATGCATAAAATGCTCAGAGCCCAGAGATGCTCGCTAGTAACTTGTTTTTGAAAAACTGTTAACATCACTGGGAATTTTTGTTTCCTTTCAAGTGTTTGACAAGCACTATATCAACCGCAACTTTGACCGAACTGGGCAGATGTCTGTGGTAATCACGCCTGGGGTGGGTGTCTTTGAAGTGGACCGCCTACTCATGATTTTGACCAAGCAGCGGATGATAGATAATGGTAACACTATCTTGTTTGTCCTGTCTCTTGTGTTCAAGGTCTGACTTGTCCTTAGATCTCTGAGCTTTTACTGACTTTTTAGGATTATGAGAAGCTCTATAATGTGCTCATGTGTCATCTTTCTCAGTGTTTTTTTTTTTTTTTTTGGTGGCATTGGGGATTGAACCCAGGGCCTCATGCATACTAGGCAAGCACTCTACCACTGAGCTACATTCTCACCCCTTTTTATATTTAGACAGGGTCTTGCTAAGTTGCCCTGACTGGCTTGACTTATAATCCTCCTGCCTCAGCCTTCTGAGTGGCTGAGATTACAGGTTTGCAACACTACATCTGGCCCTTCCTCAGAATTTTTTAACATGTCAGTGTATCTTGTTTATCTCTAAAGGGAATATCTGGTATTCTGAGTTTCCAAACATATTTGACACTGGAACTCCTTTCTAGGGGAGATTGTTTTAAGAGACAAGTGTGCCATCAGCTTATGTTTGGAGGAAGCATTAGCAAATCATCTAGTCCAGTCTTCTCTCTATGATGTGCCATGCATCCCTACCTTGGATCCACATCCCCAGTTTGATTTGTGTATCATCAAAGAGATGGAATTGAGAAAGTAAATCGTGATTGGCAATAAAGAGGCTCTGGGCCTATGGATGTAGCTCAACGGTAGAGTGCTTGCCTAGTATGTATGAATCTCTGGGTTTAATACCCAATACCACAAAAAAGAAGAAAAAAGTTCTGTTAAGTGATGTAGATTGTTTCACATTATCAAGATTATAAGATTCCTTTTACTTCTTGACCTTGAAACTTGAATAAAGGAGCCCTTGTCATTTTTCATGAATCATGACTTGCAGGGCACTCAGGCTAATTTTCAAGCACTGAATAATTTGATAGGATTTGATAGAGGAAAAAATAGACAAAATGCATCTGTTTACTCTGCAGTGTAGGCAGCACTACTGAGGTTAAGTAGAATGGTATGCTGACTTTGCCTCAGACCAGGCTAAGTAACATCATGAATAGATTGGAAAACTAATCTCTGCTGTTCCCCTTCCCCCTATTCTTTTTTAGGAATTGGTGTGGACCTGGTATGCATGGGAGAGCAACCATTACATGCTGTCCCATTGTTCAAGGTGATTAGATTTTGAATTATTTCCCAAAGGCCAGTTGGAAAATAGTTAAAAACAGAAAAGGTGGAACAGTTCCTTGTCTGTCTTGTTTTCTAGCTTATCTTTGCACTTTTTTTTCCCTCACAGCTACACAATCGTAGTGTGCTCCTCGAGATTCTCGGCTCGGTGATGACTATAATATTCCTCATTGGATAAACCACAGGTGGGCATGATCTTGATCAACAGTAGATGATAAGGCTTTTGAATAATGTCCTTGCTGTGTTCTCTTTAACTCTGTTCTTATATATATATTTGCTGTTTTCTCTTAAACTCTGTGTGTGTGTGTGTGTGTGTGTATGTGTGTGTGTGTGTGTATGTAAATGTATGTATTTTTTTTAGTTGTTGATAGACCTTTATTTATTTATATGTGGGGCTGAGAATTGAACCCAGTGTCTCACACATGCCAGGCAAGTGTGCTACCACTGAGTCACAGCTCCAGCCCTTTAACTCTGTTCTTATGGCACTAAATCTTTTGTTACAAGAATGTGGGGCTGGGGCTATAGCTCAGTGGTAGAACACTTGCCTAGCATTTGTAAGGTCCTTGGGTTTGAGCCCCAGCACAATAACAACATGGAAGCTAAAGTTCTAGCATTTACTTATCAATTCTCAAAATATTAGCAGTAACATGGATCAGTATATGGTGAAAAATAAAAACAGATCTTGAATACCTTATTTCCGCTATTATTGCCAAGTCCTGTTCTCAACTCCCACAGGCTCTAGTAGACCTACCTTGTGCCTAGCGCTCTCCATGTGTAGAAAAGTTCCCAAACCCCTGTCCACATGGGATATAGTTTCAGTGTCCATGCTGATTTCAGCTCAGCCTCTTACCCACATAGGGATATGGTCTCAGTGTCTCTGCTGATTCTAGCTCAGAGTAGTTTCTTTTATCACTTTGCTAATTAATACCACTGCCTTATCCTGATCTTCATTTTTTTCAACTATTGCACTAATCTCATTGGTATGTCTAATTTCTTTTTATTGTTATTATGATGATGATAATGATAATGATTATTTGGTACTGTGGATTGAACCCAGTGTCACTTTACCATTGAGCTACATACCCAGCCCTTTTTATTTTTTATTTTATTTTTTTAAATATGTTCATCTTTTTTATTTAAATATTTATTTATTTGCCTTAGTTGTACACAATGCATTTATTTTTATGTGGTGCTGAGGATTGAACCCGGGCCGCGCATGTGCAAGGTGAGCGCTCTACTGCTGAGCTACAACTCCAGCCCCCCCTTTTATTTTTTGAGACACGGTCTCTTTAAGTTGCTGAAGGTCTTGATGAATTGCTTTGAACTTGTGATCCTCCTGTCTCAGCCTCCCAAGTACCTGGAATTGCAGACGTGTGCCATTGTGCCCAACTGGCACAGTGGTGTGTCTGTTTCTAGTCTGTCCTTTCTTCAATCCATCCTTTAGGCCAAGGTTTCTCCACCTTGACGCTACTGACATTTTGTGCCAGAACACTTTTTGTTGTGGGGGATTGTCCTGTATATTGTAGAAAACTGAGCAGCATCCCTGACCCCTCCTCACAAGATACCAGTGGCTTATACACTCAGTTGTGACAACAAAGAATGTCTATAGAAAATCGCCATATGTTCCTTGAGTGCCCAAATCCTGCACCCCCGTTCAGAAGCACTTCTTTAAGGCAGTGTTTTTTTTTTTTTTTTTTTTTTGTGGTACCAGGGATTGAACTCAGGGGCACTCATCCACTGGGTCACATCCCCAGCCGTTTTTTGTATTTTATTTAGAGACAGGGTCTCACTAATTGCTAAGTGCCTCGCCATTGCTGAGGCTGGCTTTGAACTCATGATCCTCCTGCCTCAGCCTCCCAAAGCGCTGGGATTACAGGCGTGCGCCACCGTGCCCGGCAAGCCAGTGGTTTTCTTTTCTTTTTAATTTTGTTCTTTTTGTGTGTGTGGTACCAGGGATTGAACTCAGGGGTATTCGACCACTGGGCCACATCCTCAGCCCTTTTATTTTGGTATTTTATTTAAAGACAGGGTCTCACAGAGTTGCTAAGTGCCTCACCATTGCTGGTCTAGTTTGAACTCGTGATCCTCCTGCTTCAGCCTCCCAGGTGCTGGGATTACAGGCGTGCTCCACTGTGCCTGGCTTTAGTTTTATTCTTAAGTAATAAGACTTTTACCCTGGAATCCTAATATATAAAAGTGAAAAAGTATTAGTGTTCCTCTCTCACACAACAGGCCCTGATATAGCACCAAGGAACCTTCAAGTCTGGGGACAAATGTCTGTCAACCAGTGCCTTACCTCATTGTCAGAGTCATTTTTCTGAAAACCAAATCCTGCTGCCTTTTCTCTCTTAATTTCTCATGCCAGCTTGATAAAGACTACAGCCTTTGACATCTGTGACTTCCTGTCCTACCATTCATTCTACACGACTTGCCCTCTTCATTCTACATGACATACATACCTCACTGTTACTCCTTCTGGGTCTTTCTACCTAGAGGGACTGTCTACCTGCCCTTCTTTTGCAAATGTCTGTTTAATCCTTTGAGGCCCAGCTTGAACATATTTCTTCTCCGAGTCTTTTCTGTACTGCTCCTGATAGCTGGTAGTTGCTTTTTTTCAGTACTTCCAGAGCATTCTACCTTTCTCTGTTATCTTTCTTATGCTGAGACTCATGAAGGACAGACTGCTTGACTTATGTCTCATGCTCAATAGAACTTTACATTTTGGTTTTATTTAGTTTCAAATCTTCACTGGAAACCAGCTTGAAAACTCATCAAAAATGTTGAGTTTAGCCTTATTGTGTTTATCCATCATCTTTCTTATAGGCTATGTTGCAGTATGGTGGTTGCTGTAATTATTCATAGGTGAAGAACTAGGAGTGAGCAAGGATTAGTTCTTTTTTATTTCTTTCTTTTTTTTTTTTTGTTCCAGGGATTGAACTCAGGGGCACTTGACCACTGGACCACATCCCAGCCTTTTTTTTTAAAAAATATTTTTATTTATTTGCTTTAGTTGTACACAATGCCTTTATTTGTACGTGGTGCTGAGGATCGAACCCGGGTTGCCCACATGCTAGGTGAGCGCTCTACCTGCTGAGCCACAATCCCAGCCCCCCCCCCCCCCCCCCAGCCTTTTTTTGTGTATTTTATTAGAGACAAGGTCTCACTGAGTTGTTAAGTGCCTCCCCATTGCTTAGGCTGGCTTTGAACTCACAATCCTCCTGCCTCAGCCTCCCAAGTGCTGGGATTACAGGCGTGCACCACCCGCACCTTGCTAAGGATTAGTTCTATAAGATGATGTGATAACATTTTTTTTTTCTTTTGCAGTGCTAGGAATCAAACCCTGGGCCTTGTGCATGCTATAAGCAAGTGCTCTACTACTGAGCCAACCCCAATCCCCTATAACACTTTTTTTTTTTTTTTTTTTGTACTGGGGATTAAACCAAGAGGTGTTCTACCACTGAGCTACATCCCTAGCCTTTTTATTTTCCATTTTGATACAGGGTCTTGCCAAGTTGCCCAGGTTGACCTTGCACTTGAGATTCTCTTGCCTCAGCCTTTGAGTTGCTGCGATTACAGGAATGGGCAATTAATTGTACCCAAACTTTTTAATAGCCTTTCAGATTTATTCCTCAGTTAAAAAAATAGTTACTGGGGGCTGGGTTGTGGCTCAGTGGTAGACCGCTTGCCTAGCATGTGCGTGGCCTGGGTACGATACTCAGCACCATGTAAGAGTAAAGGCATTGTGTACAACTAAAACATATAAATAAATATTTAAAAAATTTAAAAATATAGTTACTGTTTAATTATACATTACATTTCATGGTTTTGAGTTTATTTATAGAATGCACAAAAAGTTTTATGTGAATTAAAGTTTTGCAATTTTCTCAGTTTTACTTAGTAGTGACTTGAATGTTTCCTGAATTATTACTTTATTTATCATACTAAATTGGTTCTCTACTGCCAGCTAATGATATAGCATGGATTTGCATGTTGGGGGCTTCTGAATCTGAGAACCCAGGCAGGGTTAGGGGGTAGCCCAAGACCTGCTTTTCTCATTTCACTGTTAACCCTGTTTGCCTGAGCCATTTGGCGATGGGAACAAGGGTACAGAGATGGACACTGCTCATAGGAGCCATTTGTTTTCTTCTGTCAGCAAAGACTCTTCAGAAGTAAATGGGCAACATGTTTCTGCTAGTAAGGCCAGAGGCCTTAGTAAGCTTAATCACATTGTATTTAGTAAGACCATCGTACCCCTTAGGTATTATTGACTAATGATGAAAATTGATCCACAGAGTAAATTAATATCATATATATAAGAATTATATAAGTGGAATATAGGGGATATGACAGAATGTAACTGGAATCTATCTTGGAGATCCTGTAGACCATTCATTCAGTCACATTATATAGTAATGAAAGCTGAGTTCTAGAGAGGTTAAGTGCCTTGCCTGAGGTTGAAGAGGGTGTCCATGACAAAGTTGCAGCTGTTACTTTGAAAGCATATTAGACTGTTTGTGCCCTCAGAAATTTCAATTTCATATGATTCAGTTTAATAGAAACCCACTCTTCTGGCTGACATCACTTTATCATTCAGATTTTTTATAGTTAGTGTCTGGGAAGAGAGTAGCAGACTCTATTTGGTACTTTCCTTGATACCACTGGGACAGACAAATCACAGGGGTTTAATCCCTAGGTCTGATGACAAGTGACATTCTTATGTTCTTGTATTTAATATGCCACTAGGATTGCCCAATGGTCTATTGATTATCTGCCAATATTGTCCTTTTTAATATTTTTATTTATTTATTTTTTAAAAATATTTATTTATTTACTTTAGTTGTACACAATACAATGCATTCATGTTTACGTGGTGCTGAGGATCGAACCCGGGCCGCGCACGTGTGAGGCGAGCACTCTGCCGCTGAGCCACAACCCCAGCCCTTAATATTTTTTATTTTTGCAGAGATATGATGGAAGGTGTGGATTGGTCACCATTCCAAATCTCATTTAAAAGTTAATAATAGATAAAAGAGAATACAAGAGATGCCTGAGGAATAGAAAGGCTGCACAGCCTTTATTCATTCATTCAGTGTACCTAGTACAAAACTGATTTTTATTTTCTTGTGTGCCTAGATACTACTCTAATTAAGATTATTTTCAGAGGGATGAAGATTTGATGGTTTCTGCCAACTTGAGTAGTAATCCTTTCCCTTTCTTGTCTGGGTTTTTCATGCTTGCTAAATCCTGATCTATGAGTGAGTGATAAGAACCTCCCAGGGGCTGGGGTTGTGGCTCAGCGGCGAGCAGAGCGCTCGCCTCGCATGTGCGTGGCCTGGGTTCGATCCTCAGCACCACGTAAACATAAATGCATTGCATTGTGTACAACTAAAGTAAATAAATAAATATTAAAAAAAAAAAAAAAAAAAAGAACCTCCCTTGTGCCCAGCCCATGGCAACAATCAATGTCAAAAGTATCATGGGAAGCCGGGCGCCGTGGTTTATGCCTGTAATCCTAGCACTTGGGAGGCTGAGGCAGGAGGATCTCGAGTTCAAAGCCAGCCTCAGAAATGGCGAGGCACTTAGCAACTCAGTGAGACCCTGTCTCTAATAGAATACAAAAAAGGGCTGGGGATGTGGCCCAGTGGTCCAGTGCCCCTGAGTTCAATCCCTGGTTATCACAACCCCCCCCCCAAAAAAAAGTATCGTGGGGTAAATAGATATAATCCCTGCCACAAAGAGGAAATTATGATCCAGTTCTAGTTAGCATATAGGATTAACACACATGAAACAACTTATGGGAAAAAAGGAATAGAATAATTAAAAACATAATTAATGTTTTGTAGTGATTGCAAAAGAAGATAGGATATGAAAGATCAGTGAAGCCTAAAGCAATGCCAGTTATGGGAGGGCAGATGCATACTTAGTATTACAGCTGTGTCTTAAGGTTTTGATTAATGACCCTGTTTACTTTTTTTTTTTTTTTAATAGTTTCTACACATCCAAAAGCCAGCTTTTTTGTAACAGTTTCACCCCACGAATTAAACTGGCCGGAAAGAAGGTAGGTGTCATCAAACCTTTGGGAACTGTCACACATCAATGTAATTATGATCCTGAGGTATCTTCATCTCTCCACATGGTCATGAATAGGGATTAAGAAATTTGCCTTAGAACTATACAGTTTTTGACTAGGTGTGGTAGCACACACTTGTCAGCCTGGCTACTCGGGAGGCAGAGGTAGGAGGATTACAAGTTCAAGGCCAGCCTGGACAACATAGGAAGACCCTTTCTCAAAATTTACAAAAAGGAATGGGGATATAGCTCAGTAGTAGAGCACTTGCCTGTCATGTGTGAGCCCAAGTTCCATCCCTAGTATTGCAGGAGAAAACCAAAAAAGAATGTTATAACTTTCCATATTAGATAAACATATAACAAGGCAGGGACTGGGTATGTAACTCAGTGGTAGAGCCCCTGTGTAGCATGCATGGGTCCTGTGGTCAATCTCCATTACTACCAAATAAACAAAAAAAGTGATAATGCTATCAGTTTTTCTCCTCCACCTTTGTATTCCATTTCAGCAAATTGGACAGTCTTCGAAGTGCTCTGCTTTGGTGGGTATAGGCAGACAGGTGATGGTGTCATGGAGAAGGGGAAGCATGCAGGGTTCAAGGTGGGACCTAGCCAAGATAGAACAAATATAGCAGTGGATTGAACATGAATCTGAAAATTTGGGTTTGTATTTTAGCTCTGCCACCTGCTGATTGTATGACTTTGGGCAAATTCCTTATTCTTTATAGAATTGAGTATACTTTCCTGTGAAATGGGGTCAATTCCCCCAGTGGTTTGGGAGGTGAAAATAAATCAGATTTGAGGTGGGAAGTAAGGGACCTTGCAGGGTCTGATGCTGTGTAAGGTGGGTGTCAGATGTTAGCTCCTGATAAAATTACAGGAAGGGTTGAGACATTGTTTCTGCCCTGGGGAGTAGCAACATACGTACTGTACTTTGTGAGATTCTGACATAGGAGAGAGTGATTAAATATCTTTTCAATTTTATAGCCTGCCTCTGAGAAAGCAAAAAATGGCCGTGATACATGTGAGTATTTTTTGAGATCTTCTTTTATCACTTTTAGAAAGAGCTAACCCATGGCAACAAAATTATATGAAATTGCTTAAGAAGGTTCACTGAACAGTTGAGAGACCTGAATTCCCTTTGTGTCACCTGTGGAAGGTCTCTTAGCCAGCTTTTATTTTTGTCCTGTCAATTGCAAGCTGGATGATGACCAAACCTTTTTTTATTTTCCACAGGTCAATTGTAGGGACCGGGTAGAAAGTTTTAAGGCACTAACCATATAAGATGATATATATTTTTAAAAAAATATATTTTTTTTTAGTTATAGATGGACACAATATGTTTATTTTATTTATATATTTCCATGTGGTGCTGAGGATTGAACCCAGTGCCTCACACATGCTAGGCAAGCGCTCTACCACTGAGCTACAAGCCCATCCCAAGATGATATATTTTTTTAAAAAAAATTTATTTATTTGCTTTAGTTGTACACAATGCAATGCATTTATGTTTACGTGGTGCTGAGGATCGAACCTGGGCCGTGCATGTGCTAGGCGAGCGCTCTACCGCTGAGCCACAACCCCAGCCCCAAGATGATATTTTTTTAAGAGGGTTCACATAAGAATGAAATGCTACCAATAAGTTGCCTTTATTTAGTGCTGTACTATTTCTATGTTGCTTTAACTTAAAAGTCATTTAATCTCAACAACCTCATCAATGGGTTACTATTCCCATTTTCTCAGAGGTAGATGATGAACCTAGTGTCTCACAGATGTTGGTGAAGATCCTCTCTCTGCAAGCATCTGTATGAAATGTGTTTGGGTGACAGTTTGTATTATTTGTGTATTTCAGCTCTTGGGAGTCCGAAAGAATCTGAGAATGCCCTTCCAATCCAAGTAGATTATGATGCCTACGATGCTCAAGTGTTCAGGCTGCCTGGCCCATCCCGGGCTCAGCGCCTCGCCACCTGCAGGTTTTCACCTGATTCACTTGGGGTTTATATAAAAGTTATTTAGGAAAACCTGACATCTAACAGGGACCTTTGTGAAAGCAACCTTGAAAATGTGTTAATTAAAACTAGCCAAAAAGGAGTTGTGTCAGGCAGATCATTAGGGATTTGGTTTTCTGGTTCTTTGGCCTAGTCATTTTGTTTGCCATGAAGTAGTGTCTTAAAAACAACAACATTCATAAATTCCAAAATGATCTTTTTTTTTTTTTTGTACCAGGGATTGAACTCAGAAGCACTTGACCACTGGGTCATATCCCCAGCCCTTTTATTAGAGACAGGGTCTCACTGAGTTGCTAAAGTGCCTTACCATTGCTGAGGCTGGCTTTGAACTTGAGATCTTCCTGCCTCAGCCTTCCAAGTGCTGGGATTACAGGCATGCGCCACTGCGCCCGGCCCAAAATGATCTTCTTAAGGGCCTGGCACTAAGATATATTTATGGGCCCAGAGTTTATTATAAGTTTATTATTGCAAGAATGCATCAATTTTTCTTTCTTTTATTTTTGCTTGTTAAATTTGTTCTGTGGTGTTTGGTCATATAGCAGTTTCTGATTGTGATAGAGCTAGATGTAACAACCTTGATCTTGTATAAAGCCTGTTTACCCCAAATTATAGATATGTATTTTGTATTTTCTTCATATACTTGATAGTCTTGGGTTTTATGCTTATTTTAGTTCTTTATTTAGATTTTTAAAATGAATATATAAAATAGAAATCTAGCTTATTTTTTGTCCCCATTTGACCAAATAACACCAGTTTATTTTTCAGATTTCTTTCTTTTTTTTTTCCCTCCTTCTCTTCTTCCTTCTCCCTCTTCCCCCTATTTATTTATTTATTTATTTGGTATTGGAGATCAAACCCAGGACCTTGAGCATATTAAGCAAGCCCTCTGTCACTGAGCTAAATTCCTGTCCATTTTTATTTTATTTTGAGACAGGGTCTTGCTAGGTTGCCGAGGCTAGCTTCAATTTGAGATCCTCCTACCTTGGTCTCCTGGTAGCTGGGATTATACAGGCATGTACCTCTATGCTCAGGTATCTTAAATCGGCAAATTTAAGCATAGCTGATTAGAAGGATAGTATGTCTCTTGATTTTTGAGGCAAATGAGTTTATAATGACCACACGATTGCTTTCTATTCTTTTCGTTTATCTCATTTTAACATCTGTTCCTGAGAATGTTTAGAGTTCAAGATAAGTTTGATGAACAGCTTTCCTACAAGTGAATGCTTTTTTTCGAGGGTCAGTACTTAGCTCCTTAGACGCTTTTCTTCGGAGTCTTTATTTAAAGTTTTTTTTTTTTTAAACAGTACTGGGGATTGAATGCATGGCCTTGTGCATACTTGCCTAGTATGCTACATCCCTGATCTTTGTTTATTGTATTTTGAGACAGCATGTTACTAAGTTGCCCAGCTTGGCCTTGGGCTTGTGATCCTCCTGCCTCAGACTCCTGAGTAGCTGGGATTATGGATGTGTGTCATCATGCCTGGTTGAGTCTTTATTATTTTAATAAAATTTTTTTTTTTTTTTTTTGTGGTACCAGGGATTGAACTCAGGGGCACTCGACCACTGGGCCACATCCCCAGCCCTTTTTTGTATTTTATTTAGAGACAGGGTCTCACTGAGTTGCTAAGTGCCTCGCCATTGCTGAGGCTGGCTTTGAACTCGTGATCCTCCTGCCTCAGCCTCCCAAAGTGCTGGGATTACAGGCGTGTGCCACCGCGCCCGGCTTAATAAAATTTTTTTAAAAAAACTTTTTTTTTTAGTTGTAAATGGACACTTTATTTTATTTATTTATTTTTATGTGCTGCTGAGGATCAAATCCAGTGCCTTACGTGTGCAGAGGCAGGCACTCTACCACTGAGCTACAACCCCACCCATAGTTCTAATTTAAAAAAAAATTTTTTTTTTTAAGTTGTAGGTGGACATAATACCTTTATTTTATTTATGTGGTTCTGAGGATTGAACCCAGGGCCTCACACATGTGAGAAGAGCTCTCTACTGCTGAGCCATAGCCCTAGCCCCCTAATTTTAATTTTTTGAGATGAGGTCTCACTGTGTTGCCTAGGCTGATTTCAGACTGCTGGACTCAAGCAATGCTCCTTCTTCAGCCTCCCACATAGCTGGGTCTACAGGGTACACCACTATACCCAGCTACACAGGCTTGATTTTTTTTTTTTTTTTTTTTTTGTGTGTGTGTGCCAGGAATTGAACCCAGAGGTGATTAACCACTTAGCCACATCCCCAGACCTTTTTATTTTTTATTTTGAGACAGGGTCTTGCTAAGTTGCTTAGGGTCTTACTAAGTTGCTGAGGTGGGCCTTGAACTTGTCATCTTTCTGCATCATACTCTCAAATTGCTGGGATTACAAGTGTGTACCATTGTGCCCAACTAAAGGTGGGTTTTAATAGTGATTTTTTTCAGTACTGATTTTTTTCACTTATAAGCTAAGTAACCTCACAAACGTTCCTCATCTGTAAAATGGTGCTGTCTTACAGGTATATTTGTAAAGCATAAATAAGGTAATCCATGAAAAACATATCTAATAAATGGTAGCTATTTTTTTCGAGGCATAGAACACAGGAATCTGCATTAACTATCTCTGCCATGATTTTGATATGTTACAATGTGAGGATGGTACTTCTTTTTTTTTTTTTTTTTTTGTGTGGTACCGGGGATTGAACTCAGGGGCACTCGACCACTGGGTCACATCCCCAGACCTTTTTTGTATTTTATTTAGAGACAGGGTCTCACTGAGTTGCTAAGTGCCTCGCCATTGCTGAGGCTGGCTTTGAACTCGTGATCCTCCTGCCTCAGCCTCCCAAAGTGCTGGGATTATAGGCATGCGCCACCACGCCCGGCACGGTAGTTCTTCTTAATGCCTGAAAGTACTTGTAAACTTTTTTTTTTTTTTTTTTGGTACCGGGGATTGAACTCAGGGGCACTCGACCACTGGGCCACATCCCCAGCCCATTTTTGTATTTTATTAGAGACAGGGTCTCACTGAGTTGCTAAGTGCCTCGCCATGGCTGAGGCTGGCTTTGAACTCGCGATCCTCCTGCCTCAGCCTCCCAAGTACTGGGATTACAGGCGTGCGCCACCGCGCCCGGCTACTTGTAAACTTTTTACACAACAGTGAATAGTACTTCAGATGTCTGTGGGCATGGCCTGAGAGAACTCATATGTTGGAAATAATTTTTTTATCTTAATAATTCAGTTGACTTTTCCCTTCTGTTCCATCATAAGAAGCTTCATTTATTATAACTATAAATAACAATGTAAGCTGGCAGAATGCACATTTCTCGAGTAAATGTGGAACATTTATAAGACAGGACATATTCTGGGCCACAAACCAAACCTTAAAATTAAAAGGACTGAAATCATACTGTAGCTTATTCTGTAATCCATAATGGAATAAACTAAAAATTCTTAAAGATACTAGAAAATCCCCAAATATTGGGAAACTAAGCATACTTTTAAATAATCTTTGGGACAAATGCCTAATCCCAGCAACTTGGGGGCTGAAGCAAGAGGGTTGCAAGTTCCAGGCCAGTCTGGGCAACTCAGTGAGATCCTGTCTCAAAATAAAAAATAAAAAAGACTGGGGATATAGCACAATAGTAGAGTACTGCTGGGATCTACTCCCAGTACAAAAAAAAAAGGAAAAGTCTCAAGTGAAATGAGAAATTTTTTTTAACTGAATGTAAACAGAAATATAACACAAAATTTGCATGATGCAGTTAAAACACTTTAAGGGAACTTGATATGTAGTATTAAATGCCTATGTTAGAACAAAAAGTAATGTCTCAAATCAGTAACCTCAATTTTCATTCTAAGAAACTAGAAAGAGAAGACCAAATTAAAACCAAAGCTTCCATATTTATGATATGTCAAAATACATTCTATTGTCATGTATAACTAAAAAGAATAAATAGAAAAAAAAAAAGCCTGCAGAAGATAATAATATAGATAGGAACAAATTTTTTTTTTTTTTTTTTTTTAGGTACCAGGGATTGAACTCAGGGGCACTCAAGCACTGAGCCACATCCGTAGTCCTATTTTGTATTTTACTTAGAGACAGGATCTCATTGAGTTGCTTAGCGCCTTGCTAAGTTGCTGAGGCTGGCTTTGAACTCACAATCCTCCTCTCTCAACCTCCTGAGCTGCTGGGATTATAGGTGTGTGCCACCACGCCCAGCTTCCCCAGTCCTTTTTATTTATTTATTTATTTTTATTTTAATTTTTTTTGGTACCAGGGATTGAACTCAGGGGCACTCGACCGCTGGACCACATCCCCAGCTCTGTTTCTTATTTTATTAGAGACAGGGTCTCACTGAGTTGCTAAGTGCCTCGCTATTGCTGAGGCTGGCTTTGACCTCGAGATCCTCCTGCCTCAGCCTCTCAAGTGCTGGGATTACAGGTGTGCGCCACCGCACCCGGCTTATTTTTTTATTTTGAGACAGGGTCTCACTAAGTTGCTTAGGGCCTCACTAAAATTGCTGAGGCTGGCTTTGAAATTCTGATCCTCCTGCCACAGCCTCTGGAGCCACTATGATTATAGGTCTGTGCCACTGTGCCTGGCTACAGGTTGCTTTAATTGTTCTCTCTTGTATATGGCTAAACATATACTAGTGCTCAAATATTTTACTTTTGAGCTGGGCATGGTGGCACTGGGGGTGTGGCTCAGTGGTTGAGCACCCCTGGGTTTAATTCCTGGTACAAAAAAAAAATTTATTTTTGAAGCAATGAACATGTAGTCAGCATTTGACTCTGTTTAAGCTCTGATTTAAGACAAAATTTTTCCAGAAAGAAAGAAAGAGCTCTGATGCCAAGTGGGCAGCCCTATTGGTAGGATAATACTTTAATTGTGAGGGTTCATCTCCTCAATGGGCTTCTCTCTTCTTTCTTCTTTTAATCTTTCTAACTATGTTTATTGAGACTTTTCTCCCTTAGGGAGTTATATGTTTTAATGAGTATATTGTTTTTAATGTTTTAATTAAGAAAATGTTCAAGCCGGGCGCGGTGGCGCACGCCTGTAATCTCAGCACTTTGGGAGGCTGAGTCAGGAGGATAGCGAGTTCAAAGCCAGCCTCAGCAATGGCGAGGCACTTAGCAACTCAGTGAGACCCTGTCTCTAAATAAAATACAAAAAAGGTCTGGGGATGTGGCCCAGTGGTCCAGTGCCGCTGAGTTCAATCCCCAGTACCAAAAAAAAAAAAAAAAAAAAAAAGAAAAAAAAAAAAAGAAAATGTTCAAACATGCCCAAATAAACTAGTTTCCTGAACAGTTATTTACATGTTGTCCATCTTTTTTTTTTTTTTTTTTTTTTTTTTTGGTACTGGGGATTGAACTCAGGGGCACTCGACCACTGGGTCACATCCCCAGACCTTTTTTGTATTTTATTTAGAGACATGGTCTCACTGAGTTACTAAGTGCCTTGCCATTGCTGAGGCTGGCTTTGAACTCATGATCCTCTTGCCTCAGCCTCCCAAAGTGCTGGGATTACAGGCGTGCGCCACCGCGCCCGGCTACATGTTGTCCATCTTATTTTATCTTTTTTCCCACTTTTTAAATTTTGACCAGCATGTTTTAATTTAACTTTTATCTTTTTGGTGGTATTGGGAATTGAACCCAGGGGTGCTTTACCATTGAGGCATGTCCTCAGCTGTTTTAGTTTTTTAATCTTGAGACAGTTGTCTCTAACTTGCTTAGGCTGACCTCAAATTTGTAATCCTCCTGGCCCCCAGCCTCTGAAGTTTCTGGGATTACAGCCATACACCACCAATCCTGGCTTACTGGAGTGTTTTAAAACAAACACCAAGCCTATTTCTCCACCTGAATGTACTTTAGTACATATCCCTAATAAAGAAGTTTTTGAAAATATTTTCACAGTATCATTATCTTTAGTATCAAAATTAGTATCAATTCCTTAACCTCTAATATCCATATTCAGATTTCTCATTTTTCTCTAAAATGTTTTTTGCACTTAGTTTGTTTAAATTGCAATCTAACCAAGATTCACACATTCCATTTGGTTGTAATTTCTCTTTTTGTGACAGTAGAATATTTTTACTTTTTTCATTTAGCTGATTAAAAAAATATTTAACTTTTCCTCTATTCCCTGAATTTTTGTAAACTGGCAGTTAGTTCTAGAAACTTGATTATATTTAGGTTCCATTTGTAAGACAAGAAAATTTCTGAGGTGACACTGTGTATCTTTTCTTGTATCACCTAGCATCTTGTCCTGTTATTCCATTTCTAGTGATGTGAGATTATCAGTAGGGTCAGACTGGAGTTATTACTTCTTTACAATTGTGATCCTGGGACTTCTACTATTTGAAAACTGGCATCTGTGTCTCCCCTTTCTTATACTGCGTCTCAGGCAGCTAAGCGCAACACCTCTGAAACATGACATTGTATTTTCTTTTAGCTTGAGTAGGTGATGGGTTTTGGAGTTTTAATTTGAGGTGAGACAGGAGCCCTTGCTTGGTGGTGAATTCTCTCTCACCTGGCAGGTCTGTGCGAGAGCGGGAGAGTCACAATCGCAAGAGTGCCAGCTCTTGTGATGTCTCATCCAGTCCTTCCCTCCTAAGTCGTGCACTACCCACTGAGGAAGTAAGAAGCCAAGCTTCTGACGACAGCTCCTTGGGCAAGAGTGCCAATATCCTGATGATCCCACACCCCCACCTGCACCAGTATGAAGTCAGCAGCTCTTTGGGCTACACCAGCACTCGAGGTGAGAGTGCTGAAGCACAGGCAGAGATGGGTAAACCTGGGGATAGTTTCCTTATTAATTAGTAGGTGATGAGAGTGGCAGGGGTGGTCAGATTGGGTAAAAGTCCCTTCTCTTAATTATTTCCATGTCAATGCAATGGGTACTAATCAGATTAGGTGTTAAGTATGTGTGTATTATACTATTTTTTTTTTTTTTTTTTTTTAGAAAAAACTTTTTATCCTGTTTTTCTCCTTGTTTCCATTTGTGTCATACTCAAAATGGAGATCATGCATGGAGATATTTGTGTTCCCAGGCCTGGAATTAAGATATGTCACTTCTACCCATGTTCTGTTAGCAGGAACTAATTCATGTAACTTCAGTGCAAAAGCACAGGGAATTGTAATCATTTGGGATTAGTGAACAATTCATTAACTCTGCCACGGTCTGCCCTTCTGGTTCAGCAGAATATATATATATCTTTATATGTATTTTGGTTCACCATATATATCTGTATTTATATCTATTGATTAATTGTACTGGGAATTGAGACCTAGGGTGCTTTACCACTGAGCTACATTCCCACTTCTTTTTGTTTATTTATTTATTTAAAAAAATATATATTTGTTTTAGTTGTACACAATGCCTTTATTTTTACATGGTGCTGAGGATTGAACCCAGGCTGTACACGTGCTAGGCGAGCACTCTACTACTGAGCTACAGCCCCACCCCTTGTTTTTTTATTTTGAAACAGGGTCTTGCAAAGTTGCTAAGGTTGGCCTTGAACAGGCAATCCTCCTGTCTCAGCCTTCCGAGTCATTGGGATTACAGGTGTGCACCACTCTACTTGGCTTAAATATTTATTTTTATTGTTCCTTCCACATAAAGAATATGCTTACCCTAGTTAGGTGTGGTGGCACACACCTGTAATCCCAGCAACCTGGGAGGCTGAGGCAAGAGGATTGTGAATTTGAGGCTAGCCTTAGCAACTTAGTGATACCCTGTCTCCAAATAAAAAGGACTAGGGATATAGCTCAGTGGTAAAGCCCCACTTAGTTCAATCCCTAGTATCCTCCCCTGGTCCCCAAAGAGGAATATACTCAACCTATCCCTAAGGGAAACAACTCAAATCCCATTATTTAGTTACTGTATCTAGGTAAAAGTCCAGGGTCCCCAGGTGATGTGTGGTTTTTCCCATTGGGTTTAAGTATGGCTTCACTGGGCCAGTAATTAAAGAGTGAAAATCCCCTTCTCCCAAGTATTTACAAAGTTAAACATTCTTAATTTGTGTATAGTTTTTAGCAATCTTACTAATTTCTGTCACTTCCTGACATTTATGATGTCCAAAATCTTGTCAACCTTAGCTATTAGTCCACCTAGTTCTGGTTTCATTGTGGTTCTATACTTTGTCTTTGTGGCTCAACTCCATGATCACTGCCAGATGTCCTGGAGAACATGATGGAGCCACCACAGCGAGACTCCAGTGCTCCAGGGAGGTTCCATGTAGGCAGTGCAGAGTCCATGCTACATGTTCGACCTGGTGGATACACACCCCAGCGAGCGCTGATTAACCCCTTTGCCCCCTCACGGATGCCCATGAAGCTCACATCCAATAGAAGGCGTTGGATGCATACTTTTCCTGTAGGTAAGTTGGTTGCTCAGGAAAGTGCCTTGAACTAGGAGTTCTTAACCCCACTCTTCCATACTAATCAACTATGTGTCTTTGGTTAAGTGCTTCTACTTTTCTGAACCTTTCTCACCAGTGAAATGGCCATAAACTTGACAATTTCAGGGGTTCTCTTGAGGATTCTTGAAGATGTACTTTGGAATAGGCTTTGTACCTGACTGCCTATCTGAACCCAAGGACTCTTTTTTTTTTTTCTTCCTATTTGAAAAGGACTATGCTTTGCCACCTACTTTGTTTCCTGAGGCCTACTGTCTCTTCATTCTTTCTTCTGTTTGTTCTCTCTGCATATTGATCTTATTGTCTTTGTTATAAGATTATGTCTTCTCAAAGGTCTCTGATAAATGAAGAAAAAAAGATGTGTGTGTATATATATATAAAAATTTGGTGTCGGGAATTGAACCCAGGGGTGCTTTACTACTGAGTTACATACCCAATCCTTTTTATTTATTTATTTATTTTTTAAATTTTGAGTCAGAGCTGGACGTGGTGGTGCACGCCTGTAATCCCAGCACTTTGGGAGGCTGAGGCAGGAGGATCACGAGTTCAAAGCCAGCCTCAGCAATGGCGAGGCACTTAGCAACTCAGTGAGACCCTGTCTCTAAATAAAATACAAAAAAGGGGCTGGGGATGTAACCTAGTGGTCGAGTGCCCCTGAGTTCAATCCCCTGTACCACACAAAAAAAAAAAAAATTTTGAGTCAGTGTCTCATTAAGTTGCATAGAGCCCTGCCACATTGCTGAGGCTGGCCTCTAACTTGCATCTCCTCTCATAGCTTCCCAAGTTGCTGTAATTACAGGCATGTGCCACTGTGTCCAGCTTTGAAGAAATTTTTTTTAAAAATATTTATTTATTTGCTTTAGTTGTACACGATGTGTTTATTTTTACGTGGTGCTGAGGGTCGAACCCAGGCCGCGCACATGCTAGGTGAGCGCTCTACCGCTGAGCCACAATCCCAGCCCTTGAAGAAATTTTTAAAAAATTCATTTTTTTTTTCCCTAGGCCATTCTTTTTGTTCTGTCTTCTGTGTCACAAAGATGATAGCTTGTAACTAAACTTCAGATTAACCGGCTCTTACTGGGCTAAGAAGTAACATGCATTGACCTCGTAACCTCCAGATTTTTTTTTTTTTTTTGATTCCGCGGATTGAACTCAGGGGCACTCTACCACTGAGCCACATCCCCAGCCCTGTTTTGTATTTTATTTAGAGACAGGGTCTCACTGAGTTGCTTAGTGCCTTGCCATTGCCGAGGCTGGCTGGAACTCATGATCCTCCTGCCTTAGCCTCCTGAACTGCTGGGATTACAGGCCTGCACTACCTCGCCCAGTGCTCCAGGTTTGTTTTTTTTTTTTTTTAATGGAAACCATCCTGCTGAAAGCTTGGAAAGGTCTCTTTTTTTTTTTTTTTTTTTTTTTTTTTTTTTGTGTGGTACCGGGGATTGAACTCAGGGGCACTCAACCACTGGGTCACATCCCCAGCCCTTTTTTGTATTTTATTTAGAGACAGGGTCTCACTGAGTTGCTAAGTGCCTCGCCATTGCTGAGGCTGGCTTTGAACTCGTGATCCTCCTGCTTCAGCCTCCCAAAGTGCTGGGATTTGCGCCACCGCGCCCGGCTAGTCTCTTTTCTTTTTGTACTTACTTTTACTGCTTAAAAATTTAAAAAATGAGAAATGAATCTGGTTAATTTGATTAAAATTGGAGGTTATTCCCAAACTTCTTCTGCCCTCTTATAGCAGAGAAAAGATAATAAGGGATAATGAGACTACTTGCTTCTTTCTGGTGTCTTTTTCTCTCCATGTTTTCCCCCATTGGTTTGCTTTGAGATCTCTTGAGAGAACTTTCTTCTGTGACGCCCAACTCTTCTAGCATCTTTGCTTTTCCTCCTCCCACCCTTCACAGTTACTAAAACAATGATCTCCAAACACTGTTGACTTTGTTTCATCCTCTTCCCCATGTGATTCTCTAATAGCTAAGGACCCCCCCCCCCCCCCCCCCAGTTGCTAGGCTCCTCAACTTCCTGTCTCCTCATTTTCCTCTTTAGAGACTCTGTCCTTCCCCATGTCATCTCTCCTACCCACGTGCCCTTTCCTTCACCCCCTGTTCACCTTGTTTAACACTTAGCTCTAAAATATCTCTGTTTCTAGGAAGCTGTTTTAGTAGATTTGCTCTCCTGCTCTTTTTTGCACTTAAGAATCTCCTCCTTCTTAGAATCACTTGTTATTTTCTTAAGTATTAATAGAATAATTTGATGTTTCATTCATGTTTTCTTCTCATTTAGTTTGTTAACTCTCCTATACTTCGGTATTTCTCTGTATTTCTGTTGGCATGCATGAGACAGAGGCTTCTAAAATGTTAACAGATTGAGGAGGATGGTAAACATGAGGTTCCTCAGTAGCACCAGTCTTGCTTGGAGGTGGAGGTGTTCTCTCTGGGAACCAGAGGATCCCTTATATAATGTTCTTTTGTGGTGTGCCCATTTTTGAGTCTCCTAACACCTATATCCCTTCTGCTGGGAAGAAGGAAGATTGCCAGTAAGTACATAGAACTAACGATCAGGTGGGAATGATGCTTCGTGGTTCTTTGTCTGGGTAGGACCATCTGGAGAGGCCATTCAGATTCATCATCAGACCCGGCAGAATATGGCGGAGCTGCAGGGCAGTGGGCAGAGGGATCCAACTCACTCCTCTGCAGAGCTGTTGGAGTTAGCATATCATGAAGCTGCTGGAAGGTGAGAATGTGCACAGGGCTCTGGAAGGTAACCTCAGAACACTCTCTGGCACCCAGCATAATGTGCAAAACAGACTGCTCACAAAGTATCATGTTTATAAGACTTGAAAAGATAATATGAGGTCAGGGTTTTCTTCGTCATCCAGCATCATTTACTTCCTGGATGAAATATAAAGCCAACAGCTTGACATTTTTGCCTGTGGTATTACCTAGACTCTGCTTTAGGTTCGTTTCTTTCAAACCTTAATCAAGGATGAAAATGAGAGAGAAAAGTCTTTGAATTTGGGGTACTCAGACAGGTATATGCTGTCATTTTGGGCAGCATCACTATGACTTGTCATTTTGATCAATGAGAAATTCTACTGTTGAGTTTAAAAGAAGTTAATGTGAAAGAAATGAGATCAAGGCCTGTGTTTATGGAAAAAACTCTTTTTGTACCAGAGTCTGAATGTATTTTAAGGCATCTAAAGATAGTCAGTGTAGAAGAAAGTCATTTAAGACTTGACAAGCATGAGCCAAGGTTATACTTATACTCACTATTCCTGTATTGCTTTGGAAACACTTGCAAAAAGTGGTCTTTGCCTCTACCCCCACCCTTGCTTTTTGGTGTTAGGGATCAAACACAGGGCCTCGTGCCTGCTAGGCATGTGCTCTGTCACTGACAATACCCCTGCCCTCTTTGGTCCCTCTTTTAGTGACCTTGACATCTTATGGGTTGGCTGAGTGCTCAGAGCAGGGTGTGACCCTCTTTACACATTAACCCTGGTATACCTATTCAAACATCTCATATTCATCCTTGTCAGTAAGAGGGAGGCAGAGGACAGAAAGGTGTGGTGGTCTAACATGGCAGTGGGAAAGTGGCCAGAGTGCCAGGGGAGGAGGCCATAGCTGGCACACAAATGAAGCACCTTCACTTGATGGCTGGAGATATGGATCCCAAGGATTGTCAGTCTGGGGGGATGAATTTCAGGCCTGTTTTTCATGACTTCTCTACCTAACAACCCCCCACCACTGGGATATAGGATAAGCAGGAGAAAGAGTGATGATCCTCATTAAGCCAGTTGGCTGGGCTCTGTTCTCTGCAGGCACAGTACTTCCCTCCAGCCTGGTGATGGCTTGTCCTTCTTGAACTTCAGTGGAACAGAAGAACTTTCTGTCAGCCTACTTAGCAACAGTGGTGCAGGTAACTCACCCAAGGAGCAACAGAGTCAGGATGCTTGGAGCAGCTCACATCTAAAAAGTGACATGACTTCCAGGAAAGTCAGGGTCATGCCTATTTTGGGATCATTCAGCCACAATTTTGGGTGACCTGTTTAGAAGCAGTGCTATATAATGCATGGAATTATAAATGGGCTGCGTGGTACATTTTTAGCTGGGAACATGTTGATCAAGCCACATTTGTTGTCAGGGAGTAATGACTGAGGGCTACTGGATGTGGAGGACAAAACCAGGGCCAGATCAGGAATGGTCTCTGTTCTAGAGGAGCTTTCAGTTGTTGGGGGTCAGGGAGCAGACCCATCCTCTTACAAACAGTCAGGAGAGACCCCAAGGGGAACAGTGTGGTTCTAGTTATATGATCAAAATAGAGAAGGGTGAAGCCGGGCGCGGTGGCGCATGCCTGTAATCCCAGTACTTGGGAGGCTGAGGCAAGAGGATCACGAGTTCAAAGCCAGCCTCAGCAATGGTGAGGCACTTAGCAACTCAGTGAGACCCTGTCTTTAATAAAATACAAAAAAGGGCTGGGGATGCGGCCCAGTGGTTGAATGCCCCTGAGTTCAATCCCCATACTGGGAAAAAAGAAAGAAAAAAAAAAAAAAAAAAAAAAAAAAGAGAAGGGTGATGTAATTGTTTAGAGAAGTGAGTATGCATTTCAGGCATGAAGGGGTAGAATTTGGTTGGGTAAAGAGTTAGAAGGTAAGGATTCCAAATGCAGTTGGTAGGATCTTGGTTTTGTTGTTTCTCAAATCACTTTTATATTCATTATCTCACACAGTCATCCCAGTAGAGCATAAATTACTAAAATATATTTTACACATGGGCAACTTAATGCCTAGAGTTATAGAGATATTAAGTTAATCTCTCATACCAATAGCCAGGTATCTTGACTCAGACTGTTGTCCTCATTTGACCATCCTATTCAGAGTACTTTTTTTAAAAAAATATATTTATTTATTTTTATGTGGTGCTGAGGATCGAACCTAGTGACTCACATGTGCAAGCAAGCGCTTTACCGCTGAGCTATAACCCCAGCCCCTCAGAGTACTTTTTAAAGGTATAGGGCAACATAAGATTGGGTAGGCAGAGGCAGTTTCTGTAGAGCTTCAGAGGATAGGTATTATGCAAAACTAGTGTGAAAACGTCAAAATTAGAAAAAGAAAATGGGGCTTCTACTTCATGCTTTTAGTATTCTGTAAGCTAACTTGCATTTCTCATATTTGGCTTATGGAAATTGTAGTGAAAATAAGTTGTATAAAATCGGTTAAAGAGGGGCTGGGGCTATGTCTCAGCAGTAGAGCGCTCCTCTCGCATGTGTGAGGCCCTGGGTTTGATCCTCAGCATCACATAAATAAAATAAAGGTATTGTGTCCACCTACAACTAAAAAAGAAAAATTAAAAAAAATTGGTTAATAAGGTTTTTTTTTTTTTTCATTTATTGGTAGATTTATCCAGCAGTATTCCTAGAGACCTATGGCTGAGTCTTGGGAATGGGGTTGGCATTACGAGAATCCCAAATGATTATAAACTCATTCATTCATTAATTCACTTTAAATGAGAAAACACATTCAATTCATTTTATTAACTTTTTGGTACTGAGGATTGAACCCCAGGGGTGCTTTACCCTGAGCCATGTCACCAGTCCTTTTACTTTGTTATTTTATTTTTTTAAAAGAATTTTAACTTTTCTTCCTCTTCTTCTTCTTCTTCTTCTTCTTTCTTCATCTTTTTTTTTTAATAATGTGGTGCTGAGGATTGAACCCAGTGCCTGACCCATGCTAGGCAAATACTCTGTCACTGAACTATAGCCCCAACCCTACTTTGTTATTTTTGAGATGGAGTTTTGCTAATTTGATGAGGGTCTCCCTAAGTGACTGAGGCTGACTCAAACTTGTAGTCCTCCTGCCTCAGCCCTCATGTGGTGTTGGTATTATAGGCATGTGCCACTGTACTTGGTATTATTTTCTTTCTTTATATATTTGGTACTGAGAATTGAACCGTGGGGTGTTTTACCACTGAGCTACATCTACAGTCCTCCCCACACACCTTTTTAATTTTGAGACAGGGTCTCACTAAGTTGCTCAAGGTGACCTCAACTCAAACTTGGTAATCTTCCTGCTTCAGGACCCCAAGTATCTGGGACTGTAGGCATATATCACTATGCCTGGCTTCATTGATTTTAAATGAGAAAACAAATTGAATACAAGTTTGATGATGAAAAGATACTTAAAAATGTTATCTTGCTGCCAGACCAGTGCATTCAGGATATTAATAAGGCAGATGTTTCTAATGCTTAGCTAAACCAAGGAGCCATGTTTTTAGGAACCCAGAGTTTGAGCTACCTGGGTTGTTTGGGGTAGAGTTCCTCTGCTCTGGGCTCCCTGGAATATACCATCAGCTAGTATTTCTGGTGACCTGAAGTAGGGAGAATTAATTAGATTGAGATGGTAGCAGCACCAAGATCTATTCAGAATAGTGTTGTGGTTTGGGGTAGCCCAGATGATTCTCTGTATGTGTCTTTTGGAATTTTGTAGTCTATCCTGGGGAAAAGAGTGAGCTTTCAAAGACTTGTTATTGGGAATGTTTGTGGAAGATCCTCAGATACCATCATAGAGTCCTCTCAGCTAAGGGTTCCCTGGTACACACACATTGCAAAAGCATTTGCTGTAACCTGTACCTCTGGCTTTGCCTTCTACCTCTTGGGCTCCTGAATTGTAGGTCTGCCTAACTCTGGACTTGATGACTCCCAGATGCCTCATCCTTAATGTGTTTTCAACTGAATTCACATCTAGTCATCCCCCAACCCACCCTTCCTCCTCTGTTGCCTCTTTCTTCTGACATTGGCTCATCTATTTTCTCACTGCTTTTGTTCAGGTTCTTATGGTCTGGCCAGGATTATAGCAGTAGCCTTTTAAATGATCTTTCTCAGTTCTTGTCTGTTCTGATTCATTTTCCATATTGTCACCAGTAAAATATTACCAAATGCAAATATGATTAGCTTCCACTTCACACACAGAAACCCTTCAGTGTTTTTTTTCTTTTTTCTTTTTAGTGCTGTAGATTGAAACTAGGACTTCATGCATGCTAGTCAACCACTGTACTACTGAGCTATATTATGTCCCAAGCGCTTCATTGGTTCTTCGTGGTTTGTGATGCTAGCCATTACTTGACTCCTGCCTACCTTTATCTTCACCTGCCTCCACTTTCTCATAGTATTGCATGTTGAACAAGTACAAATTCTAGAATCTTATGACATGAGGCTTGAATCTACCTCATGAGCAGTGAGGCCCTTGGACAGTTGCCAAACCTCTGTGTATCTCAGTTTTTTCATTATTAGAGTACTTATAATATATTATTTATTTTTTTTTTTTTTTTTTTTTTTTTTTTGTGGTACCGGGGATTGAACTCAGGGGCACTCGACCATTGGGCCACATCCCCAGACCTTTTTTGTATTTTTTATTACAGACAGGGTCTCACTGAGTTGCTAAGTGCCTCGCCATTGCTGAGGCTGGCTTTGAACTCGCGATCCTCCTGCCTCAGCCTCCCAAGTGCTGGGATTACAGGCGTGCGCCACCGCGCCCGGCAAGAGTACTTATAATATTAAATGTGATAATCCACATGCATGCTTAAGACAGTGCCAGGAACACATGGTGTGTGTTCATCAACTAGGTACTATTGTTATTGTGTGAAGATATTTTATATTCCAGCCATTGCTTGTGATCTCTCAAAAGAACTATGTTGTCATATTCCTTTACCTAGTCTAGTCCTTCTTTATAGAATATGCTTCTTCCTTGTCTTCAGTCCCTGATTCTGCATGGCAAACATCCTCTCAATCTTTATGGTCCAATCATAACTCCTCTTTGAAGCCCACCCTAGTGGTTCCCTTTCTTCCTCATGTCCTCCCAGGAGATTTTAGACATGTTTCTGCAAGCTCCATGTGTACAACCCAACTTACTACACAAAACACCATGATGTCACTGATTCCCTGTTTTCCTTCCTACTAGACTGAGCTTATCTTTACTCATCTTCTCCCTCTAGTGTTTAGCACATTTATTGACAATAGAATCTATACTTCCAAGACCCAGCTGTTATATGTCAGAAGTATTTGAATAATTCACAGAATTATTTTTTTTAATTGGTATTAGAGTATTTGTTTATATATCTGTGTTCTAGAATATTTAACTTCTTATTAAGATTGTGGACTCAATTCAGTTGTTATTTTAGTCAGGGTGATATAGTTAAGTGGGGTTACCTTACCCTTGCCCAGTCCCCTTATGACCTGTACCATATGTTCAGAGGGGCCAGAGAATATCAGGAGTTAGGCTGTAGTCATGTGGGAATTGAACTCCCATCTTTGACACTGGCTACCTAATCAGTTATGCTAATAAATCAGAAAGAATTTTGATAAAAATCATCCTAATTTTTCTTGCCCTGTGCAATAACCAATGCTTTAGTCAGTTTTTTGCTGCTGTGACTAAAGGACAGGACCAAAACAACTGTAGTAGAGGAAAGATTTATTTATGGTCTCACAGTTTCAAAGGTCTCAATCCGTAGACTGCAGACTCCATTCCTTGGGGCTCATGGCAGAAGAATGTGGCAGAGGGAAGCAGCTCACATGTTGATGAGAAACCAAGAGAAAGGTCTCCACTTGCCAGATACCAATATTTACCCCAGTGCCACACCCCAATTGCCACATTCTCTAGCCACACCCTACCACTTCAGTTACCAATCAGTTAATCCTTATCAGGGGATTAATTCACTGCTTGGGTTAAGACTCTCATAACCCAATCATTTCTCCTCTAAACCCTCTTGCATTGTCTCACATGTGAGCTTTTGGGGGACACCTCATATCCAAACCATAACAACCAGTTAATATCAGATCTGTCTTAGGCTGTGTTTAGAACCCTACCTTCACCAGTCCTAGCCTGGTCCAAAGTCCTGCCATCTTTTGTTTGGATATAGTAGCTTGCTAACTGGTCTCAGCTTTCTCCTTTGCCCTTTCATATATTTTCTTTTTTTAAACATTTTTATTTGCAGATGGACATAATTATTTTATTTATTTTTTATGTGGTGCTGAGGATTAAACCCAGTGCCTCACATGTTCTAGGCAAGTGCTCTACCACTGAGCCACAACACCAGCCCTCACATAGTATATTTTCAACACAGAAATTTGGAGTGAGCATTCTAAAATAGAAGTCAGATTTTGACACTTATATGCACAAAACCCTCCAAGGACTTCCCAGCTCACTTGGAATAAAAGCCATGGCATCATGATAATTGACAGACATTCTGGAGTTATGCTTCCCCAGGTTAGTCTCAGATTGCAACCCTTTGTTTCCCCTCTCACTTCCCTTTAGTGGTTCCCAAATATACTATGCACATTCTGAATCTGTAGTCCTTTCTCTTGCTGTTCTCTCTGTTATCCTCTTATTCTAAAGAGCCTCATGGATAAGGTCCATACGCCTGAGTTTGCCCGGAACAGTTTTTTTTGGGGGGCTGGGAGTCCAGGGATTGAACCTGAGGGCACTCAGTCACTGAGCCACATCCCTAGCCCTATTTTGTATTTTATTTAGAGTCAGTATCTCACTGAATTGCTTAGTGCCTCACCCTTGCCGAGCTGGCTTTGAACTCACAATCCTCCTGTCTCAGCCTCCTGAGCCACTAGGATTACAGGCATGTACCACCACGCCTGGCCCAGAACAGTTTTGAACTTGTTGACTTGTATAATTATTAATAGTGTCCCCTTTTATTCTCATGGGTGTCCTGGATTATAGAAGTTATGTTGACATCCCCCACATCTCCACTAGCTTACTCTTTCACTTCCTTCAAGTCTTGCCTGAATTGCTACACTCTACCCCAGAATTCTTTATGTATCCTCCCTACCTAATAGTTCTCTTTATCATCGCCTGACTTTCTAGATTTTTTAACTTTTGTATTCTTATTGTTAGTTCCATGAGGGTGAGGATTTAAAAAAAAAAAAAAATTTATTTGTTTTAGTTGTATACAACATGTTTATTTGTACGTGGTGCTGAGGATCGAACCCGGGCCGTGCACATGCTAGGTGAGTGCTCTACTGCTGAGCCACAACCCCAGCCCCCGGATTTTTGTTTTGCATATGGCTGTACCTCTAGCTTAAAACAATTCTGGCACATGGTATATAGTTGGTAGACATAATAGTAAAGTAGATAGTTGAATGAATGCTAGAAGCCTTAGGTAAGTTTTTTCTCACTGAAGCACGATTTAACTTTTCTTCTAATGCTTTTCTTTCTTTTTTTTTTTTTAAAATATTTATTTATTTAACTTAGTTGTACACAATGCAATGCATTTATGTTTACGTGGTGCTGAGGATCGAACCCGGGCCGCTCACATGCGAGGCGAGCGCTCTGCCACTGAGCCACAACCCCAGCCCCTAATGCTTTTCTTAAACCTTGTTGAACAATTGAACTGGATTTGTTTCTTTAAGGACTTGGGCATTCTTTTTCTATCTCATTTTGTTTTTAAGTAGCTTTCTTTACAAGCTGTCCTCAATTTTCATGGAATATGTTTTGCTTTCTTCAAACTGTTAACCCTCCCCAAAATGTTTATTTAACTTAGCCACGGTGCTAAATTCTGAGAAGAAACAAAAACAAGACACCAAATTTCCTGACCTCAGGGAGTTCTGGCTTGTCATTCCTTTGGGATTCTACTTGAAGTAGCTCCCATGTAGAGTAGCAGCTAAGAAAGGAAAGCCCTCTGGAGTTCTACTAAATTAGGATGTGTTAGATGAGGGAGTGTGCTGCAATGAAAGTGAAGTGGATCCAAGCCTTCTAGTTGGGCTTTCAGCATTTGCTGAGCCTCAGTTGTTGCTGTTGCTGCTTCTTTCTTTCTCCTTGCTTCTCCTTCCTTCCTTCCTTCCTTCCTTCCCTTCCTTCCTTCCTTCCTTCCTTCCTCCCTCCCTCCCTCCCTCCCTCCCTCCCTTCCTTCCTTCCTTCCTTCCTTCCTTCCTTCTTCTGCCCTTCTCATCCTTCCTTCTATCTTCCTCCCTTTTTTAAAAAATTTCTGTGCTGGTGATCAAATTCAGGTCCATAAGCATGATAGGAAACACTCTACACCTCTGAACTACATCTATAGGGAGCCTCAGGTTCTTTTCTTTTTTTTTTTGTACCGGGAATTGAACTCAGGGGCACTCAACCACTGGGCCACATGCCCAGCCCTTTTATGTATTTTATTAGAGACACGGTCTCACTGAGTTGCTAAGTGCCTCACCATTGCTGAGGCTGGCTTTGAACTTGGGATCCTCCTGCCTCAGCCTCCTTTGTGCTGGAATTACAGGTGTGTGCCACTGCACCCAGCTGAGCCTCAGGTTCTTTATATGCACAATAAGCACAAAGATCCTCACTCATCTGCTATCCACAGAATAGTTATAAGGAACAAATGTAGTTCGGGTTGGGTTCATTTAGGATAAGATTGCCATATAAAGTCCTTGTTTTGGAATGAGGTGGAGTGGAGTGTAAGCACACATTTAGTTTACATTTCACTTGTTAACAAAAAGAAGAAACCAGAAAAGACAAAGGAAAATCTCATGTGTGACTCTACCTTTACCTCCTCAGGCTTGACAGATTATACCAAACCCAGGTATTTAAGTATGACTCAGATTTTCTTCTGCATTTGAACATGATTCATGAAGAATCATGACTCACAAGAGTAACGTCTCTGTGGGTTTCCCTCCTGAGTTTTGTTTTGAGCATTGTTGGTGGTGGCCTCAGAGCTGTGCTCTTCACTTATTTTTCACTGTGTTGCCCAGCAGGGACCGGTGGCATTAGGCAGATTGTTTCCTTTCCTTTATGTTTCATTCCTCCCTTCCTTCTTGTCTTTCTTTCCCCATCCTTCTTTTGTTCCCTTCCTTCCTTTTTTTTTGTTACGAGGGATTGAACCCAGAGGTGCTTAACCACTGAGCCACATCCCCAGCCCTTTTATTTAATTTCATTTAGGGACAATGTCTCATTGAGTTGCTTAGAGGCTTGCTAATTTGCTGAGGCTGGCTTTGAACTCATGATCCTCCTGCCTTAGCCTCCTGAGCCTCTGGGATTACAGGTGTGTGCCACCCAGCTCTTCCTAGTTTTTTTTTTTTTTTTTGGTACCGGGGATTGAACTCAGGGGCACTGGACCACTGGGCCACATCCCCAGCCCTTTTTTGTATTTTATTTAGAGACAGAGTCTCACTGAGTTGCTAAGTGCCTCGCCATTGCTGAGGCTGGCTTTGAACTCGCGATCCTCCTGCCTCAGCCTCCTTTGTGCTGGGATTACAGGTGTGTGCGCCACTGCACCCAGCTGAGCCTCAGGTTCTTTATATGCACAATAAGCACAAAGATCCTCACTCATCTGCTATCCACAGAATAGTTATAAGGAACAAATGTAGTTCGGGTTGGGTTCATTTAGGATAAGATTGCCATATAAAGTCCTTGTTTTGGAATGAGGTGGAGTGGAGTGTAAGCACACATTTAGTTTACATTTCACTTGTTAACAAAAAGAAGAAACCAGAAAAGACAAAGGAAAATCTCATGTGTGACTCTACCTTTACCTCCTCAGGCTTGACAGATTATACCAAACCCAGGTATTTAAGTATGACTCAGATTTTCTTCTGCATTTGAACATGATTCATGAAGAATCATGACTCACAAGAGTAACGTCTCTGTGGGTTTCCCTCCTGAGTTTTGTTTTGAGCATTGTTGGTGGTGGCCTCAGAGCTGTGCTCTTCACTTATTTTTCACTGTGTTGCCCAGCAGGGACCGGTGGCATTAGGCAGATTGTTTCCTTTCCTTTATGTTTCATTCCTCCCTTCCTTCTTGTCTTTCTTTCCCCATCCTTCTTTTGTTCCCTTCCTTCCTTTTTTTTTGTTACGAGGGATTGAACCCAGAGGTGCTTAACCACTGAGCCACATCCCCAGCCCTTTTATTTAATTTCATTTAGGGACAATGTCTCATTGAGTTGCTTAGAGGCTTGCTAATTTGCTGAGGCTGGCTTTGAACTCATGATCCTCCTGCCTAGCCTCCTGAGCCTCTGGGATTACAGGTGTGTGCCACCCAGCTCTTCCTAGTTTTTTTTTTTTTTTTGGTACCGGGGATTGAACTCAGGGGCACTGGACCACTGGGCCACATCCCCAGCCCTTTTTTGTATTTTATTTAGAGACAGAGTCTCACTGAGTTGCTAAGTGCCTCGCCATTGCTGAGGCTGGCTTTGAACTCGCGATCCTCCTGCCTCAGCCTCCCAAGTGCTGGGATTACAGGCGTGCGCCACCGCTCCCGGCTTCCTATTTTTTAAAAAAGTATTTTTTTAGCTGGGCGCGGTGGCGCATGCCTGTAATCCCAGCACTTTGGGAGGCTGAGGCAGGAGGATTGCGAGTTCAAAGCCAGCCTCAGCCATGGCGAGGCACTTAGCAACTCAGTGAGACCCTGTCTCTAATAAAAATACAAAAAGGGGCTGGGGATGGGGCCCAGTGGTCGAGGGCCCCTGAGTTCAATCCCTGGTACCAAAAAAAAAAAAAAAAAAAAAAAAAGTTTTTTTTGTCAGTGTTGGGGATTGAATTTAGGGGTAATCTACCATTGAACTAGGGATTATCCCAAGGATGCTCAGCCACTGAACTATGCCCCTAGTCCTTTTTTATTTTTTAGATGCAAGGTTTCACTAAGTTGCCAAAGATAGTCTAGAACTTGCTAGCCTCCTATCTCAACTTCCCATGTAGCTGGAATTACCATTGTATTTTAAATTTACGTATAGTGCCGGACGCGGTGGCGCACGCCTGTAATTCCAGCATTTGGGAGGCTGAGGCAGGAGGATCGCGAGTTCAAAGCCAGCCTCAGCAATGGCAAGGCACTTAGCAACTCAGTGAGACCCTGTCTCTAATAAAATACAAAAAAAGGGCTGGGGATGTGGTCCAGTGGTTGCTGAGTTCAATCCCCGCTACCACCAAAAAAAAAAAAAAAAAAAAAAAAAAAAAAAAAAAAAATGCATGTAGTAAAATTTCCTCTTTTTAGTATATAGTTATATGAGTTTGATAAATTCAGAGTCATATACCCATCAACAAAATACATCAAAATATAGAACTTTTTCATTAATCCTCAGAATTTCTTTTTGCTGCCTTTTTATATTCAATCCCTCTCCTGTTTCCTAGCAACCACAGATCTTTTCTCTGTCCCTCTAGTTTTATATTTTCCAGCATGTTGGAATCATACACTGTGTAGCCCTTTGAGTCTGGCTTCTTTCACTCCTCTAATGCATTTGAGATTCATCCAGTTGGTGTATACATCAGTAGTTCATTACTTTTTTTAAAAAAAAATATTTATTTATTTGCTTTAGTTGTACACAATGCGTTTATTTTTACATGGTGCTGAGGATCAAACCCTGGTCACGCACGTGCTAGGTGAGCGCTCTACTGCTGAACTACAACCTCAGCCCCAGTTCATTACTTTTTATTGCCAAGTAGTATTCCATTGTGTAGATATAGTGCAGTTTGTTTATCTCTTCACCAGTTGAAAGACATTTGTGTTTTTTTCCAGGTTTTGGCAACTATGAATAAAGCTGCTTTAAACATTGACATAATTTTGCATCTACAAACTTTGTATGAGCATAAGTTTTCATTTCTCTTATGTAAAGTCATATGAGTGGGAATACTAAGTCATACAAACTGTTTTCCTAAGTGGTGTACCATTTAGCATTCCTACCAGCATTGTATAAGGATTTCAGTTGCTCCACATCTTTGTCAGTAGTTGCTATGATCAGTCATATTTTTTATACCTTTATTTTATTTATTTGTTTTTATGTGGTGCTGAGGATCAAACCCAGCATCTTGCATGTGCTAGGCGAGTACTCTAGTGCTGAGCCACAACCCCAACCCTGATTAGTCATTCTTTTTTTTTGGTACCAGGAATTGAACTCTCAGAGGCACTTGACCACTGGACCACATCCCCAGCCCTTTTTTTGTATTTTATTTAGAGACAGGGTCTCACTGTGTTGCTAAGTGCCTCAGCCTCCCAAATGCTGGGATTACAGGCATGCGCCATCGCGCGAGGCTCCTAATCAGTCATTTTTTTAATAAAATATTTATTTTTTTAGTTGTAGTTGGACACAATACCTTTATTTTATTTGTTTATTTTTATGTGGTGCTGAGGATTGAGCTCAGGTCTTCGCATGTGCTACGCAAGCACTCTACCGCTGAGCCACAACCCTAGCCCCTAACTGGTCATTTTTAATCATTAATTTTGGTGTATAGAGATATCTCACTGTGCTTTTTATTTACTTAAAAACATTTTTTGTAGTTATAGATGGACAGAATGCCTTTATTTTATTTATTTATTTAAATATTTTTTAGTTGTCTATGGTCCTTTATTTTATTTATTTTATGTGGTGCTGAGAATCAAACCCAGTGCCTCACACATACTAGGCAAGCACTCCACCACTGAGCCAGAACCTCAGCCCCTATCTTATTTATTTTTATGTGGTGCCAAGGATTGAACCCAGTACCTCACACATGCTAGGCAAGAGCTCTTCAACTGAGCTACAGCCCCAACCCTTCATTGTGCTTTTAATTTGCTGTTTCCCTAATGGCTCATGATGTTGAGTATGTTTATATGTGCTTATTCACCTTCATTTATAGCATGATGAAGTGTCTGTTCAAATCTTTTGCCCATTTATTTATTTTTATTTTTTATTTTTTGTGGTACCGGGGATTGAACTCAGGGGCACGGGTCACATCCCCAGCCCTTTTTTTTGTATTTTATTTAGAGACAGGGTCTCACTGAGTTGCTAAGTGCCTTGCCATTGCTGAGGCTGGCTTTGAACTCGCGATCCTCCTGCCTCAGCCTCCCAAAGTGCTGGGATTACAGGCGTGCGCCACCGCGCCCGGCCTTGCCCATTTATTTATTGGGTTTGAGTTTTTGTGTTCTTGAGTTGTGAGAGTTCTCTGACTATTCTGGATACAAATTCTTTCCCAGAGAACATGATTTGCAAATGCTTTCTCTCAAGCTTATTTTTTCAAAGGTTTCACAAGGAATTTACAAATAGTTCTCATTATAAAAGATTCAAATAACACAAAAGGAGTTAGAGTAAAAAGCACAAGTTCTCTTTTACTTTCTGCCATCTCTAGCTTTCTTTTTGGAGACAACCACTGTTGATAGTTTGTTGAGGATCTTTCCAATTCTTTTTATAGTACCCTAAGTACTATTATGTGTTTTTAAATTAATTTTATTACTTTTTAGTCAGTAAGTTGTATTTCAAAGAATGTCTGTTTTCCTTTTCAGCCCAGTTGTATGTAGAATCATTGCTATTCTCTTAAAATAGTGAGTTTTGATGTCTTATGTCATATTCTAGAAAGCCATGATTTGGGGAAGAATTCTAGTAGATCAGGATAAATTCTGAGTGGACTAAATTTAAATAGGTCTTTTTAGATTTGCTAAAAATTGCTGTGATTAGTTGAAATGATTTTGTAATGTGTTCATTTTCTTTAAAAAAGTAGTGGGTTGCTTTGTTAAAAAGTCTAGTTTGGCAAAGAATGGTATTACTAACATTAAAGTTCTGATTCATTCCCACATTTTAGTTTGTTCATTTTATCTTTGATTCTTTTGCACTGTTTGAAATACTTAGCCTAGAATTGGCACTTAGTTCTCATTTTTATTTTTAGCTTGAATTTGGAGCCTTTTAAAACTGTAACTGTGAGAACTCTTTTGCAAAATGAGCTTCACTCAGATAAGTTGTTTTTATCTTTCCATAGGTATGAATCCTAGGATTCAGAATAAGGATTCTCTAGAGGACAATGTTTCTACCTCTCCAGACCCAAGTAAGAGGGGCAACTGCTAGCAAGAGGCAGATGCTAGGGTATATGGAATGTTCAGAGCATGAGGAAGCATGAAAAAGCCCTGTGAGAAGAGAATGGTCTAGAAGTCCACACACTGTGGGGTATAGGAAAGCAATAAGTGAGGGAGGTTGGTTTGGTTTCTCTGATGTGAAGTTAGAGAGATGTGGCCCAAGACCTGTTCCAGAATGTAATTCGGTGCACATGGAAAAGGTAACAGATTTACTCACAGGGCTCTTGTGCCAGTCTAGATCTGGCATTAGCCCTTAAATGCCTAATGAAGGCTCTAGAAAAAAATTGCATTACTGAAATGCCTTACACATCTGTAGTTGATGATATTCGACTAGTTTGTACTCATTTTGGCCATCCTTGTTAATTTAAATAGATGTCCAGTAAGAGAACATCTTACAGTCACAAAATAGCAGGCAAAAAAAAATTCTGCCACCTGATAAACTTTATTTTGCTTAACTATGACCAATGGATATACATCAATGAGTCTTTTTGTCCACACTTTTGATTACTTAATCCTTTTATTACTTCTTTAGGTCCTGATTTGTCATTTTTAATGACTCTATGAAGCACATTACATATGTTGGTTAGAATAATCATTTCTGATGTGTGACCATTTGGATGGTTTCCAATTTTTTTAGTGATGGCATAGTGAAGATATAGCAAATGGCAGTGGGTGTATTTTTTTTCTTTCAGTTTATATCCTTGGAATAAATTCCCCAAAGTATGATTGGCAGATTGATTATTTTCTAGAAAGCTGCTAGCCATGAATAGATGATCTTATTTCTCTTTATAGAGCCCAGCACTGGATTTCATTAACTAATTATTTCTGGGGTAGACCTCCTCAGAGGGCTTCTTTTAGGACCAGAATGTACTGGGGTTATACAAGAGGCCATAGTTTTTCTCCCAGGAAAGAACATCATTAAACTAAGAATCAGAAGCCTTTTTCATTTTGAGATTTAGGACCAGGCATTTTCGTGTATTTTGGTGTGTGCCCAGCTGAAAGCATTTCTATAGGTTTTTTACAACCCCAAGGGTCAGTAGGTGATGAGGGCCAGCATGACCTACAAGGGCAAAAAGATGTAGCTGACTTTTATTCCTGGCTTCCCCACCATGACTTTGATCAGATCTCTCTATTCTCCTGGATCTATCTAGGAAGTAGGAATAAGTTTATCTTCTTGTCTACCATGGGGGAAAGTGTGGTGATTACTTTGGCTATTCTGTTCTGTGTTTTGAATTGCTGAAGTATTAATGAGGTAATAAGACCTGCATAGACCATGAAGGTAATCCTAAGATAATTTAATCATTTCCCCCACTTTAGTGGTGCTGCATGGAGCATCTCCTCACTGTGATTTAGCACACAAGTCTTCCTCATCCATGTGAGGGTGATGTGAGGGCAGATGAGGCAACCATGTCATTAGCTGAAATCACTGTACAAATATGAGTTGTGAATAGCCCACTCAAGACCCAGAGGCAAAGGCGCAAAATATTTTTCTTCCATACTGCTTGTCTTGTAGAGACTTTGAAAATAATATTTACTTAAAGAGATGTTACTTAAAGATGAAGACAGGTGTGGTGGCTTAATCCCATTGGCTTGGGAAACTGAGGCAGGAGGATTGCAAGTTCAAAGTTAGCCTTGGCAATTTAGTGAGGCACTTAGCAACTCAGTGAGACCCTGTCTCTAAATAAAATACAAAAAAGGGTTGGGGATGTGGCCCAGTGGTCAGTGGCCCTGAGTTCAATCCCCGGTACCTCTCCCCGCAAAAAAAGATAGCAGCCTGTATTAATCTGGTCTTTTTTACTATAATGAAATACCTGAGGTAGAATAACTTTTTTTTTTTTTTTTTTTTGTTTAAATAAAGAAAAGAGGTTTATTTAGCTTACAGTTTGTGAAGCTGAAATTCTAAGCTGCATTATCAGTTTGGCTGAGAGCCCCTCAGATGTATCACATGATGGTGAATGGCTAACAATGAGAAATCATGTAATAGGGAAAGATCATGTGAAAAGATAGGAATCCAGAGTGTGGGGAGCGGCTGGAAGAACCAAGAACTATTCAAACACTATCTCAAGGTCCCATCAGAGCTACCCTGATCCTTCCCCAAGGGTATGCTCCTAATCACCTCCTTTGGGCTTCACCTCTTAAATGTTTTACACTTCTCTTCACCATACACTGGGACCAGCCATCCAAAACAAATCCTTGGGGAACAAACCACATCCAAACCGAAGCACTGCTTAATTACTTTCACTCAGTGATTCTCAAATTTATAGCCCTATGTGCAGACATTTCTAGGTTTCACCACTAGAGGGGGCCATCGGCATCTAGTGAATAGAGTCCAGTTATGCTCAACACTCTACAATGCTGAGGACAGCCCTCCACAGCCCAGAATTAGCTGTTTGAAGTGTCAATAGTTTCCAAAATTGAGAAACCTTTCTTTAACTGAAGAGCAGACAATTCCAGACAGACCCATGTGGTTGGGCCGACCCTGCTTATTGCAGCTTTTATTTCTGGATTGTCTAACTCTGTCTCTTAAAGTTCCAGCCTCAAAACTTTCCCAGACATCCTCCTTTATTTTTTTCTCCTGCCCTTTTGGATCTTTTGCAGTTCTCAAAAGTATAATGTATTTCTGTGACTGTATGCTATTTTGCTTTCAAATCAGGCTGAGCTCTTTTCCTTTCCCACTTAGCCACTCTGCAGTCCTCCAGAGAGGCTCCAGCCTGAGCCTCTCATCTGCTCTCAGAAAGTTGATTTGCTTGGATATGTAATCCTGCCTGCCCTGTAGTAACCTCACTGGTATTGTGGCTGTAGCTCATGTTCAGCAGAAAATATACTATATCAGCTGCAAATCCCACTTGCATGATGGGATTGGAGAAGCATGTGCACTGCATTGTCTAACAAAGTCTGTTTCTCTCTTTTCTCTTTCTCCCTCCCCCACCCCGTTCCTCTTTTCCTTCCCTATCCTGGCAATTTTATTACCTTTTACCATGCACTGTTTTCCCACCCTTGTTCTCGCTTGCCCCCATATCCCAAACCTGCCATGGTGACCACACATACCTTTTTACCCTGTTATGCGAGGCAGTTCTGACACTGTCTGCTCCCCCTGTAGTGCCAGGCTTCTGTTGCACAGTTGGAGTGGACTGGAAGTCTCTCACTACTCCGGCATGCCTCCCCCTCACCACCGACTACTTCCCTGACCGCCAGGGCCTGCAGAATGACTACACGGAAGGCTGCTATGATCTCCTGCCAGAAGCAGACATGGACAGGTTGGTGTCAGAAAAAGGTATTCAATGTCCTTGGAGTGTAACTGAGTGACTCAGTGGTAGGGTGCTTGCCTAGCACACAAAAGGTCCTGGGTTCAGTGTTTAGCATGATTAAAAAAAAAAAAAAAAAAAGCTCAGCTTTGTTTATGAGGGTTCTGATTATGTACAAACAAATGTGTCATAACACTGAACTTTTAAATCTGTATCCTTTTACATTTGGGAAATTTTGTGATGCCAGAACTGTTCATTTCTTTCAAGTTCTGTTGACATTAACAATTTCTCCTCTTTGATGTCATATTTTCTGTTACAGTTATTTTGGGCACACTAAATCTGTTCCTCTTTTCTAATATTACTCATTTGGGCATTGATTATTGCCTTTTTTTTCCCATGCCTTTGAACTGATCATTTCTCCCAAGACTGGCTTACAAGTTGATAATTTTATGAAATGCCATATAATGATTGGGATAAAGGAAAGGAGATCACACTATGAACTCTCAAGCATCACTGCCCAAGGCCAAGCACATATGTGTATAATCATTTTTTTTTTCAGGAGGGATGAGGATGGTGTGCAGATGACAGCCCAGCAGGTGTTTGAAGAGTTCATTTGCCAGCGCCTCATGCAGGGTTACCAAATCATAGTGCAGCCCAAGGCACAGAAACCCAACCCTGCTGTCCCACCCCCATTGAGTAGTAGCCCACTCTATAGTCGAGGTGAGTGCTCTCCTTATATTTTTTCTTTTCAACTAAGTTTGTAGGAGTAGTTTTTCATGATGGTAGGGAACAAATAAATTTAGGAATCATTTTCAGCACAAAATTTTTCTTTGTCAGTTTTACTTTGAGTAATAAAGTTACATTAGGTACAAATTTATCTTAAACATTTTCTTTATACTCTACTTTGAATGAAGAAGATATGATCAAGTTAAGGAGTGATATCACCTAGCTTGGAGAATACCAAGGAATAGCAGGCAACTGATCTAATATTGAGGCGTCAAAGTATATAGTGAATTTCCTAAACCCAGAAATGGATATTTATAGAACCATACATGTCACACTGCATCTTCTGAGATGCTACTAAACCTGAAGTTTACACCTGTTCTTTTTTCCTATCTTGGGTTCTTTCTTCTGTTCTTTATTATTGAAGCTTAGTGACTTGAAGCAAGAATGGATCATTCCTGACAGAGGCTAAGAAGTGACAAAGAATTTGTAACACTAATTGAATAAGGGTCAGACTGTGGAGCTCTTCTAATCTAAGTCTAGCTGAGGGAATTAAGTATGGGTGTTTGGAATCATAAAGCAGTAATCACTTTCTGAAACAATGGTGACGTTTCTTAGTTTCTTGCTTCTTTGCTGTTATTAATTAAATCTCCATTCCCCTAACTACCCAGTGTCCAGCATCAGATCTCTAGCCAGAGGAGCTCCATTGATGCTCCTCTGGCTAGAGAATCCAGAAATATGGAACTGTTATTGGGGCTTAGTGGTCACCCAATTCAAGCTCTGCTGTTTGTAGATGAAGCTTTGGACTCCCTCTGGATTTTATGTGAAAGCTCCTTGTGACATTTATTGCATGTTTTTCTATTCTTTTTTTTTTTTTTTGTGGTTACCAGGGATTGAACTCAGGGGCATTCGACCACTGGGCCACATCCCCAGCCTGTTTTTGTATTTTATTTAGAGACAGGTTCCCACTGAGTTGCTAAGTGCCTCGCCATTGCTGAGGCTGGCTTTGAACTCGCGATCCTCCTGCCTCAGCCTCCCAAAGTGCTGGGATTACAGGTGTGCGCCAGCGCGCCCGGGCTGTTTTTTTCTATTCTTATTCCTATTGAATATTAACATTTTTGAGTGCCAAGACTATTTTGGATTCATCTTTTTTATCCTCTACACTGGAAATGACAGTGCCTGGACTACAGCTGTGTGAGTCAGTAAATATATGAATTCATTCATTCATTTATTCATTCAACAGTATCTTTGAAGCTTCTACTCAGATGGGGGTTTTATAACCCAATGGGGAAAAATAACATTAGTCAAACTCTGAAAAAACTATATATTATTATAAGCAAGGGGCCTTTGAGACTGTCTAATTGGAGCCTGATCGGGTCTGGAGGGTCAGGGATAGCTTTAAGGAGATAATGTTTGAGTTTAGACCTGATGTAGTGCGGGGGTTATTAGGAGAAGTAGCTTGGGAGTGGAAGGTAAGAGTGAAGGGAAGAACATGCCAGGCAGAGGGATTGATATGTGCAAAGGGCCAGCAGAAGAAGGCACCAAAAAGAAGGCTGGTGTGATGGAGTACAGGGAATGAACTGGAGGTGCAGCCAGAGGTGTCAGGATATTCAGGCCTCACAGGACTCTGGGAAGGATTTGTTCTCTAACCCATGAACAGTGAATTCACCTGTGTTATTGGCCCCATCTAGGATGTCTACTTTCTGCTCTCTCAAATAGCTGGTTGATGTCCCTCAGCGATCTGCAATTCTCTTGTATTTAGTGCTGATCCTGGCTGATTCATGGCTAGTTGATCAGAAGCTACTTGGCCTGGCTATACCCTGTCTGGTTATTTTTCTCCTTTGATAAATCTAATCTCTCTTATTTCTATATAACAGAAATGGTACCATTTTTATTATAATTACTGGAAACATTGCCATCATAATGCTTGTACTGCTCACTTGCCACAGGTTTATTGATTACCAGAAGTGAGCCATGCTCTGTTCCAGTAGAGAATAGAACAGCATTTACCTTGCCCTTGAAGATTTGAGTCTACTGGGGGAGACAGGCATTAAACTAATAAGCCACAAGTATACATTTAATCATAGGTTAAAGAGAGCTGTGCAGGATAAAAACAGGTATAACTGGGGTGCACCTAATTTAGAATGAGATATCAGGGTACCCTAATAGGTGCTCATGAAACTTAACCCCATGACACTTTTTTCCTGACAGCCCACAGGGTGTTTGTAGCATGAGTGCAGGAATTCCTGGAACTTTTATATTAAAAGTATTTAAATTTGAGTTAAATTAAATGAAGTTATTTATTTGAGATGGGGTCTCACATGTTGCCCCGGCTGGCTTTGAACTCCTGTGCTCAGGTGATCCTCCTGTGTCAGCCTCCCAAGTAGCTGTGACTACATGTGTGCAGTGCTCCTTCTGGCTCCTTGCGTCTTTTTTTTAATACCTTTATTTTAGTTATGTGGTACTGAGGATTGAACCCAGATCCTCACACATGCGAAACGAGAACTATACCACTGAGCCATAGCCTAAAGCCCCTCCTTGCATCTTTTATAAAAGAATGTGAGAGCTGGGCATGGTGACCCATGCCTACAATCCCAGTGACTTGGGAGGCTGAGGCAGGAGGATTGCAGGTTGAAGTCAGCCTTGGCAACTTAGGGAGATCCTGTCTCAAAATAAAAATTAAAAAAAGGGCTGGCAGTATAGCTCAGTGTTCAATCCCTAGTACATTAAAAAAAAAAAAAAAAACCCTCAAAAGAAGAAAAAAGATGTGAGACACACACACTTATGTAGCTACCTACAGGCATTTTTTTCAGACTGCTGATGGGGTCTCAGCTTTCTGGAGAAAGTAGCTTTTTTTTTTTTTTTTTTTGTGGTACCAGGGATTGAACTCAGGGGTACTCACCCACTGGGCCATATCCCCAGCCCTTTTTTGTATTTTATTTGGAGACAGGGTCTCACTGAGTTGCTAAGTGCCTCACCATTGCTGAGGCTGGCTTTGAACTCACGATCCTCCTGCCTCAGCCTCCCAAAGTGCTGGAATTACAGGCGTGCGCCACCGTGCCCGGCGAGAAAGTAGCTTTTGGTGGTGACTTTAAATGTTTCATAGAATTTTAATGGTGGCCCAGGATGAGAAGGCAGCATAAGCAGTATGAAAGATGTTTGGAGGAGGAAAGTTGCAGCAAGTAAATAAATGGTCCTAAAGCTTGGAGTAGTGGAAATGAAAGTGGGTAAACTGGGGCTGGGGATGTGGCTCAGCGGTATAACGCTTGCCTGGCACGTGCGCAGCCCGGGTTCGATCCTCAGCACCACGTAAAAATAAAAACGCATTGTGTACAACTAAAGCAAATAAATAAATATTGGAAAAAAAAAAAAAAAAAAGAAAGTGGGTAAACTGGGTTGCCTGCCCCACTGGGGTGAAGATTTCAGATGCCAGGGCATATCCTATGTGCTTAGGTGGAATGTAGTTCCATTTTGCTTCTACAGCCATCTCTTAGCCTGTTAACATTATTCCAGAACTTTCTCCTTAGAGAATGAGCCATCAGCTCAGCATCCAATGTTAGGTGCTTTTAATACTGTGAGCTTCTAATCTGCTGCTGGTTGGTTTGGTAACAGAAAAATCTGCCAACTTCTGGACCTTTTTTTTTTTTTAAACCAAGAATTGCCTTTTTCCATAAATCTCCCCCTTCAGTGAAAGCATAGCTTTTTCTCTTTCTCCTTTTCTGCATTTGTATGGATGAAAAGCAATTGCTTGTTGTAGGAATGAATCTCAGCAAATTGGAGGAAGTCTTTTTATTTTTCCTATTAGGCCTTGTGTCCCGAAACCGCACTGAGGAGGAGGACCAGTATTGGTTGAGTATGGGCAGAACTTTCCACAAAGTGACACTGAAGGACAAGATGATCACAGTAACGCGATACCTTCCCAAGTGAGTTCTTGGGTATTTAAAGTCTTTAGCTACTGTCCTGGATTATGTGTGCTTGCTAATTGTGTATAGTTCTTTGTTCAAACAAAGGAAGTTGAGTGATTAGTCTTTTCTTTGTTTTAAAATAACAGAGATGATTTTAAGGTTATAGCTTATCTACTTCCAAATTTGATTCAGCTTATGTTTAGCATGATTGCTATTGAACCAATTAAAAATAAGGAATGTGAGGGAGCTGGGGATATAGCTCAGTTGGTAGAGTGCTTGGCTTGCATGCACAAAGCCCTGGGTTCAATCCCTAGCACCGCAAAACAAACAAACAAACAAACAAACAAACAAAAAAAAAACAAAAAAGAATGTGAGGAGAGAAGAATGAAAAATTTAAGATCTGGGAAATTTCCATAAAAGTCCCTTGGGATGAGATGAGTTGGTTGCTGTATTTGAGGACTGGTTGCCAAGAATAGTGCTAATAAGTGTCTAATAAGTGCATTAGACAGAAAAGAGAAAGCAGAATTGGGAACAATGATCTTTTGAATCTGTAGGCATGCCCTTTATTTTTCAGGTATCCTTATGAATCTGCCCAGATCCACTATACCTACAGCCTATGCCCTTCACACTCAGACTCAGAGTTTGTCTCCTGTTGGGTGGAATTCTCTCATGAGCGGCTAGAGGAGTACAAGTGGAATTACTTAGATCAGTATATTTGTTCTGCGGGCTCCGAGGATTTCAGGTCTGAGAGTGTCTTTTCATCTTTGCTGCTTGGGTGTATGCATATTTTAATGTTTCTTTTTTTCTGATGACAAAATGATATCTGTTATGTCTTTCAGAAAAAAATGGAAGAATAAAAGCACATCTGCATGGGTTAAAAATAGTTATGAGGGCTGGGGTTGTGGCTCAGCAGTAGAGCGCTTGCCTAGCACATGCGCGGCCTGGGTTCTATCCTTAGCACCACGTAAACAAACGCATTGCATTGTGTACAACTATAACAAATAAATAAATATTTAAAAAATAGTTATGAGGTGGGATAGGTGATGGTTACACAACAGTGTGGGTGTAACTGTCATTGACTTATATACTCAGAATTGGTTGAAGTGGTACATTTTGTCATGTATAGTTTACTCCAATAAAAAAACAAACAAACAATACTGGTGGTTGGGGATATAGCTCAGTTGGCAGAGTGCTTGCCTCGCATGCACAAGGCCCTGGGTTCAATCCCCAGCACCACAAAAAGAAAAAACTGAATTCAGTGTTGATGTGTCCTTTGGTGCAAGTGTCACTGCAGATCATTTCTTAACATTTTCTTGACTACCTGGCCGGTAGCTTTGTACTTTTATGTATAATTTATGATAATGATGATGCAAAACTGCAACTTTTTTGGGCCTGGGTGCACATAAACTTTTGACTTCTTTGGGATTAAAGTAATACTGAGTTTTGTAGTCTTCCTTTTGAGCTTGTGTCTGAAATGAAGCCATGCGCTGTATCATCAGATGATAGCACGCTCGTGGGTAGATGGACCCTTACACACCGATCAGAGAGAGTTCACTGGGAGCACTCTGAGTGTCTAATTTTTCTTCCCACTACTTGTGTTTTCCTTGATCCTCTGTAGCTTAATTGAGTCTCTGAAGTTCTGGAGGACCCGCTTCCTGCTTCTACCAGCCTGTGTCACTGCCACCAAGCGCATCACAGAGGGGGAAGTCCACTGTGACATCTATGGGGATAGACCCCGTGCTGATGAGGATGAGTGGCAGCTCCTGGATGGATTTATCCGCTTTGTGGAGGGCTTGAACCGGATCCGCAGGCGGCATCGCTCAGATCGCATGATTCGGGTGAGGGCTCCTGGGGTTCCTTAGGGACTGTACCTGGTGTGGTATACAAGATCTGTCACCTTCTTTCTCTCAGGGACCTCCCATTGGCTAGTTTTTTATTTTTATTTTTTAACCTCATAGCTGCCCAGTGTTTATTTTAAATCCCAGACTGTGTTGTTATCCATTGTAGGGTGAAGAAAGGGGGTTATAAGGTACAGACAATGATTGGGCAATGTCCCATGACTTGAGCTGTTCTCTGAGGACACAGAGCCTTTATCTGCTCCCCAAGTGGCCCAGTGTTGAACACAGTTGCCTGTGTGATGTGATGATGAGTACAGACTTTTAGGACGTTGACAGAAACAGTCTTTTCTTACTCTTTTTATATCAAAGAGATTTCAGGACCCTTATTCCTTCATTTCAATCACATACTGCTACCCAATGGGAAAACTGAGGCTACTGTTATGGGATATGTCTGAGGGCACTTTGCCAATAAGGGGCAGATCTAGTAGGATTCAGCTGTTGTGTTTTGTTTAAATTAACATGCAATATAATTAACCTGGCTCTGTGTGTGTGAGGGGGGGGCATGCACACTTGCATGCAATCTGTGAATTTTAAGAAATGTATAGATTCAGGCAGCCATCACCATGATCAGTTACAAAATAATTTCATCACTTAAAAAATGCTCCATTATGCTACCCTTTTTAGTCATATTCTGCCTCCCTGTCCCCTAGCAACCACTGGCCTGTTGACCATCATGAGTCTTTTATCTTTTCCAAATATCACAAAATGGAATCATACAATATGAAACCTTTTTTTTTTTTGGTACCAGGGATTTAACTCAGGGGCACTCGACCACTGGGCCACATCCCCATCCCTTTTTTTTTGTATTTTATTAGAGACAGGGTCTCACTGAGTTGCTAAGTGCCTCACCATTGCTGAGGCTGGCTTTGAACTCGCGATCCTCCTGCCTCAGCCTCCCAAAGTGCTGGGATTACAGACAATATGAAACCTTTCGAGGCTGCCTTCTTTCACTTAGCATTATGCTTTGGGATTCATCCAAATTGTTCTGAGAATCAGTAGTTCATTCTTTTTAATTGCCTGGTAGTGTTCCATTATCATGTTTTTAGTTCTATTTTTTTAACCAAAAACAAAAGTTCTTTAATCTTCCTCCCACATCAGCTGCTTTTTTTATGCAGCCTCACTTATGACTATGAACATTTTTAGGAGATCTTCTATAATGGGAAGAGCTTTAGTTTTGAATTGAGGCAGTTAGAGTTTGAATTTCAGCTCCAGTGCGATTTGGAATAAATTATTTAACCTCTCTGAGCCTCAGTTTCTTTTGTCATTTCCAAAAACACGAAGAACCAGTATTCCTCTACTGTGTTAATTTAGTTCCCAGAGCTTGAAGATGAAGAAGCCTATGCTGGTGTGTGAGTGGTGTCTATTGCAAAAGCCCACTTGAGCTTCACCTCCTCTTTTCTGCTTTAGAAAGGGACCACCATGAAAGGCTTGCAGATAACTGGGCCCATTTCCACACACTCTCTTGAGTCTACAGGCCCTACTGCTGGGAAGAAAACCTCAGCTCTGTCCGCCCTGCTAGAGATGGAGGCCAGTCAGAAGTAAGTGCCTGGTTCAAGAGGGAGCTGCCCAACCCTGCAGACCCCAAGGGTTTTCAGTGCTCCACTCCTCTGTGTGGGGTAAAATAAGATTTGCATTGGTAAGGAGCTTGTAGTTAAGAAGATAAAGTTTACATGAAAGGAAATCAAGGCTAATACCTGGTAAGTGTTGAATAATATGAAATAGGCCAGCAATTATAAACTTTTAGTCTGGGGCTTACTTTGAACTTCAGACATATTTAGTTTGTCCCACAGAACATTTTTATGTATTTATATTTTTGATAAACTTTGCTATGTTTTCCAGTCTAGTTTTGAATTCTTGGGCTCAAGTGATCTTCATGCCTCAGCCTCCTGAGTAGCTAGGCATGTACCACTACATTCAGTTCACAAAGCATTTTATTTTAAAACTTTTTAAGTCTTTGGTACTGGGGGTTGATCCCAGGGATGCTCTACCACTGAGCAATATCCCTAGCCCTTTTTATTTTTTATTTTGAGACAGGGTCTCCCTAAGTTGTTTAGGGCCCCAGTAAATTGCTGAAGCTGGCCTTGAACTTGCAATCCTCCTGCCTCAGCCTCTTGAGATACTGGGATTGTAGGTATGTGCTATTGCACCCAGCTCACAAAGCATTTTAAGAATACTTTATCCAAGGGCTGGGACTGTAGTTTAGTGTCAGAGCGCTTGCCTAGCATGCATGAGGCACTGGGTTTGATCCTCAGCATCACATAAAAATAAACAAATAAAATAAAGGCATTCTGTCCATCTACAACTACAAAAAAAAAAAAAAAAAAAACTTAAAAAAAAAAAAGAGAATACTTCAACTCCCCCCCCCACAAAAATGAGTACTTCATTCAAAATATGAAAAATATATGTAATATGATCCATGATTCTATTATACAGCATAAAAATTATGTAGTGTGGATAATATAATTTTAAAGTTATAGATATTATATATAGTCAGCTTTCCTTTTTTATTATTATTATTTTTTTGGGATAGAGTCTTACTACATCGCTCAGACTGGTTTCAAACTCACCTCCTTCTTCAGTGTCCTTTGCTTTAAGTAGACTACATTTGTAGCCTGCCACATTGGCTGCACTTTAGAAGGGGCACATGCCTCTGGTTCTCACTCTGGTCTTATATTTGTCTTGTATCCTCAGTTATTAGGAATTTGGGAATGCTACTACATTTGGCAGGACACCAGCTGGACCATACCTTGCTTGGGAGGGCAGGGAGAATGTTCCAGGAGGTGGGATTTAATTTGGTCATGCAGGCATCAAAGCATTTACATCGAGGGGAGGTGGGACTTATAGGGGGAGAAAGAAAAAGACAACATTGCCGTGCATAGGTAGAAATTGCTTGAGCAGCTTTCTCATCCTCCCAGTAAGGTCAGATTCTTTTTTTTTTTTTTTCTTTTGGTACCAGGGAATGAACTCAGGGGCACTTAATCACTGAACCACATCCCCATCCCAAGATCAGGTTCTTGACTCTGTGCTTGCTTGCATCCTGGCCCTATGTTCATTAGAGCACTTGTCAGTATTCTTCTGAGCGCCTCAGAAATCTGTTTAGTCTTCTTCCTTCTAGCGTGACTACTTTGAGGGTAAAGGGTGTGAGTCTGCCCAGGACATAGTAGGTATGCAGTGGATATTTGTGGAATAATGGAGAATAGGATGCTGATCATATCTAGTCTGTATCTTTGGTAGAAGTGGTTTCTTCCGACATAAGCAGGTGGGTGCCAGGAGACAGAGGCTAGATGGAAGGTGATGATGAAATGGAAAGGATGGGATATGCAGGAGAGGAGAGGAACCCAGTAGGTTGCCCAGAAGATGGCAATGAGAGAAGGAAAGTGAGTAGGTTGGGCTTATTACTGATAGCTCTGGGTCTTCTTTCAAAAATCTCTATCTTACCCAGGAAAGGCCCTAGAACTTTGCTTGGCAGCTTCTCCCTATAACTAATCATAGACTTTTCCCACTGAAAAAGAGAATAAGAACAGTATGTTATTTGAAAGGGTGTAAAGATGGAGGGTGTAAAACTAGGGGTGAGGTATCTTATTTTTTCAGTGAGTCATCACTGAGTACACTCCAAGGGCCTCTTTCTGCTCAGACCGGGAGAAGAAGGCTCTCTTGGTAGTAGCATCCCTTCATGTGAAGGGTGAGATTCAGTTAACCCCATGGCAGGAGGCAGGACAAAGAGCTATGATGCTTATTCCTTGTCCCCAGATGATTGCTCCAGGGGGACATGCTGTGTTTTTTTAAGAAAGGACATAGAATAGAGAGAGCCAGACTTTTTTTTTTTTTTTTTGGTTATCGAGGATTGAACTCAGGAGCACTCGACCACTGGGCCACATCCCCAGCCCTTTTTTGTATTTTATTAGAGACAGGGTCTCACTGAGTGGCTAAGTGCCTCACCATTGCTGAGGCTGGCTTTGAACTTGCGATCCTCCTGATTACAGGCGTGCACCACCACGCCCGGCTCAGACTTTTTTATATAACATTTGTTCACAGAGCATTTTTTTTTTTTTTTTTTTTTTAGTTGTAGATGGACACAGTACCTCTATTTTATTTATTTATTTTTATGTGGTGCTAAGGATCGAACCAAGTATCTTACATTTACTAGGGGGAACACTATACTGCTTAAGCTACAACCCCAGCCCCACAGAGCATTTTTTTTTTGTGTTTTTTCTTTTTCTTCTGTTGCACCAAGCAGATTCAATGTATTTATTATTAATAACAGTGTTATAGCAGCATGCAAAACAGCTTTGAAATTTTTCATCTATATTCCTGTCATGTTACCATAATGTAACTATGTGTTTTTCCTTTTTTTAAAAAATATTTTTTTTAGTTGTAGATGGACACAATATCTTAATTTTATTTACTTATTTTTTTATGTGGTGCTGAGGATTGAACCCAGTGCCTTACGCATGCGAGGTAAGAGCTCTACCACTGAGCTACAACCCTAGCCCTCCTTTTTTTTTTTTTTAATGATACTGGAGATTGAACCCAGGGGTGCTCCACCACTGAAATACATTATCCCTAGCCATTTTTTTTTTTTTAAATATTATTTTTGAGACTGTCTTCTAAGTTGCCCAGGTCAGCCTCAAACTTGGGATCCTTCTGCTTCAGTCTTCTGAGTAGCTAGGATTGCAGGCATGTGCCACCATTCCTAGTTTGTCTTCATTTCTTCCAGTTCCTTTCAGTCTTTATCTGTAGGCACAGACATTTTGTCAGTCTCTCATGGAGGGCAGACTGATTAACAGCAGCTGAACCAGCTTAGGTAACACCTATTGGCTAGCAGTTTCCTCTATTTCTATTAGAATAGTATAGCTTGGTGACAGTCAAGTTGCGGGAGGGGGACACAGACAGATAGACACTTTAAACATATGGGATGTTCTTGTCCTATTCAGGGTGCCTCTTAAGTGTGCTTTTTTGTTGCTTCGGGTTCCATGCTGAAAGCAGACCAACCATGTGATATAACACACTGTCTACTTACTGAGGCATGTGGGCATCTCTGTACTTTGTCTTCCTGCTTCTGTGTAGGCGTTCTTTCTTCAGTTCATCCTTTCAGGCCCACCTGACATATGTGGCAATGTATGTGTGGAGGCTTGTCTGCTTGCCTTTTGTCAGAATACAGTGTGCCCTTGTATATCTTCTCATATGTTTACCTTGTTGCTCATCATTTTGTGGCAATTTCCTCCCTGAACTATTTGACAAGGAGCCTCTAAGATCGAGGATAGGGTCTTTCTGATGTCTGAATCTCTGGCCTAGTCTGTGGAAGGCAATTCAGTCAATGTAGATTGTTATATGTATAGACAGCGCATCTGGAGGAGTAATGAGAGTAACTGAGGATTCTTGCCACTGCTGTCGCCCTCAGGAAATACCAAAGAATGTCATGGTGTGTATTTGTGTATGTGGCTTAGGAAAACATGGCTGCATTGTGGTAGAAGGAGACAGACAGACATTGGGTATAATATCAGTGGATGAGGGAAAAAATGCATGTATTCTGCTATTCTCCTATACCTAAGAGTTACCAAGTTGGTATGGAAGTTTCCCTTTTAATATGTTCCAGCCAATAAAGAGAGAAGGAATGACAGAATATCATTATGTGTAGTCTCTAAAGAATTAATGAATCTAGCAAAGATCATCAGTAGCAGCTAATACCACCAGAGAGAGGCAGCCAGGCACTGTGGGCCTCCAGATAGAAGTGTACAGCTCCACTTGGGAAGCATTCTTGCTCAAAATTGGGTCTAACTCTGCCCAAACCTCTACGTATAACTTCCAGTTCTTAGGAAGTGCAGGGAACAGAGGAACATGTTAAAAAATAAAGAAATGAAATCAACACATTTAGGCTGTACATTTGCAGGACAGATGAGGTACTTTTCTTCAGTAAATGAGTTGCAAGAAGGGATTAAGAGGAGCTTATACCTTAAGAGAGGCTTAAGGGACATAACTAATTGTAAAGTAGGGCCCTTATTTAAATTAAAAATAATTGGGGCTGGGGTTGTGGCTCAGCGGTAGCGTGCTCGCCTCGCACGTGCGCGGCCCGGGTTCGAGCCTCAGCACCACGTAAACATAGATGCATTCCATTGTGTACAACTAAAGTAAATAAATAAATATTTTAAAAAAAAATAATTTTTTTGTAGTTGTAGATGGACAACATGCCTTTATTTTATTTGTTTATATTTATTTAGTGCTAAGGATCAGTGAACCCAGTGCCTCACAAGTGCTAGGCAAGTGCTCTGCCACTGAGCTACAGCCCCAGCCCCTGAATTTTGTTCTGAATCAAACAAACTGTTAAGGTTTTTTTTTTTTTTTTTTTTTTTTTTTTTTTAGATAGTTGGGGAATTTGATATTATAAAATTATAAAATATTTGAATTGTGGCTGTGTTTTTTTTTTTTTAAATTATTCCCTTTCAGAAACAATGCAATGTTTATGGCAAATAATACTATATGTGAGTTTTGCTTCAAATGATTTGGTGTGGGAAGGTAGGAGATATAGATGGAACAAAATTGGCTCTAATTGTATCATTTTGGTGGCTGGATATGTAAGGATTTCTTACATTCTTTACTTTTGCATATGTTTGAGTTTTGCTATAACAAAATATTCTAAAAGAGAGAGTGTATCTGGTTACTGTGGAGACAGATTTTAATTGTTGGTGTGAGATTACTTTGTGATTGGTAAACCAAATATCAGCATTTGGCCTGAGCCATGCGGTTCAGTAGTACAACTTTGCCTAGCATGAGTTAAGTCCTGGATTCTATCCTCAGGACCACACACAGAGAAAAAAATCAGAATTTTAAGATGAAAAGTGTTACAGATTGCATTCCTGGGGGAGCAGACCAATTGGAAATTTAGCATATAGGCTGCTTATTAAGGAGACTCCATGGGAGGGAGTGGGAAGAAACAAGAATGGGTATACTGATCTACAGCATCTTGGGTGACCCTGTCTGAACACCGGATCTGGCATAGCCTTCAGAGATTAGCTTGGTTGGGCTAACATCGTCAGGCTTTCACAAACACATACACATACATATCACACTCATGCTGTCTCACACACACTGATTGTTAATTGGCTGTTGGCTATGCCATCCTTGGGAGTGGGGAGCTCAGAGGATGCTGCTCTGCAGCTGGGGCTCTCCCTTAATGCACTGATTGCTGAGCTACTTGGGACAGTGCTCTCAGCTATTGAGGCAACAAGGCCATAGTGGAGGGATGTGGGTGGTGCCTCACAGTGTTTACTGCAACAATATAGTTGATATTCCACATCTGTGGGTGTTGTATTTGCGGATTCCACCTATCATGAATTGAAAACATTCTGAAAAAAGTTTGCATCTGTGGCCAAACATGTACAGACTTTATTTCTAGTTATTATTCTCCAAACAATACTGTGTAGCAACTATTTGTATATCATTTACTATGTCTTAGATATTATCAGTAATACAGAGATGGTTTAAAGTGTGTGGGGAAAGGTCTATGGTTTTATTTAAATACTGTGCTATTGTATGTAAGGGATTTGAGTATTCACAGGTTTTTGTGTCCACAGTGGGATACTAGAACATCTGAGCCCAGCAGATACCCATGTGAATTCTACATATTTCACAATAATAATGAAACATTTGAGACTGTAATATGAGCCTTCTGAATCTTACCTAATAAGAATACAGTGATATAGTAGAACAAAGTGACTTAAGCTAAGATAGGTCACAGTTAATCTTAGTATGGAAGAGGATTTTAAAATGAACATGAAGGTATATATTTGTGTACATCAGAACTGAAATAGGATGAAATGACATAAGGAAACCACATTTATTTTGTTCATAAGATAATGTCTATTAGATTTGGGTGCATATTTTGAGGGGAGATGGGTATTAAGCATGTTTGAAAGGATAACATAAATTCCTTCAAAATATATAGAGTTAACACATTTCCCCTCTTTTAATTTGTGTCATACATGAATGTATCCCTAATTTTCAAAATGTGCTTTTGCTGGTATGTTTAATTAAAAAAAAAAAAAAAAAAACCGTCCCAGAGGATTAAAAAAAAAAGTGATTAATTCCAGGAAGTAGGGACCAGTTAGGTGCCCTTTAAAAGTAATACATAAGCTTTTATTTAAGTCAATGTTTTGCTATATTGCCCTGGCTGGTCTCGAACTCTTGGGCTCAGGTGATATTCCTGCATAAGTCTTTGAGTAGCTGGGACTACAGGCATGCACCACCACACCCAGCCCAGAATGCTCTTTAAATTGTGCTGTTTTCTGATTTATTGTAGAGGACTGGTGACTGTTCAGGACAGTTTAATGAAATTAAGTGTACCAGGTAGGGCCTGAAGAAGAAATAAGGCAGAAGTGTGTGAGTGTGTTTTGAAGATACCAGTCACAGAGAAATCTTCATTTTGGCTAGTGTGGATCCTTCTTTTTGTTTTTTTAAAATATTTTTTAGTTGTTGATGGACCTTTATTTTATTTATGTGTATGTGGTGCTGAGAATCGAACCCAGTGCCTCAATATGCTAGGCAAGCGCTCTCCCACTGAGCCACAACTCCAGCCCATGTGGATCCTTCTTTACGCAAGCTGCAATCATGTGTTTTCGCTCCTTTTAGGTGCCTGGGAGAACAGCAGGCAGTTCTGCACAGTGGAAAAAGCTCTACCCAATCAGCTGAGAGCGGCAGTGTTGCCATGACTCCCACCTATGTGGACAGCCCACGAAAGGTAAAGGAAGCCATTCCAGTGGGGAACTGCCGAGTGCTTGGAGTGCTTGAAGAGACACAATGTGTAGGGTAGAATGGATAGCTCTTCCAATCTAGGATTGCATGTGCTAAAACTCTGGATGAATTCTACCCCACACTCTTTTAAGGTTCTGTTACTTTTACCATCTTTATTAACAAACTTTCTCATTCAAGTTGTAAGGAAGGTAAATTCTATTTAAGTGCAGTTCTAAAACAAAGTAAAACTGAACTCTATTGGTCCAGTCCTGAGATCTGACTTGAGCTTTGAAATTGGCCCACCTGGTTTTACTTCAGCATCATTGTTAGTTTTCCCAGACAGGAGTACAATGCTTCTGAAGAACCTTCTACAAGGCCTCGTTGTTCTTTAATAATGGAATTACTATCAGTTTTCTTAGATTCCTGAGAAATATAGTCAGAAGTAGTTTTTCCCAGACAGGAGTACAATGCTTCTGAAGAACCTTCTACAAGGTCTCATTGTTCTTTAATAATGGAATTACTATCAGTTTTCTTATATTCCTGAGAAATATAGTCAGAAGCATCCTGGAGAGAGTGGAACAAAAATAAAAGATTCCAAGACTTTAGGCCTCTATAGGAGTAGCAAGTGCAGTAGAAGTGCAGAAAACTCTATAGGTGAGGCTTTTTATCTTTTAAGATCGATAGGTTTGACTCTGTTATCTTCATTTCCCGAGAAATAATCTGAGATTATTCTGCTGTGGTAGGGTGAGCTGAATGTACCTTCTCTTATCTGGGAGATGAAAGAAATTTAGTGAATATGTTTTATCTTTCCGGGCTATCAATTTTATTTCCATGTCATAAAAGTTTTTTATGTCATTCAACATTTTTTAAAAGTACAATTTTTTCAGTACCAGGAATCAGGCACTACCACTGAGTTAAACCTCCAGCCTCAGCCGGGCGCGGTGGCGCACGCCTGTAATCCCAGCACTTTGGGAGGCTGAGGCAGGAGGATCGCGAGTTCAAAGCCAGCCTCAGCAATAGCGAGGCACTTAGCAACTCAGTGAGACCCTGTCTCTAAATAAAATACAAAAAAGGGCTGGGGATGTGGCCCAGTGGTCAAGTGCCCCTGAGTTCAATCCCTGGTATCACAAAAAAAAAAAAAAAAAAAAAAAAAAAAAAAAAAAAAAAAAAAAAAAAAAACCTCCAGCCTCAAAAGTATGATTTTTAAAAATTGCTATGGGCTGAGGTATAGCTTAGTGGTAGAGTATGTAGTTATGTAGTTAGTATGCACAAGGCCATGTGTTCGATTCCATAGCACCACACACAAAAAAACCATATAGTCAGGCATGGTGGTATATTGCCTATAATCCCAGCAACTTAGTGAGGCCCTAAGCATCTATTTCAAAATAAAAAATAAAAAGGGTTGGAGATGTGGCTCAATGTACCAGTTCAATGCCTGGTACAACAAAGAAAAAAAAGCTATATAATATTTAATCATAGAAATGTAACTTCATTTGGACATTTTAAAATTAGAATTATAGATGGTTTCTAATTTTAAGATAAGTTTTGTTAATTCTATAAATTATAATCTGTGGTACATCACAATGATAAATAATGTTACAATGATCTTTCTCTGATTATTTCCTTTGCATAAGTTACTAGAATTGTATTTCTTACATTACTCAGATAGAGGGATTAAAATATGAGACAAGTGGGCTGGGGTTGTAGCTTAGTGGTAGAGCACTTGCCTTACATTTGTGAGGCACTTATATTAAAAAAAGTGAGACAAAAATGCCATCTGAAGCTCTAGGCAAGTTATAGTCTGTATGGACCAGTGGCCAGCAAATCTAAATATATACATTAGGCTTTTGGGGCCTATTATATAGGTACTTCCATAACCATTTAATATTGTAAAAGCAGTTTATCTCTCTCAGACTGTAAAAAGACAGTGATTGGCCAGATTTGGACTACAAGCTATAGTTCGCTGACCCCTGCTCTAGGGAGTAACTTTAGGTTCCAAGGAGAATTGGTGTGAAAAGAATGTTCGGTAGGCTAAGAAAAAGTTTTTTCACCTATTCTCTTGTGTACATGAATCTTAGCATCATCAGCACCTCTGCTGATATATGTACTGGCAGAGAAGGGTCAGGAATGGAATAATGAGGTACAGAAGTCCCTTGTGTGCTGCCCACTAGCTTTTTTTTTTTTTTTTTTTTTTTTTTAACATTTGTTTATTATCATCTTTAAGGATTTTAAACAGTGCCAAGGATAAGAGAGAAATTATAGAATCACAAACATTAAGATTAAAATACACCAAACACCAAATGACTAGGTTGCTATTTTTTTTTCCCCACAAACATTCCATTTATTCATTGATTATAGTAGAACAACATCTTAATACACAGAATTCACAGAATTCAACCAAAGTGTATTTTGCTAACATGGGATTAATGAATTTCAACAACAGATGGCTACACAACATTGTAAGAGAATTTTCTTAGCCGGGCGTGTAATAGACAAGGCTGAGAGAGATCACCTCTTACAATGGAGGCACTTAGCAACTCAGTGAGACACAGATGGCTACAGTACAACATTGTAAGAGAATTTTTCTTCTCTGGGGGGCTCTCCTTTATGATATTACATGAATCTTTCCTTCAAATTTCAAAAATACATCATGGTAATTGATACCTATTATTATTTGTGAATAGCCAAACATTAAAAATGAGCACTGCACTGTGCAGGCCTGCCTATATATATATGGGTATATCTATGTGTGTTACTAAGCATCTAAGAGTTCCTTAAGCCTACTCAAACTTACAAAGAATGCATACAAAATTTTAAGTATACATCTTAAAAATCAATCACAAATAAAGTAAAATATGCCACAGAGCCTAGAAAACAGCTACAAATATGCTTTTGGTGAATTAATAAATAATAAACCATTAATCCATATGGCACCAGATGACACAGAAACACAAAAAATTGCAAAGAAAGAAAGGTCTTATTGTTAATATCTGTACTTAACTTTAATGATAACTTGAAAATTCTAAATAAATAGTTATATCAAACACTGCTAATACTCATAAGCTGATTCAAACTTAAAATTGGTGACTTCAGGGCTGGGGATGTGGCTCAGGGGTAGAGCGCTCGCCTAGCATGTGAATTTGCTTTTAGTTCTACACAATGCATTTATTTGTACGTGGTGCTGAGGATTGAACCTGGGCCGCGCACGTGCTAGGCGAGCGCTCTACCGCTGAGCCACAATCCCAGCCCTAAATAAATAATTTTTTTTTTTTGGTACCGGGGATTGAACTCAGGGGCACTCGACCCCTGGGCCACATCCCCAGCCCTTTTTTGTATTTTAGTAGAGACAGGGTCTCACTGAGTTGCTAAGTGCCTCGCCACGGCTGAGGCTGGCTTTGAACTCGAGATCCTCCTGCCTCAGCCTCCCAAGTGCTGGGATTACAGGCGTGCGCCACCGTGCCCGGCTAGTAAATAAATATTTTTTAAAAAAATTGGTGACTTCAATGTAATTGTGACCAGGATGAGGTAAATGAACATTTTTTTCTCTATGTAGGAGCATATCACAATATCACCTATTTTGGGAAACCTTTCAAATGTATAATAAATTTATGTATTTGGCACGTGCCCAGCTATGTATTTGGCAAAATAAGGGAAGAACCTCTATCATTACCATGGAGGAGATCATGACAAATAATCAAGTGAAAAAATAAATCTTCAGAAGACAGTCACTAGTATATTACAAAAATTTACTTAAAATCTCTGCAAACGTAGTGTTTATAGACATATACATTCATAGATAACCAAGAAAAATGGTAATTAGTGCTACAGAGTGTTTTAAATACCTTATGTAAGTGGATGTTTAGGTTTTTTCCACATCTTGGGTATTCAAATAATGCTGCAATGAGCATGAGAGTACTAGTATATTTTTGAGATCCTAATATCCAGATACTTTTGGATAAAACACAGAAGTTGGATTACTGACTTATATGATTGATTAATAAATAAATTGAATACAATTGTCCCAGACAATTAGTGGATAACTTTAGGTTGCTATTTGAATGCTCTCCTGATCTTCCAATTGAACATTGAAATCCAGCATAGGAACTGTTACTAATGCTGGACATAGACTCCCAAGTTTAGAGAAGTGGAAGGAAAACGTCTAGTAGATGTCCTGCTGATATGCTCAGAAATTCTCAGCCATGTCTACAGGTAGCACCTGGTGTTGGCTGCTTGGGCAATACCTGCCTGTATTTCTCCACAGCCTCAACTTTCCAAGGTTTGTTTGCAGTGGGAATAGCAGCAATATTGTTTTCAGTGGCTAATGGGAAGCAGCAGCAATATTGATAAAAAAAAAAAAAATTGAGGGGCTGGGGTTGTGGCTCAGCGGTAGAGCACTTGCCTTGCACGTGCACGACCCGGGTTCGATCCTCAGCACCACATATACATAAAAAGGCATGTGTACAACTAAAATAAATAAATATTAAAAAAAATTGAGAAATTTCAATTATTCTACATTTTAAGTTGAAGAAAATTAGTAGAAAAGCAGAGACATTGATGAGGTGCCACTTCTGAATTTTAGTTGTAATCAGCATAAAAAGAAAAAAGATTTTGAAGGGATAGAGGCTGTTTGGAAAATCTTCTATGTCATTTTTGTTTCAAATACATGACCATTTTCACCCCATATGATTAGACTGGGGTAGACAGCTTCAGAAAACCCCTCAAATGAGCGTTTGTGTACCTGAAATTCTATGTATCTCTGCTTCTTGATGATTACACAACCAGTGGAGGAGAAGGTATGGCTGCTTCTGTACTGCTATGTGCTCAGAAGATGAATAGAGACTTCTTCCTGCATTGAATCCTCTTCTCCCATCTGGCTGCCATGTTCAATAACAGGCAGAAGAAACCTCATATCTCAGTGTTTTTCTTGTCACCCAGCCAGGTGGGAGGCCAGGATGTTGCCACTATAGCCTTTGCCCTGCCATCCTCCAAAGCTGTGGCCTTTCCCTCTTCCTTGCCATAGGTCTGAAGGAATTTCAGAGCTATGTGGGAGGGCAAAAGCATCCAAGCCACACTCTTGGCAGACCTGAGGGAGCTTGGACACACCTTCTAACCCAGGTGCTTTCTCCCACACAGATGGGATATTCTGCCCAGGAAGGTGTGATTTCTTGCTCATACTTTGCATGTGGATATTATCTTTCTGGGTGGCTCTCTCTCCTTCTTTCATTCTTCTTCTTTTTTATTTTGTATTTTTTCCCCCGTTTCCCTCATGGTTCCTTGTTTCTCTCCTTCCCTTCTTGTTTTTATTTTTATTTTTTGTATTTCATCTCCGTCTTCTTCCCCCGATGGTTAACCACTGGTACACACTCCATTTCTTCACTCTCTTGCACCTGCTGCTGCTGCTGTTGCTGCTTCCTCCTCCTCTGACTTCAGGACGGGGCCTTCTTTATGGAGTTTGTCCGCAGTCCACGCACAGCTTCATCTGCCTTCTACCCTCAGGTTAGTTAAACACTAGGGCTCTGCAGCCCTTGCATGCCTGCCCATCAGCAAAAGCCATGAGCTAGCCTTCTGTTCAGCTCCAATCAGATGGAATTGGCTGAATCTGAGTTTGCATGGCAGCCAAAATTTGAAATTTTGTGATGTAGGGGAATGGAAGAGATTCATGTAAGAGGACGAGTGATCCCACTGGTGTTGAGTCAAGTTTTCCTCATTGCTGCTTGACTAGTTCACATGGGTGCTATGGATTGCCATCACATTGCATTATCTTCCCTTTTAACTTTTATAAGCAACATTAAATATGTACACTTAGCTGGATGTGGTGGTGCCTGCCTGTAATCCCAGCTACTGGGGAGGTTGAGGCAGGAGTTTCCCAAATTCGAGGTGAGCCTTGAATTTAGCAATGACCCTGTCTGAAAATTAAAAAGTAAGAGGGCTAAGGACCTTTTGTCTACAGTGAGTGGTAATGGGTTCAATACCCTTTACAAAGAAGAAAACGAAAAATGCATACTTAAGGACTGAACATTTATTTTTCTCCTAGTACCAGATGGATTTATGTTGTGTGGCAAGAAGTGGTGAATAAACAAAGCCAACATTTACAAATATGTATGCTCTGTGTTTTAGGCTAATGGTGTGTGACTCTGGCCAGTTTGCCTACCCTCTGGGCTTCACTCAACTCATTTGTGAAATAAAAGGTTTGGTCCAGATTTTTAAGGGCCTTCAAGTATTATTTCATCTCACAACATAACCTAAAAGTTAAGTAAAAGTTTTATCTGAATCATAGAAATGGAGAAATTGTGGGTCAAAGAAATTGCTTTATACAGCGTAGGGTGGAGCTGGGATTTAAATACAGGACCCAGGGCTGGGATTGTGGCTCAGCGGTAGAGCGCTCGCCTCACACGTGCGTGGCCCGGGTTCTATCCTCAGCACCACGTACAAATAAACGCATTGTGTACAACTAAAGCAAATAAATAAATATTTAAAAAAAATACAGGACCCATAGCCTTGACTCAAGACTTGCTTTATAATTAGCAATAGCAATTACTGTTTTAATAGGTCCTTGATGAAGAAAAATAGGGTTCTTTCCTTTACTGAGTTCTCTAAGTAGTATAGGAAATTGACTTTAGTTATAGAGAATCTAGTAAACAGGGTTCATGCTGAATGAGGCAGTGTAAAGAGGATGGAATTTGGGAGGTTCATACTTCTTATTTAGTGAAGTCAAAAGTAGCATTTATTGTGTGCCCACTCTGCTGGTGCTTTGCAAACATAATCTTCAACACAACTTGTAAGGTGAAGGTATTATCACCCCTCTTCCAGATGAAAACACCAAGATTTAATGAAGTTAGCTGGTCATAGAGCACTCAACTAGTGAGTGGCTGAGCTGTGGGTTTGGTTAACATTGGAGTCTCCCCTTTGTTAGGAGATCAGATATTGCCATGCTTGTTTGTGCAGGTCTTTAGATGTCTGCATCCACCTGTTCCCATGAGCTGCATGACCCTGAGCAACTGCCTTTTAGGACATCCATGTCCTAATCCAAACATCTCTCATGTCTGAATGTGGGAGGTACACTTGATTTTTGTTTAAAACAGGCTTGGATCAATCCATATTGCCTTTTGCTTTCTACAAAGACATGCCCTTGTGAACAGTTTTGGACTTAGATTGGAATTTAACATAATAAAAACCAACAGGGCTGCAAGAGAGTAATTTAATAATAATATATAATAATAATCCACACATTTCATGTGGTGGAATTCATCTGTAGGACAAAAGTGGATAATTTCACACAGTTGGGAATAGTACATAAAGATCAGATTTTGGGAGAGGCACGTAAACAAAGTTTGTGTTACCCACCAGGTGTATTATTAAAAAAAGTGTAAATTGTTTACAAAATTAACTCATATTAGAGGTAGTAAGGTAGTAAGGGAGTTCCCCACATGTATACAAAATTAAATTGTGCCTTTTTTTTTTTTTTGTGATACCGGGGATTGAACTCAGGGGCACTTGACCAGCCCTTTTTTGTATTTTATTTAGAGACAGGGTCTCACTGAGTTGCTAAGTGCCTCACTGAGGCTGGCTTTGAACTTGCGATCCTCCTGCCTCAGCCTCCTAAGTGCTAGGATTATAGGTGTGCGCCACCGCGCCTGGCCCTTTTTAGTTTTTTTTATGTTCACTTTTCTTTTTCTTTCTTTTTTTTTTTTAATTTTTATTTGTTTACTTTAGTTGTACACAATGCAATGCATTTATGTTTACGTGGTGCTGAGGATCAAACCCGGGCTGTGCACGTGCAAGGTGAGCGCTCTGCCCCTGAGCCACAACCTCAGCCCCTTTTTCTTTTTTTTTGGTATGGAAATTGGATCCAGGGGCACTCTACCACTGAGCTACATCACAGCCCTTTTCACTTTTTGAGACAGGATCTCACTAAGTTGCCCAGACTGGCCTTGAATTTATGATCCTCCTGCCTTAGCATCCTGAGTTGCTAGGATTACAGGCCTGCAACATGGCACCTGGCTATTTATTTATTATTTATTTTGTTAAAATATACATAATATGGAATTTGTTTCATCTGTTTTCTCACATGTATCATATCTTTGAGGAGAGAGACTCGTGGAGTGAGATGGCTGCTTTTATATCTTGGCTGCCGTGCTATATCAGGGAGTTGCTTTCTGTACAGTGATTAAGCATCTGAACCCCAGTTTCCTCATTTGTGAAAGAAAAAAAAAAAGTTCTTTTTCTTTTTCTTTTTGGTACTAGGGATTGAACCCAGGGTCTTGTACATGTGAGGCAAGCAGTCTACCAACTGAGCTATATTTCCATCCCCATTGTAGGGTCCTCTTGAGTGTGAGAAATAATATATACTTTTTAAACAAATTTCAGTGGAATGGAATCATAAGGAGCCTGTTTCTGATGATAGTGCAATTAAGTTACATGTCAATGACATAGCGATAATTTAGAAAAACCCCATATATTTGGAAATAAAGTAACATACTTTTTTTTTGTACCAGGGGTGAACTTAGGTGTGCTTAGCCACTGAGCCACATCACCAGCACATTTTTACTTTTTATTTTTGAGACAAAGTCTTGTTATGTTGCTTAGGGCCTCGCTAAATTGCTGAGGCTGGCTTTGAATTCTGAATCCTCATGCCTTAGCCTCCTGAGCCCCTTGGGATTAAGGCTTGTGCCACCATGCTTGGCAAAGTAACACACTTCTAATTAATATGGCAGGAATGATATAAATACCTAACATGGGTTTTTGGGTATGTGATGGGTATGCAGTCAATAGTAGGTATTATTAGGATTAGTATAGTCATCTTTCTGTATCCATCCATAGATTCAACCAACTGTGCATCAAAAATATTCAGGAAAAAATGCATTTATACTTTACATGTACAGACTTTTTATTGTCATCATTATTCCTTAAGCAATACAGGACTGGGATGTAACTCTGTGGTAACAGCACTTGCCTTGCATGCATTAAGACTTGGGTTTGATCCCCAGTTACAAAAAAGAAAAGACAAAAAAATAAAACAAAACTAGAAAATCCTAAGTAATACAGTATAACAACTATTTGTATAGCACTTGTACTGTATTAGGCATTATATGGAATCTAGAGATGATTTAAAGTATAGGGGTGGATGTGTACAGGTTATATGCAAATATTATGCCATTTTTTATACAAAGGACTTTAATATTCATTGAGGTTTTTTTTTTTTTTTTTTTTTTTTTTTTTTTTTTTTTTTTGGTGGGGGGGTGAGTGCTGGGGATTGAACTCCTGGGCACTCCACAACTGAGCCACATCCCCAGCCCTATTTTGTATTTTATTGTGATTCACTGAGTTGCTTAGTGGCTCACTTTTGTTGAAGTTGGCTTGACTCTTGATCCTCTTGCCTTAGCCTCCCAAGCTGCTGGGATTACAGGCATGCACCACCACGCCTGGCTTTTTTTTTTTTTTAATTGGGGATTGAATCCAGGGGCACTTTGTCACTGAGTTACATCTTTGGTCCTTCTTTTTTTTATTTTGGTCTCAAAACAGAGTCTCGTCAAGTTGTTGCTAAGTTACTGAGGCTGCCCTTGAACTTGCCATTCTCCTACCTCAGCCTCCTGAGTAGCTGACATTACGAGCATGTGCCACCTTGCCTGGCATCCAGGGATTTTTGTATCCTGGGGGTCCTGGTGTCCTGGAACCAGTTCCCTGCAGGTACTTGGGGGTGGGGGGATGATTGTTACTCTGTTGCCAGATTATAATGTCAATTTTTTTTTTTTTTTTTTTTTTGTACTGGGGATTGAACTCAGGGGCACTCGACCACTGGGCCACATCCCCAGCCCTTTTTTGTATTTTATTAGAGACAAGGTCTCACTGAGTTGCTAAGTGCCTCGCCATTGTTGAGGCTGGCTTTGAACTCGAGATCCTCCTGCTTCAGCCTCCCAAGTGCTGGGATTATAGGTATGCGCCCCTGCGCCTGGCTTATAATGTCAATTTAATGTATGTCTGCCCCTTAGGGACTACTCCCTCTCCTTTCTGCTTTTTCTTTCCACCCTAATCCAGGACTAGAAAATATAGAGTGTATAGTGAGCCCCTTAAAAGAAAGGAGCTACATGTTAAAAGACTATCAGCTTTTAGGCTCTGGTGTCAAGCTGCCTGTCACTCCATGGACTGGTGGTGAACTCTTTGCCAACTGCACTAACCTCTCCCAACCTTGGGTTTTTCATCTGTAGAATGGGACTAAAATTTTTGCTGTTTTCATAGGGTTGCTGTGAGAGTGAAATGAGATGAAGCATCTTTGTGGTTAGCTCAGACCTGGCTCACAGTCATCATTGTTTTCTTTTTTTTTTTTTAAGATGTTGATGGACCTTTATTTTATTCATTTATTTATATGCGGTGCCGAGAATCCAACCCAGTGCCTCACACATGCTAAGCAAGCATACTACCCCAGCCCCTCATAGTCATTCTTTATAGTGTATCTGTGTATGGGTGAGGGAGTCTAGAGTGGGAGGAGCACAGGAATACAAATCTGTGAATGAGCTTGAGTGAACTAGTCTAGCAATTTTCTCATGAATGTGTCTCTAAAAATGGGCTTCGACTGGGTGACCTTTTCCACCCTTTCTAGCTCTATGATGACCCTGCTGGACCTTGGAATGTAAAGTCCTCAGCTCTTGGTGAGTTGCAAAGGTGATGCCATGATTTTTTCCCTTAGAGCAGATCTTTACTGAGAAGAGATTCTTGTTAGCTAAGCTGCGGGGAGGAACTGTCACTGCAGTCCAGCTTTACTAAGGGAAAAAAAAATTACCTGTAATATTAAAGCTGACAATAGTATGTAGGGGGTTCTAAGTAACAGAGTTGTATGCTAGAATTGGTGGTCCCTTGTACCACCAGTTAATCATTTTGACCATGATGAATGTGTCACTCTTTGTTTGATAGCTAGAACAGAATTATAGTTTTCCTGCCTATATCCTGTTCTCTAGAAATTGATTTTTGTCATCACAAACTTAAACATAATTAAACATAAGAATTTGGAGGGTGTGAGAAATACTTGATCAGGGAACTTTTTCCTTAGGAATCACCCTCATGATATCTTCTGTCTACAGCTCAAAGCCTAAAGGGACATGGTCTGCCGCATGGTCTCTGCTGCATGAGACCTTAGTCAGTGTTAGGGCATCTTCCCTTCCTTGGCTCTTTGCTCCCCAGTAGATACTCTCATAAAGAGGTTTAGGTCTCAGCATCCCAGCCCAGCACAACAGGTTGGATTTACATGGTAAATGTTTCCTGGAGTCATCACTTTGTTCAGTTACTTCCATGTCCATGGACACCCTCCTCCCAGTACACCTGTAGTAGCCTCCTGTGTGGTCTTCTACTGCCATCCAAACCCTCTCCAGTCTGTTTTCTACCCTGCCTCCAGGGTTACTTTCTGAAATGAAGTCTGATTGTATCATCCCTCATTAACCCTTCCAAGCCTTTCTTTCCTTTGGGATAAAGGTTGAAATCCTTATTATGGCATGAAAGGTCTTGCATATTTGGGGCCCCCAAACTTTCCAGTCTCATTTTCTACCTCATTCTCATCCTCTTTCTTACACTCCAGTGGCCGCTGTAAGCACCAGATTTCCTTCTACTGCTGTGCCCTGGCATGTGCTTTCCTTGACTATGTCTGGTTAATTCCTCCTTGAGCCAGATCCCATATCAGGCACTTGAATAATTCTTTTTTCAGCATCTCATTTCACTCACCACTTTGTATTTGTATGACTGGAATTTTGTACTCACCTTCCACATAAGACTAAACTCCAAGTGGGCAGCTATCATGTTTCTGTTTTGTTCACTGTTGATTCTTCAGCTCCTAATCCAGTTCCTGGCACATAGGAGGTGCTCAGGAAATATCGCCTCTGAGATATTGATGGGGAAGACAGGCACAGAAAACAATGGGGCCCTTTTTATTTAAAATAATGGGACTCCCTATTTGTCCCATTGACAATTTGTAACAAACCCTGAAGTCCAAGTCAAATATGGAACCATTCTGGTTTAAGTATGTAAGAGGAGGGGCCTGAGATGACACATAGACCCAGACAGTTGCACCCTGTGATGGCCCCAGAAATGCTGGGTTCTGTAGAATGCACTTTGGGGCTACATCTGTTAGAGCAGCAGTTTTTAGTGTGTTCATGGAGAAAAGTTTCTGGGGAGATTTAAGATTGTGATGTGTCCAGAAGTGCCTTTTGCTCAGTGTTCTTTTTTCAGAGACACATATGAATAGAAGGATCATATCTTCAAGGACTCAATCCCTCTTGAGGATCTCTGGGACCTACTAACCAACTTTGCCCTAACCTAAACCCTCCAACATTAGCCAGCCTCTTACCTGAAGTCTTTTTGTTTGGCTTCCGCAAAGGATCAGGATGTTCAAATGTCCCCCAAATATATTTGGCTTTGCTGTGTTCTTTTAAAAAATTGAATTGATTGAAATCTCCTGAAGATTTTATATAAAAATCCAAGTTTCTGTCTTGTGTGTAAATAAGCTAGACACTAAGTCTGGTTTCCTGTCTAGCAAAAATCACATGGCTACTAAGCAGCCTGCAGCCCTTCCTGTTTTTAAAAACAAGTACTCAGCCCTTGTCACTGTGGTGAATGCCTGCTACTTGATAGGCAGAGGCGGAGGCAGAAGGACTACAAGTTCAAGGCCAGTCTGCCAGCTTAGTGAGACCCTGTTTCACAATATAGTTAAACAGGGCTGGGAATGTTGCTCAGTGGTAAAGCCCTAGCATGCAGGAGTCCTTGTGTTCAATCCCCAGTACTACAAAAAGAAATAAAAAAGAAAACAACAAACAACAACCCTGAACCTCCAAAACTCAGCCAGATGTATATCAATATATGTTATCTAGAGCCCAAGTTCCTTTTTTTTTTTTTTTTTAATTTTAAAATTTTTTTTTTTTTTGGTGCTGGGGATTGAACCTAGAGCCTTGTGCATTTTAGGCAGGTGCTCTACTACCGAACAATACCTCTATCCCCACACATTTTTTGTTTGCAGTCTTTGCTTTGGACCAATAAAAATTTCTACAATGATGGAAATATTGTATATTTGCACTGTTCAACATAGTAGCCCCTGCTCATATATAAGCTATTGCGCTTCTTGCCGTGTGGCTAATGTGATCCAGGAACTGAAATTTTAATTTAATTTTTGTTAATTTATAAAGAGCCACATTTAGCTAGTAGCTTCTATATTGCATGGTCTAATTCTAAATGTTAAAAATGTTATCAATTACTTGATTATACTATAATTTCACACTTTTACTACATGCTTTTTCTCTTTATTGGGTTTTCTCATGTATTTATCTTATTATATGTTTATTTATGGTAGCCTCATGTTTTGTGGAATTATGTGAGATGTAAAAGTACAAGCCGGGCTCCGTGGCACACGACTGTAATCCCAGCACTTGGAAGGCTGAGGCAGGAGGATCGCAAGTTCAAAGCCAGCCTCAGCAATGGCGAGGCACTTAGCAACTCAGTTAGACCCTGTCTCTAATAAAATACAAAAAAGGGCTGGGGATGTGGCCCAGTGGTTGAGTGCCCCTGAGTTCAATCCCCGGTACCAAAAAAAAAAAAAAAAAAAAAAAAAAGTACACATAACTGGGCTGGGGTTGTGGCTCAGCGGTAGAGCACTCGCCTAGCATGTGCGCGGCCCGGGTTTGATCCTCAGCACCACGTAAACATAAATGCTTTGCATTGTGTACAACTAAAGCAAATAAATAAATATTTTAAAAACAAAACAAAAAAAAGTACAAATAACTATTCATGAAGAGGGTTTAGGATGGACATGTGGAAAGGGAGGCAGTACCTGCAGAGAAAGTTCAGTTCAGTTGAGATAGTATATACCAAGCACTGATGGATATAGGTCTGTGTTAAATACTATGGGAGATACAGGAATGAAAAACCCTTTACTAATATTACTTAATTTGTGTCATCTCCTGCCTATCCCCAGATGGTAAGCCCCATGAGGGTAGGGGGAGTATTTTCATTTGGGATGGTATTCCTTTCTTCCCTGGTGTCATAAACCTTGCAGAACACCAAGGCTGTGGATCTGGGAGTTTATTCCCAATCCCTCCCACCTACTTTTCAATATATAGGATTCTGTCAGGGGTCCCTTTATGGTACCTCTGCCTGACTGAAGGAGCTGGGTGGCTGGAAGGAAGAAGCACCACTTAGTTCATTTGTTTCCAGTTAAGAGAGAGTAGAGTTTTATTTCCAATAGCCTGTAGGCACATTTAGGAACTGGTTAGGCAGATCTGACTGCTTCCTGGTGACTGATTATCCTCTAGCCTGAGAAAGCAGGGATGTGACAAGTGGAGGTGGTGAAAGGCCTATCAACACACCTGTTATGATTGGTGCTAATCTCAGAGGCATCCCTGACAGGGCTCTCTCCTTACCATCTTCCATAGCTTTGGAAGTTGTGGGAAGTGGGGAAGAGACTGGCAGTTGGTGCTGGTGCTGCTGCTGCTGGTTGTATGTGTGCGTGCACACACACACTCACGCGTTTTAATTGACTTAACACCAGACCTTGTAGATTTTGCCATTTTTTCTATTTATGTCTTCTTTCTGTTCCAGGCAGGATCCAATCCAGGCATCCCATTGTGAATAATGTTGCAGTGAACATGAATGTTCAGATATCTCTTTGACATAAACGGATTTAAAATCTTTTGTGTATATGTTAGTTGTCATGTCTCTTCTGTCTTCTTTGGTCTGTGACCATTTCTTAAGGGTTTCTTTGTTTTGTGTGTGTGTGTGTGTTTTTTTTTTTTTTTTTTTTTTTGGTGTTGGTGTTTGAACCTAGGACCTCATATGTACTAAGTATGTGCTGTACCACTGAGCTATATCCCCAACCTCATTTCCTCGTTTTTTTATGACCTTAATAGTCTTGAGGAGCCCTGTCCAGGGTATCCTGTAGAATATCCTCAGATGTGGGTTTGACTGGTGTTTTTCTCATGGTTACAATGGAGTATACCTCAGAGATGAGTTGCCCTTCTCATCACACCATATTGGGGATAGACATGCCTGCAGGACATGCCTGTGTTGGTAACCTTCATCATTTGGTCATGTTGTATTTGCTAGCTATCTCCACCGTGAATTTACTTTTTCCCTCTTTTATGTTCAACTCTTTGCAGGCAAGTCACTAAATTTAGCTCACTGTAAAGAAAATGGGGGGAATATCTACATATGTTAAATGGAACCTTCTGTAAGGAAGATTTTGGTGGGGTTGTTAAGATAAAATACATCATAGATTAATACCATCTTGACTGTTTGCCAGGTTTCTACCTGTGGTGACTGCCATTCGGTGCATCCTGCCTTTTCTTTTTGTTTGCCTCTAGTCTTATTTCAGAAATTTACTCCATGTGGATTGTGGAACTAAATGCCTCCAGAATAAAATTGTGCCTAGATGGGGAAAATTCAGGAAGTCAAAAAATAAGATAGGACATAATATAAGGACTTATAAAGTATTTAGCGTTTGTGCTAAATTTAGCTCTGAACCTTTTTTTTTTTTTTTTTGGAACCAGGGATTGAAGCCAGGGGTGCTTAACCACTAAGCCATATCCCCAGCCCCTGCTCCCTCTTTTTTTTTTTTTTTTTAAATTTTGAGACAGGGTCACATTAAATTGCTGAGATTGGCTTTGAAATTGATATCCTCCTGCCTCAACCTCCCAAGCCTCTGGGATTATAGGCATGTGTCACTATGCCTGAGTTGTCAGAAGATAAAGGCAAACCAATTCTTCAGGAGAAGCATAACTTTTCCTCTTATTAAGATCTGAGCAAAGGGCTGGGGTTGTGGCTCAGCAGTAGAGCGCTCGCCTAGCACGTGCGCAGCCCGGATTCGATCCTCAGCACCACTTACAAATAAAAAAAGAAAACCCATTGTGTACAACTAAAACAAATAAATAAATATTAAAAAAAAAAAAAAAGATCTGAGCAAAATGTGCAGCTTCATTAAAGGCAGATTGTATGTGATACAGAACAGAGATCAGGCAACTATGGGGCAAATCTGGCCCACCATCTTGCTTTTGTAAATAAAGTTTTATTGGAATGGAGCCATGCCCATTCATTAACATATTGTCTGTGACTGCTTTGGTGTTTGTGCTGAGTTGATTAGTTGTATCAGAGACCAGGTGGCCCACAAAACCTAGTATGTTTACTGTCTGGTCCTTTATAGAAAATGTTTGCCAATTAATGATTTAGAGGATAATTCCTTAACCACACCTCTACCAGAAAAAAAAATCATGTAAATTTGTGGCAGTATCCCTCAGTTTAGGCTGGTAAAGCAATTCGCAGGATGCAGTAGATGAGAGAGAGTACCCCTCTAGAGGGGCCCAGAAGGCCTATGAGACCCCAAAGGACCCATGAGCCAGTCTTATGAGCATTAGAGTCGGTCCTAGTCACCCTCAGTTAGCTTGTTGTAATTTAATTTTAGGGCATTTTGCCTATTCCTAATCCTTATTGGTTATGGGCTGATGGTGGCTGATAATTGCAGGATGCCTATTTTTGTACTGCTCTAGGTGTTTATGGTATCAGCAAAGACTATGTGTTTTATTTGTTTTCTTTTAAATCATTCACCTGCTATAGGAGAGCACAGTGATTCTTTCAGAACCAGGGGCAGTTTTATCCCTCAACGGACATTTGGTAATATCTAGAGACATTTCTGTCACATGTAGGGGATAGGAAGATGATGGATGAGGTATTTCTGATATATAGTGTGTAGGAACCAGAGGTGCTGCTCAGCATCTACAGCACACCCCTCCTTGCAGTCTTATTTGATTCCAAATGAAAATAATGCTGAGATTGAGAAGTCCTGTGTTAGGAAGAGCAATATTTATATCATCTAACATAATATGCAGCTGGGAACAGTGGTGCACTCTTATAATCCCATCAACCTGTGAGGCTGAGACAGGAGGACCACAAGTTGGAGGGCAGCCTCAGCAACTTAGCAAGATCATCTCAAAATAACAAATAAAAAGAGCTGGTGATGTAGCTCCATTCTGGAAGTAGTACCCAAGAACCACAAATTAAGAACCTTATACTTTTCCAGAGTGCCCTGGAAGGCTTATTTATTACCTTTGCTATGGAATGCAACCTTTGATGAATATTGTAGGGATTCTAGGTGAGCAGGGCATAGATCTCTGCTCTAGGACCTTTAAAGGAGGTGAGATAGGTATTATGTTACCATGTAAAACAAAACCTGGCAGCTATCAGGAGAGATTCATAGAGGTGGAATGCTTGAGCATGAGGTAGAATTAATAATGAAATATTTTACTAAGGGGGCAGTGTTTAAAATTGCCTTTCAAGACAATGGGCTTTTAGCCAGTGGTTGTGGGGAGAGGAATCTCAGGGAACAGAACACATAGACAGGATTATACAAGCAGATTTTGATTTGGCTGGAAATGTAGATGTCAGGTGGTATGGCAAGGTCACAGCTCAGGCAAATGTACAGAACCCTCAATGGCCTGGGAGTTGGTTCTCAATGGTATAGCTCATAGAGAGACACAAGATTTTAGAGTAACAAAATAATGTGGTGGATTCTGTTCTTTCAGAAGATGAAAATGAAGGTGGCTTCCAGTTAGAGTTTTCAGGGGGAGAGGCTGAAATTGCGGAACCAGTTAAGAGACTGACTGGTCCAGCCCTCCCTGGTCAGAGGAAGGGTGAGCAAGACTTAGAAGTGCATGTGAATCTATAAGGGGGAGGCCACAGCTGGAGAAGGAGCTGTCAGATGCATCTCAGGTTTGAACCTGGGCAATCAGAAGGCTGAATGTATTGCTACAGATACAGGAAAGGACTGGGGTGGAAAGGGGGAGTCATAGTAGATGAGGGTGCCCATTGTGAGGTTCACCCATTTGTCTTTAAATGTTTTTTTCTTCCCCTCCTCCAAGTCTCATAAGGAATGATTCTGACTTCTTTACTGTCTATATGGGGGCGGGGGGGGGGGGCAAGTTTCTTTAATGTAAATCTTGTCTGAGTTGGGTGCTGAAGTAATTTCTTTGGTCCTGGGGATTTGGAGAGTGGGAATCTCCATTTGCTGTAGTAGAAGGCAGTGCATACAGCACTGGGTGTGGTCTCTAGACTGCTTTAGCTCTTCTGTCGGGTCCCAGTGGGAACTGGGAGTGAGAGGAATGGAAGTAGTATGTATGTAAGTAGCTTTACAGATTGCATAGGTGGTGGTGGTAGTTATTTATTTTATTTTTGTGTATATGTATGTGTGCATGTATATATATGTAAATGCTTATAGAATGAATCAGTCAGCTTATTTACTAAGTTTCCCTGTTGACTTTTTGTGGATTCCCATATTAATTTTTAAATCTTCTATAGGTATCTCTGGACCAAACTGTCATTCCTGTGTTGGATAACACCAGTTTGGGGGTAAGCACAGGTCAATCTGTGGACAGAGGCAACAGCCAGTCCTTTGGGAACGCTCAGAACATAGGAGAACAGGCCTTTCCATCTGCAAACTCTAGTGACAGCAGGTGAGATTCAGGACCGCCGAACTTGTTCTCCTGGTGGGATGAGGACAGTCTAACCTCAAGGACTATAGAGGTTGGGAGTCCAAAACTTTGGGCCAAGTTCATTTTTCTTTTTTTTTGGTGGTGGCGGTGGCGGCAGGGGGGTGCAGGGAATCATGCTCACTTTATGCATGGTAGGTGTACACTCTACCACTGAACTGCAAATTCAGGGCTAGATTCTGACTGTCACAAATCATGTGAGATGCTGAGTGAGTCATTGCTTACCCATACCTGTATGATGGGGCTAATGATCTGTGCCCTGCCTTTCTCATATGATAGTTCCCTCAAAGACATAGAAATGTGTCAGACATCATGCAAGAGTACAGGGCTTGAAGAAGGGGGTCTAGACCAAATCTCTTGGTCTAGAATCATGACACCACTGCCCCGGTGTCATGTTACTGTGCACGAGATAGCGTGCTGTCAGTAAGAAAATAAATGAACAATGTGTGAGTCACTCATTGTGGCCAAACATGGCTGTTTTTTTCCCCCCCTATTCCTGAGTATCCAGAAGAAGAAGAAGCTTTCTGTATCTTATTTGCTTAAGCAAGTACCCCTGCTTTTTAAAAAAAATGAATTATTTTATTTATGTATGTATGTATGTTTGTGTATTTGCAATGATAGGGATTGATCCCAGTGCATCCTGCATGCTAGGTGAACATACTGCCACTGAGCTACATCCCCAGCCCTTTTAGTTTTTTAATTTTGAGACAGGGTTTACTAAGTTGTCATTTGGCAGTCTTCCTGCTTCAAGCCTTCTTGACTAGCTGACATTATAGGCATGTGCTAATGTACCTTGCTTAAAATGCTTTAAAAAAATATATTTTTTTTAGTTGTAGATGAATGTAATACCCTTATTTTATTTATTTATTTTTATGTGGTGTTGAGGATCGAACCCAGTGCCTCATACAGCTAGGCAAGCACTCCACCACTGAGCCACAATATTTTAAAAATTAATTTAAAAAAAATTAATCAATGCATGATAATTTTACATATTTATGGGGTAGTGTGCCCTGGATTTTAATGTTGTTTTCAATTTTTGATGAATTTCTTATTTCCTTCCCAGATATGTTTGTTTTATAATAATTCTTCCCTGTCTGTTCTTGTTGCCTCACTATACTGACTGTGCAGTATTTGGATTAATGATCTAAGAAACTTTGACTTTTACACCCTTTCCCTAATAGCAGAAGATTCTCTATAGTGTTTATTTGGCTGGCTCCTGCCAGCAGTCACTGTTTCCTTAATGTCATAAATTCTATGCTGGTTTTACCTCTGCCTCATCCACTGCAGCACATTCATTCTGGCCAGTAGAGGCGACAATCAATTCAGTCTTGGACTTCTTTGCTCTCTGTCTTCTCCCAGGCCCATATCCCTGGCAAAACCTGGCTGGCATTTTGGTTGTGTCCATGGGGGAGATTGGAGGGACTGCCCAGTGCACAGGGAGTACCTCCATCTACTTCCTCATTATATATGAGGGTGGAGTGACAGGTTTGCTTCTGCTTTTAGAAGAAAAGAGGAATTAGGGATGTTTACATTGGAGGTGAGAAGACCAAAAATGACACAGCTGGCAGAATCAGGATTAATGATTAACAGATTCCATTTCATGGTAAGGAACTCATTAGCAATGGGTGCTGCTGGAAATGGGCTACATTTGGAGGAGCTTAGTCCTCTGCCTTTGAAGGTGTTCTTGCAGGGAGGATAGCCACTTGTCCAGACTGTTAGACTCAGCAGAGATTCAGGATCAGAAGAAAATTCTGAAGGTTTGTTAAAGACTTTTTTCTAACCATGAGATTTTGGAATGCTACAGTGAGTCCTAGACCTTCTAAATAGGCAGGCAGAGGAGTATGGAACAGAGGAAAGGAAGACATTTAAGAAGCTTGAATAAGCATCCACAAAAGTCCTAGACATGACCCAGTTTGCTATGATGGGAGGCTGTTCAATTGCTGAGTATGATGTATGTTTTCAGGAACTATCGTACTATTGAGGAAGAACTTGAGTTGTAGGTTATAGAAACTGGAGTTTTTTTTTTTTTTTTTCTCTCATTAATAACCTTATTTTACTTATTTAATTTATTGTGGTGCTGAGAATCAAACCCAGTGCCTCAAACATGCTAGGTGAACACTCTACCACTAAGCCACAACCCCAGCCCTGGCAGCAGGTTATAGAAAGAATCTGGATTTTGGAATATGGTTGACCTGGATTCAAATCCAAACTCTGTGGCTTCTCAGAGTATTTTAGTATTGCTTACCATATTGGGGCTTCACATGTATCCGTCCTATACTCAGTATTATACATACATCAGCCTCACAACTACCCTGAAAGACAGAAATAGTATTATTGCTGTTTTTCAGATGAAGAAACTAAAGTCAAGAAAAGCCAGAGGTCCTACAGCTGGGATGATACTGGGATTCTGACCCCATGCTCTGACCATAATTACCCAGCACTGTGATCAAGATGAGATGAAGTGACATGTAAAAGGCCTTTTGTGCCAAAACAGAGCAGTCCAAGGAGATTTCTTGGAAATGGTTGGGCTTGAAACATATTATTAAAAAGGGAGATATTTATTAAGATATTTATTAATACATAAGGCCACTTCGAATTCCATTTATTTATTTATTTATTTATTTATTTATTTATTTTTCAGTGAGTACAGTTAGGAAGTAGGGAAACCCCTATGAGATATCCCCAGGATACTGCTGTCCAGAATTCGCTTGAGTGCCTTCCATTGTCAATATTGCCCTAGTTTTCAGCACCTTAAATAGTAGACCATGTTTCTAATATTTGTGCTTTTGCTCATGTGTGTGCCCTCTTGCTTTGTTATGCTCTATATTACAGCTCTCAGCTGCAGGCAGCAAGCTCCTTAACATCATCTTCCACCCTGGCAGAGATCCTGGAAGCCATGAAGCACCCCTCGTAAGTGGCTCATCATTATGTGGTGCAGGGGCAGGAGGTTCCTGAAGGCCTATGCCATGGCAATGCTCAGGCATTGTGGCTGGGTGGATTTATACCTGAATCTTCTGCTTCACAGCTTTGTGACCATGGGCAAGTTACTTGACTTATCTGGCTTGTGCTACCTTACTTATAAGTGGAGTTTCAAAAAGAGTGGTTAAGCACATGGTTGGAAGGATTAAATGGAATAGTTATGTGAAATACATAGTGTAATGCCTGATAAGTAAGGTGTTCTCTAAATGTCACTTCCCTTCTTCCCCTTTATCTTTTTCCCCACAACACCTTTTGTCTTGTTGTGGGGATTTTTCTTGGTCTAGGAATTACATAAAGAAATTGCTTTATGGGGTTTCTCATTTCATATAGTAAGTGCTTTTTCTTACTTCTCATCTTCTCTTTCTGCTTGTTGCCACTGGACACACATACATGCTCACTTCATTGGAATTCAGGACAGGAGTTCAGTTGCTCTCGGAACAGAAGGGCCTCTCACCATGCTGCTTTATCAGTGCTGAGGTGGTGCACTGGCTGATGAACAACGTGGATGGGGTCCAGACGCAGGCAATGGCCATTGACATCATGCAGGTAAGACACCAAAACAGGGCCTATAGAACTGTCTGTTCTAGTGCCATGAAACCAGAGCCTGTCTTGGAAGTAGTTACCCTTTTTTACTAATGAGATCTGCAGGTTGGGTGAAAATCTGTTTTTAGTAAGTGTAAAGCATATAATGGAGTTGATGAAAGGACAGGTTTTGCTTTGAAATACACATTTTACCTCAACTTAAAAGTCTGGCAATTATTTATTACTTTAACTGAAACATTCTGAGAGAAATCTGCATTTTTGATTCTCAGTAATCTCTATGAAAGATTTTAGGGGAATATTCTTCTCCTGACCTCAAGCCCACATTTTGCCCTGGTTAATTCCTACTTATTAAAGACCTGAACCTGAGTTCAAGGGTCTCCTTCAGGAACTTCTAGTGCCCTGTACTATTTTGTCAGAGCCCTTAGCAAACCAGAGTCAAGAATCTGTCTTTATCTCATTTGTCTCCTGCCTAGAGAGTGTGCCACCTCTTAGTGTCCATTTGTTTATCATCAGTTCTTTGCATGTTGCTTGGCATGTGGTAGGCACTGAGCAGACACTTGCTGAATTTAATTATACTGTTCAGAACTAGAACCAAACATGAGAGGAAAGAAATGGGTAAGGTTGAGTGACACATCATCCTGTCCATATAGAGGTCCTTACTAGAACTTAGTGGTTTGTTGAGCAGCTGATTTGTCAATAAATGTAAAATCAATAAATGATTTGAATTAACATGTAATCCTCAACTCTTTCTTTGATGGTCTCAGTGTACTATTTTCCATAGCCTTTCCCTGAAAACTTTATATACTTCCATCTCTCTGAGAATACTATTTCCTTATTCATACAATGAAATGCTACTATAGCAGTTAAAACAAAATGAGCTGGAAATATATGTATCAACATGGGTAAATGTCAGAAGCATGATGTTGATGAAAACCAATTTATAAAATGATATAGTATTATATTCTTTATTTAAAATCTAAAATGTCAGCTGGGTGCAGTGGTGCATGCCTATAATCCCATCTACTCAGGAGGCAAGAGGTTCACAAGTTCAAGGCCAGTTTGGGTAGCTTAGTGAAACCTTGTCTCAAAATAAGAAACAGACATTATTACTGTATCTATATTTGTGACTACATGACCAATATGATTTTGCAACATGTACACTTAGAAAAATGAGAAATTATATCCCATCTATGTATGATATATCACAGCGCATAAATGCATTTTACTGTCATGCATAACTTATTAAAAAAATAAATTAATTAATTAAAAAAAAAGCCCAACTTAGTATACATGAAAAAAAAATACAGTTTAAAAAAAAAAGGCATGGGGATGTAGGTCAGTGGTAGAGTAGCCCAGGGTTTAATCCACAGTAACATAATAAATCAATCAGCGAAATAAAATTAAAATTCCACAAGAACACCTCATTCTCATGTCAGTACATATCCATACAATAACATTTTTAAAAATCTTGCTTGAGAATATTACTCTAATCATTTATTCCTGAGGAAAGAGTGGTCCATAGTTTTTTTTTTTTTTTTTTTTTAAAGTGAAAAGAACTGAAATCAATACAGTAATCCTGTTTCACTTTCCAAGGTGTCAGTTAGCTGTGGTCAGTTGTGGTCAAAAAATATTAAATGAAAAATTCCAGAAACAAATAATTTGAGTTTTAAAGAACTTTTATTATAGTAAGTTGTTATAATTATTCTGTTTTATCATTGTTGTTAATCACTTATTGTGCCTAATTTATAACTTAAACTTTGTCATACGTGTGTATAGGAAAAATTATATGGTTGTCCCTCGGTATCTGTGGATTGTTTCTGGGACCCCCATGGATACCAACATCGGCAGATGTTCAATCTATGCACATCTTCCCATATATTTATATTTTTCTAGATTACTTATGTAAATATTTATGCTGTATTGTTTAGGGAATTATGACAAGAAAAAGTTTGTACATGATCAATAAAGATGCAACATTTTCTTTCAAATATTTTTGATCCAAAGTTGGTTGAATCCACAGATACAGAGAGCTGATTGAATATCTAGGGTTCAGTATTACCTGTAGTTTCAGGCATCCTTTGGCGGACCTTAGAACATATCCCTCTCAGATAAAGTTGGGTTACTATGTAGCAAAATGTTAGATTTGTTAGAGCTGAATGTTAATCTACATTGATTTTCTCTATGTTTGAAATATTTGATGATATATGTTTACATATTATGATATAACTTACACCAGGACAATATTTAGTGTAGTACAATCTATGTCTAGTGGGTACTTGGAGGGTAGGGTCTCCTTTGTGCTCCTATTACTCCCTTGACTCCAGTGCACAACTGGGGGTTACCCACTCTGAGAAGTCCCTTTGCAGGAATTTCAGAGTTTCCTTGTCTCTCCTAGAAAATGCTGGAAGAGCAGCTCATCATGCATGCATCTGGTGAAGCCTGGCGGACATTCATCTACGGCTTCTACTTCTACAAGATAGTAATGGACAAAGAGCCCGACCGAGGTCAGAACCAAGGCAAATGTAGTGGCCCACAGGAGCAGGTGTTTTTCCTGGTGACTTGCTGTTTCACTTGACAGCTTCTTGAGCTCCATGTGTGACGTTATATTCTAAGTTGACATTTGAGCATTTGTATTTAAGCATAACCAGAGAGAAAGGTTTCTTAAGCTATAATATGTTCTTGTTGAGAACAATGTAGGTGGAAGATAAGCCTAAAAGAGGAAAAAGGATCTGGTATGAGAATTCCCGTGGGTCATCATTTGGTAGCTGATTTTAATTATAGCACCCTACCTCCCTACTCCCACCCTGTGCAGGTGGTTCTGATGATGACCTAATGGACTCCAATCTGTGATTTACAGCACTTTTTATTTCCTGGGTTTCCAGGCTCCATATAGTCTCCCAGGAAGTCTGTCAAGTCCTCACAAGTTTTCTAGGATATGTTTTAAGTATAGTCATCTCTTGGTATTGGAGCAATATTGGTTCCATGGACACATTTCCTCCAGGATACAAACATCTGTGGTTGCCTAAGTCTCTTATATCAATGGCACAGTATATTTGCCATTATATTTGCATATAACCTATGCACATCCTCCTGTGCACTTTAAATCATCTTCAGATGACTTATAATACCTAGTACAATGTAATTGCTATATTGTACTGTATTGTTTAGGAATAATGACAAGAAAAAAGTCAGCGTAGGTTTAGTATAGAAGCAATTTTTTCCTGAATATTTTGAATATGTGGCTGGTTGAGTCTGTGGGTACAGAACTCATGCATGCAGGAAGCAAATTTATTTATTTATTTATTTATTTATTTACATTTATAGTGCTGGGGACTGAACCCATGTTCTTATGCATGCTAGGCAAGTACTCTACCACTGATCCACACCCCTAGTACCCCCTCAATATTTTTTTAATTTTAGATTATTTATTTACTTATTCATAACGCACAAGTATATACAAAGAAAAATAATCCCCAGAGAGGAGCAGTTTCTTGTGTGGCCATGGTTAGAGCTGACTTGTTTAGTTCTGGAGGCACCCAGGACTCAGACCAGCCTCTCTTGTACATGCAGCATATGTGTGGACCTTGACTGCATACAGATGGTTTCTCCACCTTTAGGTCTAAGGAATTATACATGAAGTGATGTAGCTGGTACCACTCCCTGTGCTGTTTTGTCCAAGGACATGACAAAAGTGGGAAATTTCCCCTTGTAGCCACTAGTATGTTCATCAATGCTTTTTTCCCTTAAATTCTTATTTTTAAGTAAATCAGTAAATACTTATTTTGCCTTCAAATTGAAGTGTGTGTGTGTGGGGAGTTACCAGAATATGCTCTGAAATTATGGTATAAAATTGAATATAAATTTACTTGTTCCAATGAAGTTCATATAACATATAGTTATCAGTTAACCATTTTAGGGAACATTTAGTGCTTGTGCAACCATCACCTCTGTCTAGTCCCAGATCATTTTCATCACTGTTGGCAGTCAGTCCCCACTCCTCTTGTTCCCTGAGCAACCACTAATAAGACTTTCTGTCTGAAGATTTCCCTATTTTGGATATTTTGTATAAATGAAGTCTTACAATATGTGGTTTTTTGTCCAATTTCTTTTACTTAGCATATGTTTTCAAGGGTCATCCATGTTGGAGCATGCATCAGTGAGAAAATAAGCATTTGTGCTGAGGGATCCTTCTCTCCCTTCTGCTTTTTTAGTGGCCATGCAGCAACCCACTGCCACCTGGCACACTGCAGCTGTGGATGACTTTGCCAGTTTCCAGCGCAAGTGGTTTGAGGTGGCCTTTGTGGCAGAAGAGCTCTTACATTCTGAGATTCCTGCTTTTCTCCTACCCTGGCTGCCCAGCCGGCCAGCCTCCTATGCAAGCAGGCATAGCTCCTTTAGCCGCAGTTTTGGAGGACGGAGCCAGGCAGCTGCACTTTTAGGTAAATGCTTGATCCAGCTGGATGTGGGGATGTGTTGGCAGGTGCCTCCAAAAGGGTAGCAGCCAACCAAGGGAATGATGCCACATGAACCAGAATTAGACCTTTTGTTACTCCCACACACCTGCCACTGTGTCTTTTGACACTGGGGTCTCCTGTGCTATTTTCTACTGACTGAGTGGATCCAATTTCATTATTTTCCCAAGCAGTAGATAGTATTTCACACCTCTCAAATCAAGAGTATGGTACCAAATGTGCATTTATAGGAGGGAATAGAAAATGTGGCCACTTTTGGTGAGAGACTTCAGGATACAGGGAATATAAGCTGGTGCTCACTGCAGATTTAGTTCTTGCCAGAGGCCTTCCCTTGAACACTAGCATTCGAGGATCTCAGGAGAGGCAGAAACCTGGAAGGTTATTCATTCAAGACACTTTGGCTGAGCATGAATCTCCCCTCATTCCTTCTTCCGCAAATATACTTACCACACTCAAAAGATATAAATTGGAACTCTTCTTCCCTTTCCATGATTCTTGCAGGTCTTAAGATAGTGGTGAATACCTGCTTATCAAAAGGTGGTGACCTCTATAGGAAATGAAGACCTCTGCTCTGGAGGAGAGGCCCTGTGGGTTGTTTAGAAAATACATGCCTTGGGTAAAGCACCACAGAGTTTATCTCCAGGTCAGGTTGCAGAGATCCTGAAAATCTTTGGAAGGAAGGAAGCATCCATAACAGACCAAACTCCAGTGAAATGCCACATTCTTTTTTTTTTTTTTGCCTGTAAAAGCTCAGCTAATTAGAATTCTGATCTGGCTGGTAGAATGGAAAAGTTAATAGCCATCACAGATCCTCAGATTTGCTTCAATGGGTTAAACCCATCCTTGCCTATGTTCTATGTGAGAAATGAAGGTCTGAAAAGGATGGTATAGAGCCCTGAGAGGAGCAGCTTCTCCTTTTGCCCAGCCAGTCATGGTTTACCCTTCTCTCCTTTGTTGTGTTTCTAACTTTCTACCTCTTTGAGGTCATTTGGGAACAAAGAGGCCGCATACTTGCCATTTTCCTGGGGAGCTCACTTGCAGCAACCTAAACCATGTAGAGTACCCCCAGGACTTGAGACAAAAGGCCTGTGAGCACCTGGAATAGCAAACAGCAGGCTTGTGTGTTTTATACCGTGGCAGGGTCTATTAAAAGCAGCAAGTGAAAGGGGAAGGACCCTGATGTCAGTGGGAAGCAAAGCCAATAGTTCAGCAATTAAAGTGGAGGCAAGAAAACCTATTGCACATATAACAAGCACAAGAACTTGGGCTTGGGATATAGCTCAGTCGGTAGAGTTCTTGTCTCACATGTGCAAGGCCCTGGGTTCAATCTCCAGCACCACCAAAAAACAAACAAACAAGCACAAGAACTTGATAAGTACAGTGTCATTCATTTATAGTATTGGATTGTGTATGGGAAACTTCTCAAGAAACTGTTTTATGCCATTTTCCCCACTAAATAAAGTTTATTTTTAGTAGCCAAGTTTAAAGCCAGATTTTTCTGTACGAATGAAAGTTAAGAATTCTCATCTTCTCCAAGAAGTGAGGAGGTAAGCCCCAAAGCTAGATGCTTTCCTTTGTATTAGAAAAACAAACAAAAAAGAGTTGAAAAGTCGACCTCCCCACTAACCCACTATCTTCAAGGTTACTTTATGAGACATATAGTAAGTTACTGTGAATAAATATTGGCTCTTGTATGGTGACACTTTATCTAAGAGTTGATGGAAGCAAAAAGATTTCTGAAGAATCTCATAAATGCCACAAATCCAAGTGTCACCTCCTGTGACACTTTTGAGAGACCCTCAACCAACAAGAGCCTGAGTTTTTAACAAGTTTGGTTATAGGTCAGTCACTAATACCCCAGATTTAGACAGAGAATTAGGGGCACATATGGCAGCAGGTATACTAATGCATTTTGGAAAAATGTTTTTTAAAACATACCTGTTAGGTTTTGGATCATTTAAGGTGGGAGGTAATTATCATTTATTTGGAAAACTTTGTTTTCTTGAAAGTAATAAATGAATTGTTTTGGTGTGAATCTTCCAGGGCATAAAAAAAACTTAGAGCAGGGTTTCTACACTTTGGCACTACAGACATTTGGTCCAGATAATTCTTAAAAAAAAAAAAAAAAAAATTCAGAGCATTATAATTATGCCAGACAATTCTTTCTTTGTAGAGGAGGACTGTTCTTTACATTGTAGAATGTTTAGCCGCATCTCTTGCTTTTGCCCTGAAGATGCTAGTAGCACCCCCTCACCCACCCTTAAATATGGCAGAGTGTCTCCTGACATTGCCACAGTATGCTCTGTGGGGTGTAGAATTGTTCCCACTTGGGAACTCCTGCCCTAGGACAACTGAAGGATTGCAGGGAGGAAGTGTGATTGAGAGCTCAGGACACCTGAGAGGCTTTGAAGCTCATCTATAACTTCCCTAAGCAGATATCAAGTCAATATGTACTATGAGGGTGTTTTCAGAGTTTGGAGGTGGAAATAACGGTCACAGCTGGGGTGAGAGAAGAAGTGCTATTCTTTACTGTATCCTGGCCCTTGGGTTTCTCATGTGTTTTCCATGAAGGCAATTGTGGTTGCTTCAGCCCTGTTTGATATGGGGCAATGGTAATAATAACAATAGGGCCATGATCTCTAGAGCATATATATGTGTCAGGTACTGTACAAAGCAAATCTCATTTCTTCTTCATCCCAGATTGTAGAGTTCAGGGAACTGAGACTCAGAGTGGTGAAGTAAGTCTCTTGCCCAAGGTTCTGCATCTGAGTGCTAGAGCTGGAGTTTATTTGCAGGATCTCTTGACTTTGAATCCTGAGTTCTAACCATTTCAGCTTTTGGAGGATAAAAGTCAAAGCCCATCAGGACTTCAGGTGATTCTCACGATTGTCCAGGTCCAGGGACAGATGCTACCCTTGGTGATGAAGGACACTCAGGTCCCAGTCCTTTACTAAAAAACAGGTTATCCAGTGTGGTTTTTCTTCCTCTCTCTGCCATCCCACTGGCCATTTCTGCGTGCTCCTCCAGTTCCAACTCCCAGTTCCAACTCCCACAACCCTTTTATCCTTACTGGGCCTACAACTGATCTTTCCTCTTTCTGTTTTCTCATGTTCACTTCACATCTTCACTTCTCTCATTTCATAGCTTAGAGCCACCAAATGTCTAACCTCTGCTTTCTACTTCCATTCCTAGCATCTTGTGTCACTGAGAAAACTGAAGATTCCAATCTACCCTCACCAGTAGTGATGTCTGTCCCTAGTACTCTGCCTCCCCCAAACCCCTACCCACTGTGGATGAGCCACCCCTGCTCCAGTCTAAGGACAATATCTCTACTTGTGCTCAAGACCCCTGCTTGTAGTGCTTGGACTGATTTTGACAGGCATTGTCTCTCTCTGAACTCTTCCTTTCTAGTAAAGCATCTTAATCAAGCATCCCTGTCAGTCTACAACAGGTAGACTCTGTCTTGTTGGTAAAAGCCAAGCAAAACAAAACAAAACAAAATTGGCAAGCTTGAATCAGGTTTTCCTCTATCTTATCCTCTGGAACAACCCTTCCCAAGCTTACCAAGGAGCCCCACATTGCTTAGTAAAGTGGCCTAGTCCTTTTGCCATCAGTAGCATTTGTCTGATAATCCCTGACTCCTCCTTTAAATGGTTTTCTTTAATAGCTCCTAAGATAATTGATGTTCCCTCTCAGCTCTCCTTTTTTTTTTTTTTTTTTTTTTTGGTCAGTCTCCTTTTCAGATATTTCTTCAGCAACCTGTTCTTTCAACATTGCAGTAGGTAGGCCTTGTTCCATAGGCTGGTAGAGCCTTTTCTGGGTCCTGTCTCTATATTTTGAAGCATCTGGTCAAGGCCAGAGTCTTTCATTATCCCAAGGTCTAATCACTGCTAAATTTTTGTCTCTATCCCACACCATGCTTTCAGTTTGAGACTCATCCATTCATCTCCTTGACTGTCAATTAGATGGCTGAAGTACATTGCTTAGAGCTCCATCTTCCCACTCCCTTGCCACCACCATCTACTTCTCCTTTAGTCTTTCCTGTCATTTTGGTTACTTAGGCCAGTCAGGAAACTCAAGTCACTTTCCTGTTCTTTCTTTCCCACTCTATGTCTAGTCCATCAGCAACTTCTGTCTTCCTTTTATCTACCTTCAATATTCCAAGCCACTGTCATCTCCTGCATGTGATATTGTAGTCACCTCTTGATCTTTTTGCCCCATAATCTGTTTTCCACACAGAATCCTGAGAGATCACTTCAGATATAAGTAGGATCATGTTTTTTTTTTTTTTTTTTTTCCCTAGGCAAAACTCTCTTGTGACTTTCATCTCACTGGGATTAAAAGCCATTCTTCAGCCTCTCAGGCTCTCCCTGATGTGGGCTTCTTACTCTGCCCCCATCTCCTGTGGTGGTCCTATGCACTTTGCTGACCCACATTGGGTTTTGTGCATGTAGGTCAACATGCCAAGCACATTTCTGCTTCTGGCTTTTTCCTTTTGCCTGATGCATCATTGCCTTGGATATCCTCAGGAATTCTTCCCTTCAAATTTCTCCTTCAAGGTCACATGTGAGTGAGGTCTTCCCTGTTTCCCCTACAGTCTCTGGGCCTCTGACACTCAACCTTTGTCTGCTTTGCTCTTTTCACCTCTGGGCATTGTGTGTTTGTTTGTACAGCTTGTGAGTCCTTCTACTCCCACAAGGACATAAGCTGTGTGATGAACTTCTTTTTGTTCACTGACTCCTCACTCCTACTTGATAAATAGTTAGTTTCTGTTAATATTCGTTGAATGTATGAAAAAATATTAATGAATGTAGTTTGGCAGAATTGGGGGAAATTGAATTTGGAACATTAGGTCTAGAGTTGGCAAACCTGATATTAAGCAACTAGTTGCTAAATTGTCAGAAAAATAATTGTACTCCTGTTCATTCTGTCAAAAATGCTACCAGCCTGGCAACAGACAAATTGCCCATCTCCTTTCTTGTATGCATGGTCCTTCTCCTGTGAAAAGATGAGGAGGTGTGTGCATGGTCCCAAACCTTTTGCTGCACTTACTACTTGGTCAGAGTTACTAATTCTGGAAATTTCTACCAATATTGTCACCTTGACATATTTAGTTTCTGGAGGCTCTCTTGACAATGTCTATTCAAACGTCCTCTTTCCCGATGTCATCTTCTGTAGGCTGGTAAAATTCTCTCCTGGCTGCCATAGTCTTTTGCTCAAGATGGGATTCAGATCACCTCAGTTTAGCTTTGGTTCTTAGTGCTTAAAAAGAGCAGTCTATAGAAAAAAATAAGTCATGTGCCTCAAAAAGAGGGAGAGTAGAGAGGAAGAAAGGATTTATATCCAGGGCAGGAAGTTGATTGGACTGGTGTTTGCTTCCTGGGGTCTGTGTATGAGCTTTAATGAATCTGAAACTAGGCAGAATTTTGTGTGTATGTTTTCTGGGGAAACATCCTTTTATTAGCTTTTCAGTAGCTCCCATGGTTGTTATAGAGGAATTTCATTCTTTCAGCCTCTTTGCCCATCACTCCTCCATAGGAAAGTAGGTTTCTTTTCCTTTTATATCTGATAGCTAGTTCTATCCAGTGACAGCTCTCAGACCTTTTTGTTAGGATGCGAGAGATGTTTTCTCAGTAGCATTTTTCCAGGTTAGAATATAGACTTTACTGTGTCATTTATTTATTTATTTTTTGGGGGTACTGGGGATTGAACTCAAGGGTACTCCACCACTAAGCCACATCCCCATTCCTGTTTTGTATTTTATTTAGAGACAGGGTCTCACTGAGTTGCTCAGTGCCTTGCTAAGTTGCTGAGGCTGGCTTTGAACTCACAATCCTCCTGCCTCTGCCTCCTGAGCTTCTGGGATTAGAGGCATGTGCCACTGTGCCTGGCTTGTGTCATTTATCTAAGTCACAAAGATCTATTGTGTTTATTAATTTGTTGTGGTGCTGGGAAGGGAACCCAGTGCTTCACATATGCTAGGTAAGTGCTTTCCCACTGAGCTGCATCCCCACCCTAATCTATTGTCTTTAAATTGGATCATCTTTAATGTTTGGGTTGTTATCACTTAAAATGGAAGAAAGGCCTATATATTATATGTGACCTGTTCCTTTTCCATTTGCTTTTTGTGTTTCTTTTAACATGTTCCTTTTTAAATGCTTCTGATTCTCAATTGGCTCTTAGTAGTTGGAAGTTGTTTTGAAATCCCTGACATTGGCAAATGGTCCTATCTGGATTCATTCAATGGTAGGTCCCGCTTCCCTATGTTGCTGAGCTGGGAAGCTACAGAGGCATCTGAGACTCTGGAAGAAGCAGTGCCACATGCCTTGAGCCTCCTCACAAACCTTCTACTTTGCAGTTTTTTTCTTTTTTGGGGGTACTAGGGATTGAACTCAGGGGCACTTGACCACAGAGCCACATTCTCAGCCCTATTTTGTTTAGAGGCAGTGTCTTACTGAGTTGGTTAGTGCCTCGCTTTTTTTTTTTTTGAACTGGGGATTGAACTCAGGGGCACTCAACCACTGGGCCACATTCCCAGCTCTTTTTTTTTTTTTTTATATTTATTTATTTGCTTTAGTTTGTACACAATTTGTTTATTTGTACGTGGTGCTGAGGATTGAACCCGGGCCGCGCATGTACTAGGCGAGCACTCTACCGCTGAGCCACAACCCCAGTCCCCCAGCCCTTTTTTGTATTTTATTTAGAGACAGGGTCTCACTGAGTTGCCAAGTGCCTCGCCATTGCTGAGGCTGGCTTTGAAACTCGTGATCCTCCTGCCTCAGCCTCCCAAGTGCTGGGATTACAGGCGTGTGCCACCGAGCCTGGCAGTTTCTCTTTCTTTCTTTCTTTCTTTCTTTCCTTTCTTCCTTCCTTCCTTCCTTCCTTCCTTCCTTCTGCTGGGGATTGAATACCAGGGGGTGCTTTACCACTGAGTCATTTACACAGTCCTTTTTAATTTTTTTAAAATTTTGAGACAGATTCTTGCTGAGTTGCTGAGGCCCTCACAAAGTTGCTAAGGCTGACCTTGAACTTGCAATCCTCCTACGTCAGCCTCCTGAGTTGTTGGGATTAGAGGCATGTGCCACTGTGCCCAGCTCTCTCAATCTTTTCTTGATGGCCTGCCTGCTGGATCTCAGGGTTAGGAGGGATTATAGGCTACCTAACACTTGCACCTTTGCCATAGCACTCCTGGTTGGTGGGAGCCAACTCCTTTTTGAAAACCCTTTTGATATGGCACTCACTACTAATAATCCTTACTTCATTCTCTGGCAGCTCTAGTTGTTATGCTGAGTTTCAGTTCCCTTTGTGGGATTGTGTTCATTCTCCTCTAGTGACACTGATCCCTTCCCTGGGTCATTAATAGCACCCTCCCTCTGAGCTGGGTGAAGGATGCTGAGTCTGCTCTTCCTCTGGGTTTGCATGTATTTATTGGATTCTATATATCTCTATGTCCCCAGAAGGTGAATAAATTGGTTCCCATGGATCATAAGGAATGACTTCACTGAAAGTGGCATTTTGGCTTGGCTTGTACCTTTGTCAACACTATAACCCTGCTGGAAGCATCTGTATGTCAATTCTAACCCCTGAAGTATAAAACCAGTGAAACCTTTCTTTTCCGCACTGGGATTTGTTATAATATCCCAATACATGCACACAATAAAACAGTATAATTTGATCAATTTCATTCCCTAATAATTCCGCTTTCCCTCCCCCCCTTCTATTCTACTGGCCTCCCTTCTACTTTTAAAAAATTTGTTCTAATAAGTTATATATGACAGTAGAATGCATGTTGACAATTTTGTACACAAATGGAGCACAACTTCTCATTCCTGGCTGTATGTGGTGCAGAGTCATACCAGTAGTGTAATCATACATGTCGGTCTCATGCTATTGTCCTTCCCATCCTCACAGCTCTACCCCCTCCTTTTTGCTCAATTCATAGTTCCTTCATTCTTCCCTACCACCTTCTGCCCCTCAGCCCACTATGGATCAGCATCTGCACATCAGAGAAAACACTGGGCCTTTGGTTTTTTGGGATTGGCTTATTTCACTTAGCATGATGTTCTCTAGTTCCATCCAGTTACCAGCAAATGCCATAATTTCAGTTTTCTTTAGACTGAGTAATATTCCATTGTGTATATGTACCACATTTTCTTTATCCATTCATCTGTTGAAGGGCATCTGGGTTGTTTCCATAGTTTAGCTATTGTGAATTGAGCTGCTGTAAACATTGATGTGGCTGTGTCACTGTAGTAGGCTGATTTTAAGTCCTTTGGGTATAAACCAAGGAGTGGGATAGCTGGGTCAAATGGTGGTTCCATTCCGAGTTTTCTGAGGAATTTCCATACTGTTTTCTAAAGTGGTTGCACCAATTTGCAGTCCCACCAACCATGTTTTTTTTTTTTTTTTTTTTAAATATTTATTTATTTACTTTAGTTGTACACAATGCAATGCATTTATGTTTACGTGGTGCTGAGAATCGAACCCGGGCCGCGCACGTGTGAGGTGAGCGCTTTGCCGCTGAGCCACAACCCAGCCCCCACCAACCATGTTTGAGTGTGCCTTTCCCCCCACATCCTTGCCAACATTTATTGTTGTCAGTATTTTTTGATAACTGCCATTCTGACTGGTGTGAGATGAAATCTTAGTTTTAATTTGCATTTCTCTGATTACTAGAGATGTTGAACATTTTTTCATATATTTTGTTGATCACATATATATCTTCTTCTGAGAAGTGTCTGTTCAGCTCCTTAGCCCATTTATTGATTGGGTTGTTTGTTTTTTTGGTGTTAAGTTTTTTGAGTTCTTTATATATCCTGGAGATTAGTGCTCTATCTGACGTGTGAGTGGCAAAAATTTGCTCCCAAAATGTAGGCTCTTTGTTCACCTCATTGATTATTTCTTTTGCTGAGAAGAAGCTTTTTAGTTTGAGTCCATCCCATTTATTAATTCTTGATTTTATTTCTTGCGCTTTAGGAGTCTTGTTAAGGAAGTTGGGGCCTAATCTGACATGATGAAGATTTGGGCCTACTTTTTCCTCTTATTAGGTGCAGGGTCTCTGGACTAATTCCTAGGTCCTTGATCCATTTTGAGTTAAGTTTTGTGCATGGTGAGAGATAGGGGTTTATTTTCATTTTGCTACATATGGATTTCCAGTTCTCCCAGCACCATTTCTTGAAGAGGCTGTCTTTTCTCCAATGTATGTTTTTGGGGCCTTTGTTGAGTATGAGATAACTGTATTTATGTGGATTTGTCTCTGTGTCTTCTATTCTGTACCATTGGTCTACATGTCTCTTTTGGTGCCAATAACATGCCATTTTTGTTACTGTTGTCCTGTAATATAGTTTAAGGTCTGGTATTGTAATGCCTCCTGCTTCACTCATCTTGCTAAGGATTGCTTTGGCTATTCTGGGTCTCTTATTTTTACAAATGAATTTCATGATTGCTTTTTCTAGTTCTATGAAGAATGTCATTGGGATTTTAATAGGAATTGCATTGAATCTATATAACAGTTTTGGTAGTATGGTCATTTTGACAATATTAATTCTGCCTATCCAAGAGCATGGGAGATCTTTCCATCTTCTAATATCTTTTTAAATTTCTTTCTTTAGTGTTCTGTAGTTTTTCATTATAGAGGTCTTTCACCTCTCATGTTAGATTGATTCCCAAGTATTTTATTTTTTTGAGGCTATTGTGAATGGGGTAGTTTTCCTAATTTCTCTTGCAGTGGATTCATCACTTATAATATATAGAAAAGCATTTGATTTGTGGATATTGATTTTATGTCCTGCTATTTTGCTGAATTCATTAATTAATTCTAGAAGTTTTCTGGTGGAGGTTTTTGGATCCTCTAAGTGTAGAATCATGTCGTCAGCAAATAATGATAGTTTGAGTTCTTCTTTTTCTATCTGTATTCCTTTAATTTCTTTCATCTCTCTTATTGTTCTGGCTAGAGTTTCAAGGATTATGTTGAACAGAAGTGGTGAAAAAGTGCATCCCTGTCTTGTTCCAGTTTTTAGAAAGAATGCTTCCAATTTTTCTCCATTCAGAATGATTGTTGGCCTTGGGTTCAGCATAGATAGCTTTTACAATGTTGAGGTATGTTCCTACTATCCCTAATTTTTCTAGTGTTTTGAACTTGCAAGGGTGCTATATATTGTCAAATGCTTTCTCTGCATCAATTGACATAATCATTTGATTCTTATCTTTAAGTCCATTGATGTGATGAATTGTATTTATTAATTTCCATATGTTGAACAAAACTTGTATCCCTGGAATGAACCCCACTTGATCATGGTGTTCTATCTTTTTAATGTTTTTGTATGCAATTTGCCAGAATATTATTGAGAATTTTTGCGTCTATGCTCATTAGGGATTTTGGTCTGAAGTTTTCTTTCCTTGATGTGTCTTTGTCTGGTTTTGGTATCAGGGTGATATTGGCCTCATAGAATGAGTTTGGAAGCATTCTCTCCTTTTCTATTTCATGGAATAATTTGAGGAGTATTGGTATTAGTTCTTCTTTGAAGGTCTTGTAGAACTAGGCTGAGAATCCATCTGGTCCTTGGCTTTTCTTGGTTAGTAGGCTTTTGATAGTATCTTGTATTTCATTGCTTGAAATTGATCTGTTTAAATTGTGTATGTTCACCTGATTCAGTTTGGGTAGATCATATATCTAGAAATTTGTTGATGTCCTCAAGATTTTCTATTTTATTGGAGTATAAATTTTCAAAGTAGTTTCTAATTGTCTTCTGTATTTCAATAGTGTCTGTCATAATATTTCCTTTTTCATCACAAATTTTAATATTTTTGAATTTTTGCTTTCCTTCTCTTCATTAGCTTGGCTAAGGGTTTATCAATTTTATTTATTTATTGAAAGAACCAACTTCTCGTTTTGTCAATTTTTTCAGTTGTTTCTTTTGTTTCGATTTCATTGATTTTAGCTCTGCTTTTAATTATTTTCCGTCTTCTACTTTTGGTATGATTTGTTCTTTTTCTAGGGCTTTGAGATGTGATGTTAGGTCATTTATTTGTTGACTTTTTATTCTTTTAATTAATGAGCTCAATGCAATGAACTTTCCTCGTAGCACTGCCTTCATAGTTTCCCAGAGATTTTGATAGGTTTAATCAGTGTTCTCATTTACTTCTAAGTATTTTTTTATCTCCTCCCTGATGTCTTCTGCTATTCATTGTTCATTCAATAGCATATTATTTAGTGTCCAGATGTTAGAGTAGCTTCTGTTTTTTATTTTTTCATTGATTTCTAATTTTATTCCATTGTGATCTAATAGAATGCAGGGTGGTATCTCTATTTTTTTGTATTTACTAAGAGTTGCTTTGTGGCATAACATCTGGTCTATTTTAGAGAAGGATCCATGTGCTGCTGAGAAGAGGGTATATTCACTTGATGATGGATGAAATACTCTATATATGTCCATTAAGTCTAAATCATTGATTGTATTATGTAGTTCTATAGTTTCTTTGTTTGATTTTTGTTTGGAAGATCTATCTAGTGGTGAGAGAGGTGTGTTAATGTCACCCAGTATTATTGTGTTGTGGTCTATTTGATTCTTGAAATTGAGAAGGGTTTGTTTGATGTATGTAGATAACTCCATTGTTTGTGACATAAATATTTTTGATTGTTATATCTTGTTGTTGTATGATTCCCTTAAGCAGCATGAATTGTCCTTCTTTATCCTTTCTGACTAACTTTGGTTTGAAGTCCATTTTTTTTTTTTTTATATGAGGATGGAACTCCCTTCTTGTTTACATAGTCCATATGGGTGATGTGTTTTTTCCTAACCTTTTAACTTTAGTCTGTGGATGTCTTTTTTTAGGATGTGAGTCTTCTGAAGACAGCATATTGTTGGGCCTCCTTTAGAAATCCAGTCTGGCTGGGCATGGTGGCGCATGCCTGTAATCCCAGCACTTGGGAGGCTGAAGCAGCAGGATAGTGAGTTCAAAGCCAGCCTCAGCAATGGCGAGGCACTTAGCAACTCAGTGAGACCCTGTCTCTAAATAAAATACAAAAAAGGTCTGGGGATGTGGCTCAGTAGTTGAGTGCCCTTGAGTTCAATCTCCGGTACCAAAAAAATCCAGTCTGACAGTCTATGTGTTTTGAATGAGTTTAGGCCATTGACGTTCAGGGTTATTATTGAGATATGATTTGTTTGCCTGGTCATTTGGGTTTATTTTTGTTTTTTAGCTTGACTTAGTTTTGACTTTGATTGACCTTTCAATATCAGGACCTCTTGATATTGAGGGTCTGGGTTGAGAAATCAGCTGAAATTCCTCCTGGTCTCCCCCTACATGTAATTTGATTTTTTTCTCTCACAGCCTTTAAAATTCTATCCTTAATCTGTATGTTAGTCATTCCAATTATAATGTGCCTTGGTGTGGATTTGCTGTAATTTTGTACATTTGGGATCCCATAAGCCTCTTGTAGTTGATTTTCCATTTTATTGTTTAGATTTGGCAAATTTTCTGATATTTGTCTTTAAAAAAGACATTCCTTTGGTTTTTGTCTCCATGCCTTCATCTATTCTGATAAATCTTAAATTTGGCCTTTTCATATAATTCCATATTTTTTGGAAGTTCTGTTCATGGTTTCTTACCATCTTCTCTGTGTGGTTGACTTTATTTTGGAGAGTGTATATTTTGTCTTCATTGCTTGAGATTCTGTCTTCTAAGTGGTCTAGTCTGTTGGTGATACTTTCCATTGAAATTTTAATTTGGTTTATTGTTTCATTTTGAGGATTTCTGCTTTATTCTTTTTTATAACCTCTGCCTCTTTATTGAAGTTATCTTTCATTTTCTGTATTTTCTCTTTAATACCATCCTTTATTTCGAAGATCAGCCTAGCTATGTGTCTTCTAAACTCCTTCTCTGACATTTCTTCTACTGTGTTGTCTATGGATTCTATTATTGGAAATCTTGGTTTGTTTGAGATATTTTCTGCCCTTGTTTTTTTCATGATGTTTGTGTGTCTTCTCATCTAATAGTACAAAACGGAGGCAGTACAGTTCTACCCTGTAGTCTCATAGTGTCCCTGAAGGCTTCTAATACCCCACCTTTCAGGGGGAGACCAATATTAACAGCACCCAATGCAAACAATATACATCTTTAAACCAAATAGCTCCTATTAAGGTGTCTACAGTTTTGTCACAATAAACGGAAATGATGTGTTCAATTATTATCTACAGTATAAACAGTAAGCTTGCTAAAAGGGTTTCCCATTTCTAATGATGGATGATAAGGGAACAGAATTAATGTAAGATGTGATGTTTATGAGGGAGGAGAGAAGATAGAGGAAAAAATTTATAGTAAGAGCAGGAGAGGAATTAAGAGAGGTTGACTGTTAGTATGGGAGAAGTAAGAAAGAGAATCCAGGGAGACAGATAGGTGAGAAAAAATATATACAGATTTTTTTTTTGTTTTTTTTTTGTGGTACCGGGGATTGAACTCAGGGGCACTCGACCACTGGGCCGCATCCCCAGCCCTTTTTTTGTATTTTATTTAGAGACAGGGTCTCACTGAGTTGCTAAGTGCCTCGCCATTGCTGAGGCTGGCTTTGAACTCGCGATCCTCCTGCCTCAGCCTCCCAAAGTGCTGGGATTACAGGTGTGCGCCACCGCGCCCGGCTTATACAGATTTTTTTAATAAAATATATAAATATAAGGGTACACAACAAAACTGTAATATACTGTTCAGACATCCCATTTCTCAATAATTGATGCATGAAAAATATTTGGATTCAAAGATGGTAGAGATATGAGAGAAAGAGCAAAAGAAAAAAAAAAAAAAGGAAGGTCTCAGTGGAAAATTGAACTATAGCTTCTGTTGGCTTTCAAAAATTTCCTCAACTTCCCTTCTCTGCCGATAGGTGGAGTTGTCTAAAGTTTGATGGTAGCTCCAGTCCGTGGGTGCTGGACTGGTTGGGTGGGTGAGCTGATAGCAAGATGCTCTCACACCCTCTTCTGTCCATCCCCCTGTTCCATCCCCATGCACTTCAGCACTCACTGAGCTGGAGAGAGCCTGTTTTGTTCCAGTTTCCCCAACCTGAGCTCTCCCTGAGGAACTGTCCCTAGTCTCCGACTTTCCACAGGCTTGCTAGACCCAGACTGGCCCACACAAGCTCAGCTACAATCTTATGGACCTAGCTTCAGATTCCCCAGGTTCTGCCTTGCTGCAGTCCCAAGATTTCAATGCCATTTCAGCTTTCAGGGAAACTACCAGGGATGCGCTCACACAAAGGAGAGACCCTGCAAAGAGGCAGCCAGATGGCGGCCACTAGCACACCCAGCAGAAAGACCTCAGGTGCAACTAGACCTGCAGGTACCCTGGCAGTATATCTTCAGGCCCTGACTGGTACCCCAGACTGAGGCAGCCATGTTCTGAGATTGCAGCAGTGGCAGCTGCAAACCTGCAGGCCCTGGCTGGTGTCCCAAGATGGTGGTGGCTGCATGTAACCAAACTGGTGGGTACTGTGACAATAGACTTCCAGGCATTAGGGGGTAGTGGGCAACCAGTGATCCACTGGTGGTCTGCTGGCAGTCTGTAGGCTAATGGTGGGCAATCCGCGGGTGGACGCCAGGTGGCGGTGGATGGGCAGGCAAGAGGCTGGCAAATGGGCAAATCGATGACGATATGCTGGTAGAGAGCAGGCTATCAGGCTATTGTGGAGGGTGAATGGGGGTAAACAGCAGGGAATCAGTGGGCAGTAACAGCTGCCTTGCAGAGAAACGGTATTTCCTCTGCTTGAATTCCGAGTCATGGAGCCACAAGGAATGCAGCCTATAGTCCACCATCTTGGATCTGCCTCTGAAACCAGTGATATAACCACTTGGCTGAACAGTATACTCCTTTGGGCTTCTCTAGATCTTCCTGTGTTGAACTTAATATGCCGATGGGAAAGAAGAGATGTATGTGATCACTGTTGATGTTTATGGAGTGTGCCCTTATTTTTGATTGGTGCTTTTTTACCTGAGGAGGGATACAGTGTTGAAGACTAGAGAGCAAAACTTTCTTTGATTTGGGCTGTGAAGTACAGGGTTACTCTGTCAGTGTCATGAATCAGAAGCATGAAGCAGAAACAGAGGTGCAGCTTTTAGGATCAGAGTGGCCAAGTTAAGGTACCAAGTGCCTTAAGCATAATAGACAGCATTTATGAAGTCATGCCCAGGCCTCACCTTGAGCTTTGGTGAGCTCCTGGCTTAAACTGAGAGCAGAGAGAGGGGAGGGGAGATAAAGTGAGGTGGCTTGAGGAGAAGGCAAAAGGGTATCTGTATTCCCTTCTTTGCTATGTTTCACTTGTTCCTTACCCCTCTGCGAAGCAGCTGAGCTGCCACCTCTCAGTTTGGAGACAAAGAACTAAACCAGAACTACATTCTCAGAAACACATGCTAGTAAATGGCAGGACTTGGATCTTCCAACTCCAAATTTAGATCTTTACCCATTTCGTATGTTTTAGTTTTGAGAGAAAAATAAGTGGTGTATCTGGCAGCTAAATGTCAATTTACCTGGGTGCTATTCAGTGCCCTAGCTAACTCTTCCCTGCCTCCCAGTAGCAGCTCAGTAAAACTACTGGCTCAGGAGCCATTTTATCCTTGTCAGAGATAATGCCATTCAGTGCTTCTACTTGCAGAACCCAGGACAAAGCTGAGTACTTAAGATAAAGAGAAACCATTTAACTCATCGGGGTGGGGGACAAATGAAGGGCAGACCATAATTTATAGAAACCCTAGCTGTCACAGTACCCAAGGCAGGCAGAACAGAGCCTTGACCTTTTAAAATTTCTGAGCCTATTTCAGTCCTTTACCTAGTTAGGAACTTATTTTCTGGCCCCTCTCTTAACATATCCCTGTCTTGGGTTGAGTAGGTTTCCTGAGCAGGGATGCCAGAGGATGAGCAAGTTTGGTACCCAGTCAAAGTCTTTCACCAAAGGATGATGGAACAGAGTGTTAAACTTTGTCATGAGGCTTTATTCATTGAGAAAAGATTGTAGAACTAATGCCTTCCTGGATTGAAACCAGAAAAGGAAGACTTCCTCCTCATTTTGCTCTGGGCTGCTTCTCCTTATATCCTTTGTGGGTCATTGAAATCAGATAATCTTGGGTTCAAGCTGCCTGAGGTTCTGACTCCATGATTTTAGCCAAGGCATCTCCCCCCTTGGACTTTCGTTTTTGTCCTGTAAATGAAAGGGTTGGATTTGATTAAGGAGAGGCAAACTATAGTTTAACTGGCCCTCTGGTTTATGATTTCTTTGCTTGTTTTATAATTGCCCATTTTTTGAAGAATTTTAAGGTCATAGGAAAATTGAGGCAGAAAGTTTATATATATTCCCTGACCGCAAATACACCCAGCCTCCCCAATGTCAACATCTCCCACCAGAGTGACATTCCTTAAAATTCATGAAGCCTATGTTGACATATTATTATCACCCAAAGTTCATGGGTGATAATTATAGGATTCATTCATGGTGTGCAATCTATGGTTTTGGACAAACATATAATGACATGTATCTACCATTATTGTATCATATAGATAGTTTAACTGCTCTAAAAAAAATCTGTGTTTTTTTCCCATATTTTTATTTTATTTTTATGTGGTGCTGAGGATCAAACCCAGTGCCTCACATGTGCTAGGCAAGCACTCTACCACTGAGCCACAACCCCAGCTCCTTTTCCCCGTATTTTTTATTGATACATTATAGTTGTACATAATGGTGAGATTTGTTGTTACACATTTGTAAATGCACACAATAGAAAATTATAATTTGACCAACTTCATTCCCCCAGTATTTCCTTATTTTCCCTAGTCCCATTCTTCTATCTAGTCTATTGATCACCTTTCGATTTTCATGGGACTCCTCTAATCCCTCCTTTTTCCTGTACTTCCACATATGAGAACAAACATGGAATCCTTGACCTTCTGAGTTTAAAAGCCATCTGTTTTTATAAATAAGTTTTTTTCTTTATTGTCCTTGTTATACTGGAGATTGAACCCAGGGTCTTGCGCATGGTAGGCAAGTGCTCTGCCACTGAACTGTAGCCCCAACCCTTTTTATTTTGAGAAAGGTTCTTGCTAGATTGTCTAGGCTGGCCTTGAACTTATGATTCTCCTGCCTTAGCCTCTGAAATTGCTGGGATCACAGGTGTGTGCCACTATGCCCAGCATAAAGAAACTATTATTGGAAAACAGCTAAGCCCATTCTTTAATGCAATGTCTAAGTCTGCTTTTGCACTATATTGAGTAGTTGTGATAGAAACTATATGTCCCATAAAAATCTAAAATATTTATTATCTATCCACAAACAGAAAAAAATTTGTGGACCCTTGGACTAGATGATTGCCAGAAAATTTCTGAAGTCTGATTTTTTAAAAAAAATATTTATTTATTTTGCTTTATTGTACACAATGCATTTATGTTTACGTGGTGCTGAGGATTGAACCCAGGCCGTGCACGTGCTAGGCGAGTGCTCTACCGCTGAGCCACAACCCCAGCCCCTAGAGTCTCTGATTTTTTAAAAAATGTTTTGTGTTTTTTAATACCTTTATTTCAGTTATTTATTTATATGTGGTGTTAAGGATCGAACCCAGTGCCTCACACATGCTAGGCAAGCAATCTACCATTGAGCTATAGTCCCAGCTCAATTCTCTGATTTTCTATTAGGCAGTTCTACAATTTCACATCTGTATGCTTAGTTGTTTGTTTTTCCTTCCCATCCCACTCCTCTTACTTTGGCCCTTTTTATGTGCTGATACAGCTGCCACTGTCCCAGAGCAGAGGACTGTGACCCTGGATGTTGATGTGAACAACCGTACAGACCGCCTGGAGTGGTGCAGCTGTTACTACCATGGTAACTTCTCCTTGAATGCCGCCTTTGAGATCAAGCTACACTGGATGGCGGTGACTGCTGCTGTGCTCTTTGAGATGGTGAGAACTTCACACGTGTGATTGGGGCCTTGTTTTATTCACTTCTCAGAGGGGAAGGGAGATTTTAGTAGAGATTCATATCTCTTTAATTATTTGGTTCAGGCTCCTATTAGCTTTTTAACCCTTTTGGAATGGCCTTAAAAAAATTAAAACAGTAAAAAATTCAAACAAGGTATAGGTAAGGTTTCTCAGCCTTGGCACTACTAACATCTGGTGCCAGATAATTCTCTGTTGTGGGGTGCTGTACTGTGCATTGTAGGGTGCATCTCTGTTGTGCATTGTAGGATGTTGAACAGCATCTGGCCTCTATCCACTAAATGCCAGTAGCACACCTCCACAGTGATAACCAAAAATGTTTCCAGAAATTGGCACATGTTCCTAGGGAAGGGGAAGTATTGCCTCCAGTTGAATCAGGGGTCTGGAGTGAAAAGCAAGTCTCTATTTCACCATGTGCCCTGGGACTTCCATCAAGAGCAACCACAACTACCATTTAGTTTAGTGTACTCCTAAGGAGATTCTATGCATAGATAAAATTTAGCTTCTTATTTTTTTTTTAATTGGGATGGTAATGTGGGATGTATACAATTTATAGTGCTTTTTATCCCCATTACCTGTATGTCTTCCATATCAGCACAAATAAATTTGCCTTATTGTTTTTTTTTTTTTTTTAATCATTGCTTTTTTTTTTTGGTGGTGGTGCTGGGGATTGAACCCAGGGCCATATGCATGCAAGACAAGCACTCTACCAACTGAGCTATATCCTTAGCCCCTTTTTTTAATTAACTTATTTATTTATTGGTACCGGGGATTGAATTCAGGGATACTCAACCACTGGGCCACATCTCCAGCCCTTTTTTGTATTTTATTAGAGACAGGGTCTCACTGAGTTGCTAAGTGCCTCGCCATTGCTGAGGCTGGCTTTGAACTCCAATCCTCCTGCCTCAGCCTCCCAAGTGCTGGGATTACAGGCATGCACCACCGTGCCCAGCCCTTCGTTTTGTTTTTAAGGGCTGCAGAATATTTGGTTATTCCATAATTTACTTAACCAATTCCTTGTTAATGAGCATAACTGCTGTTAATAGGTGAGGTCTCAAACAAGGGTGATTTTGCTTCTCAGGGGCATTTGACAATATCTGCAGACCTTTTTACTTATCACATGTGGTGGGGGTAGGGGTACTACTAGCATCTAGTGGGTAGAGACCAGGGTTGCTGCTCATGATCCTAAAAAGTATAGGACAGCCCATAAACTAAGAATTAACTGGCCCAAGATGTCACAAGTTCCAAGGCTAAGAAACCTAATTTTAACTGTTCTTCCTGCCTGTCTTTCCTCCATCTGTTCTGTCCTGGCCTGACTCTCTAATCAGGCCATTCACTGCTCCCACACTAAGAAGTAAGTCGTCCCTGGCCATTGCCCATCTTGGTCCGGTGCCTATTAGAATAAACACTCCTCAGCCAGGCTGCCAGTATCTTTCTGGAGCTCTCCTCAACCATCATCACAGTCTGCTACTCCTATTATACACTCTGATTCAACCTAAAAGAATATTTTTCTGTGGGTCAGCTGAGCCTGACTCCACTCTTAACACCAGCTGAAGCATTTCATCACACAGCTGAGAACAGCTGGGAAGTTAAAAAAGAGTACATTGAAAGATTCAAGATGACCTTAGAGGAATGAACACAGCACTGACTGGAAAGTTTTATTGTAGACCTAGTTTGTCCCATAAGATACTGTGTCCTGGGGCAGAGTTTTGTGTGGGTCTTGTCTGTGTGGCACAGACTGCCTCAGTATATGGCATTATCATCTTTAAGACCCTTCCCTCAGAAAGACTCACCCAGGAAGTATCCTAAAGATCCAAGTCAAGCTAAACTCATCCTACTCAGCTTACAATGACACCAACTCGTCCCTAGCTGGTTGACACCAGGATGGTGCTCCCTCCAGGCAAAATTAACCCCTGACCCAGTATGCATCAGCACTGTCCTGTGGGCCCTGCCTAATAACCCTATCTCAAAACAACAAGACCATAGTAGTCACACATACACACATATAGTTGGGCAGAAGAAACATGTTTTTTTTTTTCCTCCAAGGAATTTAACAACTTTCTTTAAAAAGTACACATTTCATATCTATTCATGTGAAATCCACTCAATGCTGCTAATGCCTTAGGTGAATTATTACCTTATGGCAATGTCCATATTTCTTGTAAGTAAGATTTTATAAGGATAAATATTATCTAAAATAAAATATTGTTGACTTGGTCTTAGGAATTAATTTGATCAAACAGGAGATTTTGGTTCTGTTATTATTGTTGTTATGAGAGTTCCTGGGAAAAGATCTAAGGATAATTTTCTTCAATTTTTAACATAACTGTATTTGTGTAAGTCAAGGTATGGCCCATACTGGGGTTTTTTCGTCTTTCTTTTTTTTTTTAAGGTCAGGTATAGCTGGGATTGTAGTCACTCACCATAGTGCCTGGCTTATATCTTTCTAAAATAATATTTAACGTGTAGCTGGGAGGCTGAGGTAAGAGGATCACCTGAGCCCACAAGTTCAAGACCAGCCTGAACAACATCCCAGGACCCTGTTTGGAAAAAAAGAAAGTAAATAAATAAATAAAAATAATATTTGACACAGATCTCGTCTGTGTCCCAGAGCCTTGTCTATCAGCCTTTTTTTTTTTTTTTTTTTTTTTTTAAATGGCTAAGTATTGAACCCAGGGCCTCATTGATGCTAGGCAAGCACTCTACCGCTGAAACATACACCTCCAATCTCAGCTTTGTTTCTTTTTTCTTTTAAAAGTATACATTGGTTTTATGGTTAATAAAAGTATCACAAAAACTCAAAAATTGTTCCATAGGAAAATGTTATTGATGGGAAGAAGTATGTCTTTATGCCCCAGTAATTCTCCTTTCTGGTCTTCCATCATATGGCTTTAGGGAATTTCCCAGAGAGTGGTTCTGATTCTACATGTCAGTGTTGATCACTTTTGACCAGAGGTCACCAGAGTCCTCTCCACCCTCTGTCATATTCCTCTCAGCCAGTTTAAGTGTTTTTTTTTTTTCTTTTGTTTTTCCTATTTGATGCTTTGGACTTACTAAATTCCTGATACAGGGTAATTTAGAAGAACTTAACCTATATCCTATGACCTTCCTCCAGAATCCCACAGAATAAGAAGGGTTTTAGTTCTGTCTAGTCTTTTTTTCTTTTTGCAAAACAAAACACCGAAGTTGCAGAAGCATGAGCCATGAAGAGCAACTTTTGTTTACATCACAGTTTTTTTTGAGTATTTATCAAGGAAATGAAACTGCACTGTTTTTTGTCATGGGCCTGTTTGTAACCAGGGGACATGTATAAATGAACATGTTAATCACTGCATGCCACAGCTCTGGCACATTTGCTCCTTGGGAAGTATTTCTCTACTTGGAGATGACACTCTTTTTTTTTCTGTACTTTATGCTAGGTCCAAGGTTGGCATCGAAAAGCTACTTCCTGTGGCTTTTTGTTGGTACCAGTATTGGAGGGTCCTTTTGCACTTCCCAGCTACCTGTATGGTGATCCCCTGCGAGCCCAGCTCTTCATCCCGCTCAATATCAGCTGCTTGCTCAAGGAGGGCAGTGAACACCTGTTTGATAGTAAGATTACTTCCCTCTGAATGTTGTCTCAATGAGTAAGACACCTCTCCCAAGGGCACCTTTCTGGCTATCTAATCAACACGGGCTAGTGAAAAGAGAGAGAGCCTTTCTACAAGGACCCAAAGGATCTGGATTTCTATCTCATTCCTCATTTAGCAACCGAGTAACCCTGGACAAATCACTTAATATCTCTGAGACTCAAATCCCTTATTCCTAAAACAGGATTGACTAGAGCTGCCTTGCCAATCCTGAAGGCTGTCTTAAGGCCCAGAGCCCTGGTGGGAGAGGGCATCATGTCCTGTAACTCTCTAGCAGTGCTGCTGTCCTCCCACACCCTCTTTTTCATTTGCTGCAGCCTAACTGGTTTGGGTTGCAGGGATTTGAACCTCGTTGGAGGCTTTTGCATATGCTGTTCTGTGTAAAAAGACCCAAAAGAGGGGCATTGAAAGCACAATAGGAAACAAGTTTTATTGGGCAAAGCTTCAGTGTGTCATCCCTTGGAGCCTTGAATGTGGCTCAAGTCCTGCATCTCAAGGAAGACAAAGCAGAACAGTGGGAAGCTTAGAGGACAGCAGTACTCAGTTCAGAGCCTTTCTCTCTGGAAGAAGGTCATCAGTCAGAAAGGGAGCACTACTTTGAAGACTTTTTTTTTTTTTGGTACCGGGGATTGAACTCAGCGGCACTAGACCACTGGGCCACATCCCCAGCCCCTTTTTTGTATTTTATTAGAGACAGGGTCTCACTGAGTTGCTAAGTGCCTTGCCATTGCTGAGGCTGGCTTTGAACTCGCAATCCTCCTGACTCAGCCTCCCAAAGTGCTGGGATTACAGGCGTGCGCCACCACCACGCCCGGCTTTTGAAGACTTTTTTATGTGCCAGGTGAGACCCTTCCTGCCAGAGGCCATGGACTCTGAAATACATAGAGTTTTCAAAGTCTCCACCTCCACCCTTACTGTAACAGTACAGAATTACTCACAGGGCTGCATTAGAGGATATTTTTGTGCAAGTTCATGGTTTTCCTGGCCAGTTGTAACCCAGTCTTCAAGACCAGCATCCTCTGTTGGTTGCCAACATAGAGTCCTGGTTTAAAGGAATAAAGCCTCAAATTTAAAAATCAATTTTCCTGCTTCTGGGTCTCTTTCTGTTATCTCTGCTTCCTCTAACAGTGAATTCAGAATCTTAAAAATCTGACAAGTATGTGCTGTCTCTGTATGTTATTTCATTAAAGCATCCTCAAATTTTTCTTAGGTATAAAATTCCAAATATGAAATAACAACAAAGTCACCATAGGCATCTCTAATTTTGGGGATATCTGTGCAATGGCTGCCCCAGCCCCTCAGCACCTTCACTCCAAGAGCAGCACTGGCTTTGCTGCCTGTTGCTATGTGACAGCTTGTTCAGCCCTCCCACCTCACTCAGCTCTTAGTTCACAGCGGCAGCTCTGCAGGAGTGAGGCTGGGTAATTACAGTGGCTGATGGCAAGGGGACCCAAGTGCTCTGTCCCCGCCATCCCCAAATTTACTTGTCAGAAATTCATTTTTATGTTTACTTGTTTCAATTTTCCTATCCCTAAAGTGGAGCTTGTAATATTTTTCTTTCCCTCTAGGGAAATGGAAGATTCGTGACATAAAAACATTTGTTGTTGTTTCTTAGAAGCAGCTAACATGCATTTAAGGTTTGTCTTGTTTGTATTTAAAATGCTCCTTTCAGCTTTCGACATAGGATATCATTAGAATGAGTCTTATTATTAAGTAGCTCACACTTGCTCCTGAGGATTCATCATTTTACTAGATTCTGCTATAGCTTAGGGGAAGACATGGTGAACACATACATGTCCTTTCTTTGACCTCGGGATGGAGGATGATCTTCCCCAAAGTAGGTAGTGTGGAAAAGCAGCTTATGCTCAATAAGCAATAACTGCTAAGAGTAATGAAGTTTGCAGAAATCCAAATGCAGGCAAAATTAAAAACCTTTTAATCACAAATCAACATAGAATCTTTTGTCTTTCAGGCTTTGAACCAGAAACATATTGGGATCGAATGCACCTTTTTCAGGAAGCCATTGCACACAGGTTTGTCCCTTAGCAAGAGGCAACAGTAGGAAGGAATCAGTGTTTATCTCTAGTAGCAATTAGCAAAGTGAAAAGTGAAATCCAGTTTGTTTTGTTCGGGGGGGGGGGGGGGGGTCTTTTCCACTAATGACAGATTAGCTACTTATCTCCAACAAGACTCTTTGCCTTGATTTCTGAGATAAGCACTCCCCTGCCAGTTCCTGTAGCTGCTTTTTTCAGACCTCATTGCCTTCTTCCAGTTGAGGGAAGACTTTAGAGCTCTCTCCCTAGCTTTCAATGAGAGCCTCAGTCAAGCTATTCAGAAGATAACATGAAATGGAAACATGTAAAATTTGAGACCCTTAACACATGTTGAAAAGACAGTGAATGGTTAAAAAAGCAATAGATGGGCTTGTAGATATTTCTTGACACCTAATATGTGTGCCAGGGAAAGCCTTCCCTAGGCTTAGCTGTCTCCCCTTAGACCAGACCAGCAAACCACATTGTCTCCAGGTGTCACTAAGTTGGTGTCCAACTGGTACTTCATGTTAATCATGGCAAAAACCAAACCTCCTATTTTTGCTTCATTAACCTTCTTGCTACACCTTGTTCAGTGTCATGTGAAATATACCTCCCCTACCAGGGATTCCCAGGTCCTTCTAATTACTCCATCCTTTTCTCCTGAACATTCTATCAATCTGTTACCCTGGTTTGGGAGTCCTGGAGGGCAGGGGTATGCATTTTTCTTATTTTCCCCTTTCACTATGGTTAGCACAGTGCCTTGTGCAAACTAGCTGTTTTTCTAGCCGTTTTTCCATGGAGTGAAATTCTAAGTGGGAATGCGGCTCTGAAATGATACATATAGCCCATTCACAAAGTTTATCTCAAAAAAACTATGAAAAATGTCCTGGGTCCCCTCTGCTGTGACTTCTAGCTCCTTTAACTTCGTCTGGGTAGCTGGGTGAGATTAATATAGCCCCTTCCCTGGGGTAGGAGCTCCTGCAATCCTGCCTTGCATTCTCCCCAAGTGGGCAGTAAAACAGCTAGGGACTGTGTGATTATTATTATTATTTTTTTTAAATAAAAGATGTTCCTGGTAACCTAAGAAAGAAATGAAGCAAGAATACTCTGGTCAGGCTGATTTATGCTGAGTAAATCATTAAGCTTGATTGGAAAGTAGAGAGGAAGCAAAGGCAAAATCCAGACTATTCTTTGTTTTTTTTTTAATTTATTTATTTACTTTAGTTGTACACAATGCAATGCACTTATGTTTATGTGGTGCTGAGGATCGAACCCGGGCCGCGCACGTGTGAGGCGAGCGCTCTGCCACTGAGCCACAACCCCAGCCCCCAGACTATTCTTATATATGATAGAATCAGTCTGTAGATGAAGAAGCTTGCAGTGCACATTTGCCTATTCATTTAATTTGCACATTTGATTTTCTGTATTCTTTGGTAAATTCTTAAGGAATACCAGAGTAATGCCAGCAGCTTGGATAAAGGCTAGCAACCCCTTCTGGGGAGCTCAGTCCAGGATAGGAGATAGGAAGCTTACCTCCCTTAGCTCTGCCTACATCACTGCCTTTGTTACATAAACCTCTCAGGCTTAGAAGGCAGGAGCCACATCTGTTAGCATGTCCTTTATAGCTCTTAGCAGGTAGGGGTATAAGAAATGCGCTTTATGGAAATAGAAGAACCAGGAATAGAACAAGCCTTAGAGGAGAAGGTGAACAGAACAAGTCATAGATGAATAATGGCTCTTCCTGCCTATTTCCAGAGTGCAGCAAAGCAGAGTGCCCCAGGTTGTTGTCCTTACTTTTAAAGAAAGGATTTAAATTGAGATATTTCATTCTATTTCAATTCAAGGCCTTTATTGAGTACCTTCTATATACTTAGCCTGAGAACAGTGGGAAAGGGGGAGAAGTGTGACTAAGGTAAATTAAGATGGGTAATATATGTGGGTGGGTGCTGCAGCCAGTCAGCACTTGGGATAAATTCCAGCAAGAGGCAGAGGGAAGGCCTAGGATGACATGGGGGAAAATCTACAGTGGGGAGGGCTGCTGGGACAGCTGGGGATGTGACAGGAGAGAGGGTAGCTGGTAGAGGGGCTTTCACTCATTGAAGTGATATGGTTGACCTAGGAGATGAAAGGTGCACAGGAATGCTGGAGGGCTGCAGTATGAGAAGGGGTGGAGGTTGGGGAGTGGAGAGGATAAAATTAAGCAGCCTGCCTAGTCCACCTCAAATGAGATCTTTTCATATCCTTTTATCTCAAGCAGTTAGTCTTATTAGTGTAATTTTTTACACACTCACAGATGATAATATGATCAAGAATATTGGCAACATCATGTTCTCCAGGATTTCAGGTTTATCTATATGAAGAAAACCACTATTTAAAATGATTTTTTTTTCCTTTTCTGTGAAGATGCAAAGCCTGTCTTTTGGATTTTTTTTTTTCTCTTCTATATCTTACCTGGTATTCCTGTATTCATAACTGATTAAGTCAATTGGATGTTATATATACAAATATGTGTTTTTGAAGACGTTTGTGAGAATTTCAATGCACAGAAATACCTACTCCAATAAAAACACTAAAAAGTCTGGGTCTATAAGACAACTGGAGATTTATTTAGGTGAGAATAAAGCATAACTGCTTCACAACTCATGAGTAGAGCAGAAAGGATAAGCTTCAACATCACAGATGTGAATGTGTTGTGTTTCACATATGAGGGGTCCCCCTAAAGGTCATGTGTGAGATAATGCCAGAAAGTTCAGAGGTGAAAGGGTCAGGTTATAAAAGGTGAGACATAATATTGGATTAATCTACTTGAATGGCCTGAGTGGTGACTGTAGGCAGGTGTGGTGTGGCAGGAGGTGGTCACTGGGCTGTGCCTTTGGGGTTTATATTCTGTCCCTGGTGAGCAGAGATCTCTGCTTCCTGGTGCCATGTCCTGAGCTGCTCTCCTCCTCCATGCCCTTCTGCTATGGTGTTCTGCTACTCACCTTGGCAGAGTTTTAAAGCCAGCAATATACCGACTGAACCTCTGAAACCATGAGCCCCATATGTAATTTGGCCCCTCAAAAATTGTTATTTTAAGGTCATTTGTCATTGTTTTGAAGAAAAGATGCAATGCAAATGATCTATCACATATCACTTGAGAGGTCAGTCTGCATGGCCTGAATAGATAAGAAAGAAAGAAAAAAAGAAAGAAGGAAAAGGAAGGAAGGAAGGAAGGAAGGAAGGAAGGAAGGAAGGAAGGAAGGAAGGAAGGAAGGGAAAGGCATGATAGAGACAACAGGATGCAATGCAAATGACCCTCATGACATAAGTGGAGAGAAGAGGATGGTTGCCTGGAATCCCTTGCAACTACTCTCTATTGGCCCAACATCAGAAAATATCCAAATCATTATGTGGTTGAGCTGCATGAATGTGCTATAGGAGGTTGGGTATGAGTGCAAAATGTCCTGAATGATTCAATTTAGAGAGTTGATCCTGGTCCCTAGAGGGATATTCCCAATATTTTCCAAAGTATGGTTCTTAGTAATCAGTATAGAAGAGAGAGGTACAAGCTGATATGAGGCCAAGGCAGAGGATAGAATCCAAGTAAAGGTGACAGATGAAGGATTGTACACATCATTCTCAAAGTCTAAAGATTACAGAGAGTCTTATTATGACCAAAGAACCATTATATGAGCTTCTGTCATAAAGCAGCAGTCCCTGTTGAGGTGACAGAATGCTTAATGTCCAATCTACCCAATCCCCCCCCCCCCCCCAAATGTGCCATGTAGGAGACAATGCTCTTTTCATAGCATATTCTAATTGAGCAGCTTCCTTTGGGAGAATCAGAGGTGCTAACTCAGACATCAGCCTTCAACTCTGTGAGAAGATAAATTCTGCACTGTAAGCCAGCAGAGTGGGGCTTTGTCATGGCAGCCCTAGCCACTAACTTGTCCCTTACATTCTTCACAGTAAATAAATAGGAAGGGCTTGGAGGACAGGAGCATTTTAATTAACAAACTCTCAAGAATCTAGGACATAAAACAAACTTGCTGAACTTTAGGTAAGAATCAGGTAGTCTTATTAATGACCTGTAAACATAATAGTAAGAGTTTATATTTTTGCATGGATCAAACACAATGGGAAGCTGTTATGGCTTGGATGTGAGGTGTCCCCCAAAAGCTCACAAGAAGGTTTGGGGCAGAAATGATTGGATTCTAGCCTTAACCTAATCAATGAATTAATCCCTAATGTGATTAACTGAGTGGTAATTGGAGGCAGGTAGGGTATGGCTGGAGGAGGTGGGCATTGGGAGCATGGCTTTTAGGGTATAGATTTTCTGTCTGGAGAGTGAATTCTCTCTCTGCTTCCCTTCACCACAGTCTTCCGCCATGTTGTTCTGCCTCACCTTGAGCCCCAGGGAATGGAGCCTGCTGTGTATGGACCAAGACTTCTGAAACTCGAACCCCCAAATAACCTCTTCCTCTTGTATAACTCCTCTTGTAGAGTCTTTTAGTCACCATGGCACAAAAGCTGACTAAAACAGATGGCCATCTGTCTGCAACACTTTCCCTCAGTGCACAACCTTGGATTCTCCAGAATAATCTTCCTGGGCTGGCTGATGGCCACCAGCTTGTCCTGGGCTCACATGGTATTCCCTCTCTTCTCCTGAATGATCAAATTTATAAAGTTCCTCCTGGTCCCCATTGGGACATTCCCAATATTTCCCAAGAGTATGGTTCTTAGTAATCAATATAGAAGAGACAGGTACAATCTACTATGAGGCCAAGGCAGAAAACAGAAACCAAGTAAAGGTGAGAGATGAAGGATTGTATACATCATTCTCAAAGTCTAAAGATTACAGAGAGTCTTAATATGAACAAAGAGTAACATCCATGCTCTTCCTTGTCAGTTCACATTTCCTCATTTTATGTGGATATGATCCAAATTGAATTAGTACATACCACAATTGCCTCATTTTATCTTAATTACCCACTGGGGACACTGGTCCTAAGGGACAGATTTCAACATAGGAATTGGCAGGCAGTGAACTCAATTCAGCCCACATCAGAAACCTCACCTTCTCTCTGATAAAGTACTTAATTAAACTGATTGATTTTCAGAGAGTTACATCATCTTATAACTCTTGGGAAAATTACTTGGTCAGGATGAGTTAATCTTTAAATGTATGGCTGGTTTTGTTTGCCTAATATTAAGTGACATATTTTTATATGCTTTGGATGGACATAGGTCTTCATAATATATTTTGATTCTCAATAACACACACACATATTTTATTTTGAGACAGAGTCTCACTGACTTGCTCAGAGCCTCATATTGATTGTAAAGGTTATTTATGAAAAACCCAAGGTCAACATTATACTAAATGGAGAAATAAGTAAAAACATTTCCTCTAAATTTAGGAACAGGAAAAGGTTGTCTATTCTCACCAATCCTAATCAATATAGTCTTTGAAATATTAGCCAGAGTGATAAGGCAAGAAATGGAAATCAAAGGGGATACAAATAGGAAGAGAGATAAATTATTTCTGCCAATGATATTATCCTATAACTAGAAGATGCAAATAACTTCATCAGAAAACTTCTAGAGCTTATAAATGAGTTAAGCAAAGTAGAGGATATAAGATCAACACCCATAAATCAATAGATTTCCTACAGTCCCACAGTGATTCAGCATAAAAAGAAATCAGCAAAAACCACCCCTTTCCAATTACCTTGCAGCATTCTCAAAAATATTAGAGAAGTTATACAGGAGCTGGGAATAGATGTTTTGTACTTCATCTTCCATTTCAGCAATCAGGGTCAAAGACGAAATAAATATGACTGTCCTTGGAGTCAATGGCTTGCTTTGTGCTTCTGCCTTAGATAAAGGTCAATTACTTACCCAACTTTAAGCTGCTTCTAATACTAATATCATTAGGTACATAGCAGAATGTCCTCTGCAGCCCATCCCTGCCAAACAGGACACTCTGTGCAGACAGAAGGTTTCATGATGAGTACAATGGACTCATTACCTGCCATGCCAAGCCACCAAGGCTATATAAAGTGCAATCAATACGATTCTCTCTAATACTCACCTTCTCTGAGCTTCTTCAAGATAGGAAGAGAAATCTCATCAAGATGAAGATCTTTCTGCTGGCTCTTGGATTTGGTCTGTTTTGTGCTTCATCCCAGTATACCCCTGCAGAGGTACCATGGATGGACTGATCTTGGGGTTTTCTCTCTCTCTGTTTCTCTCTCTTTCACTTTGTCTTCTCACATTTCTGAATTTTATGTGACAAGACTTCATAAGCATCTCAGTCCATATACGGTCATATCCATGACATCATACTTCAGTCTATAAACTCTATTTCTCCATTTATTGCTCTTCAAATTATATTGCTCTTCAAGTAAAAATAATATATATATATATAGAGTTAAGGCACCAAAGCATTTTCTTGCAGTTTTCATCATATTTGGTGATATCATGTTGGTTGTTTCAAAATCCCTCAATTCTATAGGAATCTGACTCATGACCTTCTGTGGGAACCTGAGTCATAACATTATCTGATATGATTCCAGATATCATATATTGGATTTATTTATTTTCCTTCTGAGCTAAAGTATTTGATGTCCATGATACTTATGGGCAAGAGAAGAGAAAGGGGAGCCAGGAACCACTCCTGTGGGACTTTCTTTTCCAGATCTCAGGGTACTGGCACACTGTTCTCCTAGCTACTGACGATCCACAGAAGATCAGTGATGATGGGGACCTGAGAGTCCACCTGCGTCACCTGGAATGCAGTGAGGAGTGTAATGAGATTGCCTTTGGTTTCTACATCAGGTAGGTGAAACTCTTTGCAACCTTAAAGGAACAGATGGTTCACTTGTGATACATGGTCTGGGCCCAGATCCACAGTGAGATGTCTTGATGGTTCTCACAGAATTGAGTCTTCTGACCTCCCTTCCTGGACCTGTGTTCTAGGCTGGTGAGGAACATGGACATCAGTAGGGAGACCCCAGGAATCTCCACAGTTGTGTTTCCTTAGAAGGTACTGTGGTCATGAGCTCCTGTTCACCCACATTACTTAACATAGATACTCAGAGGAAGTAAGGAAAGAATCTCTCCTTGGAAGGTCCAACAGAGTGCAAATGGCCATCAGAACCCCAGGATTGTGTTGGAGTCTTTGCCATTTTACATCTATTGGAAATTGTTGCATCCACTTAGCTTTATGCAAGACTTCAGTGGGCAGGAACCCACACATTTACCCATGTCAATCATGATCCTCCAGCTGATATTTCTGAATGACAATATTAAATCAATAAGAACATACTTCCAAAAGTAAGTATTTGAAAAATTGTTAGTATTATGTAGACACTTTAATATGCTTGGAAAAAATTATATCTGTACATAATATTAATGTAATAGTTATATGTAACATATATGTATATACAAATATTTTAACATGTGTATAAGTAACATGTGTGGCATATATGTAGATACACATATACCAATGTGTATATATATATATGTATATATATATATACACACACACACTTTATATATATATACACACACACATAAATATATACATATATATATACACTATATATACTATATGTATATATACACACACATACATACATATACATATATAGATATAGATACAGATAATTTTTTACATTGTGTTCTCATGGGAATCTGTCCTTGCAAACTCCTACAGTGGAAACATTGTCAGATATGCAGACCTCTTTGGCTTTTCAAATTGTGAGAGCTAAGGTCATCTTTTGCATTCAGGCCAGTGATAATACAGCTGTACAATGCCCAGGAGTCTCCAACCCCAACCTGAATGACTCCACCCAGAAGACAATCAGTTCAAGGTTGAGAAAACTTGTCATAGAACAGCAAAGCAATTCCACAACGTGGAGACATTGCATGTGTGTTAGAGTGAACTTGTGGATTGTTTTCACCACCTCAAATGCATTTCCACTCTTAACATACTTCAAACAAAATAGAAAGGAGTGTGCAGGGACTGATGAGACAAAAGGAGTGTGTTCTCTTTTTTTTTTTTTTTTTTTTTTTTTTTTTTTTTTGTTTTTGAGGTTGAAGAAGAAGTGCTATAAGTTCATAGTCGTGGGCAAGAAAACCCATGATGATATTTATGAAAGTGAATGTGAGTATTTGCTCTTTTGTGTACGGCATGACCCAAACCTTGAGGTGTGTTCCCGTGCATGGTCTTGGTGATCACACATATCAGGATGTGTGGATATTACCACCCTTTCTCCTTCTACTTGCTAATGCAACCTTGGAAATGCTAGTAAAAATGTAAGCACTGGAGTCACCAGAGTCAGGAAAAGGTACTGACATCTCAAGTTCCTATATGGGATGTTGGTATTTATTATATGCCAGGATGATTCCCTGGGCATATATTTCATGCCTTTCTTGGCATAGAGAACTATTTAAAGTAACCTTAAATTATAAAAGTTATTTCAAAATTAGTCTTCTCATGATCACACTAGATTTTCACCAAACTATCTAAATATTCAAAAGATGTATAATAGACACACTATCAATGGATTATGGTCTGATTTATGGAAAACCCAAAGGTGACAATGAGAATAGTTAAAATAGCAGCCAAAAAATTCATATGTGAATGTTAGTTGAGTCCAATAAGAACAATAGTACAGACTTCTGTATCTATGATATAAAATATCTAAATTTCAAACTCCAATCCCATTATACCAAATGACCTAATGCCTAAATATTTCATTTTATGGATAGAAAATGTAGATTGTGATATTACAATCTTTCAGACACATTTTATTTCATTTAAATATTTATACAACAACATGATGTAATAATATATATGTGTGTGTGTGTGTGTGTATACCCAGCATTTCCTGAGACTTTCATTAGCATATCTTTTCCATTGTTATCTAATATAATAGAAAGTGATATTTTGAACATTTCATGTTCAGTGTGATATATTCAAGTCTATATTGGTTGAGTTACATTATAATAGTGGCTGGCCTGACCATTGAATTTTAAAATTGCTAATAATTTGAAAATTGGTTTTTGTGAGATGATTTTAGAAAGTGGGAGCTGCCCACCCACCTCTTCCTACAGATCCTGCAACCAGGATCTTTGCTTTCAAAAAACAACTTGCAAATTATTAATGACCACAGGCAATTCCAAGACTATGAATATTTACCATCTGCAGATGGGGACCTGGAGTTTCTTCCCTGGATCTACAGCTACTACTTACTCGATTCTAACACATTAGGTAGAATTTTATTAAAACATGAATGTGCTACACAGCAATCATAGCAAATGAATTAAAAAAAGTTTTTTTTGTAAATGGATAGAATGTCATTTGTTTTATTTCTTAATTTTTTTTATGTGGTGCTGAGGATCGAACCCAGTGCCTCATGCATGCTAGGCAAGTCCTCTGCCACTGAGCTACAGCCCTAGCCCAGCAAAATAAAATTTTTAAAGGTGATTATATTGAGTTTTGAAATATTTCTTTTTTCCTCCCAGACTCAGGTAAAAATTTCTTCCAAATCAAGTACGTCTCAGATGGAGTCATAGCATTTTATAATGAAAACATGGATAAAGATGGAAAAGTTAGACACATGACTGGGCTTGCTGGTTAGTATCCTGACTTTTACCCTCTGGAGTACAACATAGCAATTTCTTCTATTTTGTGAGTACAGGAGAGAAATACGAGCATGCATACCAAGGAAAATAGAAAATGAAATGGAAATATGGAAAAATACTTATGTATGTATAACACGTTGAATTCAGTAGACTGATTTCAGAATTCATGACCATATACATCTTGAGATTAAACTGTTTTATCATAAGTTTTTGAACAGTGGAAAAGCTTACATTTATTGTTCATGAAATAAACATCACTACAACCATTCACATACAGTGTTCCACAGTCTTCCAGGAACAGAGAGTTTGGACTCACACATCAGAAAAAAATGACAGGTCAATATGCACAATTGTGGTATTAGATCCACATGTGCAATAGGTGGAGTAAAAGTTTATCTTGCCTTAGATGAAGGAAGAGATGTTCTTTGTTTGTTTTTGTTTGTATTAGTTGAGAGGATCATGCTAATGTGCTAGATGAAAAGTGCATACTATTTCCACAACTGCTATTGAATATTGGATGAGTGGTCCAAAGGACCAGGGAAAGGATTCCAACATGTAGACAGAGGTAAAATGAGAAGCCATGGGGTAGAAGAATTTCAAAATCTCAGGCCCTGGATATGTTATGGAGAATTCTAAAATTTGGGCAAGGTTGAGTTGACAGAATACATGTTCTGCAATGTCCTCAGTAATCATAAGAACTGGATCATGATAGGATGTTCCATAAGTAGAATTCACAGTGTTCCCAGGTCACCCAATGCTATTGGGCACAGTAGCATTAGACAGAGCATGGCAATGGTGGGATTGACAGTAACATCATGTGACACAGAGGATGCTTTCTAACAGAAATCTCGTCTGCATTTATCCACCTTGAAACATAGCAAAAGAAAGCAGTCTGAGTGAGGAAGAACAGAAGAAGTTTGAAGAGCTGACCGTGGAAATGAAGATTCCAAAGGAAAACATAAGAAATGTGACAGAAACTGGTAAAGTCCCTTTTCCATTTGAAATGAAACCAAGGACAGTGAACTTGATTCAGATCTTCCATTTGCAAAATGGAAACCCTTAGACATTGAGCAACCCCACTGATCATGATTTCCCTTCCCTTCACAGATGACTGTCCTGCTACCTAAGGACCTTGGTTGATGAGGAGTCTCTTGAGGTTTGTATCACCTGATTTTTAGTTCCATGATGGATATTTCCCCTTGTGGTATTTGGCATGAGTATTTAATAGTGAAGTTTCCCCTCTAGAATGGTGCTGAGATGAGTGTATATGTTTAAAATCATCGACAAGCAACACTGCACTTGGGTAAAAAGGGGGTTCTTTAAAATTGGGAGACAGATTGAGGAAATTTTGTGAAGTACTCAGCCATAAAATAATATTGTCTTTGCTTAATTCCATTGTGAATAAAGAATGTTACAATGGTAACATCATCAATAACCCTAGAGGAGATTTCTCAAACACTTTGTGCGTGTGTGTGTGTGTGTGTGTGTGTGTGTGTGTGTGTGTGTGTGTGTGTTGGGGATTGAATCCAGGGGCATTCTGCCATTGAATTACATCCCAGTTTTTCTCATTCTTTATTCTGAGGCTGCATCTGACTAAGGTGAAGAGGCTGGCCTCCAACTTGAGATCCTTGTGCCTCAGCCTCCTGTATCAGCCTCCTGTAAGCACAGGTGTGCACCACCACTCCCGCCAAGCAGTTTTTAATGTGTTGTGCACTTCCGTATGAACCTTAGACCCTCTCAATGTGGATTGACCATCTTCATGCAAAAGTGTATTTTCCTATGAAAATGATCCCCACAGGAGTCATACATAAGCATACACTATCTTGTGAAGAGTTCTGTGTGTTCGTCCACTCTATTACACATGAATAGATTTTTACCTTTTCATTCAAATATTGAACTACATCATGTCATTAAGATCAGCTCAGATAATTCTTAATTTTTTCTTTTATATGCTTACAGATGCTAATGAGATCAGGAATATTTGCAGTATCTTCTTCTCAAGAGCTTTAAAATCATCTACATGAAGATAAAGTATCCCATGTTTAAAAAATTGTGTGATTTCTTCATTTAAGTTGCAAATCTCTCTTAATGATGTCCTCACTTCTTCTACATTTTATTATTATTATTTCTGTATTCTTAACTGATTAAGTAATTTTGATGTTCATACACAAATATGTGTCTGATGGTGTTCATTTGAATTTCAGTGCACAGAAACACCTACTTTAATGCAACAAAAAAAGATGCGTCTATCAGAATATAAGAGATCATTCTTCTTAAAAATGCTTGCATAGTCAGGTGTGGTGGTGCACATCTGTCATCCCAGAGGCTTGGGAGGCTAAGGAAGGAGGATGGTGAGTTCAAACCCAGCATCAGCAAAAGCAGGGCACTAAGCAACTCAGTGAGACCCTGTCTCTAAATAAATATGAAATAGGCCTTGGGATGTGGCTCAGTGACTGAGTGCCACTGAATTCAATTCCTGGTATCCCCTACCCAAAGAAATACTTGTATAAATAATGAACGCATCATGAGTATAGATAAGAGGATGAGTTGAAATATCATGAATGTGAGTCTGTTATGCTGTGATTATGAAGTGTCACCCAAAAGCTAATGCAAGATAGGAAGTTGAGAGGTGAAATGAGTGGGTTATGAGAGGTATGACCTAATAGAGGATTAATCCACTTGAATGGATTAACTGGGTGATGACTATAGGCAGGTGGGGTATGGCTGGAGGAGGTGGTCATTGGGCTGTGCGTTTGGGATTTATATCCTGTCTCTCTGCTTCCTGGTGCCATGTCCTGAGCTGCTTTCATCCTCCATGCCCTTACTCCATGATGTTCTGCTCACCTTGGGCCAGAGCCATGGAGTCAGCCAACCATGGACTGAACCTCTGAAACCATAAGCCCCACATAAACTTTTCCTCCTTTAAGTTGCTCTTACCAGGTCTTTAGATCACAGCAGTGTAAAAGCTGACTAACACAGCTTTTTCTGATGCACTATCACATATCACTTGAGAGGCCATTCTGCATGGCCAGACTGCTGATAAAATTAAAACTAGGAATAGCAATAAAAAGTAACCAGAAAAGTCATGGTAGAGATTTACAGGATTCCATGCAAATGTCCCTCCTGACATGAAAGAGGGTCAGAGCCTAGTTGTCCAAAATCCTTCCTGAAAAGTCTGTTTTCCTAGTGTCAGAAAATATTCGAATCATCATGTGATTGAACAGCAGATATGCTCTGCAGGGGGTTAGGTCTGAGTTTTATAAATGTCCTGAATGATCAGACTTAGAGTGAGTTCCCCCTGATTTCTAGAGGAGTATTCCCCACATTTCCAGGACTATGGTGCTTAATCATCAGTGTTGAAGAGACTGGTAAAATCTGATATGTGACCAAGGCTTGTATACATCATTCTCACAGTATAAAGACTGCAGAGAGTCTCATCATGATAAAAAAAAAAATCATCAGAAGAAGCTGGAATAAAGCCATGGTCTGTACTGAGTTGGACATAATGCTAATAAGTAACCAAAATAATAATAATAATAATAATAATAATAATAATAATAATACCATGTAGAAGACCAAGCTGTTTTCAAAAAAATGTTTGAAGACAGCAGCTTCATTTGGGAGCACTCACAGGTACAATAGTTTGGAGCAATGATTGAATACAGAGCTTGATAAGTTCTCAGCACTCCTGGGAATTGACCTTAAAATTCTCACAAAATAAAAGAAACAAAGACAACCATTTATATGCTCTCAATGTTAACAGAGTGCCTGCAATAAATCTGAATGGTGTTTACTCAAGAAAGACTCCTGAGGTCCAGTAGGCATGCATGGGTGTCTTGGTGCTTTCTTTGGGGATTCCCAGAGTTGACCAAGCCCAGTGCTGTGTGGTATTTTTCTTTCCTTCTCTAAAGATCAGCCAAACTCCAGCTGATGAATGGTATGTGCTGACCTCATTAGAATCTGAGCATGAAAGTTCAGTAGCCTGGGGTGTTTTTGGAATCAATAGCAGCTGGATGCTTGCAAAGGATAGAGAAGGAGAGAATGTTCTTTACCACAGACAGATGGCTTGTGGGAGAAGGGAGGTGGCTAGTCCAAACCTAAATGAGAAACGTCAGAGGAGACAGAGCTAGGCAGTTTGCAATATCTGCAGACAGGTTCTGGGGGATTTGGAAAGCTAGGTGCAGATCAGGGGGCTCAGGGGCCAGGAAATGGGAGGGTACCAATCATCCAGGGATGAATATAAGTCTCTGAGCTCTGAAGCAGGTAGCAACAGAGGCCAGTATCCCTGAGCATGACCCTTGTACCTGTTTTATTGCTGATGTTTCAAGTACATTGAACAATGAGTGATTGAGTTCTAACTTGTGCTGTCTCATGGGCAGCCTGTTTGAAACCAAATGAGGAAATTAAAAAGAAAGAAAGAAAGATTTTCAAAGGAAATTTTTATTTGAATGGAATAGCATCTCCATGGCTCAATGTTGCAAAGGATGGAGACCCTGGGGAATTCTTTCAGACCAGTCACTAATCAAAGAAACCAATAAATGCCAACAGTAAAGCATGCAACCAGAAATCATCAATTCTGGGCAAAGGTCACACGAAGTGGAATTTGAATTCTAGGAGTTTTTATAGGAAATAAACTGAGATATTCCACTCTTTAGCAAGAACAAGGAAGATAGTGCATATGACAATAAAGTATGGTTCCTAAAAGGTAAAAATATCAAAGCAGATGAGAATAAGTTAAAAATGTTTTTATTTTAAAAATACTTTCAATTACCTGTGGTGAGTATGTGTAAATAACTAAAGGAAGCCAGGTTGAGATGACTTTTTAAAAAGGCTATTCATTAAGATGAAACTCTGGAGGTCACATCTATAACAAAATGGTTGGAACATTTTCTGAAGTAGGTTGAAGACTTGCCTTCAAAGGAAGCAGATTTGAACTGGAAGAAGAAATCAAGGCCAGCCTCAGAAATTTAGCAAGACCCTAAGCAACTTAGCAAGACCCTGTCTCTAAATAAAATATTTTAAAAGGGCTGGCAATGTGGCTCAGTGGTTAAGAGCCCCTGGGTTCAATCCCTGGTACCAAAAAGAAAGACTCAAAGACAAATTGAAAATCACCCAAGTATTTCTGAAAGCTAATCCCACCGATGAATAGAATTGAGTACAATTGCGAGTTACTTTGGAAATCTGAACTGTTTGATAACTGTGACTGAATGGTAAGCCATGCCTTATTTTCAGAAAAAGGATGTTGGCTTTTGTATATTCCTCACACCAGATGCAGAAATCAATTCCAAGTGTGTCTAGCCTCAGATATTCCCTGAGCATCCCACCTGTGATGTCATCTGTCAAAATCCCATCATTTTAGGGGAAATCCTGACAGCAGAATATGCTGCTTCCCTGAAACAACCAACAGCCACAGAACGGGATCCATTATTGCATGGAGAGAGTTAGTTGTTAGAACCAGAGAGAAAAGTGGAGATGGTTTCGGAGCGCAGGTAAGAACTGAAAGGTCTCTAAAGATGGGTTCGAATATAACTGAATCCCAAGTGATAGAGGCTATGCAAAGACTCCTTGATATACCTGACTCTGTTCTCAGTGAGGAGTATATAGACAAAAATGAAAGTGATCAAAAAAGTGTAGATTCCACTGGGCCAACTGAGACCAGTAAAGAGAGTATTAGAAGAGACCCAAAAATGACAAAAATCCAAGCTATTAAAGCTATTCGGGAGTTATTGGCGAAAGCTGAAGGATACTTGCTCTCACTGGAACCTGGGCCTCAGGATATTGCTGTCAGTGAAATTAGCAGTGGTGAGGAATCTAGTAAAAGTGATCCTGAGAAAATGAGGAAAAAGAAATTAAAAAAGACCGAGAAAAAGGTCCGTCAGGCAGAGGAGTCACTTGTGGAAGTGACTACTCCCCCATGGGTGGAATCCATTACAGAAAATATGAAGGGTATTACTAGGCATTTGCATACCCTAGAAACAGAAATAAAAAGTCTTTCTGATCGCTTATGCGCTCTCGAGGACAACTCACAGATACATTGGGAACCGCCAGCATTTGAAAAGAAAAATGGACAGAGTGTCCATCAGTCAGTAGATTTCAAAACAATAAAAAATCTCAAAGAGGCAGTAATGACTTATGGGCCCCAAGCTCCTTTCACGTTGAGTATGCTGGAGTCCCTTAACACCTTTAGCTTAACCCCCTCAGACTGGAAAAGTCTATGTAAAGCAACATTAAGCGGGGGGCAATTCTTGGTTTGGCGATCGCAATTCCAAGAACTTTGTATAGAAACGGCTAAAAGAAACGCGGCTGCAGGGTTTGAAAACTATAATATAGACATGCTCACAGGAGAAGGGCAATTCGCAGACTTACAGGCTCAAACAGATTATGACTCAGATATATATGCTCAGATAAATGCAGCTGCCTTAGAGGCATGGAAAACTGTACAAGGACCTGGGGATCTACAAGGTAGCTTGTCAAAAGTGATTCAAGGACCTAATGAGCCGTATGCCGACTTTGCTGATCGACTTTTGAGAACTGCAGGTAGTGTGTTTGCAGATGTTGACCAAGCTATGCCTTTAGTTGTTCAATTAGCTTATGAAAATGCAAATAAATGGTGCCAAGCAGCCATCAGGCCATGGAGAACTAAAAAGGATCTTTCCGTATATATACAACTATGTAAAGATATAAATGGCGCCTTTGTCACAGGAAATGTGATTGCAGCCTCAATGAGAGGTGCTTCCTCTCGAAATTTCACAAAGGCTAAACGTAGACATTATAATCAATCAGGATATTCCAGGCAAAATTATCATAATCAATCAGGCAATTCTAGGCAAAATCCCAAAAGAGAAATAAGATCAAGCTCATACCATGCCCCAGGCCGCTGCCCCAGGTGTAAAAAGGGAAATCATTGGGCCAATAAATGCTATTCAAAATTTGACATCCATGGAAATCCTTTGTTCAGGAATTCAAAAAACGGGGCACGGGGCCCAGTACCCCGGGGCCCACAAATGTACGGGGCATTGCAGAAGGAGTATCCTCAAGCATCCACTCAGATGCTTCCCCGACACAATCCCTACTACCCATCCACTCCCTCGCCAGAGGAACAAGAGGAAATGCAGGATTAGACCTCTGTTCCACCGCCCGAATAGTGTTAACACCTGAAATGGGGGTTCAACTGATTCCCACAGGAGTCAGGGGACCTCTTCCCTCAGGGACTGTAGGACTTATTATCGGGCGTAGTCCTAAAAGCTTATTAGGTTTGCAAGTGACCCCAGGTGTAATAAACTCAGACTACAAAGGGGAAATAAAAATAATGCTTAGCTCACCCCAAAGTGTAAGTTCTGTTAATCAAGGAGATAGAATTGCTCAGTTGCTTCTCCTTCCCAATTTACATAATTCATTTAAAAATGGGTATGCCTCAAGAAGGGAACAATAGAGGATTTTGTTCCACTGACTCAAGTCCCATGGCTTGCTGGGTTCGAGACTGTTCAAGGAGGCCTATGTGTAAAATAAAAATCCAAGGAATAGAAATGGAGGGATTAATAGATACTGGAGCTGACTCTTCCATTATTAATTTACGCCAATGGCCCAAGCACTGGCCTCTGCAAAAAGCTTCAACCAGTTTAAGAGGCTTGGGATATAATAACCTCCCAGATAAAAGTGCAGTAATTTTAAAATGGGAGGATGATGAAGGCCATAAAGGAACATTTCAGCCTTATGTTTTACCTAATCTACCGGTTACTTTATGGGGAAGAGATATTTTGCAACAAATGGGAGTACACCTTGCAACCAAGCCTGCAGATGTTAAATGTGAAAACCTACAGGGTAATCTTAACCATAAAAGAACTCATTATCAAAAAGTACAGAGTAATCTTAACCCTAAAAGTAATCATTGTCATAAAGGAAAAAAGATATTTTTTTTCGGGGCCACTGAGAAAATAATTTTGAAAATACCATGGCTTTCTGATAAGCCAGTGTGGGTCCCTCAGTGGCCCCTATCTAAAGAGAAATTACAAGCGGCCCACCAATTAGTTCAGGAACAATTAGAAGCAGGTCATATAGAACCTTCCACCTCTCCCTGGAATTCCCCCATATTTGTGATCAAGAAAAAGTCAGGAAAAATGGCGATTGTTACATGATCTTAGACAAATCAATAAAACCATGCAAGTTATGGGGCCTACTCAACCTGGACTTCCTAGTCCCGTAGCTATTCCAAAAAATTTCCATCTTATTACTCTTGATATAAAGGATTGCTTCTTTTCTATTCCCCTACATCCTCTGGATGCCCCCAGGTTTGCTTTTTCCGTTCCTTCTATGAACAATAATGGCCCTGATCAGAGATATCAATGGAAGGTTTTACCACAGGGAATGGCTAATAGCCCCACCATATGCCAAATATATGTGGACAAGGCTATCCAACCCATTAAAAATAAATATCCAAACCTCATGTGTCTACATTACATGGATGATATTTTATTGGCCCACCCTAATCAAAAAATCTTATTTAATATATTCAGTGATGTGGTAGAAAATTTAAAAAAATATGGACTATATATAGCAGAAGAAAAAGTTCAAACCAGATCTCCCATATTATATTTAGGATTTAAAATCATGGATACTTTTGTTAGACCCCAAAAAATTTTAATAAATAAAGAACATTTGACCACCCTCAATGATTTCCAAAAACTACTGGGAGACATTAATTGGCTTCGCCCTACACTAAATCTCACTACTGGCCAACTAAAACCTTTATTTGACATCCTTCGTGGAGATCCTGATCCATCTTCACCACGAACATTGACTCCTGATGCTAGGAAAGCTTTAAAGTTAGTAGAAAAAGCCATCGAAGGAGCTCATTGTGATAGATTTGATTTAACTCAACCGCTGATGTTGATTATTATTTCTTCACAATATACACCCACAGGAGTATTTTGGCAACAAGGGCCTTTATTATGGATACATTTGCCCGTCTCTCCTGAAAGTATAATTGAATCTTATACCTCCATGGTGGCTAAACTTATTCTTCAAGGACTTAAGACTTCTACTAAAATATTTGGCATTCACCCTGCTACTATTATTACTCCCTATTCATCATCACAGATTGAATACTTATGCTTCAATGATAATGATTGGGCTATAGCTAAATGCTCTACTTCTGCAAATTTTGATAATCATCTTCCTAAGTCCCCTATATTATCTTTTTGTATTAATCATCCTATTATATTTCCACAGGTAATAAAAAATCAACCTATTCCTAAGGCATTTAATGTATTTACAGATGGGTCCTCAAATGGTACTGCTACAGTAGTCACTAAAAAAGAAAATATGACTTACATAACTGCACACAAATCAGCTCAACTAGTGGAATTGGAAGCTGTGGTAAGAGCTCTGGAAAATTTTAGGGACCAGCCCGTAAACATTTTTTCAGATAGCCACTATATTGTACAAGCCGTCCCAAAATTAGAGTTAGCAGGACCAATAGCACCTCATACTCCAGCCTTTAAATTGTTTTATCAAATACAAAAACTTTTGTGGGCAAGAAAAGAACCCCTATTCGTAGGCCATATTAGAGCACATACTAATTTGCCTGGTCCCCTCCATGAAGGTAATCAAAAGGCTGATGAACTTACAAAAACAGTATTTATACTTTCAGCGCTACAACAAGCTACTTTATTTCACTCCCAGTTTCATGTCAACAGCACCACCTTGCAACGTAGGTTTAAAATCACAAAGGAGCAAGCCAGAACAATTGTAAAAGATTGTAAATCTTGTATGACACATTTGCCCAATCCTCATTTCGGCGTTAACCCTAGAGGATTGATGCCCAATCATTTGTGGCAGATGGATGTTACTCATGAGCCAAGTTTTGGAAAATTGCGATTTATTCATGTGACCATAGATACATGTTCAGGCATGATTTTTGCTTCCTTACATTCTGGAGAAAAAGTTAAAGATGTTACATCTCATTGCTTGCAAGCTTTTGCTGCATTGGGCATCCCCAAAAATGCTTAAAACAGATAATGGCCCCGCACATACGTCCTCATCTTTCAAAGAGTTTTGCGCAAAATTCAATATATCCCATAAAACAGGCATCCCATACAATCCTCAGGGTCAGGGCATTATTGAAAGAGCAAACCGAACACTGAAAATTATGTTATTAAAACAAAAAGAAGGAAATTGGAAAAGTCCTAAGGACAGATTGGCAGTTGCCCTGTTTACCTTAAATTTTTTAACTTTAGACTCTAATGGTTATTCTGCTGGAGACAGACATTGGAATCCACACCAACAACATAAACCTTTGGTTTACTGGAAGGATGTTCTTTCAGGTACATGGAAGGGTCCAGATCCAGTATTAATTTGGGGAAGAGGATCTGTTTGTGTTTTTTCCAAAAGACGAATCCTCTCCAATATGGATACCATCTAGATTAATAAAACAGGTACCACATCAAAATGATCAAGATGAAGTTACTGAAGAATCAAGATTAATAAAAAAGGTACAAAATCAAGAGGACCAAGATGAAGGTATAGAATGATTCCCTCAAAAGAGTCCTTCAAAATATTTCACAACTTAAGTGTCATTTCTCCCCGGCCGGGACGAGGAGATCTCTCTTTAGTGTGCACACAATTGTATTTTTTTTTCTTTTTATACATGTCTTTATGTCTGTACATTTGTCTATATTTCATGTTAATGTGACGTCACAAATATATGTTTGTATGTTTGTTTGTCCAGTGTGACGTCACATAGAACAAAGCGCTTATGAAAAAGAAAATATATATATATATATATATGGATCCAAATAACTTTAATTCATTTTAGGTTTAGAGTATTCAATTTAGGTAAATAATTTTATAAATGAAGGTACTTTCAATTTTGATTTATAGGTGTCCCTGGGACTTCTCTTTAGCAAACAATATGACTAGTGCTATATAACCTGATATTTTGGTGTTTTGACTTAAGATTGTTTATTTGTTATTAACTTCATTTGTTTAATAGCTCATTAATTTCAATTATCTCAACAGGTAAAAGATTGCTCTGTATACAGAGACTCAAGGGTTCCAGCTAACAAATTATTTCTCTAAAGTGCCTTTACCTTTTCTTTAATCTATCTTTAATGCAGTAATTACCCTCAGTCTTTCTTTGTTTTGTTCTAAATATGATATTTTTCCAACTTATGTTTGTAGAAGCTCAACCAGCGATGTGTGTGAACAAAAATCAACTTTAATTTTCTAATCTAATTATTCTATTTCGTAGTTTGACAACTCGCCTCTTGACTCAGTGCTGCAATAGCACTGCCTTTCCTTTAATAATTGATGCTTGAGTTTCTAGGTAGCGGGCCCTGAAGATTTGCCGGTGGCATTGTCTAAACATAAAAAAGACGTCTGCTGCTACAGCTGCAGGGATCGCGGCCGCCGCAAGCATCCCTGCTGCTCAAACATCAAACAACCTCACCAACAGTGTGGCCTCTGCTCTACATGCATGGGGCCTCCTACATCAACATGTTACAACAAATGGACATTTTGATCTTTCATTGTTTGGGACTTTACGGGACAATGCCTTGCGGGTATTTGTCTAGAGAATTCAGTGTGTTACTTGTTGGAACTTAGGGCAGCTGATTTGTTTAAACAATTTGATATGCTATGCAATTTGGCTCATCACCAAAAGGCTTGTCGCCTTAAAGCCGCAACATCTCCTCACAATTGGACGGCTGTTAGTCATCATATATAGTCGATCCTAAAGGGCTCCATTGGATGGCTGGTTAGCCAATGACGGGTAAGATCCCCAGAGGGGGACAACCTAAGACAGGCACAGTCGCACGGGACAGTCTCATGTGGCCGACATATCAACCTAAGACAGGAGTCAAGGGCACAGCCTTGATTATCCGATGACGGGTAAGAATGTTGGTTGCACATAGACGTCCTAGAGCATTACCTCTTTTAAAACAAAAAGGGGGAAATGCAGGAGCCCTGTTTGGGGATTGGCTTGAATTGCAGTTGACTATGAGCCGTGGAGATTTGGCCATTGTCGCCACCCGTAGTCTCACGGGATTTTGTTGCGGGATCTGGAGTGACTTGGCCGAAATTGCTGATCGGGTCAGCGCCATTTTAGTGGTGTGTTTTTGGCGTGAGTTAGTTGTTAGAACCAGAGAGAAAAAGTCATCAGAATAAAAAGCTGTTTGTCTCCAGTTTGCTTCTGAAGTTCTTCCCGCGGCTCCGGTGCTCCGAGCGCTTCAGGCGGCAACAATGGTTCCTTTGTATTGTCAACCTGTCCTCAATCTGATTGAAACAGCGTGCATTCCAATCCCTGACCCATCCCCATACATACTTTATACCATCATTTCTCCTTGACAAATTGGTGTGTGTTTTATTCACGGGGTGCATCAAAGCACCACTAGAGGGATTTAGATTGACCTATTCCATGGGCTCTCGCTGACCCATCCATCCATCCATCCATCAGACCTCCCAGCCCCAGCTCTGGTGCAAAGATCAGAATGTTACCTGCATCCATCTACCTGCAAATAGGTCATAGATGGACCTAAGCCATGGAGCAGAGCCTTGCTTCCTTCCATCTCTTTTGTTGCAAGCTCCAGCTGCAGAAGACTGCAGTAAAAACCCAGGGTATTGCCTAAAATCCCAGCAGTTCAACAGTTTATTTGCATCTGTGCTAGAAGTAGAGGTTCCATTATTCCTTTAAATATCGCTTTTATGTTGCCTATCATGGGTCATGTAAACTGGGTCTTATACAACACAATGTGAATATATTAACTGCCACAGATTATTATTTTTTTTTGGTTCATTTAAATCTTTTTGCAATGTTTAATTTACATGAGTGTTTGTACTTCTCCTACAATGGAATTCTCAGTGGGTTTTGCTTTTTCATTTGGTTTTGGTTTTTGTTTCATAATAAGGATGGAACCCAGGGTTGCTCTAGCATGGAGACACACTTCCCATCCTTTTTGTTTACTTATTATTATTATTTTTTTATTTTGAGTCAGGGTCTTGCTAAATTGCTTAGGGCCTTGCTAAGATGCTGAGGCTGGCCTCCAACTTGAGATCCTCCTGCCTCAGCCTCCCAATTTTTTGGGATTATGGGCAGACACAACTGTGCGTGGCTGTGTGTGTGTGTGTGTGTGTGTGTGTGTGTGTACGTGTCTGTATGTATGTGTACATGCATACATGTTTGCATATATATACATATATATATATTTAATGAATACCACTGAAAGATGTCTGTTACTCTAGTACACATCTTAGGAATTCAATCTCAGGGTGCTGTAACACCAGTACTTCCCAGTTCTTTATTATTATTATTATTAATTATTATTATTATTTTGAGACAGGGTTTGCTAAATTGCTTAGGGCTTCTCTAAATCGCTGAGGCTGGTTTCACACTTGCAATCCTCCTGCCTCAGCCTCTTGAGTCCCTGGTATCACAGGTGTGCACCAACATGCCCAGCTACCCTAGTGCAGATCTTTCTGGAAACAAAGGAAA